>JARHVA010001141.1:667500-1867500 GCA_037957365.1 Torreya grandis | reverse complement strand
TTTTTCTTCTTTCTCATGCTCCTCCATCACAATTGGAGAATTCTTTTCCTTAATTTTCTGAAGGTGTTGTTTTGCTTGAGTAGCTATCAATTTAGCTTCCTTAGCTCTTCTTAGCCATTCATCACACCTTTTTTGGGTCCTCATTACATCCTCTGCGCTTGTTTGCAATGTGGTTAGTTTCTTTTCAACCACATTCTTTGGTTCCTTTTCAGATAAGATCCCCTTACCTTTGACTTGCACGCTGAATTCGTTTTGCTCCTCTATAGATTTTTGAGGTTCAGATTTTTACCTTTCCATCTTTATTTCGATCCATGCCTTTAGATCCCTCTGATATTCTTACATAGCTTGCAACATCTCTAACATTGATTCTTGCATGGTCCTCATGATTCACACGCTGGGAAGATCACAACTCTGATACCACTGAAATATCCCTTTCAAGAAAACACTGAATTCGGAAATTTTTATTTAATTCTAGAAATTCACATTTACAGACTAAATTAGCACATGGAACTCAGAATACTGGAATCCCAAATTTGAAATCTTTATTCTAGTCAGTGATTACATAGAAAAATGCTGAAAGTACTGATAATTGAACAACTATAACTAGGCCAAACCCCAGTATGCTCAAATAATAAATTTTTATTATAAAACCCCTTACAGTCTGATTGAAATAGTGGATTGATGTTACGACATCATGGATCGCAGTTACACAGCTGAGGAAGGAGAATGATGGCTGATAGAATGGGGCGAGCCCTCCTAGGGCAGCGATTTCAGCTACAATAGTCAAATACCCCTCAGTTAGGGCAGTGGCAATAGTCCAAGGGCTGCGCAGAAGTCCCAAACACTGTTGTTTTGGTGCAATTGCAGCCAAAGTGATAGGATGACCCTTGAAAGGCAAAAATTCTGATTTATATTGCCCTGTTGATCCTTACCAAAAATTCTGAAACTTGATAACACTTTTCAACCCTGGTTAGTGAAAAACTTTGCTTTGTTGCTCCAACAACCTCTTCGCATAAATTCTAGAATTGATCAATAGCTTTAGCCAACACAAATTCTGAAAATAATTTGATTGTCTACCCAATTGTAATCTCTATATGAAATCACCACTGATGGTGTTGGACTAATCGCCAGCGTCCCCCTCAGGGATTTGTGACATGGACTAACAGCCTCCCTTGGGTACTTATCTGGGGTTTGTATCGGACGTTAATAGGTCGATCTTTTGGTGCAACGGCAAGCATTCCTTTCTAACAATTGGTATCAGAGCCGGTTCTTTCGGTGTTAGCACAAATGCTAGAAGGTAGATCTTAGAAAGCACATATGGCAGGATCTCAAGTGCTAGATGGTTTCTCCACTAACAAGGCTCCTTTGTTCGATGGAACGAATTACGCATTTTGGAGCATAATAATGAAGACTTACTTGATGGCCCTAGGTTTCGATATTTGGCAAGCAGTGGTAATAGGATACACAATGCCACAAATTTCACCAACAGATGCCACCGGAAAAAAGGCCAGTGAGAACAATGCAAAAGCTATGCATGCAATCTTATGCGGGCTTTCAGAAAATGAGTTTGTTAAGGTTATGCATTGTGAATCTGCAAAAAAGATTTGGGATAAACTCAACACTATTTATGAAGGTGATAGTAAGGTTAGAAAAACAAAACTCCAAACCCATCGGAGGCAGTTTGAAAGTTTAAAAATGAAAAACGATGAAAAC
This sequence comes from Torreya grandis, assembly GCA_037957365.1. Classification (NCBI taxonomy): domain Eukaryota; kingdom Viridiplantae; phylum Streptophyta; class Pinopsida; order Cupressales; family Taxaceae; genus Torreya; species Torreya grandis. Next base: position 1,865,787 of record JARHVA010001141.1, on the reverse strand, counting down.
ATTGCTGGGTATCTTCTTCGCGTCGATGAGATTGTTAATGTCATTCGAGGACTCGGAGAGAAAATTGAAGAATCTGTGATCGTTCAGAAAGTCCTGAGATCCCTACCATTGAGATTTGATGCGAAGGTCTCCGCCATTGAAGAAATGAAGGATTTAGACACGATGAAAATGGACGAGCTCCATGGAATTCTTACAGCCTACGAAATGAGAACCAAATCTGAGAGACAGTCGAAGAAGGAAGCATCATTCAAGGTCTTGAAGAAAGAGAAGATCAAAGAACCAGAATCAAGGTGAGAGCTACTCTATGTTGCTCATTGATGATTATACTAGAATGACGTGGGTAGCCTTTCTAAAAGAAAAATCAGAAGCATTTGAAAAGTTTAAAGCTTTCAAGGCATTAGTCGAAAATGAAAAAGAGCTGAAAATAAAATGCCTAAGGTTAGATCGAGGAGGTGAGTTTATTTCAAATGAATTCATTGAGTTTTGTGAAGATCATGGAATTAAGAGACAATACTCAGCTGCAAGGACTCCATAACAAAATGGAGTGGTGGAAAGAAAAAATCGAACCGTTCAAGAAATGGCTAGAACTATGTTGAATGAATCTAAGCTATCAGATAGATTCTGGAGAGAGACAGTTAATACAGCAGTATATATCTTGAATAGAGGGCGAATCAGAGTTAATAATGACAAAACTCTTACGAATTGTGGAAAGGAAGACCAACTTCCGTGAAACATTTCAAAGTGTTTGGAAGTAAATGTTTTATCAATAGGAATGAAGAAAACTTGGGCAAATTAGATTTTAAGAGTTGACGAAGGAATTTTTCTTGGCTACTCCATCAAAAGCAAAGCCTATAAATATTATAACAAAAGGCTACAAACTATCGTAGAAAGTGCTAGTGTTAGAATAGATGAGATCATGAATTAAAAGGCAAAAGAACTTTCAGAAGAGCCTTTAGAAATACCCAATCTTGTAGAAGAAGGGGAGGAAGAAAATGTAGAAAAATTGAGTGAATCTGAAAGGCAAGACACCAAAGCACCATCTCGCTTTGTTCAGAAGAATCATGCTGAAAGTCAGATCATTGGCAACATTGATGCTGGGGTGCAAACCAGAAGAAGAATTGTAAGTATACCTGAGCATGTAAATTTCTCTTTGTTATCCAAGGTAGAGCCTAAGAATTTTTCTGAAGCTAGTCATGATAAACATTGGGTAAAAGCAATGGAAGAAGAGTTAGATCAAATTGAGAAGAATGAGACTTAGGAACTTGTGCCCAGGCCAATAGATCAGAATGTGATTGGCACTAAGTGGATTTTTCGAAACAAATTGAATGAAAATGGCCAAGTCACTCGAAATAAAGCAAGGTTGGTATGTAAGGGGTATGCTCAAGTAGAAGGTGTAGATTTCGAAGAGACTTTTGCTCCAGTTGCTAGATTAGAAGCAATTCAAATATTTCTTGCATTTTCAGTATTCAAAAATTTCAAAGTTTATCAAATGGATGTTAAATCAACATTTCTAAATGGCAATCTAGAAGAGGAAGTTTACATAGAACAGCCAGAAGGATTCCTCTTATCAGAAAACAAGGATTATGTGTGAGTTGAAGAATGCTTTGTACGGATTGAAACAAGCTCTTAGAGCATGGTATGCTAGGCTTGATAAATACCTACAAGACCAAGGATTCAAGAGAGGATATGTTGATAGTAATCTTTACATCAAAACTGAAGAAGATCACTAGTTAATTATTGTGGTGTATGTAGATGATATAATCTTTGAAGGAGACAATGAGGAAATGTCTAAGATATTTGTCGAAGATATGCAAAAGGAATTTGAGATGTCCATGTTAGGTGAGTTGTCATTTTTCTTTGGTTTGCAAATCTCTCAATCTAACAAAGGAATATTCATATCCCAAAGCAAGTATGTAAAGGAGATGTTGAAGAAATTCCATATGGAGGAGTGTGCCCTTGTTAGCACACCTATGGCTACAGGTACGAAGTTGAGCAAAGATGATGAATCTCCGAATACTGATCAATTTCTTTACATATCAATGATTGGGAGTTTACTATATGTGATAGCATCTAGGCCAGATATCATGCAAGCAGTAGGTATGGTTGCACGATTTCAAGCAGCTCCAAAAGAAACACATGTGCAAACCGTAAAACGTATATTTAGATATTTAAAGAGAACCTTGGATTATGGGTTGTGGTACCCAAGTGGTAAAGACTTCACATTGGTAGCGTACACGGATTCAGATTGGGCAGGTTGTGTAGATGATAGAAAAAGTACAAGTGGAGGAGCATTTTTTTTTGGAGATAGCCTAGTATCATGGTTAAGTAAGAAGCAAAATTCTGTATCTCTATCCACAGCAGAAGCAGAGTACATAACGGCAGTGCTATGTTGTACACAAGTTCTATGGATGAAACAAACCTTGAAAGATATCAAAGTAGAGTATAATCATCCAATCTCCATATTCTGTGATAATACTAGTGCAATAAGTATTTCAAAGAATCCAGTTATGCATTCCAGAACTAAGCATATCCCTATACAGTATCATTTCTTGAGAGAACAGGTGGCAGAACAACAATTAAAATTGGAATATGTTTCCACATCCGAACAGATGGTAGATATCTTCACTAAGCCACTTCCAAAGGAAACATTTGACTACCTGCGACAAAAGTTGGGAGTAATTTCTTTTGCTTCTTTCTATTGAAGGGAAGCATCAGCTGAGGGGGAGCTAAGTACTAGCTCTTGGATAGACCCTTTGCCATTGATGTCAAAGGGGGAGAAGTACAGAAAGAGGATGTCACAGAAAGGGGGAGCTACAACAAAGAAGGATTCAGACAGAAGAGACAGTGCAGCAAGGGGGAGCAGTTTCCGTATGTGGTTGCCATCAATGACAAAGGGGGAGATTGTTGGAATATTATCATTGATGTCAAACGGAATTGTTGCCGAAAATGAACGGAATTGTTGACGGAAGTGAACGGAAATGTCGATGGAAGTGAGCGGAATTGTCGACAGAAGTGAACGGAATTGTTGACAGAAGTGAACCAAAATGTTGATGGAAGTGAACGAAATTGTTGCCGGAAGTGAACGAAAATGTTGACGGAAGTGAACGGAATTGTTGACGGAATTGTCAACCTTGGCCGACCTATTGGGAGGAGTTGTGATCGTTCGAAAGGACCTTTTCACTTGATGAGTCACAACCTTAATTTGTGGCTTTCCGTGGGTTATAAATAAGTGCATAACGAATGGTAAAAGTGTAGATTCGAAAGTGGAAGATATATAAAAAAGAAGAGCAGAATTTTTAAAGGCAAATTTTTTTGAGAATATTAAAAAAAAAAATCAGCAAGTATAAGGAAGAGTATAGCAGCGAAAAAACTCAAGTGTAGATCGAATCTAAAGGAGATGAAGCAAGTGTTCTATCATCCATTGTTTTGACAACAAATTTGAGATATAAGAGTAATTTTTTCTGAGAAGGTTGGTGCCTTCGTTTTGAAGAGATTGGTATCTCTTGTTGAGTTGGTGCTCGGTGAAAGGGGTTGGTGCCTACAAAATTATTTTTGGTGTTGGTGTTCTAGTAGGTTGGTGCCTATGAATATTTATATTAAGAGAATTTCTCTGTGGTTTTCTCCCGAAAGGGTTTCCACGCAAATCTGTGTCTATTTGCATTGTGTGGTTTTGCATTGTATTATTTGATTGCTTTGAATATATTAATTGCGGAGTAATTTGAGGTTTTGGATTTAAGATTAATAGTCAAAAGCGAAAAAATATCTTATATTGATTCACTCCCCCCTCTCAGTATAAGCGTGTGCTTAACAATTGGTATCAGAGCCGTGGTCACGGGTTCAAATCCCCTCGGGTAACGCTGAGGGGGGATTGTTGGACTAATCGCCAGCGTCCCCTTCAGGGATTTGTGACATGGACTAACAGCCTCCCGTGGGTACTTATTTGGGGTTTGTATCAGACATTAACAGGTCGATCTTTTGGCGCAACGGCAAGCATTCCTTTTTAACAGATGGGATGGGAGGGTTTCTATCCTCTAATCCCCAATATAAACTTGAAAGGTTTTTGTCCTGTCGATCTTCATGCAATGGAAGGTTTTCGTTCTCAAATGGAGAAGTTGGAAGCAAATTCCTAAACTCAAAATGGATGTAATAAACAAAATGATCCCTAAAGCCCTCTTTTATAAGCTTTTTTTATGGAGAATGATCTCTTCATTATGCTTTCGTTGCACTACTCTGATTTGATCTTCATATAAATCGTTGTTTATATTAAAAGTTAATGCTTCTTAAGCCTAGGCTATTTCTTCAATTGCCTCTATGCATGTCATTTCAGCCTCATGACATTTGCTGATTGTGATCATATCCGTGTGCCCTGAATCTGTATCATAAAGATTAGTGAAGCCAAATTCCACCTTCTCCACAATTTCATGTTCCTCCACATTGCTGCCTTGTAGATTAATTTTAACTTCTATTTGTATGTCGGATTCTTGATGCTCTTCAATGATCTCTACAAGTTCTTGTGACTGGGTTTTCTTCTTTTTCATGCTTTTCCATCACAATTGGAGAATTCTTTCCCTTCATTTTTTGTAGGTGTTGTTTTACTTGAGTGGCTATCAACTTAGCTCTCTTAGCTCTTCTTAGCCATTAATCACACTTTTTTTGGGTCTTCATTGCATTCTCTGCGGTTGTCTGCAATGTGTTTAGTTTCTTTTTAACCACATTCTCTAGTTCCTTTTCATATAAGATCTCCTTACCTTTGACTTGTATGCTGAATTCCTTTTGCTCCTCTATAAATTTTTGAGGCTCAGATTTTGACCTTTCCATCTTATTTATTTCTATCCATGGTTTTAGATCCCTCTGATATTCTTACATAGCTTGCAACATCTCTAACCTGGATTCTTGCATTGCCCTCATGATTCATAGACAGACAAGATCACAACTCTGATATGTAATAACCCTTAGCAAACAAAATATGAATACTGATTTAAAAAAAAAAAAATCAATCCTACCCAAATCTTGAATAAAATAGATTAACAGTTAAAACACAGTAGAAGCTCATAAATGGAGACGAATATGAGTGTCATTCAATCACCGGAACAATACCACAGCAAAAATAAAGATATTTAATATTTATATCTGATTTTTATCAAACCCTAACCTACAATCTTGCAAATGGTTTATTTGGGTTGGGGCATCACATACAACTGTACTGAATACTACTAGAACTGGTACGACCTGTTGGGGAGGCCAAAATAGTTGCCATATGAACGTTGTATGAATCGATACTTTTTTTCTCTGGGCTTGCTTGCTGATTATTGCAAATGGGTCCTATAGATATGGCAATTTGCTGCTATTTGATTCGCTGTAGAAGAAGCCCTAGATGCTGATTTTGATATCTCTGAAAGCACAATTGTGATTTTTTGTGTGGAATCTCCTCTAGGTATGAGGGTTTTCGTCCTCAAACCTTTTCCATGCAAGGGTTTTCATCCTTGTAAACAATATTGAAGTAGCACAAGCTTTCTAAAAAATTCTGAAAATAGAAATGTAAGAATGGGTGTACTTTTACTTTTCTTCTTTTTCATCATTCTTATAATTACTTTTCCATTTACAATCTTAAAAGCAATTTAAAATTACTTTGTAATTCTAATTTCCACTTTGCTCCAAAAAGTAATTAGTAAATACTTTAATTTTCTAATTTCCACGTGGCTTTTAATTAATGTACCCCTTTTGGCCCCATTCAATTAATAACACCCTTTAGATGTCCCCCTTTTAAGTTGTGACTTCAAAGTACCCTTGGGAACACTTAAAACATTAATACTAATTTATTCCTTTTTTTTTAATTTGAAAAAGGGGGCATGACAGTCCACCCTTCCCAAAGATTGCTTGCCCTCAAACAATACTTGAACCGTCCTACAAACACCAGAATCCGAAACTAATTTTGTTGTTTCTACCATTCCTTTTGGTGATGTAGATGGCTTCTGCTGCACTACTCTAATATAAGCTGGAAGTTTAATGTGCCAATTCTCTGTTTTCATTTTCTGTAGCCCAAAATAATAGCTACTCTGCTGAGCCAAGCTGAGATACCTGCAAGATTTGAATTCATCATCTGATAAATAAAACACCTCATTCCAAAGTGTCCCAATGTAGACATTACCTTCAGACCCACTGTCAATCATGATCTTGGGTATCAGATCAATTAATTTGTTTTACAAGCATGGTACTCAGAACAACTCATTACGGATCCCAATTCCTTCAGTTGAATCCCTTCACAGAAAAGCTTCCATGATTTAGTAGCCTTAAGAGAATTATTCTTGCATTTGCTCCATTTTTATCTGTAATATATTAATGTTGAAATAATTATTACTTACTAATTTTTTTTTACAAGCATGGTACTCAGAACAACTCATTACAGATCCCAATTCCTTCAGTTGAGTCCATTATTACCAATGTCATCTCCATATAATAGCTTCAAGATTTCATCTCTCTCTTCTAACTCGATGTGATAAATTAGATCCCCTTCAATAGGTAGCCGTGTAATCTTGTGCACATCCTCTAGCAAGATCATCATCTCACTAGTGGGTAGAAATAAGGTGTTTGTGGTTAGGTCCCATCTCTTGATGAGGTCCACAATCATCACCATATCCCACAACATGTGTTGATAGTGTAGCATCATTCTAAGACTGAACTCCTTCATATGCACCTAGTCATCAATAGTTATCCTTTGATGAATCTTAGGGAAGATGCGTGGCACTCGATCCTACATCTAAATTTTCTCCCATGCCTATAAGATTTGTTATCAAATAAATTTAGTTATAAAAAAAAAATTACTTTTCATATGAAATTATCACCAGTTTACCTTAAACTTAAAGAATAGTTACCGTGGACCCAATTTTATGTCAAATGCACTGATAAAAAAATTGTCATTTAACTTGATATTTAATATAAGTTATACCAATATTTCGTAGTTAAAGGAAAATAATATTTTAATATATTAATGTTGAAATAATTATTACTTACTAATTTTTTTTACAAGCATGGTACTCAGAACAACTCATTATAGATCCCAATTCCTTCAGTTGAATCCCTTCACACAAAAGCTTCCATGATTTAGTAGCCTTAAGAGAATTATTCTTGCATTTGCTCCAAACTGAAAACAACTCACTGGGTAGTTTCATTAGAATCAGCAACTCAAAACTAGCACCGTTGCTGCAAAAAATAATTTATTTTTGTATGCATAGATAATGGAAGCAATAGATTATTTTTAATATATTAATGTTGAAATAATTATTACTTACTAATTTTTTTTTACAAGCATGGTACTCAGAACAACTCATTACAGATCCCAATTCCTTCAGTTGAGTCCATTATTACCAATGTCATCTCCATATAATAGCTTCAAGATTTCATCTCTCTCTTCTAACTCGATGTGATAAATTAGATCCCCTTCAATAGGTAGCCATGTAATCTTGTGCACATCCTCTAGCAAGATCATCATCTCCCTAGTGGGTAGAAATAAGGTGTTTGTGGTTAGGTCCCATCTCTTGATGAGGTCCACAATCATCACCATATCCCACAACATGTGTTGATAGTGTAGCATCATTCTAAGACTGAACTCCTTCATATGCACCTAGTCATCAATAGTTATCCTTTGATGAATCTTAGGGAAGATGTGTGGCACTCGATCCTACATCTAAATTTTCTCCCATGCCTATAAGATTTGTTATCAAATAAATTTAGTTAAAAGAAAAAAAATTACTTTTCATATGAAATTATCACCAGTTTACCTTAAACTTAAAGAATAGTTACCGTGGACCCAATTTTATGTCAAATGCACTGATAAAAAAATTGTCATTTAACTTGATATTTAATATAAGTTATACCAATATTTCGTGGTTAAAGGAAAATAATATTTTAATATATTAATGTTGAAATAATTATTACTTACTAATTTTTTTTACAAGCATGGTACTCATAACAACTCATTACAGATCCCAATTCCTTCAGTTGAATCCCTTCACACAAAAGCTTCCATGATTTAGTAGCCTTAAGAGAATTATTCTTGCATTTGCTCCAAACTGAAAACAACTCACTGGGTAGTTTCATTAGAATCAGCAACTCAAAACTAGCACCTTTGCTGCAAAAATAATTTATTTTTATATGCATAGATAATGGAAGCAATAGAATAATGAAAATTGCTTTTACTATAGCTGAAAAATCATCACAACCAGTCACCATTTGAAATGTGCTCTTTCCCTCATCCGCAAATGTTTGCCATAACACCTATAAGTACTCAAGTGTAACTTGTTGGTCGCTGGACTGTATCAAAACTGCATCATTAATGATGACATTCAGACTTGTAAACCTCTGTGCAAACTCCTTGTCATTTCCAACTTCTAACACCATCAGCTGATGCTCTCCTGCATAAAAATTGAATATTGAAATGGTACCCACATGCTTATACTTTGCCATTCTGATATTCATGATGACTTTCTTATAGAGAAAAAGATACTCAACACCGCGCCTCAACTTACCATGGTATTGATTATTCCAATTACTTGGTAAACTCAAACATTTAAGTTTAGATGCTAAGCAAGCTTGATGCAACACAAAGCAAGTTCTATCATATAGATATTCTATAACAAAATCCAAAACACTGTGTACCTTGATCTCATACCAGAAGTTATCCAGAGGGGGCGTCTTCGAGATGTCTGAAATGATGAAGTCTTCTTGTGTCATCATACCCCATGGGAAAACTTCATCTACAATCTCAATTATATCTTCTTTATTGGGGAGTATTCCAGGAAGATTACCAACAAGAATCATATCATGCTTGTTCACATGACTTTGCATATCATCATGATTTGATCTTAGGTCTTCATTAATTATCTTATGTGGACCAAGGTTACCAACAAGAATCATATCATGCTTGTTCACATGACTTTCCATATCATCATGATTTGATCTCAGGACTTTCCATATCATCATGATTTGATCTCAGGTTTTCATTAATTATCTTATGTGGACCAAGGAACCAATCATTAACAATCTTTGGTGGTCCATTAATTATCTCATGAAGCATCACCTCATGTCTGAAAACCTCACCTAGATCCCATATTCTATTTTTTACACCATCTGTGCTACTAAATTTCATTAAATGTTTTAACACTCATTATAAAAAGTGGATTATCAAAGGAAAATACCACATCCATTTCAAAGAGTGGATTATCAAAGAACTGTAAGTTATTTTCATTTCACTGTTTCGCCCAAACCTCTTGTCCCATATCTGAACAAGCAATTTTAGGAAGAAGTTTCAAATCAAAGTCTTCTTGAAGCTTGTCAAGCTCATCAATCACCTGCTTGATTTTTTTAGCCCTATCTTTATTCTTTTGTTCCCTGAATTTTGTAATAGTAGCAAGCTGATCTTCTGCTTCTAATAATGCCATTTGAGTGCTTTCCAAAGAATTCTTAGTTGACTTAAGATTAAAGGTGAGCTCATCAACCTTTGTCTTGGTTTCCTCTGCAATTTTGATAGCCACATCTCTATCTTTGATCATGTGCAAGTATGCTGATTTGATTTCTTCCATTGTGCTCATAACTGTTTGTAAATCTGAATAGGTGGCAATTTGTTCATGTTGACCTCTTTGTCCCTTTTGCATTAGTCCTTCAATAAACCTTTTTGTGTTGTCCATCCTTGATAGAATTTGCACTTCATTCTCGCCTGTCACCATTAATTGATTTTTCCAATCTTCCTCATGAATGCTAGACTCATGCAAAGATAATGAATTTCTATTAGCAAAATCAGAATTTTTTTCATACCTTCCAATGGTGTCATCATAGGAGCCATTAGTCTCATGTGCTTCTCCTTCAATTTTCTGTTTGATCTCCATAGTCCTTGTGTTAGATTCTTGTTCCTTGGGTGTGGCTGCAATAGATGATTGATTTTCTGCTTTGTAGAGTGAAAAGTGAGCCAAACTTAGCTCTAGGTTGAGCTCATCAACCTCTTTCTCCTTTTCTTCTACAAATCTGATAGCATGATCCCTATCTATTTGCAATTGCAAGTAATCTAATTTCATTATTTCTTATGCGTCTTTGACCGTTTGCAAATATGCAAGAGTGGCTCCTCCTCCAATGCCTTTTTGCCTCTCCTCAATTTGGGCTTTCCAAATGAGGTCTTCAATGAATTTGTGTGTGCTATTACCCCTTGTTAACACTCGCACCATTTTCTCTTTTGTGACCAGAAATTGATTCTTCAATTCTTGCAATTCTAAAGGTCTTTGATCTAAATTTGCAAGGTGACTTTGCTCACCACACAAGTTTTTTGAATTGTCTTCATTTGTAGGAACATTATCACCTTCAAAATCAACTACCTCTCTTATTGGTGTCATGCAAACTCCTTGAATAGATGGCATGATAACACTTTGCTCAAGCAATGAATCATCGAGAAATTCCATACCTTCATATGACTTATCAATAGTTGCTGATTTAGCAAAATCCAAATTAGCATACCCTTCAATCTCAGCTCTGTCATGAAGACCCATGCACTCTCTTGTGGATACAACTCGTGCTGATAAGTATGGCATCAACTTTTGCTCACATTGTTAACCAAATCATGTGCAATCGAAGAAGTAACCTGGTCTTGCCTCATAACAACCAATAGAAAAGAGTGGTTGGGAGATATCATCACTCTCATTTATAATCAAAGACATAATTGTCTGCATAAAAGATATAACATTTTTTGTATGTTTCTCATTAACAACCAAGAAGTGTTGAAACATTTCAAGAATAAGATCTTCACAATCAAGAACCAACATAATAACATAAGATCTGATTTTTGCAATAGTTTCTAGAATTCTTACTCTTATAACAAAAGAAGGATTTTTGTTATCATCCAAACCTTGAAAACTTTCCACAATTAGTTGAAATACCTCCATGATACTACTGTTATAAGGTTCCTATGGAGCTGTTATTCTCATAATTTTATTAATACAAAAAGCAACTGCAAGCCTTACCTCCTCATCTGGATGTCTCAAAAGCTTTGGCTTAACCAAAGAATTCACTAATGGAGTCATAGCATATTGTATCCTCACTAAATTTGACTGATCTATTATAAATAAGCAAATCTCCACTTCATTCAAAATGCAAAGTAGATCATCCTTTAATTGCGGCGGGTGTTCAAGTCTTTTACTTTATAAAGCTTCTTGCCCAAATATTCTTCACTGAATGATGCCATGATTCACAACCGTTGACAATCCCTTGAATGATGAATCCCTTGAAACCCCAAGCCATTGAAAACTGATGTTCAACTACTGATGTAATGTCCCTTTTAGGGATATTAGGGTAAACAAGAAATTATTCTATCAATCCAATCAACAAATATGAATTTCCATATTTATTTCAAAATCCTAGCAATCTGATTTTGTAAATACAGCAGTAGATAATTCTTGAAATCAGCTCCAAATTTTATATTAAATTCTCCAAAAAATAGCAAAACATATAATAATAAATTCACCAAAGAAACCAACCAAGAAATTGGTTTTTGATGAAGTGTTTGAGCTGGAAAATATTATAAAATTCAGAAAAACAAATGTGGCTGATCCACACCAACAATTGCCCTCAACAAGACCCCAAGATGGGTTGCCGATCCTTCCTAGCTGTTCGCTGCCCCTGGAAGTGTGTTTGCTGCTCTTGGAGAAACTTTGCTGCCCTTAAACAGCCATTTGAACTCCACGTTCGACTCCTCCAATGGTTCGCTTACCTACAAGTGCCTATTTGATGTTGAAAACACCATTTAAACTCGATTTTGCTCAATGCAACTCCTAGATGAAGCTGTCATAGGTTTGAATTTCGGGTTTTCGTTCTCAATTCAGCTTCTTTGAAGGGTTTTTGTCCTCCAAGTACAAGCCCAATTGTTCGTGCTTAGACTTCAAGAGATTGGTTATCAAAATTAGACATACCTTCAAATGAAACACAAGTCCCCTTTATATATCCACCTTTTAGTTATGAAGGAAGAGTTAGTGGATTATAAGGATAATTTGCTTTTAAAATCACTTAAAGGCTAAATAAGCCCATGACCCTTAAAAAGGTCCCAACTTAAGTGAAAAACAAATTAGTCTATTATTACTTTATTTTAAGTATTTAAAAATACTTTTTATTTTAGTAATAATAATATATAATTTCAAAATGGGGACATTACAATCCTCCCCGCCCAAAATTGCTTGTCCTCAAGCAATTGCAATATCCATAGGGATGTCCCAACATACCTTACTATGAAATGTCCAATTGTAACTTCTTCCCATAGAAAAGAAGCTCCAAACTGAACTTGTACCTTGTTGTACCTATGTATTGAAGGGCTACTCCATGGTGTCTAAGTCCACATAAAAACCATCCAGTGGCTCTCTATGCACCCGTGCTTCTAACTCAAAACCGAGTTAGGCATGATGAAATCTACCATCATGTCGATCCAATCGTGGCCTCTGGAAAATGTCAAACCGCTATTCTGTTTGTAGAGGTCCACTTGAACCCACCTCAATGAATGCATACTAGTAAGGTTGTAGTCACAATTCATCTTACTCATTCCTCTATGCTTTGAGGAAGAATTCCAAATGTGCAAAGAAGTAGCCAAAATAATTATCAGCTGCGACATACCTCTGAAGCAACTCATCACCATATGCAATCCACTATGAATGGTCCCCATCATATGCAAAGTATGTTTTATCCAAGGCTGCCCCTTCTCATGACTGCTATGTAAGTATGTGACCACGTAAACATCAAAGGAATGTTAAAAAAAAATTAAGGTACACTGCTGTTTCATACTCACCAATTTTACCCACTTCTTGTGCAACTTGTGGTCTCCAAAGATGTCATTTTCCGAACTTAAGAACAGCTGAAAGTAAGCAATTAAATCAGTCATGTTTTTCTTACCAGGGGGCTGTAGTAGAGGCAAAAAATCTGATTTTTCTGATTGCACAAAATAATAAACACATAACAGTTGTAGATTTGCACAAAAATCAGTAATTCTTTTCCAATAAAGAGGCTGTAGTAGATGCCAAAAACCCGATTTTTCGGATTGCACAAAATCGAAAACACAAGGAATAATATCTCTTCTTGTCATGAGTAACAAAGTACCTCCAAAACCAATTTTTTTATGTATGCTGGGTGGCTGTAATGAATGATACAACTCCGAAATTTTAGAAACAAAATCTTTAGGCTTCTTATCAACAATTTCAAGCTTCTTTGTTGTCTGTAGTAGTGGCATAGAAACTGAGTTTTCTGATTTCACAAAATCTGAATTACACCAAGCAACATTTTCCTTTGGTGTAAGTGTCAGAATGCTTCCAAAATCAAATTTCTTATGCATGATGGGTGGCTGTAATAGATTGCTCGACTCAGAATTTTCAGGAGCGAAATTTTCATACCTTCCAACAACAATTTTAGGGTTTTTAGTTGGCTGCCATATATAAAGAATGAACTCTTTTTGGGGGGTCAATGGCCAAGATTGTTGCCAACAATTTTCTGAATTTTTCGGAAAGGAAAAAGACATTTTTCTTCACCAATTTGCCTTTCTAACTGCTGCTCATGATTTGAGCCTTTGCCCAATCTATGATGGACCTTAAATCTTCTTCCATGTCCTCCATATCATCCCTTCCAATTGGTTGCCCATGTATGGAAGCCAACTTATTCCTTGCATTGCACTTTGCAAGGGATCTCCAAAATAAACCTACACATGAAACAAGCAAGTTAGGACAAACATTGGTGTTTAATAACACCCTTTTGATCCAATTGTCAATCTCTAGGATCATAGGGTACATCCTTCCTTGTTGCCTTGGTCCTCCCTTGCAATTCTTTCTTACTTGAAAACCAAGAGGTATTTTCTTGTTGCTTTTGATATGAATGTAGCAACTTCCTCTTTCCTTTTTTCTTTTTCCTATGGTGGCTTGGAATTCATTTATTTATTTTTGAACCACCCTTTTCATGTTGAAGGGTGTGACACTCACCTCCTTGAGACCCATGCATAACATGTACACCAAAAATTGTGAATGAGATAAGCTGGAAATGCAAAAAACAGCCGTCAAATGATTATCAACAGCTCTTGCAGTGACCCATGGGTCATAGCACTTGTCACCTCTTACTGTTCTCATGTCCAGCCAAGTTTTTCCCTTGGCACATCCACTTAAAACACCATAGACAAGGGCTGTTACAAGGGCTGTAGGACTGTAACAGCCCTTAATTTCTTGCCTTTTCCCTCCGAAAGACAATGCACACTTTGCATAACTTGAATCTTGTGATCTCACATAGCAAGCTTGTACCACACTATCATAGGACAATGCATTATTTCTTATGTAATGCATCCTTTCACCTAGAAACTGAATTGTAGTTTTTGTAGTTGATTTACCAACAACAATACATACCTCAAGCCTTGCCATTGGTTGGATACCCTCTTCTTGCATTTTCCTTCTACACACAACGATTATATGTAGCATATGAAATGTATCAAATGAATGGTGATGCTTACCAATTTTGTGATGTGTTTGCATGCTTTTTGGCATAGCCCTTAACCTTGTCCTCACCCTTGGCATGATCCTCATATACTCTAAAGTGATGTAGGAGCATAGTAGGAAGTTTGTGCACTAATGACTTGCCATAAAAATAATTAAATGGCTTACCTTTATCTGCCGTTCCAGAAATTACAGCAAGCTGATAGTGATCATTAGCCCTTGTGGTGTGGACCTTATTCACCTTTTTCCCTTCATAAATGTGCAATATTGATTTCCCTTTATCTTTGGCATGATTATGTATGTGTTTAAGGGACTCACCTTTCTTCTAAAAATTCCTTAGGTGTTGCCTAGCTTGGAAGGCTATCATCTTTGCTTGCTTTGCCCTCCTCATCCACTCATCACACCTTGCTTGTGTCCTTGGCATAAGTACACAATTTTCTTTTCCTTGGTTTGGCATATTTTCCTTACTCATGACTTGTTTCTCATTACAAGTGGCTGCCCCATTTGATTCTTCTTCCATGGTATATGTGGAGCTTACTTCTCTTGATTCATCCACCTCCTTGCCTTCAACTTGTAGCTCTTTTGGTCGCTCCTTAAAATTCTGCAAATCCTCATCTTGCTCTACTACTTTGAGGACTGTTTCGGACCCTTCCATACTGCTGTCACCAGTTGACAGACCTTCCAATGGCCCTCTCCTTGGCTGGAAATTCATTTTTTTGTGCTGCTCCACTGTTTTGAGGACTGTTTCAGACCTTTCTGTACTGTTGTCACAGTTTTGCAGCCCTTCCACTAGCCCTTCCCTTGGCTGGAAATTCATTCTTGTGTAGGAAGGTTTTCGAACTCATTTGCAGCCTTCTTGGATGTTTTTCCTCTTGCACCTCTTTTTTCCTGTACGTTGAGGTCTGATTTTGTCACTTTTTGGATCAACTCATCAGGCTGCCTTGCCTTCCTTTCTCCACCATGCTCCCTACGAACTTCATCGCTGTTTTTAGACTTTAAGGAGGGCAGATTTTGCACAAAAGGGGATGCAATTTCACAATCTAGAGCTCTTTTGATGGCTATTGGTAATGAAGGGGGGTTAAAGGCCTTAACCTAACCCTTGAGAGGGGTTAAAGGCCTTAACCAAACCCTTGAGAGATGGGGATAGTCCTTCAATGAACCATGTTGTAAGTCTATTCTCTGAAACATCTTTAACCAAGGTGGATATCCTTTAAAACTTCTCAATGTAATTTCCCAAAGATTGTCCTTGTTGCAAGTGGGCCAAATCACGGATATGCAAGTCCAATTCTGCTGATTGGAGAGCGAGATTGGGCAAGGATCTCTCTTGGGTTAGTGACTCAGGAGAGAGATTCCTTGAGACAGAGGGTAGGGGTTGCCGTAGCAACGGCAAAATTTATTAATGACTTTATTTCAGAATTCCTCATAGGTCTTGATGGTGTTGTGTCCTAGGGTTATCAACCCTTGGTGCCACCATTCATGGGCAGCTCCCTCTAAATGTAAAATAATTAATGACAAGGCATCTTTCTCCTTCAATTTATGTAATGAAAAATATGTGTTCACTTTATTGATCCAAGTCCTAGCTGAATTACTTGTAACCCTATCAAAAGTAGGCAAGGTGACCTTCCCTATCTCTTCGTTCCACTCTCCAAGGCTGTTCCGCCCTTTGTTGGAACCTCCTTTGCCTCTTTTCCAAGTGACATATCCATTAAAGCTCATCTTCTTTCGAATAGGTGGATAAGTCATATACTCACCATATGATGCCAACAATTCAACTTTGTATGAAGGTTGTTCCTTCTCTTTTTCTGAAGTGGCTTCTTCTAGAAGAACCCTAGGCTTAGGTATGGATTCCATACCCACACCCATGGTGTTGCTTGCCAAACCTGCTCTTTCTTTCCTTTCATATCCTTCACTATTTGAAGAAATTCCCTCATCACTTCCCTCGTTTGTTCTTGTGCCTGAGCTAACCTTTCGAGCCTAGCCTTGTCCATGTCACTGATTGACATGTAACCCTTGTTTCCCACAGCCAGCCAAGAAATTAGCTCTGATACCACTGTAATGTCCCTTTTAGGGATATTAGGTTAAACAATAAATTATTCTATCAATCCATTCAACGAATATGAATTTTCAGATTTATATCAAAACTCTAGCAATCTGATTTTGTAAATACAACAATAGATAATCCTTGAAATCAGCTCCAAATTTTATATTAAATTCTCCAAAAAATAGTAGAACATATAATAATAAATTCCCCAAAGAAACCAACCAAGAACTTGGGTTTTGATGAAGTGTTTGAGCTGGAAAATATTATAAAATTCAGGAAAATAAATGTCGCTGATCCACACCAACTGCCCTCAACAAGACCCCAAGATGGGTCGCCGATCCTTCCCAGTTGTTTGCTGCCCCTGGAAGTGTTTTCACTGCCTTGGAGAGACTTCATTGCCCTTAAACAGCCCTCCGAACTCCACGCTCCACTCCAATGGTTCGCTTACCTGTAAGTGCCTACTTGGTGTTGAAAACACCTTTTGAACTCGATTCTGCGTAATGCAACTCCTAGATGAAGCTGTCCTAGGTCTGAATTTCGGGTTTTCGTCCTCAATTCAGCGCCCTTGAAGGGTTTTCGTCCTCCAAGTACAAGCCCGACTGTTTGTGCTTAGACTTCAAGAGATTAGTTATCAAAATTAGACATACTTTCAAATGAAATACAAATCCCTTTTATATATCCGCCTTTTAGTTATGAAGAGTTAGTGGATTATAAGGATAATTTGTTTTTAAAATCACTTAAGGACTAAATAAGCCCATGACCCTTGAAAAGGTCCCAACTTAAGTGAAAAGCAAATTAGTCTATTATTACTTTATTTTAAGTATTTAAAAATACTTTTTATTTTAATAATAATATTATTTAATTTCAAAATAGGGACATTACAATTGAACTGCAATGAGCCATTAAATTTGGTATGCAATAAACATCTGCTATCCAGCAGGCTGGAAAGAAAATTAGTTCTGATACCACTATAAAAACTCTTAGTAAACAAAATATGAATACTGATTTAAAAAATAAATAAATTCAATCTTACTCAAATTTGAAATAAAATAGATTAACAGTTGAAACACAGTATAAGCTCATAAATGGAGACGAATATGAGTGTCATTCAATCACTGGAACGATTCCACAACAAAAATAAAGATATTTAATATTTATCTCTGATTTTTATTAAACACTAACTTGAAATTCTGTAGATGGTCTAGCTGGGTGGATACAAGTACAGTTGTACAAAATACTACTAGACTAGTACGGCCTATTGGGGAGGTCAAAATAGCTATTGTATGAACACCGTACAGACTTGTACTTTTTTTTTGTGAGCTTCCCTGTTTGTTGCAAATGGGCCCTGTAGATATGGGGATTTGCTGTTGTCTGATTCGTTGTAGAAGCCCTAAATGCTGATTTTGATATCTCCAAAAACACAGTTGTGATTTCTTGTGTGGAATCACCCTTTGGGTATGAGGGTTTTTGTCTTCAAACCTTTTCCATGCAAGGGTTTTTGTCTTTGTAGAAAATATGGAAGTAGCACAAGCTCTCCAAATAATTCTGAAAATAAAAATGTAATAATGGGTGTACTTTTCTTTTTTTCATCCTTATAATTACTTTTCCATTTACAATCCTAAAAGCAATTTAAAATTACTTTTTAATTCTAATTTCCATTTTGCTCCAAAAAGTAATTAGTAAAGACTTTAATTTTCTATTTTCCACTTGGCTTTTAATTAATGTACCCATTTTGGCCCCATTCAATTAATAACACCCTTTACATGTCCCCCTTTTAAGTTGTGACTTAAAAGTACCCTTAAGAACACTTAAAGCATTATCGCTAATTTATTTTATTTTTTTTAAATTTGAAAAAGGGGACATGACATGATACCATTGAAATATCACTTTCAGGGAAACATCGAATTTTGAAATTTTTATTTAATTCTGAAAATTCACATTTATAGACTAAACTAGCACATGCAACTTAGAATATTGGAATCCCAAATTGAAATCTTTATTCTAGTCAATGATTACATAAAAAAAATGCTGAAAGTATTGATAATTGAACAATTGTAACTCAGCCAAACCCTAGTATGCTGGAATAATAAATTTTTATTATAAAACCCCTTATAGCCTGATTTTAATAGTTGATTGATGCTATGACAACATGGATCACAATTACATAGCTGAGGAAGGAAAATGATGGTTGGCAGAATGGGGCGATCCCTCCTAGGGCAGCGATTTCAGCTACAACAGTAAAAAACTCTCAGTTAGGGCAGTGGCAGTAGTCCAAGGGCTGCGTAGAAGTCCCATAGGTGGTTCTTTTTGTGCAATTGCAGCCAAAGGGGTAGGGTGGCCCTTGAAAGGCATAAATTCTGATTTATATTGCCCTGCTGATTGTTACCAAGAATTCTGAAACTTGATAACTCTTTCAGCCCGGGTTAGTGAAAAACTTTGCTTGGTTGCTCTCCTAACCCCTTCACATAAATTTTAGAATCGATCAATAGCTTTAGCTAACATAAATTCTGAAAATACCCTGATTGTCTGCCCAATTGTGATCTCTATATGAAATCACCAATGATGGGATGAGAGGGTTTCCGTCCTCTAATCCCCAATAGAAACCTGAAGGGTTTTCGTCCTCTAGATATGAATGCAATAGAGGGTTTTCGTCATCAAATGCAGAAGTTGGAAGTAAATGCCTAAAATCAAAATAGATGTAATAAACAAAATGATCCCAAATGACCCCCAAGGTCCTCTTTTATAATTTTTTCTGTTCCTTTTTACGAAGTTGGTCTCTTACTTTAATAAGGTACACTTTTTATTTTTAGTTTTCTCTTTCTTTTATTTCTAATAATAATAAAGTAATATTAAGTTGTCACTTTTTAATAAAATAAAAAGTAAGTCACTTAGACAACTTAAAATATTAATTTCATAATTTTTCACTTTATGGGAAAAGAGGACTATTGACAATTCTTCCACAGGTCAGGATTGTCTCTTGCCATTCAGAAAATTCACGTCTCTAGCCAAAGAAGAAATAATACATTGGGTAAGAGGTAGAACAATTGAAATAACTCATTTGCAAAGGACTTAAGTCCGCGGGAAATTAGACAAGGATAAAGGACCAAGGAGGAGCCAGAAAATCAAAAGGGCAGGGTTAGAAATGGCACAAAACAATGAAAAGGAAAGAGCCTACAGCAAAAAAGAAAAGTCCGCTCAAAATCAAGAAAGGCCCAAGGAATAATTCCTTCGGACTTTTTGTCTGAAGGAATTCCTTTGGACATAAGTCCGAAGAAATCCAAGAGAGAAGTCAAAGCCCGCAGAAATTTGAAGTAATAGGACCCCTGCAAAAAACCCGGGTGCCCTACAATTTTTTTGAAAAAGGGCGCATATGAAGGACAGATGCCCTTGCGGATGGCACTTGGTCAGCGTCAGGACCTTTGCAATTTTTCCGAAGGGCATAGAAAAAGAGTCACGAGTCCTTGCGGAGGGCACTTGGTCGGTGCCTGGACCTTTGTGCATTTTCTGAAAGGGCATTCTCAACAAGGTAAAGGCAAAGACGAGAAAATACCATCGGGCTTTTTGTCCGAAGGAATTCCTTCGGACAAAAAGTTCGAAGAAATTCGGAGAGGTTTGCCAAAAGCCCGTGCAAAAAAGCCGACAGAGCAAAGTCCAAAATCAACGAAGCAGAGTTCAAAAGGACAAAGGATTAATTCTTTCGGGCTTTTTGTCCAAAGGATTAATTCCTACGGGCTTTTTGTTTGAAAGAATTGCTTTAGACAAAAAGTTCGAAGAAATTCAGATAAATGAACCAAAGAAGAAGCCCGTGGAATAAAAGCCAACATAAAAAGAGCAGAACAAAGGAAACCTTCGGACAAAAGTCTGAAGGAATTCCTTCGGACTTTTTGTCCGAAAGATTAATTCGGAAAAGTCCGAGGGATTAATTCAGAAAATAAAGCCTGAGGTAGAGAGGCAAATAGAAGGCCAAAGGAAAGTTTGCAAAAAACAAGACTCGGCCATTTTTTTCGAAAGGTAAAGCCAAGAAGTCAACAAAAAAGTCCGAAGAAATTCGGATAAATGAACCAAAGAAGCCGAAGGAAATATATCCGCAGATAGAAAAGTCCATAGCCAGAAACCCGAAAGAATTAAGCCAAGGAGACAACAAGAAATCCGAAAGGAATGGAGGTTGATTGTGCAAAAAAGGATAGAAAATAGATAATCCAATGGAGAGTTGAAAACAGAATATCCGAGGAAATATAGACCAAATATAGATAAGATAATCCAAAAATAGAATCCTGCCCAAAATAGACAAGACACAAGCAGACCAAAATAAGATAAAATACATACGAACAAGGGCTATTTTTGACGGATTGCTAAGTTGCGGTTGACTATTAGTTTTATTGGCAGTTTGACTAGTCATTCTCATGCATTTGATGGTCCAACTTAGCTTATCTCTTTGTCCAACCCAGCTATCAAATGGTCAACTCAGCATTTCAAACGTTCCAACTCGGCATCAAGCAGCTCACGTAGAGTTCTAAAATTGACATTGGCATGGATTTCCATGCACAGAAAGGTGGGCGGTTCAATAAACAAAAGACAAGTTCACTTCCTCAAGCGCAAGAAGCTTCATGCAAAGACAAAGGGAAAACATATTTTATTGAAAGGCCAAGTCAGCCTTGAGTTAATCTAAGTTAATCCTCTCTTCAATTTTTCAACGCCAATCTTTGACTTTTGTAATTCTCTATAAAATGGCTTTTCAGCCTTAGAAAAAATGATTCCTTTCTTGGCAAGATTGGACTCTGCCATTGGTGACTTGTGTAACCTCTTCGATCAATAGAAGGACTATACTTTCAGATTTCAAGTGTTGACATAGTGTATATTCATTCAGCAATTTGTATATGTGGTAGATTTTTCTCCCTTCCCAAATTTTGATTTGTACCTAGTTGCTAGCTTATCGTATTATGCAGGTCATGTTTAGTGTTCTTTATGTCTTTTGTTGAAGCTATAAGTTGTCATGTCCCCTTCTAGTTGACATCTTTTCGAGCGGATGATTAGCCTATTATGCGACCCTTGTAGGCTGATGGGATGGATAGAGGGTCTTGATGGAGAAGGGTTGGATTTCGTTCGGGCTCTTTCGGACATGAATTAAGGGAGATATTAATATTTGATTGATTTAATCAAATATTAATTATTTGGTCTAATTTTAATTAATTATTAATTAGTGGTCTAATTTTAGGATCCTAATTCTAAATTAAGAATTGGTCTAATTTTAAGACCATAGTTCTAATTTAAGGAAGCCCTAAGTCTAATTTAAGGGACTCTAATTTTAGCAAGCACACCTTTGGAAGGGTATAAGAATCTCTCATGGGAGAGAGTTTGTATTCATGATTATTATTGATATTGATTCTTGTTAAGAAATTCTTCTGTGAAGACTGAGCCAAGGGTTCCAGGATTCCATTTGCATTGAAGAACGTCAACTCTTCATTGTGTGCGATTCAGAGGTTGTGAGAGATCAGCCGATCTATTGCCAAATTGAGAGATAACTTCATACAGAAGTTATCACAGGGGTTTACAAGTTTGAGAGATAACTTCACACAGAAGCTATCACAAGGGTTTACAGGTATTTCATTATTTTGGGTTTTGAGTCAAGAATTATCCAGATATAGATCTTTTGTATTAGCCCATAATTCTACAGATCAGGATCAAGTATACAGGTTGTGCGATATCAGCGGCCGTACGACTTTCGTACAGATCCGTGAAAATCCGTACGCATCAACAGAAAGTTCAGGCACCGACATCGGCGAACAAAGACCTACAGAGACCGACATCGGTCGACATATCACCGACGTCGGCAAGTTAATGACTACAGGTCGACCGATGACGACAGTATAACCGACATCGGCGACTGTGTTTTTTACACAGCAGGCCGAGACGTACCAGATTCAGATTTCTTTCCCAGTTTGCGGAATATTCAGGGTATTAAGGCCGTACTTTCAATATTCTTTGTATACTTGACAGAGGACCTCTATTGTAAGCTTATGAGCAAATAAATAAGAATTTATATTGTGATTTATTTATCTATTTGAAGATATTTTGCAGAAATTCAGATAAGCAATTCAGAGCTTTTGTTTTGATATTCGAAGGGATATTACAGTGATATCAGAGCTAAATCCTGTCATCGTGAGGGGCTGACAATCTTATGCAGCCACAAGGTCAGGAGCACACGGGTATTTCACGCACAGTAGAGCTTTGCTTGAAGGCACTCAAGTTTTAGAACAACTGCCGAAAGACATGGGTGATGATATTGACAGGCCCCGTATTCCTCACTATCCTAGAGATCAAGATGATGCAGAGGTTCTACTTACTCTTAGAGACATACGAGAAGGGCAAAGGCAGAATAACACAGTACTACAGCAGTTGGCAGCAGCACTGCCGAGATTGGGTACTCCAAGGGGACATTCCCCACATCGTGATGAAGTCAGGAGTGATGCAGGATCACAGAGAGGCCTTGGGACTGCTTCTCGTACAGCTAACAGGCCTACTAGGCCTATCTTTGCGAGACAGGAGGCAGAGGAGGTGATAGCAGGTGAAGAGCATGAGGAGGAATTTACAGACACACTTAGGGCAGCAACTGACGAGTGGGCGTCATTACCACCTGTGGTCAGGGAGATGATTACTTTTGACCGATTCCTCACACAAAGGAAAGAACATTACCGAGGTCGACAGAATGGGAGACCAAGACCCCAAAACAATGATTTGAAGCATGCTACGAGCAGGCTCACACTAGCGACGTTCGACGGTAGTGGTAAGGTGACAGCACAGGCCTGCGTTAGTAAGCTGGATACATTTCTCACATTGCGACCAATGGGTGAGGAAGATGCTATCAGATATGCGACACTACATCTTGAGGGAGTAGCTCACGATTGGTGGCACCACGGGATGGTGACACTCCATCATGATCGGATCACATCTTATCAGGAGTTTGTGGATAGGCTGGTAGAGCGTTTTGATAGGAGGGATCCAGAGTCCTATTTCCGAGAGTTGGCACAATTGCGCCAAAGTGGCAGTCTAGAGTCTTATATTGGTGACTTCCAGAAGTTATCAGTTATGGTTCCTGACATTTCAGAGAGGCGACTTGTGGTACTCTTCATGGAGGGATTGACAGAACCATTGAGAGGTTGGATCAAAGGCTTTGATCCTCCTTCCTTACAGGAAGCTATGAAGAAGGCGCGTAGCATGGAGATGGCAGCCCCATCAAGTAGATCTAACTCCAGAGGTACTTCTTCATCCAGGGACAGTAAGGGCTTCAACAGGAACAGAGAAAGACCAGGTTTCAACATAGATAAATCAGGTGTTAAGAATAATTCAAAGGCCAACCCAGCAGCACCGCGACTTGTGGTACTCTTCATGGAGGGATTGACAGAACCATTGAGAGGTTGGATCAAAGGCTTTGATCCTCCTTCCTTACAGGAAGCTATGAAGAAGGCACGTAGCATGGAGATGGCAACCCCATCAAGTAGATCTAACTCCAGAGGTACTTCTTCATCCAGGGACAGTAAGGGCTTCAACAGGAATAGAGAAAGACCAGGTTTCAACATAGATAAATCAGGTGTTAAGAATAATTCAAAGGCCAACCCAGCAGCACCACTGTTGGATAGAGAGGCTCTTAATGATCTACGCAGGAAGAAGCTTTGTTTCTATTGCAAAGGTCCATATGATGCTAATCACGATTGTCCGTTGAGGCCTAAGGGCAAAGCAAATCGGGTGATGTGGGCCTATTATGAGGATGAGGAATCAGAAGATTCCGAACATCACGATTGTTTCGAGGAGCATGAGGATGAGGAATCAGAAGATTCCGAACATCACGATTGTTTCGAGGAGCCAGAGGCTGAGGCTTCAGAGCCTAGGGTCGAGGCAGAGTCAGAGCTCCAGATTTAGGAGGCACGTCTATCTAGCATCCAGCACGAGGGATCATTCAGACTCCGGGGAGTTTTGGCAGGACAGAGGGTCATTACCCTTCTTGACATGGGAGCCACACATAATTTTATTGATACTAGATTTGTGGAGAAGCGTGGACTCACCACAGAAGAGTTCGAGGGCATTAGAGTTAAGGTAGCTGACGGTTACACCCTCAGGTGTGAGCGGATGATCAGAGAGCTCCCATTGCGCTTGAACAACTATGAGTTCAAGGCGGATTATTATGTGGTCAACATGGGAGATATAGATTTGGTTTTGGGCATGAAGTGGCTCCATTCCCTTGAAGTAGTCACTCTTAGTCTTAAGGATATGGAGATCCGTTTTGATGTAGATGGGAAGACTCACATTCTTAAAGCAATACGGGACGGCAACATCAAGACTATTTCTTTACATCGGATGGAGAGGCTCATGCGACATGACATGGTAGAGTGGGCTGTCGAGTGCACATTGGCACCAATGCAGGAGAGACAGCAGAAGACCGAGTATCATCCGGACATTCAGCAGTTGAGAGTCAAGCATGATAAGTTATTTAGTGACATTCCACCAGGGAGACCTCCAGACAGGGGCATTGAGCACATTATTGAGCTTGAGGAGGGCGCTAAGCCCATTATGATTACTCCATATAGACATCCTAAGCGGTTGAAGGATGAGATCGAAAAAACAATTAAGGAGTTACTGGCTATGGGTCACATTCGGCCTAGCAAATCACCGTTTGCTTCTTCAGTTGTTCTAGTGAAGAAGGATGGCACCCTACGCATGTGCATTGACTACAGAGCCCTGAATAAGAGAACCATTAAGAACAGGTATCCTATACCTCGTATTGACGAGCTTATTGATGAGCTCCATGGTTCACATTACTTCACAAAGATAGACTTAAGGTCAGGGTATCATCAGATCAGGGTTCGTGAGCAGGACGTGGAGAAGACAGCTTTCCGTTGCCATTGTGGACACTATGAGTTTATAGTGATGCCATTCGGGCTCACTAATGCACCAGCAACATTTCAGTCCACCATGAATAGAGTCTTCCATTCACTGCTGAGGAGGTTTGTACTTGTCTTTTTTGATGACATTCTTATATACAGTAGGACTTGGCAGGAGCATTTGGCTCATCTGGAGACTGTGCTCAGCATCTTGGAGAGGGAATCCTTGTACGCCAAGGAGTCCAAATGTGATTTGGGGATGACCGAATTGCTATACTTGGGTCATATTATCAGTGCAGGGGGAGTGCGGATGGATCCTGAGAAGATCCGCGCTATCATAGATTGGCCTATTCCGGCAAACCTAACACATCTAAGGGGATTTCTAGGTTTGTGTGGATTCTATCGGAGGTTCGTGAATGGTTATTCACGACACGCAGCGCCTATGACAGATTTGACTAAAAAGGGGGCTTTTTGTTGGACACTTGAAGCATAGGGGTGTTTCGAAAGGTTTAAGGGGTCGATGACTACGTGCCCAGTTTTGGCACTACCTGATTTTTCGAAGCCATTCGAGCTTCAGTGCGATGCTTCAGGCGAGGGCATTGGAGCGGTGCTTATGCAGGACAAGCACCCCATAGTATATGAGAGCCGTAAGCTCAGGGGACTAGAGAGACTGTACAACATATATGATAAGGAGATGCTCGCTATCATGCATGCCTTAGCAAAATTTAGGCAATATCTTGTGGGTAGCAAATTTTGC
The DNA here is from genome assembly GCA_037957365.1 of Torreya grandis. Classification (NCBI taxonomy): domain Eukaryota; kingdom Viridiplantae; phylum Streptophyta; class Pinopsida; order Cupressales; family Taxaceae; genus Torreya; species Torreya grandis. Next base: position 1,839,624 of record JARHVA010001141.1, on the reverse strand, counting down.
ATCAAAACGGACCACAACAGTTTGAGACATTTCTTGGGGCAGCGAGACCTCAATGATCGTCAGCAGAAGTGGGTGAGTAAAATACAGGCATATGACTTTGACATCTCTTTCATCAAGGGCACCCAGAATGTTGTGGCCGATGCTCTTTCATGCAGGCCGTATTTGAGTACCATGGTCCACATTACAGAGGATTGGCGACATATGATTGTGGCAGAGTATGCCAAGGATACATGGGCATCTAGCATTGTTGAGGGATCGACGGTTGACACCATATATACTCTTGTGAATGACTTGATCATTTACAAGAACAGGGTTTATTTGATCCCAGGATCATCAATGAAGAACATTATCATGCGAGCTTTTCATGATATACCTACTGCAGGACATCCCGGATATTTTAAGACTTACAGACATGTCAGGGAGAGATTCACATGGAAAGGCCTCAAAGCAGATGTTCTTCAGTATGTACGTGAGTGCCCTGTTTGCCAGCAGAACAAGCAGGAGAACACGTACCCAGCAGGATTGTTGCGGCCACTTCCAATTCCTGACAGGAAGTGGGAGTGTTTGTCGATGGATTTCATTACAGGCTTGCCTAAAGCCCAAGGACGAGATTGCATATATGTAGTTGCGGATCGGTTAACGAAGTATGCTCACTTCTTCCCGATTACTACCACACATACAGCTACACAGGTAGCAGAGGTTTTCTTTCGAGAGGTATTCCGACTGCATGGATTACCTCGGAGCATAGTGAGCGACAGGGATAGTCGGTTCCTGAGTCACTTCTGGCAGGAGGTGTTCCGACTCTGTGGGACCGAGCTTACACCTAGCACCAGCTACCACCCGCAGACTGATGGACAGACGGAGATAGTGAACAAATGGGTGGAGGGCTTCCTCAGGAACTACATTGCAGGGCAGCAAAAAGCTTGGGTCAAGTGGATTCATTTGTGCGAATATTGCTATAACACGACTTTCCACATGACCATTCAGATGTCTCCTTTTATGGCATTGTACGGGTATGAGGCACCGAGTTTTCTAGATTTGCTACTGAGCGACAGTAGAGTGCCGAGTGCTGGAGACTTATTGCAGGAGAGTCAGGATACTATGAGGACTCTCAAGGAGAATATTGCTAAGGCGCAGAATCAGCAGAAGCAGTATGCAGATCAGCGGAGGACCGAGAGATCTTTTGAGGTAGGAGACATGGTCTATCTTATGCTGCAGCCTTACCGTCAGTCTACTCTTAAGAAGAGTGGGGCAAAGAAGCTTAAGCCACGTTACTACGGTCCTTTCAGGATCCTGAGACGTGTTGGAGAGATGGCTTATGAGCTAGAGCTTCCTACAGAGAGCAAGGTACACAATGTCTTTCATGTATCACGCCTCAAAAAGGCGTTAGGACACCGTGTAATACCTTCTACAGTTTTACCTCCCTTAGATGATGAGGGAAAGTTGATTTTAGTACCTGAGTCCATCTTGGAATCTAGAGAGAGACAGTTGCGTCGGAGGACTATCAGGGAATATTTGGTAAAGTGGAAAGATTTGCCAGTTGAGGATGCGACATGGGAAAGCGAGGATATTCTACAGCATCCAGAGTTGAGATTGCTTGAGGACAAGCAATTTCAGGAGGGGCGGACTGTCATGTCCCCTTCTAGTTGACATCTTTTCGAGCGGATGATTAGCTTATTATGCGACCCTCGTAGGCTGATGGGATGGATAGAGGGTCTTGATGGAGAAGGGTTGGATTTCGTTCGGGCTCTTTCGGACATGAATTAAGGGAGATATTAATATTTGATTGATTTAATCAAATATTAATTATTTGGTCTAATTTTAATTAATTATTAATTATTAATTAGTGGTCTAATTTTAGGATCCTAATTCTAAATTAAGAATTGGTCTAATTTTAAGACCATAGTTCTAATTTAAGGAAGCCCTAAGTCTAATTTAAGGGAATCTAATTTTAGCAAGCACACCTTTGGAAGGGTATAAGAATCTCTCATGGGAGAGAGTTTGTATTCATGATTATTATTGATATTGATTCTTGTTAAGAAATTCTTCTGTGAAGACTGAGCCAAGGGTTCCAGGATTCCATTTGCATTGAAGAACGTCAACTCTTCATTGTGTGCGATTCAGAGGTTGTGAGAGATCAGCCGATCTATTGCCAAATTGAGAGATAACTTCATACAGATGTTATCACAGGTGTTTACAAGTTTGAGAGATAACTTCACACAGAAGCTATCACAAGGGTTTACAGGTATTTCATTATTTTGGGTTTTGATTCAAAAATTATCCAGATATAGATCTTTTGTATTAGCCCATAATTCTACAGATCAGGATCAAGCATACAGGTTGTGCGATATCAGCGGCCGTACGACTTCCGTACAGATCCGTGAAAATCCGTACGCATCAACAGAAAGTTCAGGCACCGACATCGGCAAACAGAGACCTACAGAGACCGACATCGGTCGACATATCACCGACGTCGGCAAGTTAACGACTACAGGTCGACCGACGACGGCAGTATAACCGACGTCGGCGACTGTGTTTTTTACACAGCAGGCCGAGACGTACCAGATTCAGATTTCTTTCCCAGTTTGCGGAATATTCAGGGTATTAAGGCCGTACTTTCAATATTCTTTGTATACTTGACAGAGGACCTCTATTGTAAGCTTATGAGCAAATAAATAAGAATTTATACTGTGATTTATTTATCTATTTGAAGATATTTTGCAGAAATTCAGATAAGCAATTCAGAGCTTTTGTTTTGATATTCGAAGGGATATTACATAAGTGGATGTTAGGTGGCTGCAAAAGTGGCTTGTATCAGACCTCTCTCCATCGTTTTCCCTCATGTTTTGGTCATTGGATCGAACCTCTTCATGAAATATTTATGCATAAGTGATTGATTGAAATCAAAGGTCTTCCTTTTCCCTTGTTTGTTCAGTGTTCAAGGTTCCAAGTTGAGTGGATCAGTCTTTTGGTGTATCACCTTTATTAGGTAGGATTTCCCCTTAAAGTTTTCTTCTCCCTTTTCCATGGCAGTCCACAGCATAGAGTAGAGATCCTCATTGATACATCTTACAAGAACCAGCCTTCTCTAGAGGTTCTTCTCACCATTGAGGCACCCACCCTCGTGAGAAGATCCCATTGTTTCAACCGGATAGATGATTGGCCATTTCATGCACGTCTTCGATTCAGGGTGCAGATCCAGGTTGACATGGACATGATCGTCTGCTCTTCCCAAAGATTGCTTGTCCTCTAGCAATGCCTGGACCATCTTGCAAATACTAGGATCCCAAATTATTCTTTTTGATTCTCGTTCAAATGTGAGCATCTGAAGTTGCTTTGCTTGTTGATCTTCAATTTCCTATAAAGCTTTCTTAGTTGTGCCCAAATCTGTATTTGCAACTTCTAGCTTTCCTGGAAGCTTTTCTTCATGGAGAATGATCTCTTCATTCTACTTCCGCTGCACTACTCTGATTTGATCTTCATAGATCGTTGTTTACATTAAGAGTTAATGCTTTTGAAGCCTAGGCTATTTCTTCAATTGCCTCTATGCGTGTCATTTCAGCCTCATGATATTTGCTGATTGTGATCATATCTGTGTGACCTGAATCTGTAGCATAAAGATTAGTGAAGCCAACTTCCACCTCCACAATTTTATGTTCCTCCACACTGTTGCCTTGTAGATTAATTCCAACTTCTATTTGTATTCGGATTTTTTATGCTCTTCATTGATCTCTACAAGTTTTTGTGATTGGTTTTTCTTCTTTTTCATGCTCTTCCATCACAAATGGAGAATTCTTTCCCTTCATTTTTTGTATATGTTGTTTTGCTTGAGTGGCTATCGACTTAGCTTTCTTAGTTCTTCTTAGCCATTCATCACACCTTTTTTGGGTCCTCATTGCATCCTCTCCGGTTGTTTGCAATGTGTTTAGTTTCTTTTTAACCACATTCTCTGGTTCCTTTTCAGATAAGATCTCCTTACCTTTGACTTACATGCTGAATTCTTTGTGCTCCTCTGTAGATGTTTGAGGCTTAGATTTTGACCTTTCCATTTTTATTTCTATCCATGCCTTTATGTACCTTTGATATTATTGCATGGCTTGCAACATCTCTAACATGGATTCTTACACTGTCCTCATGATTCACAGGGTGACAAGATCACAACTCTGATACCACTGAAATATCCCTTTCAAGAAAACACTGAATTTTGAATTTTTTATTTAATTTTGAAAATTCACATTTACAGACTAAACTAGCACATGAAACTCAGAATACTGGAATCCCAGATTGAAATCTTTATTCTAATCAATGATTACATAAAAAATACTAAAAGTACTAATAATTGAACAATTGTAACTCAACCAAACCCCAGTATGTTGGAGTAATAAATTTTTATTATAAAACCCCCCTTAAAGTCTAATTTTAACAGTTGATTGATGCTATGACAACATGATTCACAATTACACAACTGAAGAAGGAGAATGATGGCTGGTAGAATCGTTCTATCCCTCCTAGGGTAGCGATTTCAGCCACAACAATAAAAAAATCCTCAGTTAGGGTAGTGTTGTTAACCTGGAGTTGCACCCTGAAACGAAGACATGCTGAAATGGCTAATCCTCTCTCCAGTTGAAACAATTGGATCTTCTCATGAGGGTGGGTGCTTAAATGGTGAGAAGAACCTCCAGAGAAGGCTGGTTCCTGTAAGATGTATCAATGCGGATCTCTCCTCTGTGTTGCAGATTACCATGGAAAAGGGAGAAAGAAACTTGAAGGGGAAATCCTACCTAATGACGGTGATACACCAAAATGTTGATCCACCTTACTTGGAACCTTGAACACTAAACAAACAAGGGAAAATGAAGACCTTTGATTTCAATTGATCAATATGCATAAGTATTTCATGAGAAGGTTCGATCCAATGACAAAAAACGTGAGGGAAAACGATGGAAAGAGGTCTGATACAAGACACTATGCAGCCACCTAACATCCACTTACAACTTCAATAAAAGACATAAAACACTGAACATGCCCTACATAACATGATAAGCTAGCAACTAGGTACGAATCAGAATTTGGGAAGGGAGATAAATCTACCATGTATGCAAATTGCTGAATGAATGTACACTATGCCAGCACTTAAAATCTGAAAGTACAATCCTTCTATTGATAAAAGAGGTTAGACTACTCACCAATGGCAGAGTCTGGTCTTACCAAGAGAGGAATCGATTTTACAAGGCTGAAAAACCATTAATATAAAAAATTACAAAAAGCCAAAAGATTGGCGTTGAAAAATAGAGAGGGAGTAAACTCAAACTAACTTAGCCTTTACAAAGTCTATTTTGTTTTGCATGAAAATTCTTTGCGTTGGAAAAGAAGAAGAAAACAAGCTTCGTATGCATGAAATCTACGAATAGATGTCTTGACTTGAAAACCACTCAACTCCAAAACAAGAGTAGTCAAATCCACTCGAACTGCTGGAATGTTTGAAAGTCTCCCCGTTGCATGAAATCAATGCAAATGCCAAATTAAGAATTACGTTTGAATCGTCGGAACGTTTCCAGCTTTGAGACAAACGAGAGTGTGTGCATGGAATTTTTCGCTGTTTGAAACGTTCAACATTTTGCTCGTTCATCATGCAAGACAACTCTATTTTCAGAACTGAAGCATGCTTGTTTTCTTAAAAGTGTTCACTTCATTGGAGTCATGTTAGTCTGTGCATGATCTTTGTTCATCCTGCCTGTCTTTATTTTGCATTTGTTTTATTCACTGTTCATGCGTATGTCCATGTTCAGTTCTGCTTCAGTCTTGTTTGGCTTTTCCCGTGTTCATGCTATTGATCATGCTCAGTTCACTTCGTGTTTTCTCTGGCTTTTCCCATGTTCTACTTTAATTCGACATTCGGGCTTTATTTTGGTCTGGCCTCTGTTTATATTTTCCTGTGCTTGGCATTTTCTTTTCTCCTTTTTGGCCTTTGTTTGCGCTTTAGCCTTTGGGCTTTTCTATCGAGCTTTTTGCCCCTCCCGAATTCCTTCGAACTTTTTGTCCGAAGGAATTCCTTCGGACAAAAAGTTTGAAAGATTTTTTTTTTGTTTGTGCCTTTGCTTTTATTTCTATCGGGTTTTTGTCCTCCCGAATTTCTTTGGACAAAAAAGTTTGAAGGAAATTCTTTTCCGTTTGTGCCTTTGCTTTTATTTCTATCGGGCTTTTGTCCTCCCGAATTCCTTCAGACAAAAAGTATGAAGGAATTCGTCTCCTTTGGCTATCTTTCCCTGAAGGGCAAGTGCCCTTCGGGAACTTTGTTTTTGTCCTTTGCTTTATGAAGGTGCCCTCCGCAAGGGCTTCTGCTTCCCAAAAATGCCCTTCGGGCTTTTTGATTTGGTCCTGTCTTTGGCTTTGGTGCCCCCCACAAGGGTATGTTCTTCCAGAAGTGCCCTTCGGAAGAATTGTAAAGGTCCACTTCGTTGCAAAGTGTCCTCAGCAAGGGCTATTCGTCCTCAAAAGTGCCTGTCGGAACTTTTGAAAGGGCCCTGCCACTGACAAGTGCCCTCCGCAAGGGTAAGTTTCTTCCAGAAGTGCCCTTCGAAAGAATGGAAAAGGTCCACTTCACTGACCAAGTGCCCTTCTCAAGGGCAGGTGTCCTTCAAAAAAATGGATTGTCCTTTGAAACTTTTGCCAAGGTCTTCTTCGTGCTTGAAGTGTCCCCCGCAAGGGCACATACCCTTCGGGGAAATTGTAAACGTCCCTACGCAATGCCCAGATGTTCTCTGTAAGGGCTATTCTCCTTAAAACATACCTTTCGGAAGAATTGTAAAGGCCACCTCGCTACATAAGTGCCTCCGCAAGCGCAGTTGCCCTTCGGGCTTTTTGAAGGGCACCTGGGCTTTTTGAAATTGTCCTTCGGATGAATTGTCTTGACTCGAAAACCATAAAGTGAACCAACCCGAAGGGTACATACCCTTCAGGACTTTTGAATTGGACCTTCTCAAAGGGCAGGTGCCCTTCGGGTCTTCTCAACGGTGTTTTTCCCTTTTTCTTTCGGACAAAAAGTCTGAAGAAAATAAACTTCGAATGACTGCCACTTGGTCATTTTTTTGGACTTTTACACAGTCCTTTGAGAGCTCTTTCTCTCGGACAAAATGTCTGAAGAAATAGTCCACCTCTTATAGCCCGGAAATATCCTTGGGAAGACAAAATAAATATACTTACAGCTTGTATGTTTTGGCTGTATTTGCACATTTGGCTGTAATCAAGCAAGCTCCTTGGAAACCTTTGAATGACTAAAATTTACCTTGCTGTAGATGGCCACTTGGGTGGCTGTAAATGCTCATTTAAGGACCCCAAAACTGATTCACAAGACAAACTTGGCACCATAGCAAAATTCCGAATAGTAGGGGTGACAATTTGCCCTGTGGGGGGCAAAATTGTCAACAGGGAGTGGCAATAGTCCAAGGGCTGCGCATAAGACCCATAGGCAATTGTTTTGGCACAATTGCAGCCAAAGGGGTAGGGTGGCCCTTGAAAGGCAGAGTTTTTGATTTATATTGCCCCATTGATCCTTACCAAAAATTCTGAAACTTGACAACATATTCAGCCCTGGTTAGTGAAAAACTTTGCTTTGTTGCTCCAACAAACCCTTCACATAAATTTTGGAATTGATCAATGGCTTCAGCTAACACAAATTTTGTAAAATAACCTAATTTTCTGCTCAGTTGTGATCTTTGTATGAAATCACCAATGATGGGATGGGAGGGTTTCCATCCTCTAATCCCCAATAGGGTTTTCGTCCTCTAGATCTGAATGCAATGGAGGGTTTTTGTCCTCAAATGCAGAAGTTGGAAGCAAATGCCTAAACTCAAATAGATGTAATAAACAAGATCTCAAATGACCTCCAAGGCCCTTTTTTATAACTTTTTCTGTCATTTTTTTTCAAGTTGGCCTCTTACTTTAATAAAGTACACTTTTTATTTCTAGTTTTCCCTTTTTTTTAAATTTCTAATAATAATAAAGTAATATTAAGTTGTCACTTTTTAATAAAAGAAAAGTAAGTCACTTAGACAACTTAAAATATTAACTTTATTATTTTTCACTTTCTTGGAAAAAGGGGACATGACAACAATGTCTACATATAAAAGGAATGCATTTATAGTCTATGGGTTGTTAGCACTCCAGTCCTCTAGCTTTAATGATCAGGTTCTATGAAAGAGGTTGACCAAGTTCAAGCTCCACACAAATTCAAGCATAGTTTGAAGCCTCTTTGTCGACAATGGTTGTTGAGGTGCAAATGTAACCTTTCATTATACTCTTGAATACATAATCACACCATAACTCATGAGTAAGAGCATACAATCTGATCCATACCAAAGCTCGAGCTGACATTTCCTCCATGGGCCCTAATCCAAGGTGCCAATATTTCATTATGAGCCCTGCATTATGGAAGAGCCGTGGACCTCCCAGAAAAATAAGCTCACAATTTACCACATTTGCAAAGGTAGAAATGAAATAATCTTTGGGACCAAGATCTAATCTCATAGTCACCAGGAGTTTTCCATATCTTTCTCATCCACTCATAGAGATCCTCCATAGAATTTTGCATGCCCAAGAAGCAACATATTAAGCCCCTTGAGGCCAGTCAGTGAATTTTTTCTTCTAGTTGCTCCATGTCATACTCTAGAACAAGACTATCCTCCAAACAAACATTGCTTAGATTTGGTTCATTTCCTTTTGCTTTCTCAAGGCATTTATAGCCATCTTCATTTCCTTGCTCCTTGATCCAAATATACCACCAGTAACCTTTTGTCAAAAGGATTGTCCAGGAGGGCATCTTGCCCCACCTTTCCTTTTTGCTTGTTCCCCTGAAGAGGAAGGTCATAAATCTCCAAACCCTCAATCAAGATTAGTTCTATGCAACATGCAAGCACATGTAAAGCTCATGCAAGCTCATACAAACTCATGCTCTTAGATCAACCAAAAGCCAATCCATACCACTTCAGAATATGTTTTATTATTACCATGCTATAATTCTTGCAATAGCCTGAAATATACTACAAGCATATCTCCTCGAATCATACATGTTCATTCATTGATTGCTATGCTGTGTGCGATGTGGTTGGGTAGTTGAAGCACCTTTCATAACTTATGAACAACCCTTTATAATGATTTCATATTAAGTTAGTATCAACCCCATTGAATATAACGTTTATCTCATGTTTCTTTTATTACTCACATAAAATGTTTGTTCAAACTTAAGACTAACTTTAGGACTCAGGTCTGATATTTATTGGACCATGAGAAACATTCTTCTAACACTCTCTCTCAATCTAATGCTCCAATGATAATTCGATGATTGATGTAACCTGATTGATTTTTCATCTTCATTGTTCGTCTTTTCAGTCTTGCTTCTTGCACTCTGCAAGTTCCCACTGGTGATTTTTATGAAGTTGTATCGAGTCTTCTTTGAAATTAATTGTGTCTAGTCTTTGGCTTCAACTTATGATGTTGACTATCATATGTCTGATCTGTATATGCCAAGGGCACAACTTCTCCATAGGTTGTTATAAATTGAGTGTTTTTTTATCACCTTTGACCACTTTGAACACCAAACTAGGGCTTTGAGCTTTTGTAAACTTTTTCAATGGCTTGGTGCTCCTAGCTTATTTTTCATAACTTGCTCAGAATTCTTCTAGTTTGATTCTTCCGTGTCAATTTTCATGTGTATTTCCTTGTAATTTAGCAACATTTCTTTTTGATTATCAACAAATAATTGAGTTTTTTGTTGTCGCTGTCTAGCCAAACTTCTTAGTCTCCTGTTAATATTTGTCAACTATTGTTGACCTTTTTGTCTTTACTTGGTCTTCAGTCTGATTGATCTTTTGTCTGTATTCGTATCTTTGTTTGTTGGCTTGCCATGTCTGGTATCTTTGCTTGTCACCTCAAGGTTCACTTTTATTTCCATTTGGTGCTTTTCTCCGCCTTCTTTGATCTTCCTCCTTAGTTTTATTGTTTTGAACTTGGATTCACAAGATTGGAATGACTATTTTCAACATACATTGATTTTGCAACACTAGGCTCTTATGTTATAACTCTTCTCTTCCATTATCTTGACAGAAGAAACCTGACCTTTAGTACCCTTGTTGTTGACTGACGAGTTTGTCAAGAAATAGCAACATTTGGGTCACACTAAGATTAGACATTGGAGCTCACATTTTTGAATGGTTGTAGGGACTAATTCGGTTTTGTTACACAATGAGGGGTGTTTTTACTAAAGTTGAAAGTCTTTTTTAACAGTAAAAGACTAGATGGTAAAAAATGTTTTTATCAACAAAATATTCTTTTTACTTCTCGTACTACCCACAAATATTTTTATCGTGATCTAAGAGGACTTCATGAGATTTGAGCACAAGGCCACACAACTAACCCAAGAACGCCATCAATGTGCTACATCAATTTATTTTGATATTAGGTTTTGAATTTTACACTTTTGACCCTTTTTTTAGTTACTCAATACTCACCTGCACACATATGTGCAACTTTTGATGAGGTAAGATACTTTTCCGCTCTTCTTCTATTGAAATCCTATCTAAATCAATACAAAACATAAGGATATATGACTGTGTGTGTGAACACACAAACACATACAGACATATGCATATATGTATAAAGGATGGTTGAGTACCTTCGTACTCATTGCATTTGAAAAATGTTGCAAGTTTTCAAACGGAATGAGTGAGCATGTAGCTCTAACCACTATGTTTTGAATCCGTTTGTGTTCTATTTATTGAGGTTGAAATGGCAGCGAATTTGGAAAAACCAAGTAGGCAAACTAGTTAGAAAGATTTGATTGAAATCCAATGAATGGATTTTAGTTAAGGGCTTTCAATATCACAGATGGTCTTAGTTATGTTTTTTCTAGTGCAAACTGCTTTGATACCATATTGGGGAGGAGGATATAACTTGAAGAATGGCACATACATGAACATGAAATGACAAGATATGGAGAGATTGATCTATCCTTATTACTGCAAAAATAATTCTTATAAGAGCCCAAAAAAGAGCCTAAACATATCACTTTGAATCATACATGTCATGGAACATTCCGTGGGGATACTTCCACACAACAATAGAATATGAGAGAACAATCTTGATTATGCTAGTACTTGCACACACAACCCAAAACATTAGTAAGCCAACACTCAATGGGTCTAAGACAGGGGGAAGACCATCATCAAACCATGTCTAGAAAGATGGCTATCCTTTGATGTTCATCGCCAATAAGGCATCGCTAATTTGGGACTTCAACAAACTCATCTTAATCCTATTGTCCAAAACTAATATAGCAAAAATCAATAGACGGGAGTGTAGCAATCATCTAAGCTATTATCAATCTTATTTGTCCACTAGAAACAACTTAGAGATGTCCCACCCAAAGGGAACAATTTTCCAGCATCTTCTAGGGACTTGTCTTGACATGACAACTTATAGGTGTCCTGCTTGAAGGGAACAATTTATAGGCTTCACAATATTTTAACGATAAATTTTTGTAGGACAATATACAGACATCCAATTACATGAGGCTGTATAGACATCATCAATATATGGCAATTTATAGATGTTCCGCCCTGAGAGAACGATTGACAAGTGCCATAAATGTCTCATAACATAAGCATGTGGCAATATGAAACCCCCAATAACATGAGCATTTATAGACTCTGTCAATCTCGGTAATGTTTCCCTAGTGCGTAATGTAGAAACCCCTAATAAGAGGAGGTACAAGTATACTCTTTCAACAGAGTACGACTGCAGTCATGTTATAAATTCTCCTTCAATTCAGTCAATTAGTAGTCAATAACAGTACATTCATAATTCATAGCAGTAATGACTGTCAAGATGCATGTACTATAGCTAACAACAACAACGCACCTTCAGTTTACAGGCAAAAGAGTATACTGCTCACAACCAACAGTGGGGAATCTGCTTAACCCAGAAGATTGTGGCAGAGATTTCGGCCAATATAATTGATTCCTTGGTCAAACAACAAATTCCTTGGTCTATGCATTAGATCATTTGGTCAACTGGTGAACATCATAATAAATAAGATCAAGGAGTAAATGGTCAATCAACATTTACGAACTTGCTGATGTCACTGTCAACTGTGCTGATGTCTGTTGTTTCTGTCCCATTAATCCCCTTTTTCTACCTAGAGATCTCTGATGGTCAAATTAGAGATTTTGACTTGTGTGATGCATCAATGAGTTTCATTTATTGATATTTATTGTTATCAATTGTAAATTTCCAAGGGCTAACATGTCACCAAGTGGCCTACTCTACAATACACTAAAGTTATTGCTGTCATTAAATGCCAGATTGGCTAGGAGAGAGAAAAGAACCAATCTTAGATTTAGAAATTCAGGGAATCTATGATAAATATTATGGCGATGTCAAAATGATGTCATAAATGGTAAGGATAATGTCAGTATCTTTTTTGGTTTCTAATTTGTATTTCTTGTCACTTCTCTCATCTCAAGTTGTCCTCTTGTAGGTGGATTATGTAGTTGACTGCTTCTCTTTGATGTGAATTCTTGCTTGGCTCAGTGATAGTGGCCCCCCTTTGAAAGACACATCACCATCGACATGTCTGAATTCTCTAGCAAACACCGAACTTCCCTAATGTTTCTTATTCTTTTTTGTTTACTTGATCATTCAGTAAGATACTCTTTGGTTTCTTTGTTTTGTATTTTCGTCATCATTTCTTCTAATATTATGTTTGGGTCATGAGATTACTTCTCTACTTCTACATCCCTATAGAAAGAAGGATATTATTATCTTGACAATGCTTTCTCCAAGAATATTACGTGAAATATTGGATAACATTATACATGGGGTGGTAATTGTAGTTTGTAGGCTATATAGTTTTTATTCTCCAATATAATAAATATTCTAGAATATATAGTGTGGTTTGGTCCATTTCCTTATCGAGAGAGCTGTTGACTTTTACTCTTATATAGAATTTGCATGTGTGGTATGGGAAAGTGGTTTTACATCAAAATCTACCCGCACTACTTTACAATCAGATCCAGTCAGATTTAATCAAATAAAACAGTAAAATCAGATCTAATAGCAAAAGGGAATATTCTATAATAATTGAAAATTGCAAAGAGGGGGTTCTAAAAGAATATCTGAATTCTTGCAAATCTGGAGATGGTTGGGAGAAATAGGTACCGGAAAACAGGTCCAGACAATAAGGCGACCAAAACCCAAAAAAACTCAGAGTGAACAAAGAACTTTTACCAGACTTATAAAAACTGTAGCACTCCTTTATTGGCTCAATCAGAACTGTGCAATATGTTTTTGGTAACCATCAAATACTGTGAAACTAATTTGATGACACTATTCCTTCGCTCTTGGGCTCTAAAAACCTCACTTGTTTTTCCTAAATCCTATGCAAATTTCTGGGATACTGATCTCCTTCTCCAAAACCCTAACAACTCATCAAAGGCCAATAAAAATGGGGAGGTCAATGAGGGTCCTGTGTTATCGCTCCATTTTTTGGTGCCTATTCTGGAACAAGTTTGGAAGACATCACTCAATGCACTTCAACAAGCAATTTGTGGATGCAAGCCCTAATCCCTATAAGACTTTAGTGCTAGTATGATAAGTGGCACAATACAAAATGAAGACTTCAATCTTTAATCAAGTTCTGCTCTAAATGTTCAAATTCTGCTCTTTCCAATAAAATCTTGACTCTTGCTTTCAATTCCCTTATCACTAGCGACGTCCACATTCCCTTTTCTTGTCCTCTATGCATTAATGCACCTGTGTATTTATAGATTTCTCAAATTCAAATTATGACCCAATTGGCATGCAAGCCTACACAAAACAGGGAAGAAAGGCTGGAAAAAGAGGAACACAAGGTATGAGGGACCCAAAGCAAGGGTCAAAAGGGCCCACAAAGAGGGTGCTAGAAATGTAGTGGTATGGTCCAGAATTGTATTGCCACGTGTTTGGCAAAAAGCCCAAAACAACAACAAACAAGGGCAAGAGAGAAAAATAGGGAGAGGTGAAATAGAAGGGAAAGCAAATAGGGAAGAAATGGGCCAAAACACATAGATAAACGCCTCAATAAGAGCTTAATATGAACCGATAATTGACAAACATATAACTACACTACAACTAAAACTACAATCGAACCAAAATTAGGTGTCTATATAGTCTCCACTTTGATGTGTGTTTATGCATACATATCAAAGTAAAACAAACAAGATTACTCTTGGGGTTTGTGGAAGATGAATTGATCATCAAAATCTATGTGAGTTCTCGAAGTTAGTATAGGGATAATGATGAACTTAAAGTCAAAGGGAAAGAGACATCACCCAATTGCCACTGTGAAAGGTCATAAAGATCCTAGAACAAACATCCATGCTCCTTTGTTTGGGATATGGCAACCTGTGCCCTTACAAATATATGGGAAACATATGCAAGTGAATCAATGTCTATATGAATCTGTAACAAGGAACTGCTAAAGTCTAAGAAAGATGAGAATAGGAATGAACACACCTAGTTGTGCTGAAAACTATGTAGTTGCCTCTATGAAATCCATATCTTTGAATTTGTGTTGTATTTGAATATAATTGTGTCTCGTGGTAAGACCAAGTGGAGCATATATACGTTTCTTGTTGTGAGACCAAGTGGAGTATGCTTTGTAACATCATGTGATTGCTTCAAGGTGACAGATCAAGGGAGTGTCTAGGAGTGTTGGAGATTAAAAAACAGATCATATGCCCCACTTTGAGGCATGGGATGAACCTGTGATTCACATATCTCAAAAGAAAGGGATTTTTCGCCCCATGTGTAAGGTAGGAAAAATAAAGTATTGATGTATAACATAATAAGATGTCATTGTGAAAGCACATGTCATAGATAAATGACCCCAAATGAGCCCGAGGTATAATCTATATAAGTGCAAGTGTAACATGCTCTCAAGTGAGCAATATATTGTGATGTCCTCATTTCCATATCATGTGTGAGTAGGTATTGAAGACCTTTAGTCTACTTCCCCATAGACTAAAGGGATCTTTTTGGGGTTATATTTTATTAGTTAATTATTAATTGCTAAAATAGTGATTTTAATCATTTGCTCATATAAGGCAATTACTGTTTAATTAATAGAATATTTGATAACAGTGGTTTTTACCACTAAAGTATTTAATTGAATTAATTATTAATTTATTGCCTAAAAGTAATTTTAATTACTATGTTATTAAGGCAACTAATTAATATTATATTCTAAAAAGAGGAGTGTTGGCTTGGGAGCTAAAGCAAAGAAAAGATATCCTAAAAAGTTGGCAAGAAAGGCTTATGAGGTATTTTACCTCCCCAAGTTGGTTCGCCCCCTTTTTTGGAAGGTACATATACAAGGTGAAGATCACAATTGAAGACATGTTGAATTTGATATTATTTCTTCATGCTTGAAGAAGATATTGGGATGCATGCCCAATAGGTGTTTGCAGATTTGGAGTTGATTATTCTACAAAAGGTGTCTTTTGATACCACCTTTGCTAAAGGAGGTTTTGCTACTTGCCCTAGAGTGGGGCAATTTGCTTTAAGGGTTTATTGAGAGGGTTTGGTGGAATTTTTGAGGACCAACTTGGTCATAATAATTTTGATTATTATTTGTATGAATTTTGCAAGTGGAGCTTTTGAGGACCAACTTGGTCATAATAATTCTGATTATTATTTGTATGAATTTTGCAAGTGGAGCGACTTGGTTTGGAGGCTTGTGAGAGTGTTTTGAGATTCTTTTTGGGGTCTAGTTGACCACTTAATATTATGGAATTTATTAGTTATTTTCTTGAATATTGGTGTAGGGTTTGGAGAAGAATTGATGAATTTTCGAAGCTCTAATTTGCTAAAATATTAAATAATAATTTTCAGATTATTTAATTTTTTTGACAGAGTTTCTTGATCATATTCACTTGTGCAAGGTGGGATTTTGCTTAATAAATATTCAGCTATTTATTCTGCACCTTGGTGACTAGTTTGGAGGACTTTTTGGGCCACTTTGGATGCCCTAGGGGTTCATCGAAATTTTTTCTTGATTTTTTGGCACATGTGGTATATTTTTGGCGAGGGTTTGAAGCAGAAATTAAGCACAAAACAACAGCTGTAATTGATATAAAATCATATTTTTTCAGCTATCATAAAATAGTATTTGATCTTTAATAAATTGGCAAAAGGGTACATCTTTCCCATTTTCAGTTTATTGCTTATATTTGCAAGTATTCAGGTGAATTTTGGATAAATTAGTGACTGAAAATTGTCTACACATCCCTTGCATATTGGTGCCTAGGGTTTCTTGGGGTTTGGTAAGGGTTTTGGATCATTTCCTTCAAACTAGGGTTTGCTGATTTTCAAATTCAGAATTTGTGGATTTTAGGGAAAACCCCTTTTTTGTTAAATCATCCCATTTGGGGACATTACATATATAAGCAATGTAAACACGGTAACAATGAGATGTCCCTCATGGAAACCATATAAGCAATCTAAGCACAATTGTAATATGCCCCATATGCCCTCATGGGCATTGTGTAATCAATGGAGCACAAATGATAGCATGCCTCAATATAAGTAATGTAGCAGTAGATATAGCAAAGGAAAGCATACACGTGGAGCTTTTCCGCAATAGATGCATGATGGGAATCATGGCAATATATGCAAGCAAACAAGAACATCTGCATGATGTGGATCATGACAAATCAAAGAGAATTGTGCATGATATAGATCATGGAATCAATCATACAACATCACAAAATAAAAAAGCAAGCAAGGAAGGCACACTAAGCACACAGTAAGCACGCTACACTCAAAGTAAGCTAGACAATAATGTCACATACATAGGGCAACACAGAAACATGACGATCAGAGCACATAAAGTAAACAATCTCAAGCACGTGACACATGGTACACAATGGAAGCAAGGAACATGTATCAAACATAGGGAAAACATGAGAGGCAAGCCAAACAATAGGAATATGAAGCAAACATGTCAAGCATACTATAATCAAAGTAACACAGAGGAAGTGAAGCACCCATATAACTAAGCACAATAACAACATTGAAGTCAAAGCAAATACACCAAGGATATGAGCATACATAGAAGCACTAAGCACACAAATTTACATACTAGGCAAGATAAACCAAAATATGTACGATCACATGAAGGCTCAATATGATAAAGGAAATTATGAATGATAGAACTTGAAGCACTACTAGGAGATGGCCCCAAAATGCCCCCAAAGTGAACATGACAGGTGCCCCTAGCTAGTGAATCCATAATCATATGTATATACCTGTAGATCATGCATCTATCTCAATAATACCATCAATAGCATGTATGTAAGCTATATAACCTCTATTAGTAGGTAGATAATCCTCATATGCCAAGTTGTGTTCCCATGTAAAACTCAAAGATAAAGGCAAAGAAATTTCCGAAGATACAAAACTATCAAATATGTCAGTGAATCACAAAAAGGAAAACAAAAGGCATAATCAAGAAGAAAGAAAGGGGGGGTCCCTACTAATTACAAGTTCCATCAGAACTGTGCGTGTTGTGGGCCCTATGGCCTCAATATATATAGTGTTGTCATCATGTAGAAGTTCGGGTAGGCTTTTGGGATGGGACACAACAAACAAAGGCAAGGATGACAAGCAAAACAAACTAGTATAACTAAGCAAAGGGAAAGGCTAGGAGAATGTCACATATGTATAGGGAGAAGGCACCAAAAGAGAAAGAAGGAAACTCAAAGCACATAAACAATGGAAGTCATTGGAGAGGGAAGCCAAAATAAAGAACAACCAAAATATGAAAGCGAAGGAAAAAGTTAACTTTAAAATTTAAGCAAGAACACTTAAAGAACATGGGAAAGCTAGAAGAAGTTGAAGGCAAAGAAAGTCCTAAGTGGGTAACAAACACGAAAGAAAGCTCAAGAAGAAACGAATATTCCCAAAGCCACATGCCAAACGAAGGAAGAAAGAAAACCGGAGCAAGCAAGCAAATAAAAAGCAAGCAAGAAAGGAAAGCACTAAACCAAAGGAAACTATGTGTAGGAAAATAACAATAACTTAGGTGCAAATATATAGGGCTTGCAAATAAGGCTAACCAATAATATCAGATGAATCATCATACCGTATATAAGTAGAAGTAGTCACATCATAAAGAGTAAGATTAGGATGTCTAGGTGTCCATGCGTCTTAAGAAAGATAAGACATTAACATCATGATGTAAGAGCATTCAGGTCATCAAGCAATTTTGCATCAGCGAAAAAAATGGGTCGGTGTGTGTGCACGTTTGTGCACTTGTGTGCATGTTTGTGCGACTTTTCGACCATGTTGACAATGTTTTGTGCATCAAAGATGATCAACAATAGTCCAAGGAACATCATCAAGACGCCAACATATTAGGAAATTCAAGTTGAGCCAATTTCAGTTATCTCTTAGAGGTCAATTGACCCCTTTTTAGGAAGGTGATGAACCTGTCGTTTAATGTGGGCGACGGTTTTGAAACTGTCTATCAACGTAGTTACATAACAACCAATCTAGAGTAATCGGCAATTTCGCCCACAATGGAGCCAAAACAAAACTTATTGTCTAGATCGTCATTTTTGAACGCGTGGACCATTTTCCAAGATGAATGGAGCTTGAAGAGTTACTATAGCTTGTCAAAATAGTCAGGGGAGATTCAAACCAGTTGGAAGAGTCAATTAGAGAGACGACTTTAGTTCCAACTCCAATAGAGGTAGATAAGAGTTAGCTCCAGATAGACAAAGAGAAGCAAAAGCTCGAGGGGCTTGCTAAAGTGTTGTATGTCTAGAACAAAGAGTTTAACCAATCATGGTGAGATTGTGAGAGAGATAGAGAGTTGTCTTCTTCATAGTTCAGTGAGGGAAGTGTGTGTGTAACGAAATCCCTGTGATCTTTGTCATTCATTCAATAGAGTGTTTTGGGTTTCCAAGTTTGAGTCTTGTGTGTAGTTGTGTGTGTCCAAGTGTAAGTCTCGACAGGGAAGTAAGGCAACCATTAATATGCTCTCTCACTTTCATCTGCATCAATTAGTATCAGAGCAAGGTTTGTCTTGCTAGGTTGAACAGTCAGTTTGTGTAGAAGTTTGTGTTATTGTTGTTATTGAGAGTATTGAGGAGTATAAATGACACACAAAGGAATACCTCTTAGTGGAGGAAGGGCACCAAGAGTATTAGACTTGATAGAGATGCCAAGAGGAATCCAAGTGAGATTGAATGCAATGGAGACTGCACAAAGGTGAGATAGTTGTAGAGTAAGTGATGATGAAGGATGGAACTCAAGAAGTTCAAGTTGAAGAGTGGTTGATGAACCAAAAGATAGAGTGCTAAATACCATTGCTAAGATGGGTAGCAAGCCTAAGTTGGACAACCCTAGCTACGAAGGAAGTTTATGCCTTGAAAATCTCATTGATTAGATCACAAACTTGGAGAAATATTTTGACTGAGTCAATGGAGGACCCCAAGAAAGTGAAGTAGTCCTTCACCAAGATGAAGGGACATGCATCCTTGTGGTGGAATCATGTGCAACTGTAAAGGGATAGAAGAGGAAAAGACAAAATCAAGACTTGGGATAGGATGGTTGTAAAGCTAAAAGGTAAGTTTTTACTTTTTAATTATCAACTGAGTTTCTTTAGGAAGTTATTAAATTTGAGATAGAGAAATGAGTGTAAAGGATTGCACGGAGTAGTTTTACAATCTCTCCATTAGAGCTGGTCATGCTGAAGATGATCAAGGTATGTGAACGGTTTTTTGTATTTCCATTCAAGATGAGTTTGGAATGTTCAAGTTGAAGTTGGCAGAAGAAGCCTATCAATGTGCATTGAATGTGGAAGAGAAGTTATCAAGAATGGAACGAAACATATCAAGAGGTAGAGGAAGTTTCTCAAGATAAAAATGACAAACAAACACAGGTAGAGGACAACATGCTCATAAAGGAGAAGCTAGCACTTCTTAAAATCAAAATCAAACACAAAGAGGAAGAGGGTATTCTTCAATAGGACGCTGAAATGTTGGTAGAGGAAGAGGTAGAGGATTCATGGGTAAGTGCTTTAGATGTGGAGATGTTGGACATAGAACTTTTGACTGTCCTAAAGTATTTCAGAATAGCAATAGAAGAAATGAGACAAGCATTTACATTGCATATGTATATGAAGAGAGTCTTTCATTCTCAAATCACATGAAGTGGAGAATGGAGAGCTCTCATGATGGGGAGAGTGTTGTTGAAACCAATGAACGAGGAGAATGACTTGGTGCAAAGGAAGAAACTATACCATACCATACATAAATTAGGAGGTAAGTGTTGTAAAGTTATTTTTGATAGCGGTAGCACCATAGTAACTAAATATGGTCAGATCTGGACAAAATATGACATCAATGCTAAGGTGTTGAAAGAGAAGAGGTGGACAACAATGCTAAGGTGTTGTCAGTTTCCGGTAAACAGTTTTTTGAAGGATGTAAAGAAGGAGAAGGCATGTTTTTCTTTCATCCCCAAACCTATGCAAGTTGTGATCACAAAAGAGATGAGTGAAATTTCACTTGAAGTGCATAATTTGTTGAATGAATATGTTGAAATTGTTTCAAAGGATTTGACGGATGGATTTCCACCTATGAGGAGCATTAGCCATCATATGGATATGATGCTGTGGATCTAGTTTGCCAAACAAGGTAGCATATAGGTAGACACCTATGGAGAATGAGGAGATGAAGAAAAAAGTACAAGAGCTGCTGGAGAAGGGTTTGATAAGAGAAAGTCTGAGCCCATATGCAGTTCGAACAGTGTTAGCACCTAACAAGGGTGAAGAATGGGGGATGTGTACAAATTCAAGAGCTATTAACAAGATTACAATCAAATACATATTTACATTATCAAGGGTGGATGATTTGATGGATTGTTTGAGTGTAGCAAGGTACTTAAAAAAGGTAGATGTGAAAATTGGATATCATCAAATTAGAATTAGAGAAGGTGATAAGGGGAAGACCACATTCAAGACAAAAGATGGGTTGTATGAGTGGTTAGTCATGCCATTTGGGTTATCAAATGCACTAAGCACATTCGTGAGACTCATGAATGAAGTGTTTAAGCCTTACTTGGGTAAGTTTGTCATTATTTATTTAGATGACATTTTGATTTTCAGTAGTACAAAAGAAGAGCACTTGTTGCATTTGAGATTAGTATTGCAAAGATTGAAGGAAGAGAAGTTGCTTGTCAACTTGAATTCATGAAGGAGCTGATATATTTCGGATTTGTAATTTCACATAATGGGCTAAGAATGGACCCGAAAAAGGTAAAAGCTTTTGTAGATTGGCCTTCACGTAGAAGCATGTTTGAAGCAAGAAGTTTTCATGGGTTAGCTAGTTTTTATCGGAAGTTCATTAGAAATTTTAGTTGAATATGTGCACCCATTATGAAAACAATGAAAGGTGATAGGAAAGAATTTAAGTGGACTGCTGCAATAGAGAACAATATTCAGATTTTGAAGGTTGTGGTGACGGAACAACCATTATTAGCATTTCAGAATTTCAACAAAGTATTTCAGGTTGATTGTGATGCTAGTGGGACAATGGTAGGAGTAATTTCGAACCAAGAAGGTAAGCTCATTGTTCACTTTAGTGAAAAGTTGAATTAATCAAAGCGGAAGTATTCTGTTTATGATCAAGAGTTTAATGCTATAGTACAATCTCTCAAGAAGTGAAGGCATTATTTGTTGCCGAAGGATTTTTTTTTGTACATGGATCATCAAGCACCATATGAAATGGGTCGAGTTTCCTTTTTGTTGGAGTGTAGGAGTGACAAGTTCAATAGAGTTGCAAATGCATTGAGTAGAAGGTATCTTGTATTGAATGAATTGAAAGTTTAATTAGTTGGGTTTGCCTCAATGACAGAGTTATATGAAGAAGATTTGGATTTTAGAGATGCACAGGCAACATGCATGAATCCACCCAACATGGATAGAACTCCATGGCTGGAATATTTGTTACAAGATCGTTTGTTGTTCAAGGGACAACAATTTTGTATACCTCTAGTATCTAGGAGGGAGAAACACAGTGGAGGGCCTATCTAGTCATTTTGGTGTTGATAAAACATTGGCTCAAGTGAGTGAAAGTTACTTTTGTCCTGGGATGGTTGTTGATGTGAGGAAGTTCATGCAAGGGTATAGATTTTGTCAACATGCCAAGGAAAAAAGTTAGATTGTGTTGTCCCCAAAAATATCACTCATTTTTGGGACAACATTTGAACTATTTTGGTCCTACAGACCAAAATCCTCTCTTCCCCTTTCAAAAATTGTTCTGAGCATTCAGGTTCTTCATTTTTCAAAGCTTTCTTAGAAATCTACGGACTCTGCAGGCTTGAATCTACAGACTCTGCAGGAAAGAAGCAAGCTCTCAACACTTAGGCGATTTCAAGGTTGGTTCAACGACAAGGTTCAACCAAAATGTCCATCGGCAAGCTTCTAAGCAAGGATTGAACCATTGAACTGTTGAACCTTGAACCATTTTGGTTCAACAGGTTCAGTGGGTTCAAAGGTTCAACGTCATCAGCAAGAGTTAAGTGCATTTGTCAAGGTTCAAAGTTCAAACGCTTCAAGGTTCAACGGCTTTAAAACACTTATCAAAGAGAAGAAGGCTTGAACCATTGAACCGTTGAACCATTGAACCACTTTGGTTCAAAGGTTCAACGGGTTTAATGGTTCAACAGGTTCAACGACCAAATGGTTCAACGCGTTTGGTTCAAAAAGATCAAAAGGACTTAGCCAAATAAAAAGAATGAACCGATTGAACCGTTGAACCTTGAACCAAAAGGTTCAACGAGTTCACAGGTTCAAAGGTTCAACCAGTGCGATGAAGATCAAAGAGCTTAGGAAGAACAAGGAAGCGACAGGCAGAGGAAGAACCAATGAACCAATTGAACCTTGAACCAAAAGAGTTCAAAGTTCAATGGTTCACAGGTTCAAGCAGTTCAAAGGCAGCCTCAAGCAAAGAAAGAAGCAACATGGATGGTTCCAAAGGCAAGTTCAATGAAAGCGATGGTTCAACCAGAGAGCAAAGAAGCGCTTAAGTAGGGAAGCGATGGACCAAAATAGACAGTGAACTGACGAAGCAATGAACCAATGAACTTTCAAATGGTTCACGGGTTCAAAATTCAACACGGTTCAAGCGGCTAGCGACCATTGACGGCCCCCGCAGACGTCAAATTTAAAGTAAGGGAATATCTGTTGAAATTCAAATAAAACGCGAAACTTGAAGGAAGAACCAAGCGACTGGCTGAAAAGATAGCTCGGGAGCTTAAATTCCAGGAAGAGACAAAGCTAGAAAAGACAAAACAAAGAAGAGACAAAGAGGGAAATATCTACATAGAAGTTATTCCGGTAGCTGGAAGAGTCTGCAGAATAGATTTTCGAGCTTGCAAACATTGAAGGCGCGACCTGTTAGTCTCCTTTGGAGTAAAGACAAAATAGACAGCTGTGCAGACGTCAGAGGGGACAGACCAGATGATTCAGACCCAGGAAAAGACATATTAGATGAATAGACACGCCATAGTTAAGGCAACGCACTGTTTCAGGCATGGTCCCTCCAGACAGAATTGAAGGCGCATTGAAGGCGTTGGCTGCAGCATGGGCCGTCCCATGGGAGAGAGCGCCAAGCCTTGCTTGGTGGCTATATATTGTAATCTCTCATTTGTTACAAGGGAGATCTTCCCGTTACCAAAAGCAAAACTTTGCCCAAATTGAAAGGCGAATACTGAGACCTTGAGTTCAGATTGTTGTTCATATTATTTTATTTGAATGAGAAAGCAAGTGACTTGCAGACTTTGTGCTGTTATAGCTTGTATCATTTTAGGAGATTGTTCTTATGTCTATCTTCTGAATGTGTTCTTGTTTATTTGATCTAACAAGCAGAACTAGTGGAAGTAATCAGGAAGGTGTCCTAAAGCCAACTGTGGAGAGACTTTGTGCCCCCACAATTGTCTTTAGTGTGTGTTTATTTTCTATTTCTGTGTAAAGGACTTTGGGACGACTTTGTGCCCCCATTGTTCTTCGTACCTCACTCTTGGGCAGTCAAGGTGGAGACTTTCTGCTACACCTTAGATTGCTGGTCACTCTGTACTCAGTTACCAGTTACTTGTTACTACCAGAATGATTCTTGTTGTTTGCAAGAACAAGCACTTCTGAAAGAAGAGAAGTGCCTTCTATCATTTCACCATAATTTCTACTATCTAGGAAGGGATCTGGCTCTTGGCTGAATGTTACTTCTGAAAGAAGAGAAGTACCTTCACCAATCACCCAGGGTTTTCTCCTTTGTTTATGAACATCATCTCTGAAAGAAGAGAGATGGATGGTGTATCCTACCCCTGAGTGTTATTTTCAGCTTATATATATATATATATATATATATATATATATATATATATATATATATATAGCACCTTTATACCTATAGGGAACCTCCCTTTGATGAGAGGACAGATTTCTCCCCTTTGGATGTGGTAAACCTGCAACTTTGGACGACCAATCTCCTTTGCTGTGGATGATAAGGCCTATTTTGCTCAATCAAACAACTGACTGACAAAATATTCACCCAACAGATTGCAGGTTTGTATCAGCCTTTAGCAATAGTAGAGGGGCCATGGGAGGACATAAGCATGGATTTCGTTCTTGGGCTGCTAAGAACACAAAGAGGCAATGACTTTATCTTCATTATTGTTGATAGATTTTACAAGATGCCACATGTCATAGCATGTAAAAAGACAAGTGATGCCACAAACATTGCCAATTTGTTTTTCTAGGAGATGGTAATATTGCATGGTTTTTCAAAGTGCATAGTCTCAGATAGGGCTACAAAGTTGGTTGGGCACTTTTGGAGAATGTTGTGGAGAAAGTTGGGCACAAGGTTGGACTTCAGTTCAGCCTATCATCTTCAAATGGATGGGAAAACAGGGGTAGTGAATAAAAACCTTGGAAATTTGTTAAGATACTTGGTAGGAGACAAGCCTAAACAGTGGGATACGAATTTGGCACAAGCTGAGTTTACTTACAACTCAATTAATAGAAGTACATCAATGAGTCCTTTTCAAATTGTGTATGGCTGCAGCTCTAGAGGTGTTTGTGAATTGAGAGATACAACTGGTGTGCATAGAAGAAATGTTGAAGCAGGAGGATTACGCAACACATATACATGAGCTGCATAGAGGTGTGAAAAAGAGATTGGTGAAGAGCGTCATGGATTACAAATAATATGCAAATCAAAATAGAAGAGAGCAAAAGTTCCAAGTAGGTGACATGGTTTTGGCACATTTGAGGAAAGAGAGGTTCCCAAAAGGAATGTACAATAAGCTGAAATGAAAGAAGATTGGACCTTGTAGAATTATGTGAAGATTTTCAACGAATGCATATAAGATAGAGCTACCGGATGGCAGACAATAGTTGTATCCTTACTATGAAGGGCAAATAAGTGAAGAGGATGCAAGTTCAATTTCTTCAATTGCAGATTGGAGACAATAGTTGCTTGGGAAGGCAAGAGAAGAGATTGAGATGGTAATCGATTCTATTATTGCCAAGAGGACAAGAGAAAGGAGTATAAATAATATTTGGTTAAGTGGAAGAACAAAGCAATTGGAGATGCAACTTGGATGAGTCCATCCGATGTTACCAAGTACGAAAAGATAATAGAAGATCTCATATAAGGTTCTTGAGCAGGAGCTCATGGACCATTTCATCTACCCAGGGAGTTTGATGCAAGAGCATCTGGGTCATTAGGAAATCTAGCATCAACCGAAATCATGGGTTGGGGTGTGTGCATCTTTGTGTGCTTGTGTGTATGTTTGTGCCATTTGTCGGCCATGGCAACAATGTTGTGTGCTTTGAAGATGATCAACAACAATACAAGGAATATCATCAAGACTAGCATATCACAAAAGTCAAGTGGAGCCGGTTTTAGTCATCTCTTAGAGGTCAATTGACCCCTTTTGGGAAGGTAGTGAAATTGTTGCTTAATGTAGGTGGCAGTTTCTAAATTTCAGGTTTGCATTAACTGATGGTTACGTAATCACCAACTGCAATAGCTGGCGGTTACGTAACAACTAGGCTGCAATAATAGGTGGTTATGTAATGTTTATTTGTAGAAGCTGGCAGTTTTGTCTGTAGTGGAGGCAAAACTAAAGTAACTGTCCAGATTGCATTTTTCGACATGGGGACCATCTTCCAAGACAGAAGGAGCTTGAAGAATGACTACAAATTGTTAGAACAGTTGATTCAGATCAGTTGGCAGGAGCTAAGGAGAGACACATATAGGCAAATTTCGTTAGTTCCAACTCCAAGAGAGGCAAAAAAGAGTTAGCTTTAGACAAAGAAAGAGAAGCAAAAACTGGAGGAGCTTGCTAAGGTGGTGTATGTTGAAAATAGAGAGTGTAACCATTCCATGAGAGACTGAGAGAGAGAGAGAGTTTCCTTCTTCATAGTTCAGCAAGGGAAGTGTGCGTGTAATGAAATATTTGTCATTTATTCAATAAAGAGTGTTTTGGGTTTCCAAGTCTAAGTCATGTTTGGTTGTGTGTCCATTCGTGAGTGTAAGTCCTAGTTGAGGAGTCCCATCTACATCACATCATCATTATTATCATTGTTACTTTAAGTGTCATCAATGTAATCATCATCATTATAATCATCATCATAGTATGCATTCATTTTACCCATTGTACCTTTTTGTAAAGTAGCACGATCTCTAATCCAAATGTTAGCTTGAAAAATTGGATCATTTGTTGGTGCTTTTTCTTGTATAGGTGCGAGAGGTTGTGATGAGATTACCTTAGTAGGTGGAATAGTAGATACTTGAACTTTATGCCCACTTACTTGAGGTATTACAATTGATTGTTGCTTTGGTAACTCCTTAGGTAAAACCTCATGTTGAACTTGCACTGGAGGATCATAAGTAGTGCCTTGAATAGTAATCAGTTGATCATTATGAACAAATATTAAGCACTAATGTAATGTTGATGGAACTTCTCTCATTTGATTAATCCATAATCTTCCAAACAAAATATCATATGTCCCATTATTCGGTAGTACATGAAACCAAGCTAAGATGGTCTTAGGACCCATCGTAACAATCTACAAGTAATGTAATGCATCCAAGTGGTTTCCTAGTGATCCCATCATATCCCGTAATAATCATGGTGGTATCGATTAAATCCCTTTGACGATATCCAAGCCTAGTGACAAATTTCTATGTGCACACATTTATACTTGAACCATTATCAATCATAATTCCATTCGTTTCTCTTGAATGTGCACTTATGAAAGCTTGAATGAAGAGTGTTCCAATATTAGAGTCATCTTTTGGAATCTCATGATCATAGAATATAATTGGAAGAGGCTTTTTACACATTGCATTGACCATGCCTACAAATCCATAAAGTGGATGAGCTTAAGAAACGTGTGATGGTTGTCTTTGATCTACCATATGAACATTACTTTGGTCCTTAGATTGAGTGATGTGATTTGGAAGAGGATTTGTAAAGATTTACAAATGTTGATTTGGTTGTGCCATTAATTCATTTAATATATTGTTGGTTCTTTCTACCTGCACTTGATTATTTTCAATGAGGTCTTGGATCTAATGTTTCAAAGTTATGTATTTGTTGGAAGAATGTCCGAAGACTCTATGATAATCATAGTATGCTCTAGCATCGTGGTTCTTAGGAAAAGGCTTTGATGGATCCAACTCTCTAATAGGAGTTAAAGTAATCAAGTTTTATTCAAGTAATCATTGTAGTACTTTCTGTGGATTTTCACTTATCCTTGTAAATTGTGTACGCTTTCTTTGTTGTGACAAGACTTGTCTGTTGGGTGGTTGATCTTGCACATTCACTACATTTTTGGCCTTAGATTTAGGTTGGAAAGGATTATCACTAGTTTTGGCCTTGAAGTTTGTTTTACCTTGAATTTGGCTCCACTAGAGGTAGGGGCATTAGTCCCATATTTAAGCACATTGGCCTCCAAAAGCTTGATCTCATAGTTTCTAACCGCATGACAAAGATCATTGAAATATGAATAAGTGCTGAAGACCGCTTTGTCTTTAATTGGTAGAAGCAAACTAAAGCAAATATACTTACTAATTCGCTATCAAGTTATTGGTGAGTCAATTTTGTAACTGTTGTCTTGAACCTAAGCACATACTAACATTCTCATTAGGTCCTTGTTTGAGTTGGGAAATTTGTAAAAATGTAGCTTTCATGCTAATATTGATCGAACAATGAGTTAGGAAATCATAGGCTAAAGCAATGTATGCACAAATCCACACAACAAGGTATAAAACTAATCAAGAGCATAATCTTTTAAACTTCTAGGAAATAGCTTAGTCAAAAATTTATTATTATGCACAAATATATAGACAATAAGCATAGAAAGATTTAATATGATGTGAAAGATTTCTTTTACCATTGAATAATTTAAACTTTGGAGCCATAAATCCTATGAGGAAAGTGATAGGACCTAGGCTCACAAAGCTCTAATACCACTTTGTCAGGATTAGGAGCACAATTGATTACCTTGTATAAGCAACTAAACACGGAATTTAACCACAAGTAATAAGTAACTAGAATAAAAAACAACACAGAATTTGAGAGACAATACACAATTGTATTCAACTCATCTAGAAGGAAATACGATGAAGAGATTACACTCTTCCAACACCTCTTGGGCGTACCAGTAACTCTCCCTCAAGAGTTCTTTCTCTCACAACCAATTACAACCACAACTCAAACACAGAGTTGTACCCTCCACCAGTCAGTAACAATACTGCCAGTCAAACAAGTACTCAAAGTACTCCAAGTAGATCTCCCTTGATCTTGCAACAACCTGCAAATCAAACGATCTTACTTACCATGTAGATCTCCCCTGATCTTGCTATATCGCAGATCAACCTGGTTTTGCACACCTGCAAACCTAGATCTTACAATCGGAAGGATCTCTTCCTTGTCCTTGATTACAATACAGCCCCATGGGTCTATTATATAGATCCCATGCAAACAATAATTAGACTTCTAATTACAATAATTAGAAATGCAGACTCAAGACTAAAATTAGTCTTTTACATGCAAACAAACTGTCCCTCTAAAATAAGACCAGTTCTAGAAGCGCATGCAAACGCATGCACACACAGGCTGCTGACGTCGGTGCCTGTCTGATCGATGTCGGCCGACCCATAATCGACGTCGGTTACTGCGAACACTGAAGATGACCGACGTCGGTTGCGCTGCCGACGTCGGTTTCTCTGTAACTCAACAACCTCCTCCATGTTTGCATCAGTGAAGCTTTTAGCTCCACAACCTAACAGAAAGATTAAGAACGAATATCATAAGTTAAAAGGGTTAAGTAAATTTTCATGAGGTTACCCTAGTACTTGAATTTTGAGGCCCTTGAAAAAGCAATTTCACTTGTTGAACATGACACAAGGTTTGCATAAGAGTGGTAATTTTAGGGGTTGGAAGAGAAGTGATGCTAAAATAAGTTGGAATGGAGGCATTGTTCAATGAATCCAATTGAGAAAAATTATGAAGAAGAGATGAAAGTTGAGAAGCATGTTGAGATGGTTGATGAACTTCAGAAGCAACAAGTGAAGGATTGGGAAGAATTGAACCATTGAAACCATTTTGAGAAGGCAAAGAAACATCAACAAGGTTGGAATAAATGGGAGGAAGAATAGAATTGGAAGCAAATTGGTAAGTAACCACATCATTAGGCACGGAAGGGGACCCTATAGAAGGTTGATTTACGATAGTTGCATTCAAATATTCATTGTTCACTTTGGTATATCTTCAACAAGAGGCTCATGACCTAGGGTTTGGCGTTGGAAATCTTTCAACACATACAACATTGCATCTATTTATTTAGGATAAGCTTGAATGTGTTTCCTAAATTCTAGAAGTTTTTGAGCTTTATCATGCTCGTCACGGTGATCAATATCATAAGTATTACTAATTTGCTATTTATTCACAAAAATATCATTTACAACATAGATTCAAAAATTGTCGTCGATTAATCATGAGTTGATTGTCAAACAATTAATCTGCTCGAAAATCGTGAGTAGAGTTTTGGCGATTTTTGCCGAATAATAATTGTGATTACTCCACAAAAATCACCGCCACTTGACCAAGTAGAAGATAAAAGTACAAAATGAAAAAAATGATTTTATGCTTATTTTTGTGTTTTTGGTGTCCGTTTTTTCTCTATGATTCACAAATACAGTGCATAATTAGTGGAGCAAGGGTTCTGTTATCACTCTGGAGTGCACCCTACTTGAAGATGTGCAAAGCACACTTTCACTCCAGCTGATACAATTGGAACTTCTCAGAGCGTGGGTGACTCTGTGTTGAGAAGAACCTCCAGAGAGGGTTGGTTCCTTTAAGATTTTTAAAAAAATAAATTTGACTACTGTGATTTTGTGATTTTTGGGGTGAAAAGGGAGAAACAAACTGAAAAGAGAAATATAATTAAAAGGGAGTGATACCCTGAATTGTCAAAACCCTCTGAAGTTGCTGAAATCAATGCACACATATGATCAAATGAAATCTATAATTCTGTCCTTAAGCATAAATATTTTAGATGAAGGGTTGGAAAGCTCTTCAAATGGCCTGCAAAAGGGTGAGAAAGGAAGAGATAGGTGAGGAAGGGCCCTGCAAAAGGAGATAAATCTCACTTAGACGTTGATGCACAGTCAGATTACACACTATTTCCTATCAAAACTCAGATTTAGAATAATTTTTTTATTGATGACTGGTCCAGCTTACAAGTTTTTCTTTTCAAACTTCTGGGCCTTTTCCATGGCTTAATTCAGCGAATAAATAGACTTTCTTTAAAAATCTAAAAATAGCCTATGTGGAGCATTAGTCTTGGTTAACTAACTCAAGACTTAAACTCTTTTTACAATATTCAGAATATTCAATAAAATCTTTTGTTTTACAAAAATGCATGCCTTTTCAAACATTGGCGTAGAAAATAAGTGGTAAGCCAAGTTTGAAAGATTAATATTAAAATAAACAATACATTAACCAAAATCTTCAAACATGCATGACTAAGGCTAGCGTAGAGGTGTGGACGGTGGGACTGTTGAAAGTCAACTTCTCCTTTGCATGGAAGATTACGCCAAAATTTATAAATAAAGAACTCCATGTAGATCCATTTGAAAACTGAGTTGGAGGTTGAGCTGTTCTTGTTTGCATGAGAAACAAGGAAGATGTGCAACGAATTTGTCTAGTCAACTCCACTTGGACTGCTAGATCGTTGAGAGCCTTGTAACGTGAGAAGAACGCCAAAATTAGAAGTCAAGCTTGAGTTGAGTTGGAACGTTTGGATGCATGTGGTTGACTAGTCAAACCATGGAGAAGTGTGACTTTAACAACCAGTCAACTGAAGATTTGACCAGTTAGCTGAAAATAGCCTTTGCTTTGTAAAATATTCCACGTTAACTTCATTGTTTGCATTTATTTCCTCGGACTTATCTGCTCTCAGTTCCCTTGTTTTGTGCATACATTTCCCTCGGATTTTATCAATTTATGGCTTATAATTACGCGGACTTTATCTTTCCTTCAGTGACCTCTTTGTGTATTTCCTTTCATTCTCTTTGGGTTCTTTTTCTGCAGACTTTAACTATTCTTTCGGATTATCTTGTTTTCAAGTTCCTGTGGACAAAAAGTCCGCGGGAATTATCTAAGGCTTATCCTTTTGCACAGTCAGATTTCCCTTAGACTTTCCTCGGGATTATTTCCCTAAGCCTTTGTCAATTCCCTTTGCTTGTATTTTATTCCTTTGAGTTTATTGTCATCTCCCTTGGCTTTTATTCTTTCGGATATTCCGTTTTGTTCCTTGGTCTTTGCACAGTCAATTTCTCGCGGACAATATGTTTGTGGTGATTGTCTCGGGACTTTGTCTATGTCTAGTCTTCATTTCTTTTGGATTATCTGTCTTCCCCTTTCTTTTGGATTTTTTCCTTTGTCTATGTCTTTCGAAGGAATCCTTCGGACTTTTTGTCCGAAGGATATCCTTCCACAAAATAGCCCTTCGAAATTTCTGTCATGGTCTTACAACCCTTCGAATTCCCTGTATTGGTCCTTTCTGAACTTGAAGTGTACCTTCCCGAAGCGCAAGTGCCCTTTGGGATTTTTGAAAACGTACCTTCCAATCTTGAAAAGAGCCTTTCCGAAGGGCAGGGCCCCTTCGAAATTCTTGTGAATGACCCTTCCGAAGGGCATATGCCCTTCGGAATTTTTGTAAGGGTTCTTTTTGCCCTGTGGAGTGACCCTTTCTTTTCTTGAGATGTCTTTTCAGAAGGGCAACTCCCATTAAACTTGTAAAATGATCTTTTCCGAAGGGCAAGTGCCCTTCGAAAAAGTTGAAGAGTCCTTTTTCTTTGAGAAACGCCCTTCGGACTTGTGCAAAATGTCCTTCAGATTGCCAAGTGGCCCTTTGGGTTTTATGAAGAGGACTCTTCCGAAAGAAAGAGCCTTTCGATATTTTTGCAAGGTGTCCCTTTCTTTGGACCTTTCTTCTTTTCGTTGGGTCTTTTGTTCTGCTTGATTTGTCTCCTTCCTGTGGACAAATTGTCTGCGGGAATTGTCCCTTGGAATAGTTTGCACATTGTTCCTTGGAATGGGTATCTTTAGCTGTAATTCCTTGTCCTTAAGATTTTGTAAAGTGTCACACACTTAACCCGAAAGAAATCTTTTGAACCTGCTGTAGGTACCTTGTCTTGGAACGAATTCGACTGTGTAACATTGTTGTAGGTACTCTTTGTTCATGCTTTTAGACCACTACTCACCATGGCTGCATTTGATATTTTTACTGTGCACACATCACCTTATTCATGCCTTTAGACTATAGATTGACCAGCTGAAAATGGGATTAGACCGTTCTGGGACATCATGACCAAAACTTAACTGTTGTAACATTGTTGTAGGTGTCCACTTGACTGTGCTTGATGTCCTTGAAGATCTGCAAACACCTTTATCAATGCTTACGACCCTTTGATCATGTTTTGGCTCCTTAATTTATCAGTTTGATTAGCTATATGGAGAATTTGACCGTTTTAGAGAAAGTTTTGAATAGTAGGGGTAGTGATTGGGCCTTGACATGCCAAATTACTAATAGGTTCTCTAGGGATTTTTGAATCTATGTTTAGAGTGATTGACAACAAACAAGTATATAAGCCTAGGGTTTTCGTTGATCAACGCTGCCTTAAAGAATACATGCTGATACAATGATTAACAAGGCCCAAGGGTATATACATTCACATAGCCTACAATTGCCTACTACTTTTTAATACATACTCTGTTTTCAAGCTTCAAGGTAAACACAGTCAAATAGCCTAGGCACTAGTCGCCAGAGATGAAATGCCGTATATATATCAAATATTTCATATGACTGAAAGGGTTAGATCTTGCTTACATTTTGGAAGGTCTAATTTTTATAGGGCTTCATCTATTTGTTGCAATCATTAGCTCCATCCCTTGTGTGTTGTTTGTAAACCCTAGTTTGTTGTGCTTCCATTTTCATTCAAATCCTAGGGTATCTTGTATATAACATATGTTTACATCTTATGCCACCAAAACTGGTCATATCTAAGAGCCCCACTAGGCAAAGTGTTGCAATCATGTTGATTTTGTTAAACTTCCTCTGGTTAACTTTTGAGCTTATTTGAAAAATAAAATGTTGCCTCTCAACATTGTTAATGTTCCTCCAATTATTAAATGTTTTGTGACAAATAATGTTGAAATCCTGTAAATCATAGTTTAAAAACTCGTACTCGGTAATTACTCGGCAGCCCAAAATTTTGACTCATACTCGAGACTCGTGAGTTTCTCAGCAATTACTCGGCATTACTTAAAAACTTTATTGCCACTTTAAAAAACATATAAATTCATAAAATAAACTTAAATAAAATTTCAAACTTTGTTAAATGACATAAGAAATGACTGCAGAGAATGCATAAGTATATTCTATTAATTTTCAAACAAAAAAGAGTACAAAGTATGCATTGTTGTCTCCTTGGTTTCAACGGTTACTTCCCGCGGTCAAAATTTGACGTCTTGCGGGACGTCACCTTTGGTCATTTTCTCCTTTGGACTTCTCTATTTATCTTCGGACTTTTGTCTCGCCTCTTTCCCGCGGACAAAATGTCCGCAAGAATTACCTCGGTCTCTGGTATTTGGAATTCCTACTTCGGGTTTTTTCCTCGAGTTTATTTTCTCGGTCCTTTCTCCAAATTTCTTCGGACTTTTTGTCTGAAGGAATTCCGGACAAAAAGTCCGAAGGATATCTTCCTTTGTTGCGCCTTCGTTTTACTTGTTTTTTGCTTTTCTTCAGACTTTGCTTTGTGGCCTTCAGAATTTCTTCAAACTTTTTGTCCGAAGGAATTCCTTCGGACAAAAGTCTGAAGGATATCTCTTCTGCCTTCGCCCCTTTTCCGAAGCCTTCATTTCTTTCGGATTTCTTGTTTTTGCCATCGGCTTTTGGTCTCCATGTGTCTTCCGAATTCCTTTGGACTTTTTGTCCGAAGGAATCCCTTCGGACAAAAGTCCGAAGGATATATTCCTTTGTCTTTTTCTCCGAATGTGCCCTTTAGGAAATATGCCATGGTCCCTTCCGCCGACCAAGTGCCCTCCGCAAGGGCTAGTAACTATCCCTTTTTGTTCTAAGGAAAAATTGGAGGACACCCGAGTTATTTTGAAAAGGCCCTGAATTTGCTCCTGTGCCTTCCCGAAGGGTAGGTGCCCTTCGATATTGTTGAAAGTGACCCTTCCGAATTAATCCTTGGCTTTTCCTTCTATCTTTGCCTTGCAGAAATTTCCTTCGAACAGAAAGTTCGAAGGAATTCTTTGCCTTTGTCTTTCTTCCCTTTAAGTGCTTTCCTGCCCTCTGCAAGCGCTGTTTGGCCTCTAAAATTGCCTTTCAAAAAAGTTGCAAAGGTCCTTTTGTCGCCTAAGTGTCGGGAACTTGTTTCTTTCCTGCATAGTTTATAGAAATCAGCCTGCAGAGTCCGTAGAACTCAAGCCTGCAGAGTCCATAGAACTAGGACTTGTGCAAAATAAAAAAAAAAGAACTGGCTCAGAACAACAGGGAAAGGAGACCGATTTTGGCCAAGGAAAACAATGTATTCTTCCTTCCTTGGCTAGAGACGAGAACTTTCAAAGTGGCAAGAGAAAATCTGGCTTGTGGAAGATTTGTCAACAGTCCCCAAATGGGACGAATTAGCAAATAAGGGCTTTTCCCCAATTTTTTTTAAAATTTGATCTGAAAATTGGTAAACCCTAGTGTTGATTGGCTAAGACCTAGCGCAATTTTACGCTAGGTCTTAGCCAATCAACACCTAGTTGTAAATTAAATTCACAAAAATCCTTATTTAATGCAAGAAACCCTAGATGCCAAAAATGAGTGTTTTGTAGGGTATTTTCTACCAATAAAATAATCTGAAAATAAATAATAAATTTCAGATTTAAATCTCTCAGATAAATACCTTTTTCTTCCCTTCGATGCCACAAAATGATGAAGGAAAAATCAGTTTTAACCACAAATTTTCTACTGCTGTTCGGAGGATAAAATATCTTCGAAACTCTTGCAAAAATCACTGCCAACCTCATAAAATTAGAAGAAAATACTAGCGCTGAATTTTGGCCTATAAATCGCCAAATTGACCTCCCTAGGGCAATCGTCACTCTTGGGAGCCCTGGAAAAATAGCAAAAAAATAAGACTATTCCAGCCTTCCACAAGCAAGAAATTATTTCAAAAATTGTTAGAAAAATTAATAATAAATTTTGAAAATTATCTATTAATTTTTTGTGTTCAATATCCTTCGCAATTGGTCCAAAATACTTCAATAATGATTAGAAAAATATGGAATAATTGCAGATAATAATTTATGAATATTTTGTCCACAAAATGCCTTAAAACCCCAACGTCCACTTTCCCAAGTGATTCGCTCCACTTGTAGAATGGATAGAATAATTTTAGCAAGCAAAAAATGCGAAAAAACACATAACCAAACCCTCAAAGCAATCGCCAAAACCTCCCAGGTAGTTCGCTCCACCTCTAGAGCACATAACAAAGCTTTCCGTTGCAAAAGGTGATGTCAATAGACACCTTTGTAAGATTGATCAATCACCAAGTAGAGCAAATCTATTGGGCATGCATCCCAATAGCCTTTTTCACGTAGGAAGAACAAGAATATCAAAATCAGCATATCCTCCTTGAAGCCTTCGCTATGTCTTTATAACTTTCCAAAGGGTTTGAACCCCTTTGGGAAGATAAACATCTTTCCTTATCTTCACTTTAGCTCCGATGCTAAAAAATCTCTCTTTTTGAAAATATATTAAATATTAACGTTAATTAAAAAGAGTAATAAAAATTACTTTAAGGCCAATATATTAATATTTATTTCACTTAAGCACTTTAGTGGTAAAAACCACTTTTAGAATATTTTATTAATTAATTTAATAATTGCCTTGTGATAAAAATCACTATTTCGACAATTAATAAAATAACTTTCCTCAAAAATGGCTCCTTTAGTCTATGGGGAGATAGACTAAGGATCTTCATACCTGTTTAATTACGAGGGAAAAAATGGGGACATTACAGATAGTTGGGAGAAACAAGGACCATAAAACATGTCTAAACAACAAGGCGAACAAAACCTAGAAAACTCAATGCAAACAAAGAAATTTTCCTAGAGTGCCAAAACCACAACACTCCTTTACTGGCACAACCAAAATTGTAGAAGTGCGTTTCTGGAACTATCAGATATTTTGAAACTAATTTGAAGACCATGTTCCTTTGCTCTTGGGATTTGAAAACCTCGCTTTTCCTAAATTCTGCACAGATCTCTGGGAAATTGATCTCCTTCTTTGTAACCCAAAAAACTCTTCAAAAACCAATAAAAAACAGGGGACTCAATGAGGTGCTTGTGTTATCTCTCTATTATTATCAATCTCTCATTCTGGAATAAGTTTGGAAGACAACACTTAATGCACTTCAACTAGCAATTTGTGAATGCAAGCCCTAATCCCTATATGACTTTCATTCTTTTGTGACAAGTGACTTCAATCTTGAATCAAATTCTGCTCTAAACATTCAAATTCTGATCTTTCCAATAAAATCTTGATTCTTGCTTTCAATTCCCTTATCACTAGTGGCATTGACATCCCATCTTGTTGTCTTATATGCACTAAAGGACATGTATATTTATAGGCTTCTCAAATTAAAATTAGGACCCAATCAGCATGCAAGCTGATACACAACAGATGGGAAAGGCCGACAAATGAGGAACACAAGGCACGAGGGATTAAAAGCAAGAGTCAAAATCGCTCACAAAAAGGGCGCTAGAAATGTAGTGGTATGGCCTTGGCAGACCATAACTGTATTGCTATGTTTCTATAAAAAAGCCCAAAATAACATGAAACAAAGGGAGGAGAGAGAAAAATAGGGAAGAGAGGGGAAATAGGAGGAAGGGAAAGTAGATAGGGTAGAATGGGGCCAAAACACGGAAAAATGTGCCAATAAGATCCTAATATGAACCGATAATCGACAAACACACAAGCACCCTAGAACAATGCAATTTGACAACTAAAACTACCTCCAAACCAAAATTAGGTGTCTAAAACATGCTATGTCAAATGATCATCTATGTTGACTTTGTTTTGCTTTTTCTTGAGCGCATTTGTTGTTTCACTTATGATCATTTGTTTTGCTTTTAACAGAGATTTTTTTATGTTTCCCTTACACTCATTCAGTTCATGCATTTCTTGTAATATTTGATGTGACACCTTAGTTTTATGTTTAAAGTTGTAGAGGTCCATTGCGATCATGCAGGGGGTTCAAATCCATAGAGTGCTGTAAAGGACCCGACCTGTGTTTGAGTGTGCACTATTGCTATAGGTGCAATGTACAAAAGGTAAATTTTCTTCCCGAAGTATCAGACTAATTACCACTTGACACATTAACACTTATGATCTGATTAACATTTTTTGTTTTCCTGTTTCATTGTTGGAAATTAACATTGCTAAATCTTTTTTGGATTCTAAGATATTGAAAGATTTCGTAGAAGGTTTCCTGTGAACGTAGAATCTCTCCCACTTGCAATATTCTTTGGTAATTTTAATACTTGGAGAATATTTTGGTGTTAAATATTGGTGCAAGGTTTGAGGTCATGTGGATCATTCCAAAAGGAATGACAGCAGCGATTCTCATGAGTCTACTACTGCTACCCTGATTTAGTGAATATGTTTGGAAGTTTTGGGTGAGTGATGAAGTCTGCAGGTATACTTTACCATTTGTTATCGGGAATTGATAGGGA
This sequence comes from Torreya grandis, assembly GCA_037957365.1. Taxonomy (NCBI): domain Eukaryota; kingdom Viridiplantae; phylum Streptophyta; class Pinopsida; order Cupressales; family Taxaceae; genus Torreya; species Torreya grandis. The sequence goes on along the minus strand of JARHVA010001141.1, from coordinate 1,801,221 downwards.
CATTAAGTTTCTTATAGTTGATACTCTTTTGGCCTTGTTAACCTTACACTTATCAGAAGTGTTTACACACTTATGTCTTACCTCATATTCCTCCAATATGCACACTTGCAGCTTAATAAGAATGCTGTCCTTTAGTCTTGGATAAAATCATTTTCCTTAGAGAGGTAGGCGAAGTTTGAAATTATTTGATTGTTAGCTTCATTTGCAATCTTGTCCTTTATGTTCCCTACTACTGCTGAGATTGAATACGCTCAAGATTTTGTGTCGGCTACCGCATTTTATTTTCTTTGTTTATAGCTCATTTTTGGATTGAGTTAACTAGGAACCACTTATTTTGTCAGATTCTGGTTCTCTCTCCTTTTGAGAGGAAATATAGTAGTTGTTTATCATCTTTATAGTCTTGAAAGTCATTGTTTTTAAAGTAATATTTCTCAGATTTAATTGCACTTACCATTGCTAGATATTCTTGGTCCAAAATGGGGTCTTCTTGTTTTACATCATCCATTTTTCCACTTTCTTATGCTATTATCTTTTTATATTGAGATAAGAAAGCTCCCAAAGCTTATACGGTGAAGTGTGTAATGTGGTCTTCTAAGTTGTGCGACATGTTTCCTGGCACTGTGTGGAAGGCGCATGGTACTGGGAGCTGTGTGGAGGTGCTTGAAGCATGGAGTTGTACGGAGGTGAACAAGTAACCAAGGCACTCAAGGTAATAGCATGGGTTGGCGTGGATGCGCGAGGATCACCAAATGGCATTACTAGGAATTCGTAGTGACAAATAATTGTTGTAAACATAGTTATAGGTACACCTGCTTCTTTCCTTAATTCTAACTTGACAATTTGCATTCCTTTAGTCTCTTTTGCAGAATATTGTGGCTCTTTTAAAGAAATCTAGAAGGTCTTGCCTATTTGGGGTAGAGGATATTTGTCTTTGATATACACAACTGCAACAAAGACAGAGAGAACACAAGAGATTGCTGCAACTTTGCATGTTGTGCACTCATTTGTTTTGTGTATATATAAATTACAAACAATGTACAAGGAAGCTTCTAGATAAAGGAAGCTTCTAAAAGAATAGGGATGGCACATTTAAGAATATACAAATAAGTCCATGGGACTATGGAAAACATTTAATAAGGTATACTAGCCTTTGTGACTACATTGACTATGTTTAATAAAATACACTAGCCCATGTGGCTATTTCTTATCATTTCCTCTTCGCTAAATGGAAATTGTTTCCAATTTCAATGGCTGATCAGACTCACCTCGTAGCTTCCAAGATTAGGCAAGAGGAAGTTCTAATATGGTAGGGTATGGACTATATGCGAACCACAAATAATGGCAATGGAATTCCAAAACATATAGAATCTAAATGTTGGATGAGAAGAGTAGGAATACTTGGGAATGGAATATCTTGGAGAATGAAATGCTTTGTCGATGCCAAAAGATCCTGATATGAATATTTGAGCTTCATATGTTTTGCGTGGAAAAAGATCTCCATATTGGGGAGATTGTATTGTGGTGAAAGGTTTGGATGTAGGGCATAGAACCTGACCACAGGAATCATTGAATGTGAAGCCGCTTGATGTAATCCCTTCTTAATAATAGAGTTGAGGGAGGCAGTGAAGCAAAAGATGTGAAAACTGAACTTTTTGTAGGATGAGGAAGGTGATGAACAATATGGAGTTCATTATTGGTTTACTGAATTTCCAATTGGACCAAGGAAGACGAATAGAATGTAGCTGAAGAGATATTATTTCTCACAAGTGGAATTCACTGTAGGAGAAGAGTTGTTAACCATTTTAGGAGTGCATGATGCCTTGTGGTTTGGATGGCGAGGACCCTGTAGAGATTGTAGTGAAGGAGAATCGTCAATTTCCATGACAACTGTAGGAAGCGAAGATAACAAACTTGGTTGTGTAGGTGGAGCTAAGTTGCCAGCTGGAACTATTGTGGAGCTGTCATATAGCTGTGCATGTGATCACTTTTGTAGACATAATCTGGAACACTCGTCATTTCTTGCTTTAGCTTGGTCTGATAACCAGAACATGTTCAAGAGTATCGACACGACTTACAAGGATCTATTCAAGAGTGTTAATACTTGCTGATTCCTGTGAGAATTCCCCTGTAGCTTTTGAAGCCATTCTGGATCAGATCTGGGATTAAGAAAGGGAATCCACAAGGTTTTGTGGCCAATATTCTGACAACAAGACCTCTATGCAAGCAGACCTGAAAATGTCCTCCTCAATGCTAAAAATGGAGCTTGATTCGATTACCCGTATTGCAAGATACGGAAATTTTTATTTTATTTTTCTGATTTTTGAATGGAAAAAAAGACAGTACAAGAGTTCCAGAAGGCGTTATCAAGGTTGTAGCTCCCTCGATACTGCATGGAATTTTCAACATGACTGCTTGACAGAAAGCCCTGATAGAATAATTTCTGATGGTGCAAGAATCGTTTTGATCAAACTCTTTTACTAGGAGAAGTTTGTACTACAAGATGAGATGGTTTTTCTATTTAAAAATCAGCAAAATGACCAGAACACTGACTCATATTTGAGAAGTTTTTGCCTAGTAAGTGGTTGTAGAGACGACATGATGAACGCCAACATGAAAGTAACTTATTAAATCTGATGGTTGTTGAAAAGAGTAAATCTAGTGGAGGGTAAGAGGTAGGATTCCTCAAGGAGGCTAGATCTAGTACCTTGATCAGGATAGGCCTAAAAGTGTTAGATTTAGTAAGGGTAAAAGATGGAAACCATCAAGAGGAGTAGATCTAGAGGCCACAATTAGTAGTATCTGATACCAAATGATATGCACAATTACAACAAAGACAGAGATAGGACACTAGAGATGCTGCAATTATACATGTAGTCTCACTTTTATTATATATAGATTACAAAAGATGCGCAAGGAAGTTCTAGATGAAGTGTCCAAGAGAATAGAGATGTACATAGAGATATGTACAACATTTAAGAATATATATGAAGCCCATATGTCTATGCAAAACATTTAATAAAGTACAGTAATCCATGTCACTGTACTTAATAAAATACACTAGTCCATGTGGCAGTCTCATCAGTCTCTTATTGCGATCTTATTTAATAATTTCTAATTTATACATATTACACATCTTCATGGCCCCATTTTTCTTTTTGACCAAATAGGATGGTTGTACTAAAGGGAGATGGTTTATGTATCCTTTTTCTTTCTAATAGTTCTCGAACATGCTTTTCGACTTTATGCCTTTCAGCATAGCATAATCTATTTAGTGGCACTAAATATTTTATTATTGGGTTCAAGTTCAATTTGATTTTCTACGTCTATTTGGGGAAAGAGTCCAAGAGGTAAATTGTTTGGGAAGACATCCTTGTTTTGGTGGAAGAATTTACTCAATAAACACTATGTAATAAGGTGAATAGAGGTTATGAAGCTTGTTATGGAATTTCTTATAAATTCTAACCTGTTCTTATTTTATTTTACATCTATACTTGTAACTGTTTCTTGGGATGTTTTTTTGTTAGTGCTTTTCTATAACTATTGCATCAGGTTATACTAAGCTGGGGTTTACATGGACCAGTTGGTTGTACACAGATGTAGAGAGTGTGGGCAGCCACTTCCTGAAAGCTATGAGCCACCTGCTAACGAACCTTGGACAACTGGAATCTGCGGCTGTGCTGAAGATCCTGATAGTTGTAAGTTCAATTCTGATCCTCTAAAATATGAATCCTTATTGTTTCTTTGATTATAATTTGCTTAATTTGTATATTTCAATGATCAATCTGTAGCAATGATCTTTTAAAATCGTGTTTCCATCGTTGTTCTTTTCCATGGTATTATATGCTTTGTAGACTCTAAGAACATTCTCATCGATTACTTTTATCTTTGTACAAAGATTTTTGTATATTTGGGAACTGTTTTGAGGCTTTTGAGATATAAATCATGCTCAAGTCTGCAATGGAAAGGACATTTCATGCAGTCCCTTGGTTCCAATTGTTTTGTCATCAGGCTCACGTATTCATGAGCAGCAATTCTTCTGAATCGTATAGAATTCCTCTGTCCTTGATTGAACCTTGGGTATTTTGAGACCTCACTGCTTTCTACACTTGGTCACTATACTTCTCTCATGTGTAGGCTCTTCTCTGGACTGTTTTTGGCATGTATAGTTTTAATTTTCAAGTTTAAAAATAGACTTTGGCTTCTAAAAAGTAGTTGATTTACAGTTCAAGAGCTACACTACCATTACTCAACAACAGTAGAAATGATATGATTCTATTTCTGAATGAATATTGACATAATAGAAGTCTATGTTTATAGGCTAAATAGTAAATGTCTTAAAGTGATATTTAATGTTTCCTACTTCTAACTCTCCACTTCCTTAATAAATTATTTCTAATCACACTTTTCCTTAATAATTCCACTAACCCACTTGCATTTGGATTTGACTATTTATAATGTATAAGTATAGTTAGTACGAGTGTCCTAATCGTTTCCTCTGTACTTGGAGGAAAATGCCCCAAATTTATACATAAGATTTGGGAACTTCTTTGGAAAAGCTGACTTAAAGAACCACACGGCCTACATCGGTAGAATACCTTTGTGTCTGATGAGGAAAAAAGTGGTTTGACCCTTGTGACTAGTATGAGACCAAACATCGAGCAAAGTATTCGTGCCCAACAGTTGTTTAAAATTGGGCATGGTAGCTTCAAGATGAGTGATGGAAACCTCCCTTCTCCAAGTGAGATGGTTTACACAACTTGAGATTGCTCATACAACTTACGATTGCTCTCATTGATGACATCATAGATGCTAAGCTGAGCTGGAAGATAGACAATCATAATGTAAAGCCCATATTTGATGGGCTTCAACTTGTGATGTTTTTTTGTGAAACCTTTGTTTATCCAAGTGAAGCCAAACATGATCACCAAATTGGAAAGAGTGTGGTACTCGATGTCAGTCATAAAGTGCCTTGAATTTGACTTGAATTTGTTGGAGAATGTTTTATATTTTAGTGTGAAGCTTGGCCAAAATTTGGACAAATGAAGAATCTTTGTTTTTCTCCTTTTGTTGGTTGTAGGTATTTGGAGCTAGAAGAGCAGCTGGGATCTCATAATGCACCAAAGATTGGAAGCTATAACAAAATTTGAAAAGAAAATGTGTTGTAGAAACACGACGGGCTTGGTTGTAGCTATGTTGAATGCAATGTAGATAGTTGTCCCATTGCTTATTTTGTTGATGAGAAATATAGAGTATAGGCTAAGATGTTATTAACAACCTCAATATGACCATCAATTTGCAGATGAAATGAAGTGGAGAAGTGCAATTGACAACCCGAAATATTCTACAATGATTGCAAAATGTGACTTGAGTAGATCGAGTCACTACCTGAAATGATAATTATTGCAAGTCAAAATTGCTTCAAACATGCGTGAAGGATATGTCTATAACTTGTAGAGCATCAATGTCTTGGTGCACAACATAAAGATCACCATCTTGGAAAAGTGGCAGATAACCACAAAGATGCTAATTGTTAGCAAATATAAATGTTGAAAGAGTGAAACTAGAAGGCACACGACACACTTACCCACTTGTGTGTGTTTGTTTTTTATCAAGCAGAAAGTAGTTACATTCAGTTGACAAGGTTGATAACCAACCATTAGTTAATGTTTAACTAACAACTAACTAATAACTTTAATACCCTCCCTTAATGACTAAACCAGAGACTACTCCAAGTTTGTCACGAAATTTTACAAAGAAAGTGGGACGAAAGAGTTTAGTCATTATATTTATAGATTGATCCTTAGATATCAACATGAAAAATGCAGTCGTTTGACATATTCTTCTGTCCAATGTAGGAGCTTCGGTGTAGACAAAAACCGAAAAAGATAACCAACAACGAAACAAATATTCGATTGTGTGGTGTAATGTCCCCTTCTAGCTAGACATTGTACTTTCGGCATGATTAGCCTATCAATGGCCCTCGTAGGCTAATACGACATGGTTAGAGGGTCTTCTCCGCAGTTACCCAGATGGCAGTTGGTTTCTTTGGGGAAGTTTCGACATATTCTGGAGGTTTTCTAATGATTTATTAGAATGTTTCTTTTTTAGAAACCTCATGTTATAAAATGATGTTATATTTGTACTTTATGTTATAATTCATTATTAAAGAGCAAATATAATATATTAAAAGGGAAAAATATAAATAAAATATTATGATGTTTCTAGAAGCTTCCCAAATGAAGGAAAGAAAAAAGTATAAAGGGAGGTGTGGGCTGCCATTATGAATCATCCAGATTTGATGTTGTCTTTGTTGTGGTATGCTTGTGGAGCCAAGGGTTTCTGCAGTAAATCAATTTGTTTTTAGGAATGATAACTCCCATTGATAACATAACTGAGGGAGTGAAATATCTCTTGAAGGGTTGCATTTTGGAGGTGATATATCAATCATCTCATTTGGAGCAAAATTTGTGGCCATTGGCCAATTTTGGAGAAAATCGATTTGGTGAACTTGTGGAGTTTGCATTGGAGATCATAGCTATCTTTTAGTGTTGGTTTCTTCATTCCTTGGCATCGATTCTTCTTGATTAGAAGAGCAGATTATATTGTGGAGAAATCTGATATTAAAATCAGATATTTTCAGTCAAGGAAGGACGCCAATAGGAGGGACGATTTTGTTTGTGGGAGTCTCAATTTGCATCAATTATTTTCTTGGCTTGGTGTGCCCTCATCCTTAGACCATGGCGACTCTATTTGGAGCTAAGGAAGGTTGGAAATATTAAAGATTATTTTTAGTTTTGCGAATCAGACCAGAACAGGGGCGAATTGCTTAAGGAGGTCAAATTGGCTTGGAGAGAGGTCATTTTGCTTGGGATTCGATTTCGTCTTCAACCTTCATTTTTGGTGCCATCATTCCTCCAGGTTCTTCAATCATTATTTCATATAGTGTTGCATATTGAAAGTGTTAGTGATCAGCTGTAGATGCACATTCATGGCAGCCAATGTATAATTTGTAAGTGCCAAGAGTCTTGGCCATTCTATGCAAGTATTGAAATGATCTTTCTTCTGACAATCAAGGAGCAATAAGTAGTTGATCAATCATTGTTTTCTTCAAGCATTTTCAAAGCTTATTGTACTTAGTTTAGATTGCATGACAAATGTTTGACAAAATGTCACTTGGCTGTAAGTGAACATTTTGCTCGTAGGATTTATATATATGCATTGAAAAAGACAAAATAAACTTGCATTTGCATTCAAATCATTGTTTGAGCATCTAAGCATTGTTTCAAATCTTCTAGAGTTGCTTACAAATCATTTTGGTGCCTTTATATCAAACTGTAAGTAATCAGACCAGCAAGATAAGGTTGCACGAAAAATGTTTGACAATATTCCTTAAGGCAAAAATCTTCATCAAACAAGCTAGGGTCACTACATGTGGACATAAGATATATGAAGCTATCCACCAATTTTTTGTAGGGTGATTTATTAAACCATAGAAATGAGACTTGGACTCGGTAAACACTCGACAAGCCTATCTTTGACTCGGATTCGGACTCGGCAACAAGACTCCGTAAATTTTTAAATTTATTAAAAACAACGAATTTTAGGGCAAAAAACTATTAAAATGCATTACCTATCAAATCCACTTAAAAATAAACTCAAAATTAGTCGATTATATCTAACATACACATGTATATGCAAAAAAGTAATTAATGTGATACTGAATGTTTTAAGTTGAACAATTGAACATTTGAACTTGAAACTTGAGAGCTGATATTAAATAAGAGTTGGTTTTATATTCATAAAACTGTTTACTTGCATACAAAATATGGATTTAGATGATTCAATCACAATTTATAGACTTGTTGCTAATCACCTCTTATTCAAGTTGAATCTAGCCTTTGCACACTAACAATCAACACCTTTGAAGCAAAAACAAAAAATCAGAATGATTCAATCACAACGGTGTGTAAAAGTGAAATATGGAATGGACTCATGAAAATAAGGTTTAAATGAGTGTTTGAGTGTGTTAGAGTAGCTTTTAGGTTTAGGTTTGTGTATTTGTTTTTTTACTTTATTGTATTTTTTATTTTTTTGCGTTTTAAAAAAATTGTAAAACACCTCAGACTCGATGAATCTAGGCACAAGACTTGCGAGTATGATTAGACTTGTGAGTTTAGCCAGACTTGCCAGACTCGACCAAGAACTTGGTGAGCCCCTAAAAGACTCGACAATTCCTCGGGAACTTTAACCTGGACTCGGATTGGTGAGTCCTTGCCAAGACTTGCCAAGTCTCGATTCTATGCATTGAATGATGATGAATCATTAGCTGATTTTTTCACCCTGACCTCCATAGTTCTGAATCCAAAATCTTGGAGATGCTGACCAAACAAAATATTCCAGGCTCATGGAGCCTGCTTAAGCCCGTACAAGGACTTAATCATCCTGCAAACCAAATGATCACTACTAGATACCCGAAATCCTTCAGGGTATGTAGACTTCCTCCTTTAAAGCTCCGCTCAGGAAACCAAACTGAGCTGCTATGCAGAGAAGCAACTGATGTGTGACCATCTTCGAAGTAGGAGTAAAAACCAACTCTACAGTAGGAGAAAAAACCATATCCTCATCTAATCCCTTTTGTAGGGAAAAGCCTTTTGCAACAAGATGAGCCTTATACTTCTCCAAACTACCAATTTTGTCCACCCATTTGCATTCAACGGATTACTTAATAGGGGGTTCAGGTACCATAAAAAGGTTAGAAGCAAGAGCAAAATGATTAAGTTTTGTTGAATTAACAACCTTGTTTCCAGTCCTTTGAACCAGTGCTTTTGATTGAGGCATGTCATCCTCCCTAACAACTACCCGTGCATTTGATTGAGTAGTTGCATCCTTTTGCACATTCTTTATAGTGGATATTCCCTTCACAACTAGCACATGTAGGTTGATTGGAGCAAGGCCAACAAACCTATGAAGAATTTCATCCTCCAACACATCTTGTATGGTGGAGTCTCCCTCTACATGTGCATTTAAGTTGATTGTGGCCGGGTCAACAAGCCTATACAAACCACCTTGCCCAATTCCTAGGGCAATTACTCTATCCTATTTTATACTAGACACAATACACAGTTTCACAAAGAAATACACAACAATGTTGTTATTTTCTATTAACTGACTAATAGACAAGATTTTTACTCATGCTAGGAACATACCTACACTCCTTACTATGAATTTTCGAGAATAATTCAACACTATGCAAATATCTCCTATCCTCTCAATTGCATGGGATTGACCATTAGCTAATGAAATTAAATCATAAAAGTTTGTACTTGCAGGACATTTGGCATACCAGTCCTTACAACATGTGAAATGTCTGGATGCATTGGAATCAATGAACTAGCTTTTGGTAGCACTATCATTCGATTATAATGTCACAAGGGCATACTCTTCCTTAGAATCCTATTTTTCTTCAACTGCTACCACATTTGTTGCCTAAATGCTTTGTTGGGAAAGTGCATACTGTTGCTTTTGGCAATCCTTTTTGACATGCCTAACCTAATGACAATAAAAACTCTTCACCTAGTACTTAGAAGATGAATCAACATGGATATGTTTCAACTTCCCCCTTGACTTAGCATCAAATACAGTTTCTGCTTGTCCAACACTAGACTCATTTAGGAACTAACTTGATCAAATGCCAAGGTTTGGCTTTCTGCCATCAAGTGTTAAGCCTCCACAAAAGATTTATATGGGGGCATCAAGCTTTTCAAAACAAGAGCAATCATGTTGTCATCATGCACCTTTTTATTAATGGCTATGAGTTGGTTTTAGAGATTTTTCATTTGAAAAAGATGTTCTGACAGGGACCCATCCTTAGTCATCTTTGTGGAAAATAATAGATTCTTTAAGTATACGACCCAACTTTTTTCCGAAATTTGATACTTATTTTTCACACTGGTCCAAAGCACACTTGGCTTAGTGGCATTTTAGACTTCAAGAATCATATCATCTGGCACAAACAACTTTAACAACAAGGCCTCTTTAAGACACTTGTCATAATGAATAAAATTTGTAGTAGGTCTCACTTCAGTGCCAAGAACAATTTTATCACAATCACGATATTCTGCAATTGTTAGAATCTTATGACTCCAAACATTGTAATTATGCCGAGTTAATTTTTGTGCTTTTGGTAGAACTAAGTTTTGAATATTTGCAATTATTGTGACCTTTGACCTATAACTCAATGCAAAAGGAAATGTAAAGACTATAATTTGAATTTGCTACAATTTGATTGGCAAAGTACTTACAATTTGATTGCACTTCAAGTAAATAGTTGTAAAATTTGCACTAATGTTTTGATTTCTCTTTAAAGCATTTGATTGCAAAATATTCTGGTTCACCGTTCTTCTTAACGCATCTGGGTTTTCTTCTATGCAATGTTTTCTACTCAAGTGTTTGGAAATTGATTACTAAAGTAAAAATTGGCAGCACTTCTGATTTGTGCATACAAAAATGTCAATATTAGATTGTCTATTTTATAGAACCTGTGATTGTACATGAAAATCCCAAAAAAAACTTAGATGTGCCCTAGCGTGCATTTTGGTTTGTCTTGTTTTCTTTCTTGCAGTTTCTTCTATGCCCTAGCAGCACCAAATCGCAAATGTTTGGTTTCTTTCATCTGCCACGATGTCTGAGTAAATCACGACTGTGAAAATTGCAAATTTAAGACCCTTTTCTACGTTATCTTCTTTGAATTTCTTTCTCATGTGTTTGTTTTTCACGACTTCATTGTCATTCTGGCCCCTCACTTCTCATTTTGACATTTGTACTAGGTTGTTTTGGTTTAATTCACAAAACATGACTTTTGATTGCGTATGATGATCTACTCATTTGCTTGCATCTGGTTTGCATGACTGTGTCTTCTTGTTCGAGTTTTTGTCTATAAAATTCTTCTCACGTTTGGTCTTTCTCCTTATTGATTACATATCGTGAATCATGTGCCTTTGCAAATCGTGAACTGACTCTCCAAGTTGAATTCGAACATCTTCTCCCTTGGAATGTTAGTACCCTTCTCCTAGGGCTTCCTCGAATAGTTTGTTTTGTTCATACCCAAGTAGGGCTTCCTCAAATGATTGGCTCTAATACCGATGTTAACAAATATAAATGTTGAAAGAGTGGAGAAATTGGAAGGCAAACAACACACACTCGTGTGTGTCCGTCTTTTATTAAGCATAAAGTAGTTACATTCCAGTTGGGAAGGTTGATAACCAATCATTAGTTAAAATTTAATTGACAGCTAATTAATAACTTTAATACTAATGAAGTGCATGGAAATGGATTTCCATGGTTGAGAAGGTATTGATAATGGTTAATACGATCCAAGAGTTTCAGTTGAAAGGCTTAGATTGATTGCAAAGAGATCTCGTATGGATGTAATCCTTAACCTTCTTTCACTTAGTAGGCCAATAAAAGTAGCGTTGAAAGTGTTGCAAGGCCATTAGTATGCCAAAGTGTCTACCATAGGAGGACAAGTGAGCCACGTTTAGAAAAAGGTGGTGAGAAGGGTCCATAGGAATGCAATGTTGAGTGACCTTATACAACCACCCATCTTTCAATCTATAGTCAAGGAAAGGTGTATGATTTACCATTGTGAACAGCGGCAAAGAGTCAAGAAGAGGACCAGATTGAGTATTCGTGGAGTAGAGACCATTCCACTCATCATAAGCTACACATTGAGCATCAAAATTGCTAAGTACCCGAGGAGGACGACTTAGAAGATTCGTCACTTTGTTGGTGACACCCTTTTTATACTTGATCAAATGAAATTGCTTGATTTTATGCCTAGCACTCTTGATGGGCCTAGTGTGTTAAGGCGGTCAATTGGGAAATTGAAAACTTGGCATGAGCTCAATAGAATGTTATATGGGCTTCAAAGGAGGAAGTCCTGTAGGCTTCTCAAAAGCATCAATAGACACATCAACAAGAGATTTGATTGCTTTTGGTTGGCATCTTGCCAACATTACCTACCTTTGCTTATTGAATGATATGAAGATTAAGAAATGCATGAAGATTGACTTGTTTAATTTCTAGCCTACTAGGGAGCAAACGACAAATAAAAGCAGCACGTTTATACACTTTACCATACTTATGTAGTCAACAGGTCTTGTTGACACCATCAAAGAGAAATTTGCCTTTGTACTGATAAAGTGCTCCAAGTATCATACTGCAACAATTAAATATGAGCGACATCACAAACAAGTGTATCTTAGAAAGGCTCATTGGCAATTGTTCTATAACATTTGCTAGACACAAGTGTGGAATGGCCCTCCTTGATCCATCCCAAGTGGTATGGACATGAATGTGTTGTAGTTAGCAATTGAAGGTCATCTACCAACTTCTGTGAAATCAATGCTTTTAGTTGCCATTGTCAAGGATAAGCTATACCATTTTTTTTGATTTGACAGCTATGAGTGAACAAAGTTTTCCTATTGTTAATAGACTACTCATCGATATGACAATGAGATGAGGATTAAAAGTGTTGGATTTGGTTATTTGAATATTGGAATCTCCATGTTGTGAAGTTTTCTCAACAAGAAGGATCTTTGCCTTTTTTGGTTTGAGGACATGTAATTCATTAATAGAATGTCTTGTGTGCTTTTGATAAGCACAATACTTGTTCCCATTGCTAGATAAAGGAGTTGTTAGAGTGGATGTAAATCTCTCTTATCCGGCCCTTTGCATATCCTTAATTTATGGAATACATTTAGATGTATGTCAGCATGTAGGATTGTTAGTAATTTGGCTTGTCAAAGCCAAGTTATTACCCCTATTATTTTAAACTTTCCTACAACGGTCTAACGCCCTTTTCAGCTGGTCAATATGTGGTCTAAAAGCATGAATGAAGGGTACTTACAGCAAAGGTATTAAGAACAGTTGGGTGAAGACCTATAGCCACCATATAGAGCATGTAGTCTGTTCGAGGGAAAGACACCTACAACAAGTTTAAAGGCCACATCTCTTGTTCACTTTCATTGGAAGCACGGGGTTAAAGGCAACATCATGCATACGTTTATTTTCTCGGGTTTTTTTTCCAATCAAGGGATAGAGGATTTCAAGGGATCTACAAAAAACTTGGGTACTTTGCAATAAAGTCGAGAAAATTACAAAGGAAAGGTACATTCCCGGAATCCCGAAGGGTATGTACCCCTTTGGGAAGGTTCACACTACCCTTTGGAAAAATGACATCTTCAAAGTTCGGGAAAGTCACTTGGCTATCCGAAGGACCAATTGCACAAGTCCGAACGGCTTTTCTTGAGGAACAGGGGTCACTTACAAGATTTCCGAAGGGCACTTGCCCTTCGGAAGGGTCGTTTCATAAATGAAAGTCTTTGCGACTTGACTAAGACAGGTTGTTCCTTTGGACTTTTTGTCCGAAGGAAAAAGTTGAAAGACAATTACAAAAGTCCGGAAGGGCACCAAAGTCCACTTCAAGGTTGAAAAGGCAAAGGTTTTTCGGGAATGTCATTTACAATAAACTTGAAGGGCATGTGCCCTTTTGGAGGGTATCCTGGCAAAGTGAAGGGAAGTTTTCAAAAGTCCCAAAGGGCACCTTGTTAAGCATGAAATATATTGAGAGGGGGGGTGAATCAGTATATTATATATATCTTTTTACTTAATCAAATTCCTTTTCTTTAACCACTTAACCACACAATCAAGATATGCAATAAAATTGAAACAATAATATGCACCACACAAGAGAGAGAGAGACACCAGATTTTTACGTGGAAACCCAAAGTGGGAAAAACCACGGAGAACAATCTCAAGTATATGAATGAACACCAACTCAAATTACAAAGTTCGCAAGCACAAACTTGCAGGAGCACCAACCCCTTTTCTGTGCAACAACACAACTATTTGTGAGCACCAACCCACAGGAGCACCAACCCCTCTTGTGTATAAAACACAACTATCTCTCAATGTTGTTTACTCAACAAATGATAGAACCCTACAGTATCTCTTGCTTTTCTCTCCTTGAAAACAAAAGCAAACCATGCACACTCTTGCATTTTACAAATGGCTTCTCAAGCCTTTATTTATAGCTTTCCAAATGACCTTTGGCATTCACCTTTTGTGACCTTTCAATCTTCATGGAAAATGGCACCAAACTTGCATGACCCTTTGTATCCTTGCATTTGAAAAGTCATATGGTGACCCTTTATAAGCAAATGCGTCCTTTCCTCATTTGTCTTTATCTTGGTGACTTTTCGTATTCCTCAAAGTGTCCCTTTATGGAAAAATGTGCCATACCCTCTTTTGTCTTCACATGGTGACTCTTGGAATTCCTCAAGATGACTCTTATGAGAAAATGCGTCCCATTCCTCTTTTGTCTTTACTCTGTGACTCTCTGACTTCTCCATGGGTCCTCTTTTGACTTATATGCAACCAAAAATATATTTGTTAATATTAAATAAATATTAACACACATTAGCCAAGATATGAACATTAAAAACATCATTAAATGCAATGGGGCCTTTATCACCAATGCTAGACCTTTGACATCAATGACAATATTTCCAACACACCTGCCCTTCGGGAATACAAACTTTGGGACAATTGGAAGGATCATTTCAAGCGGGTAAAGGACTCCTTCAAAAAGCCCGAAGGGCATGTGCCCTTCGGGAGGGATCATTCCAAAAATCCCGAAGGGTAGGTACCCTTCGGAAAAAGTTCAAAGGCCATTTCAAAAAATCCAACAAAGGACTCTTTCAAAAAGCCCGAAGGGCAACAGTCTTTCGGGAAGGTCCATTCAAAAAGCTTGAAGAAATTATAAACAAGGCAAAGGAAAGAAAATAAAGAAGGAATTCTTTCGGACTTTTTGTCCGAAGGATTCCTTCAGGAAAATTGAAATCAAAAAGTTTGCAGAAAAGACAAGAATGGACAGGAAAATCCGATGGATTCTTTCGGGAGACTTGGACAACACAAATGGGCTTACAATTTTTCCGAAAGAAATGGGCCATGCCAATTTTTCCTAAACAATTGGCCTTGACAAGATTCTGAAGGAATTCCTTCGGAAAAGATGAAAGGCAAGATCAAAAGGAAGTATTAGTCAATTCCCGTGGACTTTTTGTTTGCGGGAAAATGGAAACCCGAATGGACAATTTCCTCGGACTTTTTGTTCGAGAGAAAGTCCGAGTAGAATAAAGTCCATAGGAAATGAATGGGAAAAGAGAAGTCAATAGGAGAAAGTCCGCAGGAAAGAAATCTGACGGAATTCCAAAGGAAATAGAAGACTAAGGGAGGTAAATGGAAAAGTTGGCAGTCATAAAATCCGCAGAGCACGACATACAAAGCCCGAAAAGATAAACCAAAGAAATAAAACCAAGGGGAAAATTGTCAAAGAAATACACAGGGAAATCCGAGAGAATGAACAAGGAAAGGCACAGGTTTTTTGTCCGGATAACCAAGCACACATAGTCGAAAAAGTCATAAATAGAGAAGTTCGAGATTATAAAGCTAGGCAAGCAAGCAAGACAAAGAATATACATGCCGTAAATAGAAAAGGTCAAAAATAGATTCTTATCCATGCAAACGTGTTTTTGGACTGGTCAAAACTAGTGTTGATTGTTTCATCGTGCCACATGCTTCTCTCATGCGTCCAAACGTTTCAAATGTTCCAGCAGTTCGTGAAGAGTTCGTCTACTGTTTTTTTGCGTAACATTTCATGCAAAGGAGAAGTTGACTGGTCAGACCTGAGTTCCTTCACCCACTTCCATGCCATCTTGGTCATGCATGTTTGGAGTTTTCTTGGAGAGTTTTGTTTATTTTAAGAATCATTTTCCAAACTTGGCTCCATTATCTATATTCTACGCCAAAGTTTGGAGAAGCATGCAGATTTTTGTAAAGGAGAATAATTTTATTGAATATTCAAAGCATTGTAAAAGAGGTGAGGTCTTGAGTTAACTAACCAAGACTTACCTTTTCCCTTTTTTGGACTACACTTAGACTGATTTAGACTATTTTTTAAAGCTTATTTATTGGCTAAATCGAGCCATAGAGAAGGGCCCTGAAGTTTGAAAAAAAATTTGTAAGCTGGACCAGTGATCAATAAGGAGTTTATTTTTCTGAATTTGATTTTTGACAGCATCATAGAGTGTATTTGATTATGCATCAGTGTATAAGAGAGATTTTTTCTCCTTTTGTAGGTCCCTTCCTCACCTCTCTCTCTCTCTATCTCACCCTTTTTGTAGGTCATTTGAAGAGGTTTTCAACCTTTCCTCTGAAACACTTTTGATTAGGGACAGAATATAAATTGCATTTCATTGATTTCAATAACTTCAGAGGATCTAATCAATTCAGGTGTATCACCCCCCTTAGATTTTCTTTCAAAGTTTTCCCTTACTCTTTTCACCCCAAAAATCACAGTTTCAGGTTTAATTGCAAAATCATAAGGGAACCAGCCCTCTCTGGAGGTCCTTCTCAACACAGAGGTACCCACCCTCTAAGAAGTTCCCATTGTATCAGCTGGAGAGATGTACTTTGCACATCTTCAAGTAGGGTGCACTCCAGATTGATAACAGTTTCTGGCATGCTCGATGGGACCGTTTTATTCACATTTTTGAATTGTTGTCTGTGTATCTGAGTATTTTATTCATTTCTAGATTTCATTTTCAGATTTGTATGTTTTTTCATGCCACCAAAAGTTGTCACAAGATCAACTGTAAAAGGGAAAGAGGCAGATTTTTCTGAGTTGTCTTATCAGCCAAAGAAAAAAAAAACTTCTCAGTTAAATCCAAATCCTACACCCTCTGTTATCCCTTCTATTGCACAAAATCCTATTGTTCAAGTCAATATTGTTCAGCCTAATATTGTTATGAATCCTATTCCTTAGTTGGCTATTCCTAGAAGACAGGTTTTGTTTCATTCAATGGTGGTAGTCCTCTAAATATCACATGGAATGATATTCCAGTTTCAGCTCTAAAGGCTCTTCCTTATTATACAGGAGAAAATTCAACAACTCCTATAGAACATATTGTAGATATTGCTAATCTTTGTTTAGTTCATCATGTGACATGGGAGAATGTAGCAATGAGGTTGTTAGCAACTTGTTTTAAAGGAAAAACACTTCAGTGGTACAGAATTTTAACTCTTGCATTAATCAACAATTGGGATGAATTTGGAGTACTTCTGTGTAAACATTTCGAAGATAAAAGTGATCATTTTTCACTTGTGGAGCAGCTTACGACAATTAAGAGATTCAATCATGAGGTCATGGTGGATTTCAATCATAGATTCCAAAAGACTTGGGACAGAATTTCAGCAGGGGTCAAGCCTACCCCCAATTATGCTTTTCTGTATTATTTGAAGGCTCTTAATTCAGATGTGGCTGTAATGATTCAATCTATGGGAGGTAATACTTTACTTCAAGCTTTTGAAGTAGCAATTAAAGTTGAAAATTGTCTTATACACGCAGGCAAGTTATCTCCAAGGCCTCCAATGCCCCTTTTTCTAGAAGTTCATCCTCCTGATCCAACTATTGCTCCAATTCTAGAGTCATCAAAGTTCCACCAAATAGAAGGTGAGCAAACTGATAGATTGGGAAAGATAGAGAGTCTTCTTAAAGCTCAAACCAACAAGTTGGTTGCAATCGAGAGACAACAAGCTGCACCATATAGGCCTTATCAGAATACTAACTGGAATTATCAGCCCAATAGGCCATCTTATCAATCCAATTAGCAAGGTCAAAGGCAAAATTCTCAATCAAGACAATATAATCCTAATTTTCCAAGCAATTCAAGAGCAATGGTGCGACTCAAAGCAATTACGTTCAAGAAGGACAATGGAACAATCCAGCAACATGGCAATGGCTCCAACTGGTGAGAGTTCTCATCAGTCTTTTTGCAACAAAGTTTAGTTCAGCCTTCTTTTAAAAACCAACCATCTTCTCAGAATAAGGAAGCCTCTCTACCCTATGGAGACATTCCTTCATTCATTAAAACAGAAGCTTCAAATCAGCAAGGAGAAGGTAGTGGTAAAACTCCTACTGAAACTACATTTGTCAATTTCGGAAGGTGAGAATTCTTTTGAATATTTGGCTGTAAATCAGAATCAAGATTTATCTAGTGTTGACAATCCAATTGCAACTTATAGTAGATCCAAGAAAAGAGCAATTGGAGAAGGTGAAAGGGCAGTCCCTTCTTCTCAGCGACAACAAGAGACAACCACACATGAGCTGTCTCAAAAAAGTTCAAACCAGCAATTTCAGGATCCAAAAGATAAGAATGTGAGAGGGCCTTACATCCCTCAATTTACACAAAATTCGAGCGCTGCTCCTAAATCATAGTTAAAAAATAGCCACTTCTTCACTTAGTATCGTGGATCAAATGAAGAAGACTTCAGTATCAATTTCGATGTGGGACACTACTAATCCCAAGACAAAACAAATACTTGCAAGAAGAGCTTTTAAAGCTCACTATCTCTGAGAAGACACCATAAAAAAAAGAGTAAGTGCTGTTCTAATTAATTTTAATTCAACTGTTGAGCCTCAAAAGATAACTAAACCTCCTCCATTTTACCTTTCTGTGATCATTGGAGATTCTCTAGTTCATAATTGTATGATTGATAGTGGGGCTAGTACTTCTGTTATGCCCAAATCAATAGCTGATAAGTTAGGTTTGTAGTATGAACCCCATGAGAAAGGTGTCTTGCAATTAGATGGTTTTCCTACCAAAACTATGGGTGTGTTGAAAGATCTGAAAATTATACTTGCTGCTTGCCCAAATTTCACCATCTTACAGGTGGTTGTTTGAAATATTCCAAGCCAATTTTTTTTTAACTTTCAATTACAATCAGCAGAGTAATACACAATCGTTAGGATTAGCCTTAAACCAAAACGATAACTGAAGCAACTCTAACCAGAATGTACACTAGGATTCCGAGGAGGCCAAGGTGTGAGCATTGGTCAGAGGATTTGAATGCAGAAAACAGTGCTGGAAGGAACTCTAACCAAGAATGGCGCCGATGATGGCGAGCATATGGTCAGAGGATCTTCTACTACTACAAGCACTGAAAGAAACTCAACACCAAGTATGTGCTACCCAATCCAGTATGGAGTGAAGTGACCATATGGTGGAGTACTAAGAATTACAATGCTTAAAAGAAACTCAACACCAAATATGTGCTACCCAATCTAGTATGGAGTGAGGCGACCATATGGCGGAGCGCTATGAATTACAATGCTCTGAAGAGAAATAAACAAGAATTGCTGAAATACTCAACGTCAAGAATGTGCTTTCCAACCTGAAAGGGAATGGACGCTACCATATGACGGAGATGTAAAGTATTACAATGCAGTTTTCGAATTTAAGATCAGCATTACAAATCATGATTAAGCAAGATTAAAGAATTGCTGTCAGTACTACTGCCAGCTTACAATATGATCAAGAATTCGCCTGCCAAGAGCATGGAATTAGATCCATTCAACAAACATTTAAATAGAGAATCTGCCTTGCTTAATGACATACCGAGACTGCCTCTTTTCTCCAAAAAATTAGATTCACGATTCTGGTCTGTTCTGATCTGCACCTTTAAATGTATAACCAACAACCTGAGATCACAGTAAAATGGACAAATCTCTCACCCAATTCATCATATTGATGTGAAACGAAAAGCAAAAGGCCCTAATAATGAAGGCGCCCAAGATTGGAACACCAAACAGACCCAAAAGTTTCTATATAATTTATGCACGAATCCAAATGCACACACATGAAGTACAGTCCAGCAAGGAGGCGATTTGCCTTTAAAAATCACAAGTCATTAAAAAATCTACAATTTACAGAAGAGGGGTGCCCATTACAAACAAAGAGATATAGCCAATACCCACAATGAAATTTTGTCTTTTTTTTTTATGAACAAAACACAGCGTGCTGTAATGAATATGACAGTCCTGAATTTCTCGTAAACTGATCTATAAAACACACTGAATATAATGCACAAATCCTACATACAAAACAATCAAACTACACTATCTCACCACTAGTCGCTATCTTTCAAGCGAGAAGCAATGCCAAGCTAGGAGGCTTTCATTCCTCGAAGCAATTCCAAAGCCAATCTGACAGCATAACATTCCTGCAGCGAAGATGATCCAAGTGAAGACCAAAGGCTTCCTTTTATAATTTCCGTTTGACCCTTCTAGAAACCCTATCCTCCAATAGGTGGCGTCCAACTTAAGCTTGGATTAAATATTCAATAAGAATTATAATTAAATCCTTTTAATGAGGCGCCCACCCCATATAGAACATCTTTTTAAAACAGCTTAAAGTGAAGTAGCTAGGCCAAGGGGAAAGTCAATGTTAAAATATAACATTAAAACATGACTTAATTAAAATAATTCGACTTATCTCTCCATTTGTGCCCCAAAGCCCAAAATTGAGTAAGCCGATAGATCAAACTGACATGGAAAGCGAATCGTGTCGAAATCAACAGGACCACTGCCAGAAATAGAGTTTACTAAAAATAGTAAATTCTTGAATTTGCTCAGAATGCCAAAAAGAACATATCACTGCGAAGCTCTCTGAAAACCCAAAAAGAATCCACCATTGAATCAACCAACCCCAAGCAAGAGCATCCTTCAAAACAAGAAACCCTAATTTTACCTTTCGAGTAGCTTACGGGTCTCAGGAATAAGCCAATGGTCACTGGAAAAATCATGCTCGAGAAAGGGACATTACAGTCCACCCTCCCCAAGATTGCTTGTCCTCAAGCAATTGCAACCTTGGCTGCTGCAGAATCTCATCATTCTCCCAAGTTGCATCCTCCATAGGCAAATTTTTCCACTTCACCAAGTATTTTCTAATGGTTCTTTTCCTCAAAGAACGTTATCTGTAATCAAGTATCTCCTCTGGAATTAAAACCAATTGTCCTTCATCCAAAGGTGGCAACTATGATGAAGCAACATCATTGTGTCCAAGTGCTTTCTTGAGGCGAGACACGTGGAAGACATTGTGTACTTTGCTATGAGAAGGTAGCTCCAACTCATAAGCTACTGCTCCAATCTTTTTGATAACCTTGAATGGCCCATAGAAATGAGGTTTGAGCTTCTCAGCTCCACTATTCTTGAGAGTAGACTGTCTGTAAGGCTGTAATCGAAGATAAACCATATCCCCAACCTCGAAAGAGCGTTCAATACACCATTGATCAGCATACATCTTCTGCTGATTCTGTGCCATCTGAAGATTGTTCTTCAATGATTTCATGATATCTTGACTCTGCTGCAATAAGTCCTTGGCTTGAGGAGCTTTGCTATCACCAAACACCAAATCAACAAAGCTAGGAGCTTCATAACCATAAAGAGCCAATAAATGTGACATTTTTATTGACATGTGGAAAGAAGAATTATAGCAGTACTTGCCTATGTGAAGCCACTTCACCCATGCTCTTTGCTGCTCAGAAACATAGTTTCTCAAATAGCCTTCCAACCATTTGTTCACTATTTCCGTTTGTCCATTTGTTTGGGGGTGATAACTAGTGCTTGGAGTAAGCACAGTACCACTCATTCTGAAGACCTCTTGCTAAAAAGTGCTTAGGAACTTGCTGTCTCTATCACTCACAATGTTTTTTGGCAGCCCATGTAACCTAAACACCTCATGAAAAAACAGATCTGCAACTTGGGCTGCTGAAAAAGAGCTGGTAATGGCGAAAAAGTGAGCAAATTTGGTTAATCTATCCACTACAACATAGATACAATCCTTCCCTTGGACCTTAGGCAAGCCCGTGATGAAGTCCATCGATATGCTTTCCCATTTTTGATTGGGAATAGGGAGAGGTTGCAGCAAACCGGCTGGTAGAGTATGCTCATTTTTGTTCATTTGACAAGTGGGACACTTTTGAATGTAGCGTTGAACTTTCCCTTTCAACCCTTTCCAAAAGAATCTTTCTCAGATCTGCCTATATGTTTTAAAGAAGCCTTGATGACCAGCAAGCGGAATGTCATGAAATGTCAACAAAATCTTCTTTTTGAGCTTAGAATCAGCCACCAAAAATATCCTACCCTTGTAGTGAATCAGCGCTTCAATCACCTTGTACCTTTCATCATGAAAAGTACCCTCAATAATGCTGGTTGCAAACTGATTTTTGGCATAATCAGCAAGCAACATGTCCTTCCAATCAGTAGTAAGCTCGCACAATGAGTTTAAATGGGGTCTCCTAGATAGAGCATCAGCCACAATGTTGTTTTTTCTCTTGACATACTCGATGTCAAAATTGTAAGCTTGGAGCTTACTCACCCACTTTTGTTGCCTTTCATTTAGATCCTTCTGATGCATAAAGTGCTTGAGATTGTTATGATCAGTCTTGACCACAAACTTGTTTTCCACCAAATATTGTCTGAACTTAGCTAATGCATGCATAATGGCAAGCATTTCCTTGTCATAAATGGAGTAGGTTCTTTCAACACCTCTTAGCTTTCTACTCTCAAACACTATGGGATGTTTGTTTTGCATCAAAACAGCCCCAACTCCTTCACCGGATGCATCACACTGTAGCTCAAAAGGCTTGGAGAAATCTGGAATACCCAGAACTGGACAAGAGCTCATGATCCTCTTATCAAAGATAGATTGAGCATTTTCTGACCAACAAAAGGCCCCTTTTTTCGTGAGATCCGTAAGAGGAGTAGCATTCTGTGAGTACCCTTTCACAAATCTTCTGTAAAATCCACAAAGACCCAATAACCTTTTCAATTGAGTCAAGTTCTCAGGAGGTGGCTAATCAACAACAGTGTTGATCTTTTCCGGATGAACCTTCACTCCCTCAGCACTGATTATGTGACCAAGGTACAATAACTCCTCCATTCCAAATTCACATTTGGATGTTTTGGTGAACAAGCTCTCAAATTCTAGGATACTAAGCACTTCCTCCAAGTGCTTGAGATGTTCATCCCATGTCTTGCTTAAAATCAGGATATCATCAAAAAATATCAATACAAACTTCCTCAGCTGTTTCTGAAAAACTCGGTTCATGCAAGACTGAAAAGTAGTAGGAGCATTAGTCAACCCAAATGGCATGACTAGAAACTCGAAGTGGCCATAGTGACATTTAAACGCTGTCTTCTCAACATCTGACCCCCTCATCTTAATCTGGTGGTAGCCCGATCTCAAATCGATCTTTGAAAAGAACTTGGCTCCATGTAGCTCATCAATGAGCTCATCTATCCTTGGAATGGGGTATCGGTTTTTGATGGTGCTTTGATTCAAAGCCCGATAGTCCACACACATGCGCATGGTACCATCCTTCTTCTTCACAAGAACCACTGCTGAAGCAAAGGGGCTCTTGCTTGGGCGAATGAAACCCATCTCCAAGAGTCCCTGAATGTTTTTCTCAATCTCATCCTTCTGCTTCTTGGGGTACCGATATAGAGTTGTAATAACCGGTTTAGCTCCTTCCTTGAGCTCTATGATATGTTCCGAACCTCGTTCAGGTGGTGGTCCAGGAGGCAAATCAGCAAATACCTTGCTCTTCTTTGTGAGTAGAGATTGAACATCAGGAGGATAGTCTCTCTTAGTTTCAACCGGACTAGCAGGAAGAATCATACATTCTGCAACCCACTCAGCTTGATCATGACGGATCAGCCTTGCCATTCTCTTGAATGACACAACTTGAGGTCCCCCATTGGACATTCCTCTTAGTACTATCCTCTTCCCATCAAATTGAAACTTGAGCTCCATAGTTTGCAGATTTAAGGAGATCTCTCCAAGTGAACGCAGCCATTGAATGCCTAGAACGGCATCCGTATCTCCAATGTTGACTACATAGAAGTCATCCTTGACTTCATAGTTTCCCAATTGTATAGTCATGTTTGATATCTTTTTGGTGCATGAGATGTGGAACCCATCAGCAACCATGACTTTGAAGCCTTCAAACTCTTTTGTTTGCATCCCCTTCTTTGCCACCACAACTTCATCAATGAAGTTATGTGTTGCTCCAATGTCGATCAAAACAACTATTCGCTGCCCCTTAATCATCCCTCGAACTTTGAATGATTCATTCCTTTGGAAGCTCGAAAGTTGAGCCAAAATGCCTCTACTTTCCTTTTCATCTTCGGACTCTTTCCACTTCACTATCTTCAAAATCAGACCGCTGGTCTGAAAAATCAGAATTACTTTCACCAGCTGAATAGTACTCAATCTGGTGAAATTTGATTCCCTTTGGGCAAACATGCTCTTGAGACCATTTTTCTCTACACCGGAAACATAGCCCCTTTCTTTTGAGTTCGTTCAATGTCTCAGGATCCAATCTTGTGACATGAGGATTATGCTGATTGAACTCCTTATGTTGAGGTCTTAAAGGAGTTCTATGATGAGGTCTTTTTCCTTTATCCCCTTTGTGAAAGGGCGGCTTGGATTGAAACTTCGCCTTAGGAGCAGCCCACTCCATGTTTCTTGCTTTCTTCATTGCCTCTTGTAGGGATGGTGTATCAAAGGCTTTAATCCAACCCTTGAGTGGTTCCATCAATCCTTCACTAAAAAGGATCACCAATCGCCTCTCCGTGATGCCAGTGACCATCATTGAAAGTCTCTGGAACTCAGCTATGTAGGCATCAACTGTGCCATACTGCTTCAACTGTGCCAATTCTCTGAAATGTATTTCAGGATCTTTTTTTTCAAATCTCTCGATGAGCCTAATGGTGAACTCATCATAGGTAGTGATAAACCGATGACCTAAGGTGACTAAGCCATGGTACCACCACTCGTGCGCCACCCCATCAAGGTGTAGCGTAGCGAACTTAATCGCCTCCTCTTCTGCCATGGGTCTAAGAGCTAGATAGTTGTCCAGCTTCTGTATCCAAGCTCGAGCTGAACTGTTATCACTCTCGTCATAGTGTGGAAGTATAACCTTGTTGACAGCTTGATACAAATCCCCTTAAACTGTTCTTCTTTGTTCATAATGTCTCCCTTGTCCCTTATTCTTTCTCTTATGATCCATAAATTCATTATAGGACATGTCCATCTTGATGTCATCAGGGAGAGAATCATACTCCGCATGGCCACGTCTCAATTGTTCCACGAATGAAGCATTCTCTTCATGATCAGGTTGGGTGTTTACTGGTGCTAAGAAGGTGGGTTTGAAGGGCCTTGACGAAATGTATGTGTTGTTTGAAACAGGCTGAGTAGCACTTCCATCAAGCTGATTAGAGGCACTGTGCTCCCCTCTATCTCCTGGGTTGTTCTGTGGAGTTGTGTTCTGGCCCACTTTCCCCAACATGAGAGATACCATATCCATCAAGGCATCCATCTTCCTTTCAAATCTATTTCCGGGACTTATCGATCTCTCTCTTCCCTTCCCACTATCATCTCTGTTGTTGGTAAACCTCTCGTTACCCCCGACTGACCTCTCACCTTCTGCCATATCTATTTCCTGAGAAGACTCCCAATGAGCCCTCAAGACCTCTGAAGCTGTCTGACCTTCTGGACCCTGATACCACTGGAACTGTTTTGCAACTTTCTTATCTTCCCTTGCTATGTATCTCTTTTCTCTATCACTCATAGACGGTTTGTTCATAGGATGGCAGGATACTTGGCTCTGATACCACTAAAATATTCCGAGCCAAATTTTTTTAACTTTCAATTACAATCAACAGAGTAATACACAGTCGTTAGGATTAGCCTTAAACCAAAACGATAACTGAAGCAACTCTAACCAGAATGTACACCAGGATTTCGAGGAGGCCAAGGTATGAGCATTGGTCAGAGGATCTAAATGCAGAAAACAGTGCTGGAAGGAACTCTAACCAAGAATGGTGCCGATGATGGCGAGCATATAGTCAGAGGATCTTCTACTACTACAAGTACTGAAAGAAACTCAACACCAAGTATGTGCTACCCAATCCAGTATGGAGTGAAGTGACCATATGGTGGAGTACTAAGAATTACAATGCTTAAAAGAAACTCAACACCAAATATGTGCTACCCAATCTAGTATGGAGTGAGGCGACCATATGGCGGAGCGCTACGAATTACAATGCTCTGAAGAGAAATAAACAAGAATTGCTGAAATACTCAACGTCAAGAATGTGCTTTCCAACCTGAAAGGGAATGGACGCTACCATATGATGGAGATGTAAAGTATTACAATGCAGTTTCCGAATTTAAGATCAGCATTACAAATCATGATTAAGCAAGATTAAAGAATTGCTGTCAGTACTACTGCCAGCTTACAATATGATCAAGAATTCGCCTGCCAAGAGCATGGAATTAGATCCATTCAACAAACATTTAAATAGAGAATCTGCCTTGCTTAATGACATACCGAGACTGCCTCTTTTCTCCAAAAAATTAGATTCACGATTCTGGTCTGTTCTGATCTGCACCTTTAAATGTATAACCAGCAATCTGAAATCACAGTAAAATGGACAATTCTCTCACCCAATTCATCATATTGATGTGAAACGAAAAGCAAAAGGCCCTAATAATGAAGGCGCCCAAGATTGGAACACCAAACAGACCCAAAAGTTTCTATATAATTTATGCACGAATCCAAATGCACACATAGGAAGTACAGTCTAGCAAGGGGGCGATTTGCCTTTAAAAATCACAATAGTCATTAAAAAATCTACAATTTACAAAAGAGGGGCACCCATTACAAACAAAGAGATATAGCCAATACCCACAATGATTTTTTGTCTTTTTTTTAAATGAACAAAACACAGCGTGCTGTAATGAATATGACAGTCCTGAATTTCTCATAAATTGATCTATAAAACAGACACTGAATATAATGCACAAATCCTACATACAAAACAATCAAACTACACTATCTCACCACTAGTCACTATCTTTCAAGCGAGAAGCAATGCCAAGCTAGGAGGCTTTTATTCCTCGAAGCAATCCCAAAGCCAATCTGGCAGCATAACATTCCTGTAGCTACGATGATCCAAGTGAGGACCAAAGGCTTCCTTTTATAATTTCCATTTGACCCTTCTAGAAACTCTTTCCTCCAATAGGTGGCGTCCAACTTAAGCTTGGATTAAATATTCAATAAGAATTATAATTAATTCTTTTAATGAGGCGCCCACCCCATAAAGAACATCTTTTTAAAACAGCTTAAAGTGAAGTAGCTAGGCCAAGGGGAAAGTCAATGTTAAAATATAACATTAAAACATGACTTAATTAAAATAATTTGACTTATCTCTCCATTTGTGCCCCAAAGCCCAAAATTGAGTAAGTCGATAGATCAAACTGACATGGAAAGCCAACCGTGCTGAAATCAACATGACCACTACCAGAAATAGAATTTACTAAAAATAGTAAATTCATGAAGATGCTCAGAATGCCAAAAAGAACATATCACTGCGAAGCTCTCTGAAAACCCAGAAAGAATCCACCATTGAATCAACCAACCCCAAGCAAGAGCATCCTTCAAAACAAGAAACCCTAATTTTACCTTTCGAATAGCCTACGGGTCTCAGGAATAGGCCAACGGTCACTGAAAAAATCATGCTCGAGAAGGGGACATTACATTGTTGTTGATCTGCCTCCATATTTTGCACTGTGCCTATCAAGAAATTTTACTGACAAAATAAGAGGTTATCTTTCTTCAGATTGGTCATACATGGTTTTTAGAACCAGGTATGGGACCAAAGTAACTATTAGATCAGAGCCTATTTCTAGATTTCACCTTGAACCATATATGCCAAATATGACAAATGTGAATTGCAGTATTACAGAAGAAGATGATAACACCATTGATCAAGAGCCTTCTAAGCCTCTTGAAAGCATTCCAGATCTTCTCCTTGACGAATGGGTTGCAGATAATCATGGACATGACCCCCACAAAAGTATTGAAGATGCTGGTTTTGGAGTTTATTGCATGCACGAAGAAGGTGGCTTGTTGCTTAGTCTCACTAGCTCACTACATGATCAAGGAGTTTGGAATCTATTTTTTGATGGATCCAGAACAAAGAATGGTAGTGGCCTTGGAGTTATGTTGGTTTCACTACAAGATCAAAGGTATTATTTTTCTGTTAGATTTTAGTTCAGTTGTACTTCCAATACTGCAGAATATGAAGCTCTTATTTATGGTCTTCAGTGGGCTAGAAAGAGGGGTATTAAGATCTTACTGGTAAAAGGTGATAGTGAATTAGTGGTACAACCAATAAAACGTTTAAGTACAACAAAGAATCCTCTTCTGAAGACATACAAACATAGAGTTTGGGATCTCATTGAAGATTTCCTTGCATTTGACATTCGCTCCATTCCTAGAGGAGCAAATCAAGATGCTGATAGACTTGTTGCAATAGGTGCACAATATGATATTTTGGATCAGATTAAGGACAGTAAAAATAAGACTCAAATCAAAGTGGTATGTAGACCTTCAATTCCAAATAATGACGTAAGTTGGCAAGTTTTTGATTTTGATAAACAAATAACATATTTTCTACAGAATGAGGTAGAATTTTGCCAAATAAATCATGATAAATTGCAGGATCAATATGAAAATCAGATTGTACAATTAAAATCAAATAAGATGCCTAAAGGTTTGGTGATTTTAGAAAACATATTCAATGAAGATGATCAGCTAAGGAGAGACAAGGTGAGTATTTCTTCCAAGAAAGAGCATTATGAGCCAATTAGCATAGCTGAAAGTAAGCAACTTAAGTTGGGTAAAGTAAATTCAGATTCTGGGGGAATAGCTTTCATTTCATTATGTTAAGAGTATATGGATGTTTTTGCTTGGGAGTACCATGATTTGAAAGGTTTTGATCCCAAATTAACACAACATACTATTGAATTGGAAAAGGATGCAAAATTGGTAAAACAAAGGCAAAGGTCAATCAACCCCAAAGTTGAGATTCTCATGAGAAAAGAACTTACAAATCTGATTGAATCAGGTATTTTTTTTCTATTAAGCATTCAACATGGGTTACAAATCTTGTTCCTGTAAGGTAAAAGAATGGAGAGATAAGGCTTTGTGTAGATTTCAGAGATTTAAATAAGGCGTTATTGAAAGATTATTATCCACTTCCTTCTATGGATTAAATTTTGCAGAGTTCTAGGTTCACAGAGATTTTCTTTATTGGATGGGTATTCAGGATACAATCAAATACTAGGGAAGGAGCAAGACCAATATAAAACCGCTTTCACTACCAAGTGGGGTACCTTTGCTTACAAAAAAATGCCTTGTAGACTCTCCACTGCTGGAGCTACTTTTGAAAGGGCAATGGATGTTGCTTTTCATGGTCTTTTGAATGAAATGGTTTTGGTAT
This sequence comes from Torreya grandis, assembly GCA_037957365.1. Classification (NCBI taxonomy): domain Eukaryota; kingdom Viridiplantae; phylum Streptophyta; class Pinopsida; order Cupressales; family Taxaceae; genus Torreya; species Torreya grandis. Next base: position 1,771,973 of record JARHVA010001141.1, on the reverse strand, counting down.
ATCTAGATGACATTACATTATTTTTAAAGAATCCTAATGATCATCTAACTCATTTGAAGATTGTTTTTGATAGATGTAGAGAATTTGGAGTTTCTTTGAATCCAAAGAAATGTATTTTTTCAGTGCATGAAGGGAGACTTCTTGGACATGTGGTTTCCAAAGCTGGTCTTTCAATTGATCTAGAAAGAATAGAAGCAATCCTTGCTCTATCATTGCCTAAACACAATAAAGGTTTGCAAAGCTTCTTGGGTAGGATTAACTTTATTAGAAGATTCATTCCTGGTTTTGCAGAACTAGTAAAGCCGCTCACTCAAATGCTTAAGAAACACAAAGAGTTCACTTGGAATAAGGAAGGTAAGAGAAGTTTCGAAGCTATCAAAGAAGCAATCAACCAAGCTCCTACTTTGCTCAATCCGAATTTTAGTAAGGATTTCTTTTTGTATGCTTTCTCTACTTCCAACACTATTTCAGCCATGCTTATGCAACAGAATGATGAAGGTTTGGAACAACCTATTGCTTTCTATAGTCAAACTTTAGAAGATTATGAAGAGAGATATTCTTTTGTAGAAAAGCATGTTCTTGTTGTAATAAGAGGTCTGCAAAAAAATCAGACATTTGATTTCAAATAACAAAATTATAATAATGGTTGCTCATCCAAGCGTGAAGGACTTCATTCTTAATAGACTTGAGCAAAAAGAGAGCTGGATGGGTTACTAAATGCATGGAATAGGACATTGAAATCAAAGTTACAAAGTTGGTTCGAGGTAAAGGATTATGTGAACATCTTGCAGAAGATGTAAAAGAAGAGAAAGAAACAATTTTGGCAATTGAAGACACTCAACATCAAGCTGAAGGTACACCTCCTACAAGCTGGACACAGAATATTGCTAAGTTTCTTCAAAATGGAGAATGTCCAAGGGGTTTGAATGCATCACAAAGAAGACATTTCAGGCTGCAATCAGTGCCCTATATCTTGATTGATGGAGTGCTTTTCAAAAAAGACATTGGAGGTATGCTTTTAAGGTGTGTAGAAACTAGTCAATTTGACAAACTTTTTGAGCAATTTCATGGTAGTCCTTCTGGAAGTCATTTTGCAGCCAAAACTACAGTTGCAAAAATTATTAGAGCTGGTTATTTTTGGCCTAATTTATACAGAGATGCACATGCGTGGGTTAGGAAATGTTCAAAATGTGCAATGTTTGTAGGAAACCAAAGACTAGCAACTATGCCATTAAAGCCAATTCAGGTTGAACAACCATTCATGCAATGGGGTTTGGACTTCATTGGCATGATTCATTCCTCATTAGTGCTGGTCATAAATGGGTTTTGACAGCTACAGATTATTTCACGAGGTGGGTGGAAGCAGTACCTTTGAAAGAGGCAAATGAGAATTCCGTACTTGAGTTTTATGAGAGCCTAGTCACTCGTTTTGGAGCTCCATCTACTATTATATCAGATAATGGAGGATGATCAAAGATCTTGGCATACAGAATTGAAAACCGCTTTATGGGCTGATAGGATCACCCCTAAGAAGGCTATTGGCCATTCACCTTATCTCCTAGTTTATGGACGAGAAGCAAGGCTGCCTATTTTATTGGAGCTTCCATCTTTAGAGCTTGCACACCAGCTAGAGCTTTTGGAAAATGATGCCATGGAGGTAAGAATGAATGAATTGAGAGAGTTAGAAGAAACTAGAGATGATGCTATGCATATCATGTGGACTAATCAACAACAAATCAAGAAGACATTTGACAAGAGAGCTTCATCAAAAATATTTCAACAAGGAGACATAGTTCTCAAATGGGATGAGGAATGTGCAAAGCTAGGTAGGCACTCCAAATTTGATAGCCTTTGGAGTGGACCTTATATTATTACTGATTGTAAGAAGAATAATGCTTTTCAATTATCCAGATTGAACAGAGAATCACTTCTCATTCTTGTGAATGTGATGTTTCTTAAATACTGCTATTAGGAGAGTCACTCCTTTGTACATAATCATAGTTCCATTCCTCTGAGTGCTTTTTAGCACATGTTTTCAGTCTTTGTTGATTTCCCTTTCTGTTTCGTTGTTGTTCTTTCCTCGAAGTGCACATGAGCACGTGTTGTTGTTGAGTCAGTTCTCCTAATTGTATTGGTCTCCAACTTTCCAATTTTCAGTCATGTTCAAGCTTGTTACAATTAATTTTTTTGAGTTCTTTGACCAGCAGGCTGGTCAAACCCTGTGAGTTGCTAGAATTGTTAGTAATTTGGCTTGTCAAAGCCAAGTTATTACCCCTATTATTTTAAACTTTCCTACAACGGTCTAATCCCCTTTTCAGCTGGTCAATCTGTGGTCTAAAAGCATGAATGAAGGGTACTTACAACAAAGGTATTAAGAACAGTTGGGTGAAGACCTACAACCACCATATAGAGCATGCAGTCCGTGTGAGAGAAAGACACCTACAACAAGTTCAAAGGCCACATCTCTTGTTCACTTTCATTGGAAGCACGGAGTTAAAAGGCAACATCATGCATATGTTTATTTTCTCGGGTTTTTTTTTCCAGTCAAGGGATAGAGGATTTCAAGGGATTTACAAAAAACCTGGGTACTTTGCAATAAAGCCGAGAAAATTACAAAGTGAAAGGTACATTCCAGGAATCCTGAAAGGGTATGTACCCCTTTGGGAAGGTTCACACTACCCTTTGGAAAAATGACATCTTCAAAGTTCAGAAAAGTCACTCGGCTATCCGAAGGACCAATTGCACAAGTCCGAAGGGCTTTTCTTAAGGAACAGGGGTCACAAGATTTCCGAAGGGCACCTGCCCTTTAGAAGGGTCGTTTCATATATGGAAGTCTTTGCAACTTGACTAAGATAGGTTGTTCCTTAGGACTTTTTGTTCGAAGGAAAAAGTTGAAGGACAATTACAAAAGTCCCGAAGGGTAGGTGCCCTTCGGGAAAGTCCACTTCAAGGTTGAAAAGGCAAAGTATTTTTGGGAATGTCATTTACAATAAACCCGAAGGGTATCCTGGCAAAGTGAAGGGACATTTTCAAAAGTCCCGAAGGGCACCTGCCCTTCGGGAATATATACTTAGGGACAGTTGGAAGGATCATTTCAAAAATCCCGAAGGGTACCTGAAAAGTTCAAAGGCCATTTCAAAAAATCCAACAAAGGACTCTTTCAAAAAGCCCGAAGGGCAACAACCCTTCGGGAAGGTCCATTCAAAAACCCTGGGTGCCCTTCAAAAAGCCCGAAAAATTATAAACAAGGCAAAGGAAAGAAAATAAAGAAGGAATTCCTTTGGACTTTTTGTCCGAAGGATTCCTTCGGAAAAATTGAAAATAAAAAGTTTGCGGAAAAGACAAGAATGGACAGGAAAATCCAAAGGATTCTTTTGGGAGACTTGGACAACGCAAATGGGCTTACAATTTTTTCGAAAGAAATGGGCCATGCCAATTTTTTTGAAACAATTGGCCTTGACAAGACTCCGAAGGAATTCGTTCGGAAAAGATGAAAGACAAGATCAAAAGGAAGTCTTAGTCAATTCCCGCGGACTTTTTGTCTGCGGGAAAGTGGAAACCCGAATGGACAATTTCCTTGGACTTTTTGTTCGAGAGAAAGTCCGAGCAGAATAAAGTCTACAGGAAATGAATGGAAAAAGAGAAGTCAATAGGAGAAAGTCCGCAGGAAAGAAATCTGAGGGAATTCCAAGGGAAATAGAAGACTAAGGGAGGTAAATGGAAAAGTTGGCAGTCATAAAATCCGAAGAGCACGGCATACAAAGCCCGAAAAGATAAACCAAAGAAATAAAACTAAGGGGAAATTTGCCAAAGAAATACATAGGAAAATCCGAGAGAATGAACAAGGAAAAGCACAAATTTTTTGTCTAGATAAACAAGGAGCACACACAGTCGGAAAAGTCATAAATAGAGAAGTCCGAGATTATAAAGCAAGGCAAGCAAGACAAAGAATATACATGCCGTAAATAGAAAATGTCAAAAATAGATTCTTATCCATGCAAACATGTTTTTGGACTGGTCAAAACTACTGTTGACTGTTTCACCGTGCCACATGCCTCTCTCATGCGTCCAAATGTTTCAAACGTTCTAGCAGTTCGTGAGGAGTTCATCTACTGGCTTTTTGTGTAACATTTCATGCAAAGGAGAAGTTGACTGGTTAGCCCAGAGTTCCTTTGCCCACTTCTACGCCATCTTGGTCATGCATGTTTGGAGTTTTCCTGGAGAGTTTTGTTTATTTTAAGAATCATTTTCCAAACTTGGCTCCATTATCTATATTCTATGCCAAAGTTTGGAGAAGCATGCAGATTTTTGTAAAGGAGAATAATTTTATTGAATATTCAAAGCATTGTAAAAGCGGTGAGGTCTTGAGTTAACTAACCAAGACTGACCTTTTCCCTTTTTTGGACTACACTTAGACTGATTTAGACTATTTTTCAAAGCTTATTTATTGGTTGAATTGAGCCATAGAGAAGGGCCCTGAAGTTTGAAAAAGAAATTGTAAGCTGGACTAGTGATCAATAAGGAGTTTATTTTTCTGAATTTGATTTTTGACAGCAACATAGAGTGTATCTGTTTGTGCATCAGCGTATAAGAGAGAATTTTTTTTCTTTTGCAGGGCCCTTCCTCACCTCTCTCTCTATCTCACCCTTTTTGTAGGTCATTTGAAGAGGTTTTCAACCCTTCCTTTGAAACACTTTTGCTTAGGGACATAATATAAATTGCATTTTGGTTATATGTGTGCATTGATTTCAGTAACTTCAGAGGATCTAATCAATTCAGGTGTATCACCCCCCTTAGATTTTCTTTCAAAGTTTTCCCTTACTCTTTTCACTCCAAAAATCATAGTTTCAAGTTTAATTGCAAAATCATAAGGGAACCAACGTTTTCTAGAGGTTCTTTTCAACACAGAGGCACCCACCCTCTGAGAAGTTCCCATTGTATTAGCTGGAGAGAAGATGTACTTCGCACATCTTCAAGCAGGGTGCACTCCAGATTGATAACAAGGATCTCACCTTACATGTTATTAATTGTATGGGTATTATAAGTGGCTATGCCAACCTATTTGTCATATAGTTGTAATTCTATTCTTTTGTTGAATATATTGTGATATTGGAATCCTTGGGGGATTCCTCAATCATTCTTTTATGTTTGTCTTCTACATAGCTTGTTGTGAATATTCCTTTATGTTAATTATGGAATATTGCACTTAAAGACTCACATGATACCAGAGCCTATGGTTTTTTTAACGTGTGGTTTTGGTCATTTGCAATTACAAGTTGCGGTGAAAGCATTTTGGAGAACAATTGAAGTCTGGTTGAGCTAGGCTACTTTGTTAGAGTATTTTTTTTGGAAACGAGATTGCAATTCTGCATAGGTGGTTCAAAGGATTTGTTTGTGGTAGATTTGTAGAAGCTTGTGCAATTTGGAGGGCAGGAGGGCTTGTCCAAAGAGAAAAGTTGCAGTTTCGCTTGTCCACATAAGGTTTTGTTTGTATAGGAAAATCAGGGTTTATAAAGGAACCTCTAGTTGGAGGTGGAATTTCATAGAATTGATCAAAATTTTGGATTCTTGTGAAAAATCGTTGGTGATCTATTTTTACACTTTTCTAGTTCTTTCATTTAGGTCCTTAATTAATTGTGTAAAATATTTGGTGGCTAAAAAGGATGTGTGATTGGTCATATCGGTGATTAAGGTTTGAGTGAAAAGGGGCTACAGATTGCGAGGAGTAAGTCACATAAGCGGCCATTCCCTAAATAGCTTGTGCTCGCACTAAGGCATTATACAAAGTGGTCTCCCATAATAAATAAGATGCAAGTTGTGGCTTAATGGTGGCTTGGCAATCCAAGGTGGCAGGTGATGTCATGCAACCCAAGAGGGAGGTGACGTGGTAGTCTAGGTGGTAGGTCGCTTGGCAATCTAAGTGGCAACCCAAAAGGTAGGTGACATGGTGCTTCGATGGTAGTCTAGGGGATGTGGCACTTAGGTGGCATACTAACATGGTGGTACACAATTGACCCATTGTAGTACACAAATATGATGCGTGGCAGGTGTTGATGTGGCAACATACATAGGGGACAAGTGGCAGGGGTTGATGTGGCTATACACGCATGTGACACGTGATAATGCATACCAAGTACACTTGGCGATATACACTAAGTGACACATGGCAGTGATGAGGTGGCAATTTGCATTGTTGATACATGGTAGTGTTGAGGTGGCAGTACATGCAAGTGACAAATGATAGTGTTGATGTGGTAGTGTGCACATGAGACAAGTGAAGATACCAACAAAGCAGAGTAGGTGTAGTCAACACACAATCAATAGAGTAGAGAGCATGTGACACAAGCAAGTGGTTTCCCATCATTTTAGGAAATTAGAATATAAAGATCAGACTTATGATTTTTTGGAGGTTTTTAATGCGCTCGGAGGCATTTGATGGGGCATAACTTTGTCATACAAACTCCGTTTGACCCTGATTTTGAAGTATTTGAAAGATTGTTTTGAGCTTTTTGCAATGGTATGCTTGTCTGGAAAACTTGGAGACTTCTAGTCAAGTATTATGTATAAGCAATAGAGATGTATGAAGATCTCATCCTAGGGCAACATCTTGAAGTTCCAATCCTTGTGGGGCCAATTTACATCAAATGTGCTAAAGCTATGGCGATTGGGTTCATGATAATATTCTTGTGAATAACTATTAAAGGTGTGGAGGATGTTTGTACTGAAAGAATGAAGCTTATTGAGTGTAAAAATCGCATGGCAGCAGCCTTGGCAGCTCATTATTGATGATGTTGACATTTGTCTTCAGCATCACATCTCTAATTTGAAGAACCCTAAAAAAATATGGGAAACACAAGAGGACTTTTTTGAGATGGGAGTTTTGTCGTCCAATGGGGATAATAGTGTGGGGTCCAATGAAGAAATTGAGCATCTGATACACAATATAATGCTTTTGGAGGAGATTTTTGAATTAAGAAAGAAGGGTGAGGACAACAATTGAACATGTAGGGCATAGAGTGGGTGCCTCTACTTCTATTGATGGTGATTTTGATGTTATAGATGCCTCTAATTCTACTGATTTTGATGTTGTAGATGCTTTGTCTTCTGGTAATGAAATTCTTGATATTGTTGATCTTGAAAGAAATTTTGATAGTGTTGTACTTCTCATGTTGTTGATGATACATGATGAAAGCATTCATTTTGTTGGTAATACTTTTGATGGCATTCATTGTACCTCTCATGTTAATGCCTTGGTTGTCTCTGCTAATATTGGTGCATTCAAGAAGCATATGAAAGGCATTGGTTCAAATTCACTTCAAAAAATGTGTTATAGAGGTGGTGGACTTGGAAAGAACGAACACGGTATTGTTCTTCCTTTTGAGGCAATATTCAGGCCAGCGGGAGGACTTAGTTACCCCGAGGCTACATTGGGAGATGATTCGTCTTCAGCATCACTTGTTTTTTCATAAACTTGCAATGAATCAATGAGAGGATCTTTGCAAAATTAGCATCCTCATATGGGAGAGGAGCTTTTGAGGCCTCAAACTACATATTTGGATGGCATATATACTCTTTGAGGGTGGATAGATGGTGCAATATTGCAGATTTTAGATGGATTGACAGTTCCATACAACTCCATATTCACAGCTTTGAGAACTTCATTTTGACATGTTTCCTCAACAATGAGAGAAATTGGCTCTCATCACTAATGATCTATCTATTGCATTTAATGGGTGGGTGGCCTTGTGTGGATGGACCATCTCATAGAGGCAGCATAAGGCCCTTGACGTTTTTCATGGGTGCGTGGCATATCTTGTTGATGGTATTTTGGTGCTTGGCTTTAGTTTGCTAGCATGGATTTGTGGATAATGCAGGATTTTGGAGCTTATGCATATGGCTAGCAGCATTTGGTGTTCGACATGCTTCAGATCATAGTTGGAATTAATATCTTTCCTATCAGCATCACTTTATAAATGATATACTTTTGGCACTTTTGCATCAGACCATCATTAGGTTGTGTTGGTTTGGGAGTGTATGCACCTACTAGGAGCAAGCTGATTGGTCTCGGGTTGGATCATAGTTACAATAGAGATGGGAGCATGGTGATTGATTGCTGGTCAGATCATAGCTAAGCATAATTTGAGCATGTTGATTGGCCATTGGCCGGATCATAGCTACAACGGATCTGGGAGCATAGTGATTGGTCATGGGCTCAATCATAGTTGGCTTTAGCATTTGGAGATGTGTTTTGGAAGGGGTTATTTAAGGATTTTAAGGTTGCTGAATCATTGTTGTTTGATCATTTCTTGTGGCATGGAGTGTTGGATTGATGTTTGTTCAGATCTCGTATGCCTTCAACATTTAGACTCTTCATCATTTGGATTGGGAAAGTTCTCATTGAGGGGGGGATGTTGGTTGATGTAATTCCAGCTTTCTATTGGACATCCTTATTTTTGATCCTTCCATTAAAGGAGGATGTTAGATCTTAGATATGGAAGATTGGCTTGATTATAATAATTTGGTATATTTTGAAAAGGTTGATTTTGCTAAGTTGAAGCTCATATGAACTGTCAAGCTATTGGTCACTGACAAAGAAAAGAACTAGAATCCTATCATTGCATGGAATCATCTTACAAAATATTGCGAGAGACTTTATATCTAACAACATATCGGCCTGATTTGTGCATGAAATGGTTCTGATTGCTTGAAGGAGAGCTCAAATGTCAGTGCAGGGCTACATCTGACAATTTGATCACCTTTGTATTCAATTGGGTGACAACATATCAGCCTGATTTGTGCATGAAATGGCTCTGATTGCTTGAAGGAGAGCTCAAATGTCAGTGCAGGGCTACATCTGACAATTTGATCACCTTTTAATTCAATTGGGTGTCAAATATGAAGCTGCAACTCTCATCCAAAAATTTCAAAGCGAGCTACTATCACACATTTATGGGGAGCTGAAATTCCAAAAGATTGAGATACTAGATGGCACTTGTCAATTTGCATAGTTGGCTGAAGAGAAGTCTCATAAAGCAAGCAACACTATCTCAAGTGCATACAATTGCACATTAGAAAAGATTATTACAACTTCTGCACTAGGTGAAAGAGCAAGCTCTTTCTTCTTCTTCTCATGTTTCTTCTTTTGTCTCTTCTCATTCTTCTTCTCCTCCTAAATTTTTTGTGATTATTGTAAAAAATCTCATCATGATGAACGTCACTGTTTCATTCTCAAAAAGGAGAAATCATATTGTTTGTAACAGATGATAAAGAAAAAACACCAGCACCAAAACTTCCCGTAGGAAAAAAAAAAACAAACTAAAGCTTGTCCTTACAATGAGTTAAAATGACAGCTTGACAATTTTGTCTTTTTTGGGCATTCAACAATCCAATGGTGACAGGGGTGGCGTCTTCATCAGTACGGTTCACTGAACACATGATTATTTGGGTTGACTGTATAATTGATAATGGCTCACAGAAAAATCTCATTTCGCAACACAGTTGATAAGATGCATTTGCTAATGGAGGTGAATTTCTGGTTCATGACTACCATTGTGTGGCTGGACTTCACATTTAGTCTTCTAGGAGCTTAAAAAATGACATGTTCTGAACGTTGTCACTTAAGAGCTCCACAATATGGACTAAATTAGTGATTAGCTCTGTAAGAGGTCCGAGTCTCTTGCTTTATTAGTGGGGTTGATATCAAGACGAGTGCCCATTACTTGAGCACCAATGTTGCACAGGAATTGTGGTATGGTAATGTTATAACATCCAGATGTACAACACCCCATCTAAAACCTCTATATGCGACCGCATAAGTGCTTCAAGCAAGGGATAAAATTCAACAAACATATCAGCATCCAATTAAGTCTTAAGTGCACAGAATTCGAATAAAAATTCTAACATCCATCAAATGACAATAACCTAGGGTATAGGATATATGTATTCACATGGGAAAAAATGCATTGCAACCCAGAAATCATGACTAAAGTTGTTCTATTAAATTGGTGGTCATGTTATAAAGTTCTTTTATTAATTTGGGTCATGTTATAAAGTTGTTTTATTATTATTATTTTCCTAGCCAAGTAGACGTGTGTGTCATAGGGGCCATAATTGAAAGTTCTTTGAAGCTGTTTTTGAAGAGTCCTTTTCAAGGTATTTTTTCCAAAGGATGTTTTTTTTAATTTTTATTACAAGTTTATCGTGAAGATTTTTAAAGTATTTAAAAGTTTTAGTCTTGGGTTTTTTCAAATACATAGGGGTCTTTTCTATACTTCTTTCATTGTAAGATTTTATTTTTACTAAGAAAAAATAGAGGTAAAAAAAAAGAATATATATTGGGACTATTTGAACTATAAATGTCTGTGCAGGGCTACATTTGACAATCTGATTGTCTTCGTATTCAACTGGGTGTCAAAGATGAAGCTGCAACTCTCAGCCACAAATTTTAAAGCAAGCTACTATCACATATTTATAGGGAGCTGAAATTCCAAAAAGATTGAGATATTGGATGGTGCTTGTTAATTTGTACAGTTGGCTGAAGAGAAGTCTCATAAATGAAGTAACACTACCTCAAGAACCTACATACCCACAATAGAAAAGATCATTTCAACTTCGGCACTAGCTAAAAGAGAAAGCTCTTTCTTCTTTTCCTCATGGTTCTTCTTTTCTATCTTCTCTTTCTTCTTCTTCTCCTAATCTTTTTTTCAGAATTATTGTGAAAAACATCATCATTTTAAAAGCCACTATTTCATTTTCAAAAAATAAGAAATCATTTTGTTTGTAACAGATGCTAAATAAAAAGCACCAGCACTAAAACCTCCCATAGAAACAAATAGTAAAGCTCGTCCCTACAAGCTAAAATGACAGCATAATTTTTTTTTTTGGGCAGTGTTGGCTGAAAAATTTGTCAGGGGGACAAATGTGGGATTTTAGTCAACAACGTGGGGACAGAGTCCTCACGTCAGTCAACAACGTGGGGACAGAGTCCTCACGTCAGTCAACAACGTAGGGACATAATCCCCTCCCTATTAGTAGGCGGAGTTACATTTATTGAAAACCAAAAAGGGAAAATGGAAAAAGAGCTATTCACAACTATTTACAACAAAATTGTTATTTATAGGGGGGTTCATACTTTTAACCTAAAAGTATGAAAAGGTGATAGAAAGGGAATGAAAAGAATGATGGAAAAGAGGGGCAAAATGAGAAAGGACAAAAGGAAGGGAGAACAGGATTATTCTATCCAATTAAACACAAACGCTGCTAAAATGATCCCAAGAATGACGAAAGACAACTGTAGGTAGCTAAACATAAAAACTTACTAGAATGGCCCAAGATTTGAGATTGTAATATGGAAAGCTTTATCATGAAAATGAGATGGGAAAGACATATCATGAACATACGATCATGATACATACACCAAAGAGATTGGATAACATTGCAAAGGATGATACACAACAACCTCCTATTTCTTAATTAAAATAGACATAAAATCTTACTCTTAATTTCACCAAGGTTTCACCATTTGCAAAAAATTAAGAATGAAGATTCAACAATAAATTCTACAACAAAATCTGTGTTTTTGACTAATTAACAATAATCTTAGCACCATTTTGAAAAAAAAGAATAACATATATATGGATGTACACACATACATTGTCCATGAAGATATTTCAAACACAAAGTTTGCAAAATTTCTATCGAAAAAGTAGCAGACAAAAACGTAGCATGAAAAATGTAGCGAGGACAAAACATCACAGGAACAAAACATACTAAAGGATGTGCTCACATAGAAGACGACATAACTTTCAACTAAAGGTCCAAACTCACAAAATCACATTTTCCTCTGTTATTTTACTTGTAAATTTGGTGCATTACTTTTCCACCATGAAATGTCAACAATTATCACCAAAATGAACTAGACAACAAATAAATAATGTGATAATCACTAAAATGTTTCAATTATGCTCTTTGCGACATTACCAATACCACTACGTTTTTCCTTGCTATGTTTTGTCCTCGTGATGTTTTTGCCATACTACGTTTTTACCGCTAAGTTTTTGTTTGCTACGTTATCACATAGAGTCGATTCTCATCGAGCTGCAGATACAGTCTCATCTTTCTCTATATTGTTGGAAAAGTATAATTGTTAAGAACCCTTACAAATGAGCTCCATCCTTGTAAACAAAAGCTTCTTCAATAAGAGCGAGGAAGGAATCATCAACAAAATGACCATTAATCATTTATCTCTAAGATTATGGTAGGGAAATACCTTTAACTAATCACATGGAAGTGTAATAAGCTAAAAGATAGTTGAACGCTTCAGTTGCAAGAGCATAGAAGGAAGGGGCTAAAGGGCAACCTTGTTTAATGGATTTGAACAAACCAAAATGTTTAGACTGAACCCCATTAATGGTGTTAAAGAACTAGCATCTGGGAAAAACATTCTAACAATTTGCACAAATTTGGCCCCAAACCCTAACACCTAAAACATGGCTATGAAAAAGGCTTTCTCAAAATGAATTTTGATGAATAGAGCTTTCTCTTGTGAGGAGCAAGCCCATTCCATCCCTTCCTACACTACAATTACATTATCTAGAATGTATCTAGTACAAATGGAATCAGTTTTCCTAGGACAAATGATGAGAGGCATCAAGTACCTCATCGAAAGACTAAGAGCTTTAGCAATAATCTCGTAAGACACATTCAAAAGAGTAATAGGGCACCGGTTGATAATGAGATTTGGGTCCCCAGTCTTAGGAATGAACTTTTTTTTTATAAATACCAGGGTTAACGGGACCCCTGCCCAAATATATTAGAAGAAAGAAGATTACTACAAAGCTTGACTCATTGGAACATATGACAAAGACTAAGATGCAAAGATTACAAAATTTGAGAGCAATGCTACCAAAACAAGCCAACTCCAAAACCAACACAAACTAGGCCACATAGGACAATAGATCCACAGGGTCTAACACCCCACTGGATCATTCCCATAATTAGAAACCCAAAGCCATCAATTAGTAGGAAATTAATCCATAAGATCAATTGTCCTACCCTTTTTGCCTTTTTTCTTTTTTGCACCCTGCCACACACCTTGATCAGAGTCCACCATAGCAATTTGCTTGCCTATATTCAGAAATTCAAAAATTGAATTTCTTTATCTGAGTCTGAATTCTCAGATTCATGCCCTCTCTTAACTCCGCCTGATGAGTTTTTCAAAGGTATATTTTGGGCTTTTGCTAAGGCCCCCTCAAAAGGCACTGATTCCTAAGCAGGTTTTATTTGATCTCCTTTGTTTTCTCCAAATCTGCATTTACCTGAATTTTTGAATCCTCAAAAACATTTTCAACCCGTGACGCTTTATTTGGAACGCTCTATTTGCTAGAAGTTGAACTCACCCGCTTTTTCTTGTGTGCTTGTGATTGGCCCTGAGGACAAGAAACCTGAAGATGACCTGGTAATTTATAGTTACGGCATCTAAAAGCAGTATTTTCATAATCCAAAACTTGAACATGTAGTGATTGACCATATATAAGGATAACTTTGTCTGGTAATTCTTTACTCAAATCAATCTCCAAACAAATGCGAGCATAAGTGCATAAGCCTATTGCAGTTCATTCTTTATCATTTTTTATAAATTTGCCCAAAACATTTCCTATCTCCTTGGACGCATACCAAAAGTGCAAAGGTAAATTTGGAAGCCAAACCCACACTGGCATCTTATTGACAGAGAGTGTATTTGGATCAAACTCCAAAAACCAGGGAGTTATGAACAAACCTGGATTTCCCCAAAACCAAAGACCTTTCAAAAGATGTTTTTGGTAATCTTTCTGTTAAAAGAATGGGACAACTAAAAATTCTTTGGAACTAAGGGATATCTCACATTGTTTTGACCATGTCTCAAAAACCCATTGATATAATGTAGCCATTGAAGGCCAAAGACAATTAAATCTACAAATTACTAAATCCGTTGATAAAGTGTGAATATATTCAGACACTTCCTCACTTGAAATCTCCACCATTGGAACCTCATTCGTTTGTTCAACAATGTAGGCATGAGAGGGAGGCATAGGCTTCTTAACAACTTCCTTAAAAGTAGATGTTTTGGAGGAGGATGCTTATTTTGGCCCTTCAACACCTCCTTGCAATCTTGAAGCCATAACAATGGTTGAATCTTTGTCTAATTTATAGTTGGACAACAAAAAGAAGTCTTGGAGTTCTTTGCTCTAGTACACCATACACCGTGACTCAGCTGGGACAACTAAGGAAAGCTCTAAAATTTGCTTTAAATCTACCACTAAATCCACCACTTTCACTCAAATGCACACAGTTTTCCTTGAGAGAGATCACACCAAGATTTGGTACCTTGGATTTTCCACTTTTGAATTCCTCTGATTTTTATTTAGCCTAATTGTAGTGAATTATTCGTACCAATTGCAAGCCATCCCATTAATAAACAAATGCCTTGTGTTGTTCACCTTTCTATCTGTTCCAGAGTCTATTTTTCGTTCAAACATTTTGTTAAATGATTTGTGTTCATCCTCTACATCCCTAGGTATGGAAATCACACTCCTTGATAATGTTGTTCGCTATGGCATTTTGTCAAACAATTGCCGATCATCTTCCAAATCTCCACCTTTGGCATTTTAGACAATGCCCATTTTGGAGGAATTTATAAGAATTTGTTTCTTGCCTAACCCACCATTGAGATAACAATGTGGTTCAAAATGAAGACAGACCTCTCTGCTCTTTTCTGATTGGAGACTAAGCAGTTCCCTGAATTAGTCCCCTAGATGACTTGTTTCAATCAATAGCCGTGGGAGCCCTGGAAGGATAGATTTTTTGATTCAGCCGCTCAACTATGAAAAGATTCCCAAACAACGAGAAAGGGAAGCTTAATCTGTGAAAAGAATCTTTCCTTACCCCAAACGCCATCCCTTTTCCTTTCTCTCCATCCAAATCTAACTTATTGCTATGGCTCGATGTAATGTCCCTGTTTAGCCTGATATTGCTTTTGGATGGTTTAGCTTATTTCTAACCCTTGTAGGCTAATGAACATGGTTAGGGGGTTGTTTGAGGCAGATACCTAGTCAGTGGATGGTTTCCTGGATTCAGTGGATTGGAGAAATAAGGGAGATAATAATTAAATTAATTATTTGTAAGGTTGTCAAATAAATAAATATTATAAGGTGACCTTATATTTAATTAATTTAATAAAAGTGATTTAAATAAAATATTATATCATAAAGTCATTAAAATAAAATAATATTACTTAATTGAAGCTTCTAGAAGGATAGGCCTCCTCTTGGAGAAAGTATAAAAGAAGATCAAACCAAGTTTCATTCATTCACGAATTGATGTGTTTCGAAGTGTTTTGCTTGGAGAAGGAACCAGGTAGGGTTTCTACCATTATTGAGCCTTTGAGAATGAAAACTCTTATAGGTTGTGCAATTTTGAGGCTGTGAAACTATCAGCTGAGATTATTGCCTAATTGTGGGCTTCAATCAAAAGTTCAATTTGTGCTTACATTGCAAATTTTGTGGCCTTTGGCCAAATTTGGAGATAAAGATTTCATATTAGCTTATTGAAGCATTTTGGAGATCATTTTGAGAGTAAATTGGAGGTGTTACAAGGTTGTAATTAATTATTCTGAGGACTGTCATACAGCAGCAAGGGCGACTCCATGGGAATGATATTTTGGTTGCTATCTCACCATTGAGACACTTCTCGGTTGTGGGCATTGATGCATTTGGTTCCTACCATCCTAACAATTATTTCAAGGGTCAAAGGAAGGAGGTATTTGGCTGCAATGATTTATGCTTGAGGTTCCTATCCTAGGGCAGGGGCGGCCTTCTTCAAGGAGGGCGATTTCATGTTTTGAGAGTTCCAAAAATTCCAAATAAATTCGGAGGGCTTCGCCAAACAGTTTACTCATCATTCCTCATTTCACATTCAGGTTCCCTTTGCTATTTGCTTATGTTTTGCATATTTTTCTGAGTACTAAGTCTGAAGATTGAGGGTAGCCATTAAAGCATATGTATGAATCTTTTGATAATTGAAATTCAGAGTTGTATCTTCCTTTTTTGCAAACTGAGATAGTATTCAGACTTTCTTGTCAGCGATAAACAGTTTTCAGATTTTCACAAATTGAAGAATGTTTGTCATTTGTTTGATGAAATGCTTCATGGGGTTTTAAAGTGCTTTGGGCACTTGCAGACCATTATAATCAATCGATTATTAAGGAGGAATAAGGTTACAAAACAATTGTTTGTCAATATGTCTTTACATATCAGTCATTAGTATGCATGGTAACTATTTGTTGAAATAACAAGGTTGTAAGTTCATTATTCATGCTATTCCAGTCATTTATATTCATTGAAAGATTGCATACAGCTGTTGCATTGCATTCTCTTAATTTTTCAGTGATTTAGATAATATCTCTCAAGTCATATCAGCATTGCAAATATCATCCTTGAACCCAAAACTTCAAAACAATCTACAAACAACAAGTTCAGACATTGTATGCAAAGTGTTTGACGATATTCTTTGAGCCTGTAATCAGTAGTTTGAGGTCAGAATTGTCAAGGGATACTACACCCAAAGCACTTTCCTTCTCTCTTACTACGAGATTGGGATCCCTTGTTCCCGTCAGACCATCATCCCTCACTAGCACGTCCGTCCTTCAACTCCCCTATCGTTGTTGCAGTCTCCTTAGTCATCATAGTTCGTGCTATTCCACCCTTTTCTATAGAACTAATGATAGAAGCCATCACCATTTTTCCCTTTGCGACAAATCCATTACTATTCGAGCTTGCTGCCATCAATGCCCCATCCTTATACCTGTCCTCAGGTATGCAGGTCGTAGAATAAACACCATGGTTGAAACTCCTAGCCGCCACCATCATAGCAACATCGTGAAGCTGCAACTTTGAAACCCTAGATTCGCTCGAAACCCTAACTTCGATCATGGTTCTAGTGGAGCTCTTTTTTTACTATATTTCTTGGATTTAGGAATGAACTTTATATCGCCTTGGTCAATGAATTTACCAAGGGAGTTGGTTTGAACAATTTCCAAGTAGATTTTGTGCAAGTTTGGACCACGGTATCCCAAATAAATTAGTACAATTCACAAGGGAAACCATCAATTCTAGGGGCCTTGTCAGCATCCATGTGAGTTGTTGCTTCATGAACATCTTCAATTTAAAATAGGTGGTCACAAGGAACCCTTGGGCCCTCAAAGAGTTTGCAAGGAACCACTTGCAAACATTTTTGAGAGCATCTTCATAGGGTAGGGAAGTTGGTTGAGCAAAAAAAACGCCATGATAATGAGAAACAAAAGCTCTCAAAATATCGTGTAGTTTTGTGAGTTGTTGATTGGCATCACAAACGACTTTCACCTTGTCAACTACTTTTTTGGAGCGAATAAGGGAGAAAAGGCTTGGAATCTTGGTCACCAATTTTCAACCAATGCATATGGGTGTGGATTGGGCTCCAAGAGCGCAATATAGCTTATACCTCCACCTGGCAGTTGCTTTTTGTAATTCCTTGTTGAGAGGAGACATCTCTAATTCTTGTGAGGATCACAAACGTACTCACAGTATGATTCCTCATGGGCTTTACAGCGAAAATCAGCCACTTGTTTGTCATAAATACAGAGGAATGCTGCAATCTGTGAAATGACATCCCCCCAACATGTTATCGATCCTAACTTCCTAGTAGGGCATGGAGCAAGGTTCCAAATTCGAATGATATGGGAGCGGGTCCATCATGGTTGAGGTGAGTTGTGTTAAGTTAAAACTGTGACTTGGCCTACTTTACTTGGGGTGTTAGCCACTCAATGCCAAACTGGATGGGGAGTTGGTCTGATAGAATCGCTCCTAGAACAACATTGACTAGGTGATAAAAAATATTTGCACAAGTGAAAAGGTCATGCTTTGCAAACAAGGCTCTATCTAATCATTTCACCACATTGTCGAAAGTTGGACCAAGTAAACCACAGAGTTGTGGAAGGGTGACGTTGGTGGTGGTTGGGATTACACAACCTGAGTTTATTGCACGTTCTAAACCATGCCTCTCTTTCGCCGGCACACCTATGCATTGGGAAGATCCTCTCTTTACCTAGATTCAATCATATGACAATCACCACACAGAATTGAGTTGGAATTTAGAAGTGTGTCTATAATCCATCACCAAAATGCTGCTTTCAGTAACATCATTGGAGGCATAACTGAGGGAACAACCATCAAAATAAAAAAGGGTCCACACAATCCGATGAGTGGGGTCAAAACCCCAACTGTCGATGCGTGGAGCAAAGGTAGGTGTAATAACTGTTACCGCTCCATCATGTCCGTTCTAATGATTTGACACCTGACAAACCGATCCCAACCAAATAGATCTGGTGGTGGAATGAAGTAAAAACCTTGAGATTTTAACTTCCTTGAGACACAACTTTCATATTATCAAAACATGGACAAGTGTCTCTAACCATAAACTTATGGTATGTGCTAGTAAGGTTGCGTACATTCCAAGAGTATACTATCATTGGGAAACATCCAAGTTCATGTTGGACCCATGATCTAGGAGGATCCATGTTCATTCCAAAAATGAATTCTTCGAAATCCAGTTTGATCGTTGGCACAACGTAGAGCTCGACGAGAGCTTTTTGACACAATTTGAATGGGCTGATTTCGAGTCTGTATGCGCAAGTTATCGCACGCTGAAGTTTTGGATCAATAGGGAAAAAATGGTGTCACAGGTTGACAAGTGGCATAGTTCTAGCACGCCAAGTGGACCAATAATGAGATGACACGTGGCAGGGAGTTATGCAAAAAAAATTGGGTTTGGTTTTTCGTCCTTGACAACATATGGAGTTGGTCGAAAGGGCCCCGCTATTTGCTCGTTGGGGGCCCTCAGCGAAGGTCGGCACACTTTTTGTGAGGAGGGGTGCCTTTGTCGCTTTACTTCACAATGCTTTGTGTGTAGGTTTGCATTTAAACAACAATTTGTTTGTAACCCCACGCATGTGGGATATCTATTTATGCATTTATAAATCCACAGTGTTGAACTCGAGTTCCACATCATTGCCAACTCGACTGCATTACGAGCTGAGTCAACTAGCTCGCTGAGCTGAGTTATCAACTGTCGAGCTCGAGTTCATTGAATTGAAGGTTTAATCAACAGTGCTGAGTCATATCCAAACATAGTCACTACCGATCGAGTCAAACTCACCAACAGTTTGAGATTTCCAACATTGGTTCGAGCAATGCCGAGTATAGAATGCAGTCCACATAGCAAACACGGAGCCCAACCAATGCGAGTGCTTTTGCCAACAAAAGGCATTCGGTGATGAACGCTATGTAGTTTGTGGTTTAAAAATAACAAAATACATCTTTGTTTACCGCATGTGGCACTAAAAGATTAAAACAAATCATGACACAAGTGCCACTGAGCCTTGAACCTTGCACGTAGTGGTAAAAGGATAGAGGCCCGACCGGTAGACTCGTGGTGGCAAATGCTATATAAATCTGCGATGATGTATTTGAAGCGAAGTATTTTTTTGCAAGACTGTGTTGTGTAAAGAAGGGTGTATGAGACTTAGAGAGAATTTTTGAGCCTTGACCTTATGTAACCAACTTGAGAGTGTTCCTCTGATAGAGTTGAAATCCATATTGAAGATTTCGAAGACTTCCAAGAATTGTAAAGCTATTTTACGACAATTAATGGAGCGGTCCTCACTTTGAGTGGATCCGAAGACGTGGGCCTAAAAAAGCCTAACTCCATTATCAAATCTTGTTGGGTGATATCTGTCAATTTGCCTTTGTTTTTGATTTATTTTCACTCTTCATAGCAGTATTATTTTGCAAAATTTTTAATTCTTTTTAACATCTTAAAAAAAAATATAGATCCTTGAAACAGTTTGTGTTTTTAATTTGCCACACTTGTATAGTTTTCAGTTTACGGATCAGATTTTTGTATTAGAGCATTGTGATTTAATAGTGGGCTTGTTAGTGTATGTTGACAAGGTCTAAATCTAAGTGGGTTGAAGGAGTACTGGCAGAGTACGATCTAGAGGTTGGTTCGAGACGTACTTATGAAATGTCAGGAGAAGAGTTTGAGTCTGAACGAGCTTTTCGTCAAGCCTTCTTGGAAATGAAGGGCATGGTTGAAGAGCTTTATTGGGAAAGACAAGAAAATGGAGAGTGATGAAGGTAGTAAAGAATCTGATAAACCTTCCTCCACTTCAAATGACGGTAAAGATAAGAAAGTTGTTGAATCTCTTCCGTCACTAAAATTGGACATTAAGTTTGAGTTGCCAATGTTTAATGGTGAAATTAATGCAAAAAAATTGGATAACTGGATAAAACAAATTGAAGTATATTGCAGGGTCCAAAAGATTGTTGAGAATGAGGCCAAAATTCATTTGGCTACTCTTCGTATGGGAGGCACAACTCTCATGTGGTGGGAGAGTAAGTTGAAAGAAAACGAGCTTAAAAAAAGTAACTTGATTTCTACTTGGAGTGAATTTGTCGATGAACTTATAAATTTTTTTTATCCTTTAGACTATCTGCAACAATCTATGATGGATTGGCAAACTTTCAGACAAACTAAAGGACAAAGTGTTCAAGAATATACACAAGAATTTAGGAGAAAAGCTTTACTTTTGAATATTCCTCTTTATACACAAGAAACACTGCGTAAATACATAGGTGGGTTGCACAGTTATTTGAGACACATGATTCTTGTTCTCAATCCCACTAGTTTAGATGTAGTATGTGTTCAAGCCACTCACTTAGAGGTTAGAGGAAAACATTCAAAAGAATCTTTTCCTAAAGTTAAAAGTAAGCACTCTGATGTTAAACAATCAAAAGGGCAAAGTTTAGGAAAGGGTAAACGAAAATCCACTTTTACTGTTCAAAAAGAAGGAAAGCCAATTTGTAATCATTGCAAGAAAAATCATGATGAGTCTTCAGTGTTGGAAATTACATCCTTAGTTAAGACCTAAAAGGTTTAAAAAAAACAAAAAAAAAATAATGCTATGGTTTAGGATCTATGTTCAGATTCAGGGGATGAAACTAAGATTACAGCGATGGGATTGAAAAATGATTCTTCTCTTTCAGTTTCTAGCACTAAGTCATCAGTTGTTGCTTTTTCTTCAAAACAGAAATATGTGCATGTTGATATGAAAAGAAATGAATTGTTCCACATTAGAGTTGTTTCTAAACATACAAGAATTGACACTCTATTTGATAGTGGTTCTCAAGCAAATTTGATTTCTGAGGAGGTTGTAAAAAATTAGGCTTACAAAGTAATCTCCATCCAAAGCCTTATCCACTACGTTGGGTGTGTGACAATGCAAAACTGCAAGCAACAAAAACTTGTAGATTAAGATTTGCAATCACATCCAAGTTCGTTGATGAGGTTGATTTGGATGTTGTCCCTTTGGGCATATATGGGATTGTTTTGGGAAGCTCTTATCTTTATGATAGAAAGGCAATCTTCTATAGAGAGGAAAATAAGTACTTGCTTGTTAAGGATGGCATTGAATATATAGTCAGAGAACATCACATTAAGACAAGTCTTTCTTTGGTTTCAGTAGAGCAAATGAAAAGACTAGTTAATTCAAGCAAGACTTTTTGTCTCATGTTGATTAAGTCTAAGGAAAAAGAATATTCCTAAGCTTTGGAAAATTGTGATCCTAGGCATAAGAATGAATTGATTGAAATTGTTTCTAGTTATGATGATGTGTTTCAGGATCCCAAAGGGTTGCCCCCTAAAAGGGGAGTTCAACATGAAATTTAGTTACTACGGGATTCTCCTCTCCCTAACATTGGCATGTACAGGTTATCAATGGTGAAAAATGAGGAAATCAAAAAGCAGGTAATGGAACTGTTGGAAAGAGGTGTTATTCATCCAAGTTCATCACCTGTTGGTTCGCCTATCATTTTGGTGCCAAAGAAAGATGGCACATGGTGAATGTGTGTTGATTTTCACGCTTTAAACAAAATTACTATTAAGAATCGTTACCCTCTTCTTTGTATTGATGATTTGTTGGATCAGTTAAGAAATGTTGTTTATTTCACTAAGTTAGACTTGAAAAGTGGTTATCATCAGGTTAGGATTAATGATGATGATGTGTGAAAAACTGCTTTTAAGACAAAACAGGGTTGTTTATTCATGTGTTTGATGAATGATGTTTTCAGGCCATTCCTTGATAATTTTGTTATAGTCTACTTAGATGATATTTTGATCTTCAATCAGTCTTGGGAAGATCATGTGATCCATATTAAGAAAGTCATGGATGCATTAAGAAAGGAAAAACTTTATTTGAAAATGTCAAAATGTGAATTTGGCAAAACCTCTTTGATTTACTTGGGTTATATTGTAGGACATAGTAATGAAAATTGATCCTACAAAAGTGACAGTTATTGTAGAATAAAGTTGTTGACATGCTTTCTAGGCCTCCTATGGTAGTTGCATCTATTCTTTTACAACATGGTTCTTTGTCTAATGAAAGTTATAAAGAACAATATGTTGATGATGTTGATTTTAAGGATGTGTATGAGGACTTGATGAATGGCAAACAGGTAGAAGAATTAAACTATCATGTGCATAATGGACTTTTGTATCATTTGGGTAAATTTTGTATTCCTCAAAATGAAAGAATGCACATGATTAGGAAAGCTCATACTTCTCTTATCTCTAGTCATTTTGGAGTTAGTAAAACAGTTGCAAATTTGAAAATGTATTGTTATTGGCCCTGTATGTAGGAACATGTTGTCAAATACATTAAGGGGTGTAGCCTTTGTGCCACAAGCAAGCCTAGTAACAGGGAACTGAGACTTTCACTCCCTTACCTGTTCCTACCCGTCCTTGGGAAAGTATTTCCATGGACTTTGTAGGGGGCTTGCCTATGTCACAAAGGAAACATGATTATTTGTATGTGGTAGTGGATAGATTTAGCAAGATGTGTGTGTTGATTCCTTGCACTAAACAAATTACAGAAGGAACTACACATTTGTTCTTTCAACATGTATGGGTTCATTTTGATTTGCCCACTTCTATTATTTCTGATCGCAATTCTCAGTTCATTGGGAAATTTTGGCCAACTTTGTGGGAATTAATGGACACTAAATTGAAAAAGAGCACTGCATTTCATCCACAAACCGATGGTCAAACAGAGGTTGCGAACCACATAGTGGTACATTTTCTTAGGGGTTATTGCAGTAAACATCCTAAGTTGTGGGATGAACATTTGTGTTATATTCAACATGCTTACAACCGTGCACTTCATTCTTCTACCATGAAATCTCCATTTGAAGTTTGTTATGGGTACTTGCTTAAATCTCCTCTAGATGTTTGTTATGGATAGGATTTAGCTGTTGTTGAACATAATGATGCTATTAAAGCTAAAAAATTCATTGAAAAGATACAACTAGTACACCAGATTGTCCGTGATCAGTTGGAGAAAAGTCAAGCAAAGTACAAAGCAAGACATGACAAACATCGTGTTGATCACCAATTTGCTGTAGGTGATTTGGTATGGCTTCACATCAATAAGGAAAGACTGATAGGTGAAGGTAAAAAGTTGAAACCAATGTAGTATGGTCCTTTCTAGATTATTGACAAAATTGGTACAAATGCTTTCCGATTAGATTTGCCATCTTATATGCAGATTTATTCAATTGTAAATGTGAAAAATTTGAAATTGTATGAGCCTCCATTAATTGTAGATCATGATGAAAGTGTATCCATTCCTTCTATTGATGATTTTGCTCTTGAGTATCTAACTGAGTTGTAGGAAGATACAATTCTTGAAAGGAAGGTTCGGACCTCGCGAAGGGGATGTTGAGTATCTTTGTGTTGGTCTTAAAGGGATGCACCCGAACAAGGCCAAATGGATGGAAGCTGGAAAAGTGAGGGAGAAATACCCTCACCTCATTACCAATTAAAAATCAACTTTTGGAGGTCCAAAAGCTCCTAGTAGGGAGGATTGATTCAGGAGGATTCATGTTCGTTCCAAAAATGAAGTCTTCGAAATCCAATTTGATCATTGGCAGTTGGCACAGTGTAGAGCTCGATGAGAGCTTTCCAGCGCAATTTGAACGGGCCGATTTTGAGTTCGTATGTGCAAGTTATTGCACGTTGAAGTTTCGGATCAATAGGTAAAAATTGGTGTCACAGGTTGACAAGTGGCGTAATTCTAGCACGCCAAGTGGACCAATAATGAGATGACATGTGGTAGTCAGTTATGCAAAAAAATTTGGGTTTGTTTGTTTTTTCGTCTTTGACAGCGTATGGAGTTGGTCGAATGGGCCCCGCTATTTGCTCGCTGGGGGCCCTCAATGAGGGTCGACACACTTTTTGTGAGGAAGGGTGCCGTTGCCACCTTACTTCACAATGCTTTGTGTGTAGGTTTGCATTTAGACAACAATTTGTTTGTAACCCCACACATGTGGGATATCTATTTATGCATTTGTAAATCCACAGTGCCGAACTTGAGTTCCACATCATTGCCAACTCGATTGCATTATGAGTTGAGTCAGCTAGCTCGCTGAGCTGAGTTATCAACTGCCGAGCTCGGGTTCATTGAACCGAAGGTTCGATCAACAGTGCTGAGTCATATCCAAACATAGCCACTACCGATCGAGTCGAACTCACCAACAGTTCAAGATTTCCAACATTGGTTCGAGCAAGGCCGAGTATAGCATGCAGTCCACATAGCAAACATGGAGCCTGACCGATGCGAGTGCCTTTGCCGACAAAAGGTATTCGACGATGAACACTATGCAGTTTGTGGTTTAAAAATAACAAAATACATCTTTGTTTACCACATATGGGACTAAAAGATTAAAACAAATCATGACACAAGTGCCGCCAAACCTCAAACCTTGCACATAGTGGTAAAAGGATAGAGGCCCAACTGATAGACCTGTGGTGGCAAATGCTATATAAATCCGTTATGTTGTATTTGAAGCGAAGTATTTTTTTGCAGGACTGTGTTGTGTAAAGAAGGGTGTATGAGACTTAGAGAGAATTTGAGAGGCTTGAGCTTGTGTAACCAGCTTGAGAGTGTTCCTTTGACAGAGTTGAAATCCGTATTGAATATTTTGAAGACTTCCAAGAATTGTAAAGCTATTTTATGACAATTAATGGAGCGATCTTCACTTTGAGTGGATCTAGAGATGTAGGCCTAAAAAAGCTGAACTCCGTTATCAAATCTTGTTCGGTGATATCTGACAATTTGCCTCTGTTTCTGATTTATTTTCACTCTTCATAGCAGTATTATTTTGCAGAATTTTAATTCTTTTTAATATCTTCGAAAAAAACAATAGATCCTTGAAACAGTTAGTGTGTTTTTAATTTGCCACACTTGTATAGTTTTCAGTTTACGGATCAATCCATGTCATCTAAAGCAGAAAATCTATTAGGCAAATAAGCCTACTTATTGCCATGCATAAAATCATAAAGTTGGAAAGTATGTCATTTCTTTTGAACACTCACAATCCTTTGGATCTAGTGATGGGCTGCGAGAGCGGTGCATAACTATTTTGTGATAAAAGACAACTAAAATATTGGAGGCTATGATGATTGAGAAGCTGTAACTTGGCTCTAAGGATGTGAGAAAATTGTTGCTACTTTCGGAGTGCAAGAAATGAGCAGTGCCACCTGAGAAACGGTGGGTACCGGCTATAGTAGAACCATCTGTGGGTTTGTACACAACTGGAGCTTTCCTTGCTCCACGAGTTTGTTGGTGACCGTGGCCCACCCATCTGTGGAAATAGTAACTGTCATGTCCCTCTTTTGATAGGGACATCTTGGAAGACCCTTTAGCCTTAATTTATTCCCAAGGGCTAAGGGACAAACATAAAGGGAAAATAGTACTAAATGTTCTGTTTGAATATTTGTAAAAGTACCTTTTTGGAAAGTTATTTTATGTTTCTTATTTCACTTAAAGAGGGGACCTTTAAGGGTCATGAAAGCTCAAGTGATTTTAAGAAAAGATCATAAGGAATGGTTTTTTAAAACATTTTGAGTTACCCTCCCTTCCTCCTTTGGGTCCCACACTTGGATGGCTACAAAAGTAAAAGAGGAATCATTTGGAGAGGTTATGTTATGTTTTGATATTAAAAATTGGTCTATTAGCACGAAAACTCTAAGCCAAACCCTTCAAGCAAACGAAGTTAGGGGACTGTTGTAGACTAGAATTACACCCTTTGTGGGAGAGTTTCTCAGGGTCTCTCACTCCTAGCTACAAGCATTGGGACAACCTCACGCTGTGGGTAGCCTGTCATGAGGTTGAACCTCTAGGCTTTTTAATGAGGCTAGTTCCTCAGATGCTTCACTTCAGTTCTCATTTCCCACGCTAAAATCTACTGCAGACTAAGGAAAAGGGATAGGAGGATAAAATAAAAAGGAAATCTAAGCTAAGGGAGGTGATGCACTAAAATAAAATGGTAAACTCCCATAAGCTTGAACCCACACTAATTCTGCAGAGGACAATATTGACTTACACAACCTCAAGATCAAGCTACCTGCATTAATGTTTCATGGAAGAGGTTCAAGAAGCAATGAATGCAAACAAAGAGGAGTTATAATACTCACTGAAAGCTCACTTCAATGGCAGAAAGAGCACTCAGCTAGACCTACAAACAACATTGAAAAACTCCCTTAACAAAGTCAGAAAGGAGGACCATGGACAAGGAAGATTCTCCTAGTGCCATAGTGCACAACTCTATAGACACAAATCCAAGGCAAGAGATAGGCAAAGAAAATCCTTTATTGCATCAAGAGGTAGTTCTTACAAATGCTTGACAGGGTCGAACCTAATCAAGCTGAGCATATTTTGCAATATCTCAAAGAGTGTCCCGTCTCCGAGAGATGAAAAAGTCTAAAAACTGGAAACCCCTCCAAAATGGAAAGCATCCGATATACATAGAAAAGGAAAAGAGAAAGAAAGGGCTTGCAGGAGCCAGGAGAACTGAGAGAAGAGGTCATCGATGACCGGGACCCCTACTGTTGTACTCGAGCTCGCTTGCATTCAAAGCGTGTAACTGCCTTGACCATGAAATGAACTATCCAAGATCACCGCAAATCTCTTTGAGCCCTTCATGCATTCAAGTCCCTTTTGAATTGATAGGGCCATGTCATGGGTAGCTACATGTCCCCGCCAAGTGTACATGATTTGATCTCTTGCATTTAAAACTTGGCATGCTTCTTACTGCTGTTTTGGACTTATATGGTCCTCTTTTAGATTAAAATCGACATTGTCCTTGATTTTGCATGTCTGTTGATCTTTAATGTAAGATTGATATGCGCTGTTGGATCTAGCTCTTGAAATGCTACCATGTGTCGTCTCTGCGTTTGGCCAGAGACCCCTTTGATGGCTTTTGAATGCCAATGGCTATTTGCAGGGTTTAGATTTTGATGTTTGCTTGCAAGTCAATTGCTTGAGTTATTTCCTTCGGACATTTCCTTTCAGGCAATTTCCGCGGCTTTTTGTTTATCACTTTCCTGCGGACAATTTGTTTGAAGGAATTCATGTCTTCGGAATTTATGAAAATGCCCTTCGGGCTTTTGGCAAGGTACCCTTTGGACTTTTGAAATGGTTCCTTTTCGAAGGGAAGGTACCCTTCGGATTTTTAAAGTGTCCCTTTGGAATTTTGCCGGTCTCTTTCCGAAAAGATTCTACCCTTCAGATTTCTTGAAATGAACTTTCCCAAAGGGAAAGAGCCCTTCAGAAATTTTGAAAATATCCTTCGGCATTTGAAAATGACCTTTGCCTTTAGAAAAATACCTTCGGAAATTTTGCAAAGGACCCTTTTATTGAAGAATTACCCTTCGGGAAAATTGTCTTGGACAATTTTCCCGAAGGAAAATGTCTTTTTGTTTTGCTTTGGACATTTTGTCTGAAAGAATTATCCCTTCGGAAATTTGTTTCGGACAAATTGTCCGAAAGAATTCAACACTTAGCCAAAAATAGTCCCGAAAGAAAAGAACACTTTATCCACGCAAAATCCGAAAGAAAGAACCAGTAAAGACTTTGTTGAATAAAAGATTTTGCACTTAGCTTTTCCAAGGTTCGTATGTTTTTTTGATGGAGTCCGTAGCTTTTCAAATCAGTCAAAATTTTAGTATGTGGGCAAAAAATGGCCAATAGAGATGAAAACCCTCTTCTTTCTTTGAGGTAACTTAATTCAGGGGTTATAATTGGAATCAACTAGTCCTACAAGGGTGTTTTAGACGCCATTTGATCATTTCCAGGTTGTTGACTTGCTCTTGGGAGAGTGGCAACTTGGTTTGGGAGTGAAATCTCATGTTTTTGGGGGTTTTTGTGCCCTAAAGACAATTATGGAATTATTCCTATTTTTTGGTATAGTGCTGACTTGAATTGCAAGAGGTTTGGACCTCTTGCGAAAGTCATTTTATCTTGAATTGAATTATGTAATTTTCTCATAATTTTCAAGCTTGGACGATTGACTTTTGGGCTTTTTAGCCATAAAAACATTCAGAAAATTTATTAATTTTTTTGTCTTTTATTGCAAATATATTTTATGCAATTCATTGAGGGTTTTATAAGATTTGTGGCATAACAAAACATCTATAATTTTCAGATTAAATTTTCAGCCAAGGATGCCTAAGGTTTGAAGAATAATATCTTTTTTTGAAGGGCTATACTTTCATGTTTGGAGAAACTACTAATTGATTGGGGTTTGGCATATTTTAAAGTTATTTTTGAGGTATATTTGAAGGGTTGTTGGCAGCTAGGGTTTGCTGCAATTAAATTAAATTTATTTCATATTGAAGTAGGGTTTTTAAATAATCCTAATATTCAATAAATCATTCTTTTTGGGACGTTTCAGTGGTATCAGAATCAAATCTTGGCTAGTTGTGGGGTTTCTAAGTGATACATGCAAGAGAGTGACATAGATAAAATATTACTTGAGAAGCAAGACGAAAGTGAGAGAAATTTTGCAAACAGAAGACATGTCTCAGTTGGATCAATCAAGAGAAGAGGCAGAAAATAGAGGAGGACAAAGGCTTGATAGGTACACACAAGCCCAAGAACAAATGACTACCATGATGTTAGAATTTGTGTAAATTATGAAGGAGATGAAGGGTGACAAACCATTCAATGGGGATGGTAGGGCTTCTGGAAGTCACAACTTCATGGATCAGCCTTCTAAGGGTGGTGGAGGAGCTTCACGTAGGCCTAACCAACCTACTTTTTTGCAGGATGAGGTGGTCATTTCGGAAAGAGAAGCACAACCCTCATTGAGGGACACTTTGTTGAAAAATTATGATGAATACATGACATATCCAGCCCCTTTTAAGGAACAAATGGATTTTTCAGCTTTCACTTCTTGGAAACATGGTCAAATGGGAGGCAATAGGGCTGGCCAAAAGCACAAGGGCAGCCAAAGAGGACTCCATGCTTTGGGTAAGCATTCACTTTCAAATTTTGATGGTTCCCCCAAAAGTTCAGCTAGAGCTTAGATCCAAAAGGTGGATACATATTTTCTCTAAGGCCTATGTTAGAGAAAGAGGCCATTCAGTTTGCTACCTTGCATTTAGAAGGAGCTGCCCATGAATGGTGTTATCACGGTTTGGGTACTCAAAGCCACCAACTCATTTCATTATATGAGGAATTCAGTAAGAGAATCATTGAGCTATTTGATAGGGCTGATCCAGAATTGCATTTTAAGGAGT
This sequence comes from Torreya grandis, assembly GCA_037957365.1. Lineage (NCBI taxonomy): Eukaryota > Viridiplantae > Streptophyta > Pinopsida > Cupressales > Taxaceae > Torreya > Torreya grandis. The sequence goes on along the minus strand of JARHVA010001141.1, from coordinate 1,742,267 downwards.
TGGCTCAACTAAAACAAAAAGACATGGTGGAAAATTATGTGACTGAATTTCAGAGGCTTTCGGTCATGGTGACAGATGTTTCGGAGAGAAGGTTAGTGGTTCTTTTCATGGAAAGTTTGACTGATTCTATTAGGGGTTTGGTCAAAGCTTATCCTTCTACTCTTCAAGGAGCCATTCAAAAAGCCCTTGATCTTCAGTCCTCAGCACACGGTAAAATTCTGCCCTTTAATTTTCAAAAAAACTAATTCTTTCAAGTCTTATGGACAGCCAAAGGAAAATAAATGGGGGCAGCCAAGGGGCAACACTTTTGGGCCACCTAGATCAGCCCCCTTGGGGAAATTTCATAAGCCCAATCATCATGGTATAGGGTAGTTTGGAAGGCCAAATCAATAGGGTTTGGGGTAGTAAAGAGAGCTACCAATAGGGAGTTTTGAGACAAGAAATGAATTGAGAAGAAAAAAGTTGTGCTTTGATTGCAAAGACCCTTAGTCACCGGGTCACCATTGCTATGGGAAAGGTCAAGTGCACTACATTGAAGTGCATTCGGATGGAGAAGATGAGGATGAAGAAGGCGCAGCCACTTATGATGAGGAGCATTTGGAAATTTTTGGTGGAGAAGACTTGGAGGGCACTTTTGCTTCCCTATCAAGAACCCCTAAATGCTACCCCTTTCGTGTGAAGGGTAGTTTGAAAGGTATGGATGTCATTATTCTTATTGATAGTGGAGCCACTCATAATTTCATTGATAAAAATTTAGTAGCTTTATATGGATTACAATCTATTGAATTTAGTGGTTTTCGTGTGACTGTGGATGATGGCTTCACCATCCCTTGTACCACTAAAATTCCCAAGCTAAACATAATGATGGGAACACATCTCATTGAAGATGATTTTTATGTGGTTGGTATTGGGGAAACCAACCTTGTGCTTGGTATACAATGGTTGCACTCCTTTGGAGAGTACACCCAAAATTACCAAACAATGGAGGTCAAATTTGATGCCAATGGGAAGGAAGTGATTTTACATGGTTTGCAGGATAGGGCACCCAAGGGGGCAATGTCCAAAAGAATGGAGAGAATGATGCATGAAGGAATTCATGTAGAGGCAGCTACACAAGTAGAATTTGCTGGTTTGGAACAACTAACTTTCATGAATAGAATAAGTCACATAAATGGCATGTGAGGTGAAGGAAAAGTGGGAAAGGGTTACCCCCACGAAAAACTCAATGATGGGGGCATAGGGCAGCCTCTAAAATATGAAAAGAACTTCCAAATTCTTCTTTGTATAAGCTGGGTTTTAAGGTATGCTAAAACATGGTTTCTAAGGCATGCTAAAGTTAACAAGGGTTTGTTGAGAGGAGTCAATGCTAGTTTGTTCCCAAGGTATGGAAAAAATTACTTAAATTCCTTTTTCTTTTGCCAATTCTGAAAATTTTTGCTTAAAATTGGTATTGTGGGGAAGTAAAATTCCATATTTGAAGAAAATAAAGAAATCTGAAAATGGCATGGAAAGAAATTTGCAAATACACTCAGAAAATTCAAAGTCTTTTATGTCATTTCAGCTTAGCATATAGTTTGGAAACATGGCAAATAAGGTGTCAACTCCGCTGGTTAAAAACACCCCAAGGTTTGAAACCAAGAGGACACTTGGCGATGGTACTAATGAAGGGATAGATAAGCCACTTCAGCTGAATATTTGCACATGGAACAAGGTAAAAAAGGGCAATGAGCAACACTTTACAAAATCTGATTTTGCAAAGAAATGTAAGTTGCCCTTTGGGGACAAGGTTCCAATTGTTGCTTCACTCCAAAGTATGCAACTTTCACGCTTGGGGAACCCAACATGTGCTTTCAAGACCATCAAGGTGCATATAGAGGGCAGCTCTTTGATATTTTCCAATTCTGATTTCTTTTGCTTACTTATGTCCATAGCGTCTATTTTATGTGGCATAGACACTAAGGAGTTGTTGGACAACACTTTGGTGATAGATGGATTGGCTTCAATAAAGAATTGCAGGGCTGTCAAAAATCAAAATAAATGGTTGGTAAAAGACTTGGTTCACTCCAATACAAGGAAACAAATGAATTTATGGGTCAAGGGTGGAATTAACACTTCCACACATGAGTTTCTAGCCCTTTGGAGATTCAAATTGGAGAGTTTGAAGGGTAAAATCAAGAGTATATGCAGCTGTTATGAGTAGCATAAAAGAGAATATGCTTGGGGCAGCAAGGTAGTAAAAACCAAAATCATTGGATGGGTGGATAAGGAGGATGCTAGGAGCTGAAACGTGGACCAGAAAATTGCACTCCCAATTAAGTATAGGAAGTGGTAATCTCAACCTCCTTTCCTCTGAAAAAGAAATGGAGGTGGGAGGTCTTCAAAACATTAAACACCATGACCTTGGTTTTTCCCAAATTAACTGTCAGCTATTGGAGATCACAAAAGAGAGACAAGGCATCCAACTGCCGCTATAAGCCCTTAAGAGAAGAGGCTAGGAGAACCACATCGTCTGCAAACAAGAGGATAGAAATCAAAACTTGGTGAAGAAGACACCCATCATTAGTCTAAATATGCTCATGAAGAAAGGTCTCTAACTCATCAATGCATATGTCAAATAAGGTTGGGGACAAGGGGCAACCCTACTTGACCCCAGTGGCACTTCTAATAAAGTCTAAAATCACACGAACCTTGTGGAGACGACCAAGGGCATTCTCATATAATCTCATAATGGCTGCCAAGAGGGTCTCAAAAATGCCAATATTCCTAAGCCTTTGGAAAAGTGCCTATCGTGGAACAAAATCAAACACTTTCCTAAAATCTACAAAACAACAATAGACTTTGGATGAGCAACGACGTGCCTCCTCAATAATGGCCCGAAGTGTGAAAATATGATCAATGGTCTGATGGGCTAGTCTAAACCTTGCCTATCCCCTAGCTCTGAGGTGCCTCTGCTCTATTTCTTTCGAAAGTTGCATGTGTAGTACAATAGCATACAATTTCGAGAATGTGTGTCCAACCATGATCTTGTAATTGTTGGGATCTAAATAGGAACCTGATTTGTGTATCGGGTGAATAATGTGATGTGACCAAGAGGGTGGGAAACCTGAACAAACCACGTGGTTGAAAAGATCAACCAAATAGCTTCCAAAAGCTCTAAGACCATGTTTGAAGAACTCGGCTTGGAAACCTTCTTCATCGGCTTCCTTGCTACTATTCATCACCTTCACCGACTCTCTGATGTTCTTGTATGTGAATAAGTGAGAAGATGGTGGAGAAGCAACATGGGTTTGATGTTGGCCAGGAATATCATAAAGAGTGGAGGTATGGGAAATCATGGATGTGGGATTAGGCTCAGTGGGGGGGGGGAGAATGTCGTGGGAGGATGGTACACCAAAAGAGTTTGGGGGAGTGGATGTAGGAAGCCTATAAGATCCGTCTCCTTTAAGAAATAAAGAAGCATTTCTTACGTCGGAGAAGGCAATGGTAGGATGATTTTAAGGCTGGGTAAGAGGGGTGGGAATGAAGGAAGGCGTACTGAAGCTGGCGGTTGAGAGTCCTGCAATCATCATCATACCACTTATTCATGGGGAAAGATCTTTTAGATTGATGGGAAGTAAATGTAGATTTGGTGTAGCTAGGAAAAGATTTGAGGGCAACTTCCCAAAAAATGGAGGAAAGACGTGTGTATTTGGAAGTAACACAACCAAGTGAGAAGAACTGGGGTTATGGAGGTAGACGCTGACGGATGTAAAAAAGGAAAATGTCAGGATCCCCATCATCAAGCTGGAAGTGGTACATGGTATATTGAAAGAGGGGTTTGTAATACACTCTCTAATGTATTGGAGGATCTCTCCTTTGAGTCCTCTCCCGAATATTCTATCCCTTATTTGCTTGTAAGTCTTGAAATACCCTTGGTGACTAGCCAAAGGTGTATCATGCACAACTCTCAAGACTTTATTCTTCACTTTTGATTTAGGAACAAGATAAATTCTATCCTCGTAAAGGATGAGATCGTCAATCACCCTATACCTGTCAACCTATACTTTGCCTTCAAAGATATCATTAGTGAAAACATTCTTTGCATATTTTGCTATTATAATAACCTTCTATTCAACAAAGATTTCAGACATAGAGCATAGAAATGGTTTTTTAGACAAAATATCAACTTCAAAATTGTTTTTTCTCCTAACATACTCTATGTCAAAGTTATAGGCCTGCAGTTTACTCACACATTTTTGCTGCCTATCATTCAAGCCCTAGGTGAAAAAAAAGTTCAAATTGTTGTGACCCCTCTTGACCACAAATCTGTCACAAATCAAATAATGCCTGAATTTCGCTAATGCATGCATGATGGCCAGCATCTCTTTGTCATATATGGAGAATCTATGTTCTGTATCTTATGAGTTTCCGACTCTCAAAGGCTATGGGATGTCTCATTTGATCAAAACTGTCCCAATCCCTTCTCCTGATGCATCACACTCTAACACAAATGGAATAGAAAAATCTGGAACAGTTAATACTAGGTATGAACTCATTACCTTTTTGAGTTTGTCAAATGCTGTTTGGGCTGATTCAAACCAGTTGAATGCTCCCTTCTTCATTAAATCAGTCAATGGAACATCCACTTGTGAAAATCCTTTAATGAATCTTCTGTAGTAACTGCAAAGACCCAAGAATTCCCTCAACTGTGACATTGTGGTAGGAGGCCAATCCAATATGGCTTGGATCTTCTGTTGGTCCACTTGGACTCCTTGGGCATTGATAACATGGCCAAGGTACAAAAATTTAGTCATGCCAAACACTTAGATTCGCTAGCAAAGAGAGCCTACTGCTTCAAAATTTCCAGCACTGTATCCAAGTGTCTCAGATGCTCTTCTCATGTCTTACTATACACCAAAATATCATCAAAACAAGCTTCCTCAAGTGCTTACTAAATATATGGTTCATGCATGATTGGAAAGTAGCTAGAGCATTTGTTAAACCAAAAGGCATAACCAAAATTTCAAAATGCCCAAAGTGACATCAGAAGGCTATTTTTTGTACATCTTCATCTCTAACCTGAATCTAATGATATCCAGATCTCAAATCAATTTTGGAAAAAATATACAACTCCATGCAATTCATAAATCAACTCATTGATCTTGGGTATAGGGCATGGTACCCATTTTTGATGGTCTTCTTGTTCAAAGCCCAATAATCAATACACATCCTTGTGGTACCATCCTTCTTCACCAGGGCAACAAAAGAAGCAAAGGACTAGAACTAGGCCAGATATGTCCCATCTCCAATAATTCCCTGATTGCCTTCTCAATTTACTATTTTTGAATGCATTTGGATGGCGATAATGAGTAATCATTACAGGTTTAGAACCTGGTTCCAACTCAATTATGTGCTGAAATCCTCTATTTGGTGGCAATCTTGGAGGCATACCACTAAACACTGTGCCATACTTGTCTAAAATAGATTGAATGTCCACATGGTAGGATTTCTTATATATGGATGAAGTTGTAGTGTTAACCAAACAATGGGCTGCCCAAGCTACCTGCCCTCTATGAAAATATCTCTCCATCCTCTTAGCCATGACCACTCTATGAGCTCCATTGGTCATGCTTTGAAGTACAACCTCTTTCCCATCTAATTTAAACTTCGGCTCCATAGTTTGATAATTTTGGGTGAATTCTCCCAAACAATATAATCATTATACCCAAAGTACCACATCTGTTTCTCCTATGCCTACAACATAGAAGCCATCACTTTATGTCTTCCCAAAGTAAAATTAAATTGCTGAATTCTCTTGGTACATGGAAGGGTGAAGCCATTAACTATGGTCACATTGAAGCCCTTGAAATCCTTTGCTTTCAAACCCACCCAGATTATCAATCCTTCATCAATAAAATTGTGGGTTGCCCCACTGTCAATCAAAACCGTGACCTTTTGCCTTTGCAAATCTCCCCGAACTTTAAAAAGATGATATTTAGGAGCACCAGATAATGTGGCAAGGGTGCCTTTTGAAATATCTACGTCTTCCTTCTTTTCATGTTCTAGTTCATGGGTTCCAATTTCCAACTCAACTTCTTCTGATTCTGATTCTCGGATGTAATCTCAATGTAGTGTACTTGTCCGCATCCAAGACATCTATGGCTGGGTTCCCATGGATCCTTGCAAGTGAAGCATAGCTTTTTTCTTCTGAGTTCATTCCTTGTTTCCATCTCTTTACTTGTTTTTGACAGTGCTTTTTGTTTAAACCCTCCTTGCTGGAATGGCTTGTTTTGCTGCCCATAAGGTGTTGACTTTGGCTGCTCAAAAGGTGTTGTCCTTTGCTGTCCTCTAGGTAGAAATTTACCCTTTGGAGCTGATGATTCCAAGTTCAATGCTCTCTTATTTGCTTCCTGAAGAGACAATAGGTCAAAAACTTTTACCAAATCCTTGAGTGGTGCAGCCAATCCTTCAACAAATAAGACCACAAGTATTCTTTCAGTTACATTCGGTACCATCACAAATAGCCTCTGGAATTCAACAATGTAGCTGTCCACCGTTCCTGTTTGAGTTGGGTTAACTTTCTGAAATGGACCTCTAGATCTTCCCTGTCAAACCTTTTCATCAGTCTTTGGTTGAATTCTTCCAAAGTAGAGATAGAACTGTGTCCTTGGATGACCATACCATGGTACCACCACTTGTGTGCCACTCCCTCCAAATGAAGTGTCATGAACTTGATAGCTTCTTCCTCATACATAGGATTCAAAGACATGTATCCAATTTTTGTAACCAAGACCTGGCAGAGCACTTATCTGATCTGTCATAAGTGGGAATGATGATCTTACCCAAATGCTGCTGGATGTCTTTCTGGGGCTGACCCTGGTGAGTTCTCCTTCCCCTCTCTATACTATTCATCTTAGATCACAAAACTCTCAAAAAGTCAATGCTTGTTGTACTACAAGGATGAGTCCATATTCTGCATGAAATGCTACAAAATCATTACCTATGTGATGTTGGGGCTCTACCTCTTTTGGGAGTTCTTTTTTCTTTGTAGAAATTTTGCTTGGAAAGTCTTGGAAGGGGTATTGATTAAGGCCCATTCCTTAACTAACGAGCTTCCTTATCCTTGATTTGCCTTATTCTGATTAACATTTTGCAAAGCTTGTACTGTTGAGGTTTGTTCCTATTGATGGTGTTGAAGCATTGTTGTTGTCAATGATGTCAAAGTCTAGAAAGACGTCATTTTTGTCAAGGTCAGAGTTGAGGCCATGCATGGTGAGAAGATATGTGTCAAAGAAGTCTCATGACAAGAGAATTTGAAGGCAACCTGGTAAATCCTCTGAGGTTCATGGCATGTGAAATTCAAGATCTTGATACAAGGCATGAGAGAGTGCATAAAGCTGTGTAAACATGAGCAAGAGGCAAAGAAGCTTTCAGATGAGTTCAAAGGTCAAGTTTGAAGCTTAGTTCTTGCATGAAGAGACCTAGTAAGTAAGCATAGGTTTGGTAACATCATGAGTTGAGCAATATAAGACTTGTGTGAAGAAGGTTGGTAGTGTGTGGGCATGATAAGAGTGCATTTGACGTGGATGAGGTATTGTGATCAGTGCAAGAAGTTTCAAGGTGTAATCATGGTCTAAGTATGAGTTCAAGGCCTAGTGTGCAAAGAGACCTAATATGGCCTAATGAGGGGTCAAGATCATTTCCCAAGGTGCCAGAGCTCTTGAGAGCATTGACAGAGGTGTGAGAGGTTGTGTTAAGTATGTTGACCAAGTTTGAGGTCATAGCTTGAAGGAGAAAGCATGAAAACTGGTGTTGAGGTTTTTTGTGTGCACATAATGGGGTGTTGCAGACCTGAGAAGGAATTTCTTATGCTCGTTGGCACGTGCGACCTTTGCATGAGATTCTGAGCAATTCATGGAAGTTGGGGAAGGTCCCTAGCTTGAATTTCCTGGTATTGGTTTTGGAGTTAAGGGGCAATCCTTTATGAACGATTGCTAAGAAGGGAAACCAGTCAAAACCCTCTTAAAACCCTTATAATGACCCGGTAGGAAAGATCTTGTCGGTTATGGCTCATAATGGTTTTGTTGTCCTAGTTTGATGTTTGGAACATGTAAAAGACTCTTCCAAGTTTCCCCAAGTGGTTTTGGTTTGTCATGACAGTGAGTAGAAGCTGCAGGAAACCCCTTATTTCTCGAAATTTTGATGTAGCAAGCAGGGTTGACCAGGTCAAAGCATGCAAATGGATGCAGGATGATGTGTCAAACTTGTTTATGCTCATGTAAGTTTTTGAGCGGGTTGCAAACCAAAAATGTGCTAAACCAGTCATGGAAGTTGACCTATCGCTAAACAACCTAATGAGCAAGACAGTGAGAAAATTAGGCAAGAATGAGAATGAGAAGATTAGGGATTGGTTGTAGAGGATTATGGAGGGATCTAAATGCATGGGGTCATTGGTCAAGACCTATACCTCATATCCCCTTGGTTTAGAAGTGTTGATGATGCTCATACACAAGCAAAAGGTTGTCCTCAAAGTGACTTGTTTAACACAGTGAAGTATGTGTAGGGTGAAGATGTGAGATTGGTCTGTAAGACCAATATCGATATTGAATCTTGTAAACTATCTATTCCAAGATGTTCAAAGGATGCTGAAGGATCTTGTAAACCCTTTTGGAGTTCGTAAAAATGTTCACACAGGTGTTCTAAACCTTGATTCTCATGACCATGTTTTTGGAGCTATAGGCAGTATTCTGTGTGTGAGTGAATATTTTTTCTGAGTCTTTTTGCATAGAGTTGATGAATCCAATGCTCATGAGTGTGTTCTAGAGGTCTCATAAGTTCATTTGAACACATTTGTATGCATGAAAAACTCTTATGAAGGTGTGAAAAGTCAAAAGCTTTCAATTGGGTTCTTAAGCCCTGTGTCTAGTTTTGAGTGAGGTTATGAAGTTGATCAGTTTGAGATCTATTGCCCTGTTTGATGAATTCTAATGAACATGATGTTGAACCCGAGGTCATGGAGATTCTATCCATGTGATTTGTTGGTTGGGTTACGTGGCAAAGTTGGTTGTATGCATCAGATTTGCAAGACAGACTTTCTGGGAGTGAGAAGGCCTAATTGTGAGTAGACCTAATTGTGTGGTTCAAAGTGTGAAATGAGCTAAATGGTGTTGGGGACCTAAGGAGAGCTTAGCAGGGGTCTATTCAAGTGACATATGAAGTGTTTCATCCGTTTGTGAAGGCTCAAAATGTTCCGAGGAGGCCCAAGTGAAACATGTGCTTAGAGAAGGCCTAATTGCATTAGGTCTCTGTTAGGCCTAATGGTTGTTTTGGCCCTTAAGGGTAATGATTGACCTATGTAGTGGGTGTTTTACTTGTGAAACGTGTTTGTTGACCTATTTCAAAGGTGATCCAAGTATGGTGAGGTTTTTGGCCGACCAAGATGGGTGAGAGCAAGAGTCAAGTATAAAGAGAAGGCCTAATAGGCCTAATTTGACTAGATAGTGAATTGAGCTTATGAGCAAATGATATAGAGTTTTGAAAACAGGTAAAGGGCTTGAAGATCATCAGAGAGGTGTGCTAATAGGCTATTTAAGAGAGATTAAAGAGTGAGAAGAGCAAAAGGAGGTCATCTTCAATTGAGTGAGCAATAGGTGTCCAAAGGTGATTAAAGATTCAAGGTAGTTGAGTTGGTGCTGTGTTACCTAGGGGGTTGGAGCCTCCTTGCAAGTTGGAGCTTGCTAAAGGACTAGTTGAGTTGGTGCTTGATTAGTGAGGGGTTGGCGCTCCTTGTGGGGTTGGTGCCTCACTAAAAGTTTGATTCATTGCTTATAGTACTGTAGTCCAAGCTATGCATTAGTGGGTTTTATTCCTCAAGAGGGTTTCCCATATATATCTTATGTTCTTATGTTGTTTGCTTTCATAGATGCTTGTGTATGCATTGATTGTTGTATGTAAGTGAATGAATGCTTCATGAATGTTAAGTAAAATTGAAGGACTGTTTTAAGACTACTGATTCACCCCACTCTTAGTAGCTGTACTTCCAACATGTACTAACCTTGCCATGGATTCTCTCAATGTACTTTCATTTGAATTGTTCTTTCCAAATCGCTCTGACCTCGATCGATTATTTCCTACAAATAACTCATTTCCTTTGTAGGAGGAGCTTTCTGTTCTCTGTCCCCCATGACCTCTGTTTATTTTTATGGTGATCGAGCCCTTCTTTTTTCTCTTTGATAATCCCTGATTTCTCTTTGATTGGGTTGCATATAAAATCAAAACATTATTACCCCTATAGGCTGGTAGAATCAATGCTCTAAACCACTATAATATCCCTTTTTATGATTTTTCTCTGTTATAATTTTTTTTTGTAATTTTTTGAATTTAACAAGTTGAAATAAATCCTAAACAACATGCAAACTGAAACTCTAAATCTAATAACCCATATGTAATATTTATTCAAGTAGTTGATTCTAGATTCAAAACTGATTACAACAAACCATAGATGGAATTTCCGTTTGGGGCGAGTACTCATCGAGGGCCCAAAATGGGTAACCGGCGGTTATTCGACCCACTCGGTTGAATAATGTCATGTCCCCTTCCAGTTGACATCTCTCAGAGCTTATGATTAGCCTATTATGCGACCCTCGTAGGCTAATAGGATGGATAGAGGGTCTTGATTGGAGCTTGGCTTTGCTTAGATCGTCAAACATTACCAGTTGGCTTTCGTTCAGAGTCATTCGGACACCATTTGCCTGACCTGCTATTTTTAGCAATATTAGTCACTCAGCGGAGCACCCCTGCTATTTTTAGCAGTATGGTTTGGTCATGTGCGAAATCAATCACTTATTCACCAGCTTCATACGGTTCGTGAATCGGACAATTCTTGAGGGAGATTAATATTTTAATTGTCAAATTAAATATTAATTATCGGGAGCTTATAATATAAAGTTATAATATTATTAATATTATAACTTAAGTGATATTGAAGGGGTCGACCAGCATTGAGAGGGGGCCACTTTTTAATTTATAATTTATAATTAAAAAGTGCGTTGAAGACTATTGAAATTAAAAGGGGAAAAGTTTGAATTATTTTTAAATGAAGCCTAATTAAGGAAAATCGAACTTGGGATGGATATAAGGGTTTTCATTGGGATGGGAGCTCATTATGTATTGAAATCAAAATTTTGCGAAGTCTTTCTTCTGATAACAGAGCCAAGGGTTTCAGTTTTCATTTAGCATTGGAGAACGAGCCATTTTCAGTGTTGCAGTTCAGAGGCTGTGAAATACCAGCTGATTTATTGCTTTCAGAGAGGTAGCTTCATTCAGAGGTTACAGAACTTCATCAGAGATTGCATCATTCAGGATTTTCAATTTGGAATTCATCCGGAATAGTTTCTCCCTTTTGGGGTGCCTATTCCCTGAGTTTGATGGCACATCAAAAAGGGGCGTACTTTCATTGGCTAGCTGCTGTCATAGAGCGGTACTTCTGTACAATAGGGCTGTACCTTCACAAAAAGGGCGTATTTTTTATCCAGGGCAAATCGCCTGCTTCTTTGATCATCTGTCACCATTCCTTGAGGCGCCTACACCTTGGGATCATTTTTCAAGCATCAGACGGAGGGAGAAGTAGCTTGATGACAAAGCTGTACCGTTTTCATGTATTCTTTAGTGGGCTGCAATAACTAGGTTTTCATAAAAAATTGTTGTTTTCTTGATTTGCATGTTACCAGATATTAGTTGTAATTGTCATAGAAGATCAATAAATCGATTGGCAATAATTAAATTCTTAGATTCTATGATTTTCGGATTTGCATTATTTTATTTGAATTTATTCAGCAATTCTTCAAAGAATCGCCTCTTTCATATGTTCATGCAAAAACATAAAAAAACCCAAAAACATTCAAAAACAAGAAAAAAGACAAGCAATTTCAGAGAAAGTGAGAACAGGGGTTTCTACAGTGGTATCAGAGCTAAATCCTGCCATCCTGAGGGTTTAGCTATTACATGCCTCTAGAGGAGGTTGGTTCACATAGGTATTACACATGCAGGAGAGCCTTACTTGAAGACAAACAGGGTTTAGAACCACATCGGGTCATCATGGGTGACAGGCGTGAGGGTAGTCCACCCAGAGGCAACAGGAATAATGATGATCAGGATACCATAGACTTCTTCCGTGCTATGGTTACAGGACATCAGCAGATGGCACAGGCATTACAGGCACTCACTACTATGGTAGAAAGGATGAACCCACCTGTTAGACAGAATGGGGAACAAGGAGATAACAGGAGTGCTACAGTTAATCAGAGACCACAGCGGACCCGTTCCAGAACAGCTGATAGGCTTACACACCCTACATTTGTTCTGGAGGAACCAGAAGAAGCTCTGGCAGAGGAGGCAGGAGACCCCATATTTGCAGATGCACTCATGGCTGCAAATAATGAATGGGAATTATTAGCTCCTCAGGTTTGGGAGAGGATGTCCTTTGAACGTTTTGTTAATCAGAGGAGAGAGCATTACAGGTCACGTAGACAGGATAGGAGGCCTAGAGGTCAAAATAGTGAGCTAAAGAAGGCTACAGGCAAGTTTTCTTTGACTACTTTTGATAGTAGTGGTAAGATGACAGCTCAAGCTTGGATTCATAAGCTTGACACATTTTGGCATTGAGGCCAATGACAGAGATTGAAGCTATCAAATACGCCACTTTGCATTTAGAGGGAGTAGCACATGATTGGTGGTACCATGGTATGGTAACACTTCAGCATAATCAGGTGACAGAGTACTTGGACTTTGTGGATAGGTTGGTTGAAAGATTTGACAAGAAAGATCCAGAGGTTTACTTTCGGGGCTTGGCACAGCTGAAACAAATAGGCAACTTGGAGTCTTTCATTGGTGAATTTCAGCGGTTCGCAGTCATGGTGCCAAACATTTCAGAGCGTAGATTGATAGTTCTTTTCATTGAGGGCCTATCTGAACCACTGAGAGGTTGGATAAAAGGCATTTGATCCTATCTCTTTACAGGAAGCTATGAAAAAAGCAAGAAGTATGGAACATGCAGTCCCAACAAACAAATTTCAGTCCAAAGGAGCATCTACTAGTAAGGATAACAAACCATTTTATAGAAAATCAGATGACTGATTTTAAAAATGATTCTAAGGATAAAACTCCAGCACCTTTTGACAAGGAAACATTAAATGATTTGAAGAAGAAAAAATTATGTTTCTACTGCAAGGGTCCCTATAATGCTAACCATGATTGTCCTTTGCGGTCTAAGGGTAAGGCCAATAGAGTTATGTGGGCTTTCTATGAGGATTCGGATTCTGAAAATTCCGGACAGCAGGAGGGTTCTGAGGAGTCAGAGTTAGAGGCTACAGAACCTAAGGTGGAGGCAGAGTCAGAGATTCAGCTCCAGGAGGCACGGTTGTCTAGCATACAGCAGGAGGGATCTTTCAAACTTCGTGGAGTTTTAGCTGGTCAAAAGGTTATCACCCTTTTAGACACAGGTGCCACTCATAATTTTATTGATGCCAGATTTGTGGAGAGGCGTGGGCTTGTAACCGAAGAGTTTGAGGGCATTTGGGTTAAGGTTGCTGATAGTTACACTCTCAAGTGTGATCGTATGATTAAGGATCTCCCCTTGCGCTTGAATAACTATGAGTTCAAGGCTGATTATTACGTGGTGAACATGGGAGATATTGATTTAGTTTTGGGCATGAAGTGGCTTCATTCCCTTGAGGAAGTCACTCTTCGTCTCAAAGACATGGAGATTCGGTTTGATGTGGACAGGAAGACACATAACCTGAAGGCCATTTGGGACAGTAATGTCAAGTTTATGTCCTTCCATTGGATGGAAAGACTCATGCGACATGACATGGTAGAGTGGGCTGCCGAGTTCACATTGACACCTATTCAGGAGGGACAGCATAAGGCCGAGTATCATCTTGACATTCAGCAGCTGAGAGTTAAGCATGAGAAGGTTTTCAGTGATATTCGACCAGGGAGACCTCCAGACAGGGGTATTGAGCACATTATAGAGCTTGAGGAGGGCGCTAAGCCCGTCATGATTACTCCGTACAGGCATCCTAAGCGGCTTAAGGATGAGATAGAGAAGACAATCAAGGCGCTGATTGCTATGGGTCACATTCGACCGAGCAAATCACCATTCGCTTCTTTAGTTGTCTTAGTGAAGAAGGATGGCACCCTTCGCATGTGCATAGATTATTGAGTCCTGAATAAGAGGACTATCAAAAACAGGTACCCCATACCCCGAATAGATCAGCTTATTGATGAGCTCCATGGTGCCTATTACTTCTCGAAGATAGACTTGAGATCGGGATATCATCAGATTAGAGTTCGTGAGCAGGATATTGAGAAGACCGCATTTCGTTGTCATTATGGACACTTTGAGTTTGTGGTTATGCTATTTGGGCTAACCAATGCTCCAGCGACATTCCAGTCCACCATGAATAGGGTTTTCCACTCTCAGTTGAGGTGATATGTACTTGTCTTCTTCGATGACATTCTGATCTATAGCAGGACTTGGCAGGAACATTTGGCTCATTTGGATATAGCACTCAGCATTTTGGAGAGGGAGTCCTTGTACGCCAAGGAGTCTAAGTGTGATTTGGGAATGACTGAGTTGCTCTACTTAGGCCAATCATCAGTGCAGAGGGAGTGCGGATTGATCCTGAGAAGATCCGTGCAATCATAGACTGGCCTACTCCGGCGAACCTTACATAGCTGCGAGGATTTCTTGGCTTGTGTGGTTTTTATCGTAGATTTGTGAATGGTTATTCACGACATGCGGCACCTATGACGGATTTGTTGAAAAAAGGTGCATTCGGTTGGACTCTTGAGGCACAGGAGTGTTTTTTGAGGTTCAAGGAGCTGATGACTACGTGTTTAGTGTTGGCACTACTGGATTTTACGAAGCCTTTTGAGCTTCAGTGTGATGCTTTTGGTGAGGGCATTGGAGCGGTGCTTATGCAGGACAAGCACCCTATTGTTTATGAGAGCCGAAAACTCAGAGGGCCAGAGAGGCTCTACAGTATTTATGATAAGGAGATGCTAGCCATAATGCATGCCTTGGCCAAATTTAGGCAGTATCTCGTGGGCAGTAAGTTTTGCATTAAAACTGACCACAACAATTTGAGGCATTTCCTAGGGCAGCGAGACTTTAATGATTGTCAGCAGAAGTGGGTGAGTAAGTTACAGGCATATAACTTCGATATCTCCTACATCAAGGGCACCCAAAATGTTGTCGCTGATGCTCTCTCACACAGGCCTTATCTGAGCTCTGTGGTTCACATTGCAGAGGATTGGAGGCATTTGATTGTGGCAGAGTATGCCAAGGATACTTGGGCATCCAATATTGTTGAGGGGTTGATGGTTGATACCAGGTACACGCTTGTGAATGACTTGATCATTTACAAGAACAGAATTTTCTTGATCCCAGGATCTGAGATGAACACTATTATGGAAGCCTTTCATGATGTGCCCACAGCAGGACATCCCGGGTTTTTTAAGACATACAGACAAATACGGGAAAGGTTTACATGGAAAGGACTTAAGGCAGATGTTCTTCAGTGTGTGCATGAGTGCCCTGTTTGTCAGCAGAACAAGCAGGAGAACACGTATCCGACAGGATTGTTGCAGCCACTTCCGATTCCTAATAGGAAGTGGGAATGCTTGTCGATGGACTTTATCATGGGCTTGCCCAAAGCCCAAGGACGGGATTGTATATATGTAGTTGTGGATCAGCTAATGAAGTATGCCTACTTCTTTCCGATCACCACCACTTACACAGCTACATAGGTAGCAGAAGTCTTCTTCCGCGAGGTTTTCAGATTACATGGATTGCCTCGGAGCATAGTGAGCGACAGGGATAGTCGGTTCCTGAGTCACTTCTGGCAGGAGGTGTTCAGACTTTGTGGGACCAAGCTTACACTGAGCACTAGTTACCACCCATAGACCAATGGTCAGACGAAGATAGTGAATAAATGGGTGGAAGGATACCTCAGAAATTATATTGTAGGGCAGCAGAAGGCGTGGGTCAAATGGATATATTTGTGCGAGTATTGCTACAATACTACCTTCCACATGACCATTCAGATGTCCCCTTTCATGGCGTTGTACGGTTATGAGGTGCCTAGCTTTCTGGATTTGCTACTGAGT
Source organism: Torreya grandis (assembly GCA_037957365.1). Classification (NCBI taxonomy): domain Eukaryota; kingdom Viridiplantae; phylum Streptophyta; class Pinopsida; order Cupressales; family Taxaceae; genus Torreya; species Torreya grandis. The sequence goes on along the minus strand of JARHVA010001141.1, from coordinate 1,726,118 downwards.
GATAGTAGAGTGCTGACCGCTGGAGATTTATTGCAGGAGAGTCAGGTCATTATGAGGGCACTCAAGGAGAGTATTGCCAAGGCACATAATCAACAGAAGCAGTACGCAGATCAGAAGAGGACAGAGAGGTATTTTGAGGTGGAAGACATGGTTTACCTTATGCTGCAGCCCTACCGACATTCTACTCTTAGGAAGAGTGGTTCAGAGAAGCTTAAGCCACATTATTATGGTCCTTTCAGGATCCTGAGGCGTGTTGGAGAGGTGGCTTATGAGCTAGAGCTTCCGGCAGATTGCAAGGTCCACAATGTTTTTCATGTGTCACGCCTCAAAAAGGCGTTGGGACACCGTGTGGTACCTTCAGCAGTTTTACCTCCCTTAGATGATGAGGGGAAGTTGATTTTAGTACCTGAGTCTATCCTAGAGTACAGAGAGAGACAGTTGCGTAGGAGGACCATCAAGGAATATTTGGTGAAATGGAGAGACTTGCCAGTGGAGGATGCTACATGGGAGAGCGAGGATATTTTGCAGCATCCGGAGTTGAGATTGCTTGGGGACAAGCAATTTCAGGAGGGGCGAACTGTCATGTCCCCTTCCAGTTGACATCTCTTAGAGCTTATGATTAGCCTATTATGCGACCCTCGTAGGCTAATAGGATGGATAGAGGGTCTTGATTGGAGATTGGCTTGGCTTAGATCGTCATACATTACTAATTGGCTTTCGTTCGGGGTCATTCGGACACCATTTGCCTGACCTGCTATTTTTAGCAGTATTAGTCACTCAGCGGAGCACCCCTGCTATTTTTAGCAGTATGGTTTGGTCATGTGCGAAATCAATCACTTATTCACCAGCTTCAAATGGTTCGTGAATCGGACAATTTTGAGGGAGATATTAATATTTTAATTGTCAAATTAAATATTAATTATCGGGAGCTTATAATATAAAGTTATAATATTAGTAATATTATAACTTAAGTGATATTGAAGAGGTCGACCAGCATTGAGAGGGGGCCACTTTTTAATTATAATTTATAATTAAAAAGTGCGTTGAAGACTATTGAAATTAAAAGGGGAAAAGTTCGAATTATTTTTAAATGAAGCCTAATTAAGGAAAATTGAACTTGGGATGGATATAAGGGTTTTCATTGGGATGGGAGCTCATTATGTATTGAAATCAAAATTTTGCTAAGTCTTTCTTCTGAGAACAGAGCCAAGGGTTCCAGTTTTCATTTAGCATTGGAGAACGAGCCATCTTCAGTGTTGCAGTGAAATACCAGCTGATTTATTGCTTTCAGAGAGGTAGCTTCATTCAGAGGTTATCATAGAACTTCATCAGAGATTGCATCATTTAGGATTTTTAGTTTGGAATTCATCTGAAAGAGTTTCTCCCTTTTGGGGCACCTATTCCCTGAGTTTCTGGCACATCAAACAGAGGCGTACTTTTATTGGCTGGCTGTTGTCATAGAGCCGTACTTTTGTACAGCATGGCTGTACCTTCACAAAAAGGGCGTATTTTTTATCCAGGGCAAATCGCCTAATTCTTTGGTCATCTGTCATCATTCCTTGAGGCACCTACACCTTGGGATCATTTTCTAAGCATCAGACGAAGGGAGAAGTAGCTTGATGACAACGCTGTACCGTTTTCATTTATTCTTCAGTGGGCTGCAATAACCATGTTTTCATAAAAAATTGTTGTTTTCTTGATTTGCATGTTACTACATATTAGTTGTAATTGTCATAGAAGATCAATAAATCGATTAGCAATAATTAAATTCTTAGATTCTATCATTGTCGGATTCGCATTATTTTATTTGAATTTATTCAGCAATTCTTCAAAGAATCGCCTCTTTCATATGTTCATGCAAAAACACAAAAAAAACCAAAAACATCCAAAAACAAGAAAAAAGACAAGCAGTTTTAGAGAAAGTGAGAACAGGGGTTTCTACAAATAACCGGTAAAGGCAAAAAATACTTGATTTTTTAAAAATAACATTATTTTTCTAGAAATTATAGAAACAAAATAGATGCAATGAGTCTCTAAAACATAGGGAAAGTAGTTTCTATTAGATTTGAATACATAGAATGTACAAAATCGCATAATCATGCGAATACAACAAAGTCTCAAAGTATCAAATCCGCATAGGAGTCGTGGGATGCAGAACCAATGAGCAACCGACGGTTAATCGCCATTTCAATTTTTGTTTTTTTAAGCTGTTGCTACGAGTTTGAGTGGCGATTACTCGCTAGCCAAAATTTCCCGCGAATAACCGAACAACTAGCGGTTACTCGCCGATTATTCCTACTATGCAACAAACCTTTACTGCGAAAATCCTACAACAAAATAACATTAACAATAAATACCAATCAATGTCTAGCAGCCTGGAAACAAAGCACAATAGTCCCCAACTGGTGCGACATGCAGGAATATGCTGCTATAGATGTATGGCAGTCCCTTTTGGAGTGGGATGTCGGCTAGAATGTCCACGATGAGCACAAGGAGGCAGCAAGAACACCTAACAACAAAGGCAACAAGGAGGGCATACAATTGTCTTCAAAATAGATTGATGCCTAGCATAGATATGGGGCAAATACCCTCCAAATAGCCACGCATGTGTACGAGAACCCAATCAAGTGAACATCATCTATTGAGGATTTCAAGAACAACAACATTTTCCTAAACCCCAATGCAGCAGTCTGGAAATTATTTGAAACCCTCACAAGGGATGGAAAATGATGACAAACCTCAATCACATTGAAATTGAAATTAAATCTTGATTTGCAAGGACAATTATGATTCTTGGATGAAATCACTTTAATGGGTTAGAGGTTTTCGTCCTCCACACTTGTATATCAGAGAGTTTCGTCCCTAGATGAATAGATTGAACAAAATGGCTCAAGCATTGGATTAAGGTTTGATTGTCAAAGAAGAATAATGAATAATGACTCTTTTTAGCCCAACTTCTTTTATAATTTCTTTTTTTCAATTTCACCCTAAAAGTATTTAAAATTTTAATAAAATATCACTTCTCTCCACTTAATGATAATTACTTTTGGCCCTTTTAATAAATAATAATATGTGTCTTTTTCATGTTATAAAATAAAAGTGACTTAGGACAACTTAAAGTATTATCATTAATTTATTTCCCTAACTTTATCCCTTAGCCTATGGGAAATAAGGAAAATGCTACATGTCTTTTATTGGCTTAACTATGAAAATGGACATAACATTTTATGCCTCTTGGATTTTACCTCTTATTATTACTTTATTGTGCCTCTGGGCTCCTGCCTATTTCGTATGCCTCATGGTTTTATCCTACATATTCACGCGTTTTGGCTTTCAGTTTGTGCGTTACATTGTAAGACCTTGGGGAATACAATAAGGCCTTCCTCACAAGTGCCTACCTCCGTTATTACTGTCTATTTTGTTCCCACTCCCAGCAATAGCCAAGTCTTTTCTTAAAAATATAAGGCAATGGTTGAGAGTGGTGTTTTGTCTCTTAAAATCAATTATATTTTTTTGTGGCACAATTATTGTAGTCTATCTTATGTCATCCACATTTTACCCTTATGATGAAAGCCTCAAATCTGTTTGTCACTGTATTACCTCCCTTTATACATTTTTTTGCGATTGGGCAACCCAACCATTTTCATGTTTATCTCTATTTCCTTATATTTTTCACCTCCTTTTCCTGCTCACCAAGGGTAGTTTAAAAATCACACTCTTTTTTAAGGTGCAAGTCAAGGTGCATCCAAGCATCTTGGTTTCTAGGTTCTCCTCTTTAGCAGCTAGGTGTAAGATTTCTTGTGTTAGTCATCTTAAGCACCAATTGTTGGTCTTCTAAATTTGTATGGAGGATAATGGAAAAAGCAAAAAAAGTCAAAAGCGAAAATATCATAGAATAAAATCAAAAGGCAAAAGAAAATATAAAAAATCAAATCACATTAAAATATGTGATCAAAATCATTGGCACACCCCTTATCCTAGTTGAAGCTCAATCTCCACAATTGGCCTCACAGTAGAGTTTGAGGCCCATTGGAGTGCGATAAACCAGTAGACTGGGATAGGAGGCTTCATATCTATCATTAGTGTCACTTGCCTTTTCATACAAATATCCAATCCTTGCAGTTGACCAGTGGCTTTGTTGGATTTTTGAGGAATGGGGAACATGTTGTGGGAAGGTAGGCACCTTTACATTTTCTTGCATGGCTTTCATGGGATGATCTATATACTTCACTAATTAGCTCAACTATGCTTGTTGGGTTGGGTTTCTAGGCTATTGATGTCGAAAACTCATAGTCTTGCCAAATTGATTAGTGTCTTGCTTCTGATAAAAAACATGATTTTGCCTTGGTGGCGCTCTCTTTTCCATCCTTTCATTATTTCTTGTTGACGAACAAACTTATTTTTATCTCTCTCCCATTTTTTGTATTTCCTATTCTCCATCTCTTTTAGACATGCTACCATCATGACAATATTAACATTTAGAGGTATTCTCCTTGAACTTTACATTCTTAAATAGACGCTGCATCTTTGGGTTGTTTCAAAATGTTCTCTCAGTCATTGCCTTATTTTTCTTGGATTACTCTTAGTTGCATTTGGGATCCTAAGCTTTCTTCTCTTCTTTCTTTGGGTCGTCTCAACCTAATCTAGCCTTTATCTCATGGCTATCCAACCCCTTTTATCTCTCTTGCTTCACTCTTTCCATCCACCTTGGGTCATCCAGACCTAATGTAGCTTTTACCTCATGGCTATCTGACCCTTCTCTTTTATCATGTTACATCACATTTTTTCCATTCTTTTGGGTCTTTTAGACCTAACTAGCCTTTACCATTGTGGCTACTATTAGTAATTTGACCTTGACAGGCCAAATTACTATCCCTACTATTCGAAACTCTCCGCAGAATAGTCTAATCCCCTCTCTAGCTGATCAAACTAATGAATTAAGGAGCCAAAACATGATCAAAGGGTCATAAGCATTGATAAAGGTGTTTGTAGATCTTCAAGAGCATCAAGCACAATCAGGTGAACACCTGCAACAATGTTATAATAGTTAGGGTTTTTGTCATGATGTTGCGATAAAGATAAGGAGGATCAGAGATACCTGAAGACCTATACGCAACAAGTCACCTTGTTTCACTTCAAGAGAACTAGGGTTGATCAAGGGGCAACATGGATATGAGAGAAAGAGTTTGCAGGGCTTGGGTAATATGATACAGTGAAGAAAGTCAAGAAATTCAATGAATTTATAAGGTTCCAAGAAATGGTCTCCATATATATGATCAATGCAAATAATCTCATCAAGCAATCAAAGGAAGAATGAAGATCAAATCTGCTTTGGAGCCTCCTTTGAAGTCATTAACGAGCTACAACAATGCAAATTTTAAAGACACCTACAACAAGTTCAAAGGCCATATCTCCTTTTCGAAATGTCATATACAGTTATAAAGCTACAACCCTGTAGATTCACTTACAAAAGAAAGGCAAGTGTTTTCTTTTGGATTCCGCAGGATTACAGTTTTTTTTTTCAGACTATACAATCGCTGTGTTTTTCCTAAGTGTTTTTCTTCCCTAGAATTTTTTCGGGCTAAGAGATGGACAATTTTCTTGGACTTTTTGTCCGAGGGAGAGTTTTCAAAGGACTTTGTAAGGAGTCCAAAAGAATGTCACAGTGATCATTTAGAAAGGTTTATTTCCTTCGGACTTTTTGTTTGAAGGAAAGGAAAGGGTCACTTGACTATCCGAAGGACAGTTTTTCAAATAGCTCAAAGGCATTTCTCAAAAAATGGGACACTTTGCAAAAGTCCGAAGGAATTACGAAAGGGCAGTTTGGCGAAGAAAAGGACTCTTTCAAAAAGCTCGAAGGGTATGTGCCTTTCAGGAGGGATCATTTCAAAAATTCCGAAGGGTCCTACCCTTCGGAAAAAGTTCAAAGGCCAAGTCAAAAAATCCGACGGGCTTTTCTCCCAAAAGAATGGTTCATTTTATTTTTTCCGAAGGGTATGTGCCCTTCAAAAAAGTACCCCTTCAGAAAATTCGAAGGGCATGTGCCCTTCGGAAGGGTCATTGACAAGAATTCCAAAGGGCATCTGCCCTTCGAAAAGGCTCATTTTAAGGCCGAAGGGTCATTTTTAAGCTTCCGGAGGACAATTTCAAAAATCCCGAAGGGCACCTGCCCTTAGGGAAGGTACACCTCAAGTTTGGAATGGACGTTTTCAAGAATCCCGAGGCGCCCTTCGGGAAAGTTTATCTCATGAATTTTAAGGGCTTTTACAAAAGCCCAAAGGGTATGTACCCTTCGGGAAAGTTACTCTACAAGCCGGAAAAAACAAGCCGAGAAGAACAAGGAAAATAATTCCCGCGGACTTTTTGTCCGCGGGAAAATGACAAAGGACTCGGACAAGTCCAAAGGAATTCCTTTGGAGGGTTGGAAAAAGTAAAGTCCGAGAGAATGCACATGAGGGAAGAGATCCAATGGGAAAGAACATAAGCAAAGGAAAAGCTATAAACAATTCCCGCGGACATTTTGTCCACAGGAAATTGATTGAACAAATACTTGAATAAATGCCCGTTTCAACATTGGAAGAGGAAATACACAGGAAAGATCTAAAGGAAAAGGAAAAAAATCCCGAGAAAAGTCTATAGGGAAGACAAACCAAAGGAAATACACAGGAAAAAATCCGAGGGAATGAACACAGAAAGTCACAATCTTTTGTCTGAGTAAATCAAGGAACAAATATAGCCAAAAGCCATAAGTAGATAAGCTCGAGGAAATGCATGCAAATGATGGAGTCAACGTGGAATTCCATACAAAGCAGAGGCTATTTACGGTTGACTAGTCAAATCTTCAGTTGATTGGTTGTTAAGGTCATGCTTCTCCATGGTTTGACTAATCACTTTCATGCATCCAAACGTTCCAGCTCAACTTCCAGCTCAGCTCAGGCTTGAATTCTAATTTTGGCGTTCTTCTCATGGCTCTCAACGTTCTAACAGTCCAAATGGAGTTGACTGGACAAATGCGTTGCACATCTTCCTTTTTTTTCATGCAAACGAGAATATCTCTTCCTCCAGCTTAGCTTGCAAACGAATCAAATGGAGTTCCTTATTTAGATATTGGCATAGTATACCATGCAAAGAGAAGTTTGACTTTCATAATTCCGCCGTCCATTCTTCTATGCCACCTTGGATTCATGCATATTTGGAGTTTTCTTAGAGAGTGTCTTGTTTATTTTAAGAGTTAACCTTTCAAACTTGGCCTCACTGTGATACTTCTATGCCAATGTTTGAAAAGGCATGCATTTTTGTAAAAGAAAGATTTTATTGAATATTCTATATTGTAAAAAGGTGTTAAGTCTTGGTTAATTAACCAAGACTAACCCTTTCCTCTTTTAGAACTGCACTTAAGGCTATTTCAGGTTTTGAAAAAGGCTATTTATTGGCTTAGTCAAGCCATTGAAAAGGATCCTTGAAGTTTGAAAGAAGAAATTGTAAGCTGGACTAGTCATCAATAAAGAATTTATTATTCTGAATCTGAGTTTTGACAGGAGATAGTGTGTAATCTAATTGTGCATCAGTGTATAAGTGAGATTTATCTCCTTTTGCAAGTCCTTTCCTCACCTATCTCTCCCTTTCTCACCCTTTTGCAGGTCATTTGAAGTGGTTTTCAACCCTTCATCTGAAATATTTATGCTTAAGGACAGAATTATAGATTTCATTTGATTATGTGTGCATTGATTTCAGTAACTTTAGAGGGTTTTGACAATTTAGGTGTATCACCCCCTTTTAATTATATTTCCCTTTTCAGTTTTCCATCTCCCTTTTCACCCCAAAAATCACAAAAAACACAGTAGTCAAGTTTATTAAAAAAAATCTAAAGGGAACCAACCTTCTATGGAGGTTCTCATCAAAGAGTCACCCACGCTCAGAGAAGTTCCAATTGTATCAGCTGGAGTGAGGGTGTGTTTTGCACATCTTCAAAGAGGGTACACTCCAGAGTGATAACAACTACCTAAATTTCTTTCCTTTTTGCCATATTTTCTAAGAGCTTGCTATCCCTCTATTTTTAGACTCATATGTGTATGCCCGCTTAGGATTTATCCGTTTTTAGTTTTGTATCATTAGGGTTACTATGTAGTTTTTGTGCCCACCACGATCAAGACTAAAGTATTTGCATGCATTTTATTTTCAGCAAAAAGGAAAGTTGAGGTATGTATATGTTGCTTTCAGTTATTTCATTCATTTATCATCTTTTATTTGCACCTCTTGCTTTTACTTTTTGTTGCTATATTCTTTTCCAAAGCACCATCTTGTGTTACTCTATTGTGACAAGTGATGAGCTTTGGATGGGGCATATGTATACACCTCATTTTTCATTTACTAATGATTTTCTTTGCAGGACTTGTTAGTACATCAATCTACCTGAGTGTATGTCTTAAGGAGTGCAACGAGATCAGGGTAGGTCGGTTCATGGTGCTTTGTGAGATTCTCCAACGATCATATGTTATATCTACCTTTATCCATGTCATATCATTTGCTTACTTGTCCTTCAATTTTTCATGTTCCCCCTTTTCCGCACCTCTTCTTATTGTTTGCTTGTTCTCAATTGACATCATTGGCCCAACTGATGATGTCTTGTAGTGTTTTCCCTCTTTGTTGACGTCATTGGTTGCGCCGACATAATTATGTGTCTGCTAAATATTTTTCTACTACATTGGCTACACTGATGATGTAATGTCCCCTTTTTTGGCATGGCTTGCCTTTGGACCCTTAGCTTGGTTGTTTCCACAAGGCTAAGGGAAGGAAAGAGAAGATAACATTGAGGGAGGCTAATCTATAAGCAAAAAGGTAAAAAGTACTTAAGTGTTCTAATTTTTAGTTGAGTTGCAAAAAATGTACTTTTAATCTTATGTTCACTTAAGTTGGGATCATGGGAGCCTAAACTCTCAAAAAGGGAGTTTTAAAAGATGGATTGCTTATGTTTTGAAAATGTACAACCCTCCAACTTGAGCGCCACTCTTGAGGGTTGAACATAAAAGCAATTGAAGCGTCTTTGAAGAGGTTATGCTGAATATTGAATTGGAAACTTTGATCAAGTATGCCAAGCTTGATTACCACATCTTGAAGACAAAAACCTTAAAGAAGTGTTAAGGGTATGAAAACCTCCATTCTTTCTACTTGAGCAGCTCTATTCAAGGGCTGTAAGTGAGCTTCAAAATTGCATGTTTACATGCAAGTGTATGTACAAAGGTGTTTCTGGACACCACCTATATTGAGGAAATATTGCAAACCCTATCGGAAGCTAGTTTTGGTGATTTTACAGGTCTTGGAGAGTGGTGAATTACCTTGGGAGCTTGTTCGTGGCATTGAAGATCATTCCAGGGTGTGGCGACTTGCCTAGAGAGTTGAGTGAGCCATTTGGAGGGGTTCATTGAAGTCAAATAAGGTTGCATAATATTATATTTAATTTTCTAGCTATGGCGACTTGACTGGAGGGCTGATCTTGAGGATTATGGGGCTGATTTGGAGTGTTCGTGTAGTATAAAATATTGCAAATATTTTATACTAATTTTTCAGCTTGGGCGACTTGCCCTAGGAGCCTTTTGGAGGCCATTTTGATAATTTTTGGTAAGTGAAATAATTTGATTTTTTTAATATTTTTTTGAGGTAGGGCGAATCAGTTGGAGTTTTTTGACATCGTTGGAGTGTTTTTAGACTCTGCTTGACAAGGTACAAGTTATATTATTTCTGATTTTTGTGGCAATAAATCATAAGGGTTTGAAGGAATTTTGGAGGGTTTAAGGCAAGAGTTTAATTCCGAAAATTATGCCCTTATTTTCTGAGTTGGGCGATTCACTTAAGAAGGGTGTGCAAGGGTTGAGGGTGCATTGTTTAGCCCTAAACAATAAGCCATTAATTATTGCTAATATTGGTGAATTTTATAACCTATTTCCAACGGGTTTGGCATGAATGCAAGTCTGATTTTTTGAAAAATTTCTATGCTATTTATTCCTATTTGTGGTGACTTGGTTTGGGGGAAAATTGATCATGTTTTAGGCTCTAACATTGGCCAATTTTTACATGATATGCATGCTGGAATTTGTCTGCAATTTATCTTCAGTTGTAGAGAGTTTTCGGAGTAGATTTGGTGATAGGAAGAGGGCATTGAAATCATCTTGGTGCCGTACAGAGTTTGGAGTGGAAAGTACATCAATTCAACTTTCTTTCCTCGGTTTGAGCCATAGTTGGCTAACTCTCATATGGTATTTTTATATTTATTTTTGAATATTTGGAAGTGTGAGATTTTCAATTTGGTGATGCATATACAACCCTAGGGTTGGCTGGTTTTAAATTTCAGAATTCAGTTTTTGTTTGGGATTGATAGGGGTTTGTTGGAAAACCTTTTTTTTTCATTATTGTCCCAATTTGGAGACATTACAGTGGTATCAGAGCCATATTTTGGCTATTCTGTGGAGTGAAAGGTTTGATATATGAGTGGCAACAAAAAGGTTAAGCATTACTTGAGGAGTAGCAGGAGGGAAGCGGGGTTTCCACCAGTTGGTTTGCTTGAATAGGATCAAGTTATGGGTCACATGGAGCACCAGGAGACAAAAGGTGAGAGGAGAGACAGGTTGGCCGAGGAGAGGTTTGAGAAGTATTATCAAACTCAGGAGAGGATGACAATAGTGATGGAGGGGTTTCTTCGTTCCCTCAGTGAGATGGGTGGCTTGAAGCCACTCAATGGAGATAACAGTGCTTCAGGGAGTAGGATAAATGCACATACACCCCTTTTGGGGAATGGGGCATCCACATGTAGGTCCACACAACCTAATTTTGTTCAAAGAGAGGAGCACGCACCAGTGAGAGGGGTTATTCAACCCATGCAAGGAGTTAGATAGAGATGGATGACTATCACCTTGTCCGCGACAGTTAGGGAGGTTATGACTTTTTTCTGATTTTTCAATTAGAAATAGGGACATAGTGGGCCCAAGATTGGTCAGAGGTAGAGGGGCAGCCAGTGAGTTCTCCAGCATGCATTGGGGAAATTATCTCTCCACATTTGATGGGTCACAGAGGAGATCAAGGAGGGCATGGATTCAGAAGGTGAATACCTTCTTTTCGCTTCGACCTATGGTAGAGGGAGAGGCCATTCAATTTGCCACTTTGCATTTAGAGGGAGCAGCCCACGATTGGTGGTATCACAATTTGATCACGCAGGGCATCAACACATACACACCTATGAGGAGTTCCACAGGAGATTGATTGAGAGGTTCGATAGAGCGGATCTTGAGCTTTATTTCTGTGATTGAGCTTAATTGAGGAATAGGGCCTCGGTAGATGATTACGTCACAGAGTTTCAGAGACTTTTAGTTATGGTGACTGATATTTCAAATAGGAGATTGGTAGTACTTTTTACAGAGGGCTTGGTTGACTCCCTAAGGGGATTGGTCAAGGCTTTTGATCCCACCTTCACTGAGAGAGGCCATCCAAAAGGCCTACAATTTGAAGTCTTCTACTCCAAGGGGCAGATTTCCACCTTTGAGACAGCCAAAGAGTACTTTTTTCCCACCTACTAGGCAGCAGAGAGGTGGCGGTTTGGGGCAGCCCAAGAGTAGCTTTGCGTGACCACCTAATACCAATCATGTGGGTCCTTTGATTTGACCAAACCAATCTAGTTTGGGGCAGTAGAAGGAGCTACCATGTAGTAGCTTTAATGTGAGGAATGAGCTAAGAAGGAAGGTCTTTGCTTCACATGCGAGGACCCTTGGGTGAAAGGTCACAATTGCCGTGGCAAGGGACAGGTTCACTACATCGAGGTGCTTTCCGAAAAGGAAAATGAGGAGGAAGTTGGGACAACCAACTATGAGGGGAACACTTTGGAGATGGAGAAGAGGAGTTGAGTGGCACCGTGGCATCACTTTCAGGGCTCCTAAATATTATCCCTTCAGAGTTAAGGGATCGTTGAAAGGTACCCCTATTACCATACTTATTGATAGTGGGACAACTCACAATTTCATTGATAGAGGATTGGTAACATCATGCGGACTTCAATCAATGGAGTTCATGGGATCTAGAGTCACAATAGCGGTGGATTCACCATCCCTTGTACAACCAAGATTCCAAAGCTTAGCCTCACTTTGTAAAAACATGTGGTTGAGGATGTTTTTTATGTGGTGGGCATAAGGGAGACCAATATGGTCCTTGGTATTCAATGGTTGCACTCACTTGGTGAATATACACAAAACTACCAAACCATGGAACTTAAATTCAAGATAGCAAGGAGGTTGTTTTGCATGGTTTAAGTGATGGAAAGGCCCCTTCTTCTAAGGCCAATAAAATGTTGGGAGGATCTATCATGAGTATGAGGAGAGTGGAAAAGAAGGCTGTCCCTAGACATAAAACTTAGCCCTTTCATCGAAATTTGGAGCCCTTTAGAAAGCATTTGGTAAGCATTGCAAATTCCCATTGTTGTCATATTTATAATAAAGGGGATGGGAAGAGAATGGATTGCCAAGGGCAACCCAAAATATGCTTGGGGCAGCACCATCCTCTTTCTTGCAAAAGGGGAATTAGTGATGTTTTAAGGAAAAGAGGACACTCCTTGAATTTTGAAGGGATGAAAGTGATTAGTAGCTGTTCAAAGGGTCCAAATGACAAGAAAAGGTCCTACTTGCAAAAGAAGGATAAGCATAGCTGGGATCACCTATGGGTCCTTAGGGACATCAAAAACAATTTATTCTACGCATGGCAGCCAAGAGAAAGAGTGGAAAAAAATGGTAAGAAGTCTGAATTTTATTGTTTCAATTTTCCCGAGTTAAAAAAACAAGTTCAACCACACGACAGAGGGAAAAATTGGCATTTTTATGTCATATTACAGCCCACGTTGGGGAAACTTGGTGCCAACAAGCATTCTGAAAATGATCACATTGTAAAATCTGATTTTGAGGGTCAAGTACAGCAGTATATAGGAGGTCAAAAATTTGGTTTTATTGGTAAATTCCAGCCAAGGGAGTATTCTGGAAATGTGTATAAGAAAGCTTGCTTTTGGATTAATCAAAATTGAAAGGTACAAACTCTATGTTAGGAGTTGGCATAGGCTTTCGTTTGATCAATTTTACACCTTTCCTATGCATAAAGGGAATGGTAGAAGACACACTCAAGGAAGGTTGTACCTATGTACTCTTATCACTCAAGGTAAGTTGTATGGTGAGATCTTAGTGATTAATTATGGAATTGTGAATACTTTTTATTAAGGCACATTATTCACTTTGAGATACTATATCAAAAGCAATCAAGCATGGCATGTCTTGGTTCTTTTGGGTTGTGAGGAATTCCTGGGAAATGATTATGACATCTTGAACCTATGGAGCAACCAACATGGTATGTGTTTAGCAAATGGGAAGCTCAAATTGAAGGTTCTTTTTAGTGGGAAGTCATATCAGTGAGAAGATGCATTATGAAGAATGTGGGGAAAGCCCCATGGCTTTTGCAATTGCTTGAGGACAAGCAATTTTGGGTGGGGAGGATTGTAATATCCCCCTTTTTGGCATTACTTGCTTTTGGACCCTTAGCTTGGTTATTCCCACGAGGTTAAGGGAAGGAAAGAGAATGGAACATTGAGGGAGGCTAATCTATGAGCAAAAAGGTAAAAAGTACTTGAGCGTTCTAATTTTTAGTTGAGTTGCAAAAAATGTACTTTTAATCTTATGTTCACTTAAGTTGGGGTCATGGGAGCCTAAACCCTAAAAAAAAAGGGAGTTTTAAAAGATGGAGTGCTTATGTTTTGAAAAGGTACAACTGTACAACTTGGATGCCGCTCGTTGGGGTTGAAGATAAAAGCAATTGAAGAGGTTATGTTGAATATTGAATTGGAAACTTTGATCAAGTATGTCAAGCTTGATTACCACATTTTGAAGATGAAATCCTTCAAGAATGTCAACGGTTTGGGGATGAAAACCTCCATTCTTTCTACTTGGTCAGCTCAATTCAAGAGCTGTAAGTGAGCTTCAAAATTGCATGTTTACATGCAAGTGGATTTACAAAGGTGTTTTTGGACACCACCTATATTGAGGAAATATTGCAAACCCTATCAGAAGCTGGTTTTGGTGATTTTACAAGTCTTGAAGAGTGATGAATTACCTTGGGAGCTTGTTCGTGGCATTGAAGATCATTCCATGGTGTGACGACTTGCCTAGAGAATTGGGCGAGCCATTTGGAGGGGTTCGTTGAAGTCAAATAAGGTTGCATAATATTCTATTTAATTTTTTAGCTATGGCGACTTGACTGGAGGGCTGAGCTTGAGGATTTTGGGGCTGATTTGGAGTTTTCGCGGAGTATAAAATATTGCAAATATTTTTATACTAATTTTTTAGCTTGGGCAACTTGCCCTAGGAGCCTTTTGGAGGCCATTTTGATGATTTTTGGTAAGTGAAATAATTTGATTTATTTCATATTTTTTTTTGAGGTAGGGCGAATCAGTTGGAGGAGATTTTGGGCATCTTCAGAGGGTTTTTAGATTCCGCTTGACAAGGTACAAGGTATATTCTTTGTGATTTTTGTGGCAATAAATCATAAGGGTTTGAAGGAATTTTGGAGGGTTTAAGGCAAGGGGTTAATTCTGAAAATTCTGCCCTTATTTTTTGAGTTGGGCGGTTCACTTGAGAAAGGTGTGCAAGGGTTGAGAGTGCATTGTTTAGCTCTAAACAATAGGCCATTAATTATTGCTAATATTGATGAATTTTATAACCTATTTCCAGTGGGTTTGACATGAATGCAAGTCTGATTTTCTGAAGATTTTACATGCTATTTATTCCTATTTGTGGCGAATTGGTTTGGGGGAAAATTGATCATGTTTTAGGCCCTAACATTGGCCAATTTTTACATGATATGCATGCTAGAATTTGTCTGCAATTTGTTTTCAGTTGTAAAGAGTTTTCGGAGTGGATTTGGTGATAAGAAGAGGGCATTGAAATCATCTTGGTGGCATGGAGAGTTTGGAGTGGAAAGTACATCAATTCAACTACCTTTCCTCACTCGGTGTGAGCCATAGTTGGCTAAATATCATAAGGTATTTTTATATTTATTTTTGAATATTTGGAAGTGTGAGATTTTCTATTTGGTAATGCATATACAGCCTTAGGGTTGGCTGGTTTTAAATTTCAGAATTCAGTTTTTGTTTGGGATTGATAGGGATTTGTTGGAAAACCCTCTCTTTTTATCATTGTCCCAATTTGGGGACATTACAGTTGACGTCGGCTAAGTTTGAGTGACTTTTTGGGTTTTGAGCAGTATTTATAGGTATTCTTTTTCCCATTTCTAAAAAACAAGACATTCAATCCGCTCTGCACAAGCACACAAATCTATCTTAGTAAGAAGAAGAGGAATTAGGGCTTAGGAGCTTACACTTGAGGAAGACTTGTTTCCGCAAGGTTTTTGAAGATATAAAAAAAATAAAAAGTACACCTTCTTTGGAGTTCCCACCTAATGATACTTAGGTTGTTTTCTTTCCATCTTGAGCTTCACCTACAACATCTCTCACAAAGTGCCACTTGAGCCAAGGGGGAGATTGATGTGCGAGAAGTCAACCCAAGGTAAGTATTCCTAACCGTCTACTTTTCTTCATTTACTTTGGTGGATATATTGTATTGTGATGTTATTGTCTTTTATGCTTAGATTAGCTCATATTTGCATGCTTTGCTCCTTTGTTTACACCCCATGTTTATTGCTAAATAACATCCTTACAATCCTTATATTAGATACCTCTTGGTTATCGCCAAATGGCATTACCTTTCCTTTGATTACCTGAGTTTATCCCTCTTACATCTTGGATCTAGGTAGGTCTATGCTCGTTAGTTCCTTGTATAGATTTCCTAGTAGAATCCTTGCGATCTTCATTGTACACAATTCTTGTCTATAGCTCCGTACCACTTTGTGGAACATCTTGTATGTGTGTTGGATCTTTTATGGTTTTCTACCTTTTCCTATATTAGAGGATCCTTATATTGTTGACCTTATTCATCCCACATATAATACTCGTATCAATTTCATTAGGATCTTCAACCAATTCTATCCTTGAAAGTGGGATTTGAGTCCATAGAACGTGTATAATAGAGCTTTCAATCCTTCCACATCTCATTCCTCTATCGAAGTTTGTCTTGATATCTAGCCATTGGCCCCTCATGCCCTACCTCTTTCTTTCCCTGTTACTTCACATGCTAAGAAAGAACAAGAAAAGGCTCATTTTTGTCAAACACTTTTAGGCCCTTTAATTGAAAGTTGTTGACATTATTGCAAAGACTCGATCAAAGAAAAAACAGTTGATGTATCAACAAAGATCACCTCATGCTTTTTCAAGTTGGAGACAAAAATTTGGCTATAT
This sequence comes from Torreya grandis, assembly GCA_037957365.1. Classification (NCBI taxonomy): domain Eukaryota; kingdom Viridiplantae; phylum Streptophyta; class Pinopsida; order Cupressales; family Taxaceae; genus Torreya; species Torreya grandis. Next base: position 1,709,749 of record JARHVA010001141.1, on the reverse strand, counting down.
TTGGACAAGCACAACTTCAAGGACAAGACACATCGCAATGTCAAGCTGCTTAGATATGGCCTTACAAAATCATTCAACAAGTTTTATGTAATGCTTTTCAACTTGACCTTCCAACAGGCTGGGTATTCATGATGTGGTGAATTTCAATTTGCTTAAACATTATGAGGAGTCCACCTTGGAGACAGGTTCCAATCAGCCATCTTGAGAATGTTCTGAATTTTCAGCCACATGAAGAGGTTGGCACAGTCTTTGACACAAAGATCCACACTACTCATAAGGGCTCTTCCACATCATATCCCATTGCTGAGAAAGGCCAATTATTGGCATGAAAGTTACCTTTGCACAAATAGCTCAAATTAAACAAGGAGCCAATGAATATGAGTGATTATGTGCTTAGGTTTAAGACTATGGTTATAAGGAATGATAAGGACAAGGGTCCTTAACTTAAATATTTTATCATTTCACCTTAAGTCCTTAAAAGGTCTAATCTTCTATCTTTTAATTGGTTTGTAATTTTTGTATGCATTCTATATAAACCACCACTAATAGCTTGATCTTCTTGAGTTTGGAACTGAAGTTGAGGTTTATAGAAATGGTATAATTGTTATATTAGAAGCAGGAAACACTGTTTAAATCTGTGTTGTACAGGCATGAGTCCCCTGTTCCCATTCTCCCTCTCCCGTCCCCATTTTATTTTCCTATACAAATACTATTTCTAGGTTTTTTGTGTTCACTTGTTTTCTTGTTCCCCCCAAAAGAGGACATAGTGGAACGTAATTTTAAACAAAAGTGAATGTGTTTTAAATGTGCCCACTATGGAAAAAAGTTGTCTTTCAGACATCCCACACTTCATCCTAGTCAAACATGGCAATTGCATGGTTGAACTTGCATGTTTTTGAAAAAAATGCTATGCTTCTAAAGAAACCATGTTATATACGTGCAAAAGAGAAATACAGGAAAAACACAGTAAAAAATTAGAATGCAAAATACATATTTTTTGCTTATTTTTCAAATGTTATCCTTTTTCTAACTCCCTAGTTTTTCCCATTTTAAGACTGGGTAACTGAAAATACACACTCCAGCCATGTGTCATTGATGTGTAAGTGTCGTGTTACTATGTCTGTTATAGAAGATGAAAAAATCCCCAATTCTTCTTTATTAATGATCCCTTAATCATGATTTTTTTTTTCATTTTTGGCCCTAAACTAATAATCATAATCTGATTATTTCAATGTCACCTATCAATGATATATTAAACATATTGATTTAATATATTGGTTAGACTTAACTGATACTATATTAGTTAGCTTTAACTAATGGTTAGTTGCCAACTGCCACAACTGTATGTAACTGCCTTCTGCATAATAAATGAAGGATGCACACACACTTCAGTGCGTGTCTTCCAGTTTCTATTCATTCTTTCAACAATCATATATGATTACATTGGTATCAGAGCCAATTATTCAAGAAGCCCTAGTTGGTTACAAATGAGATACAACAAAGTTCAGGGAATCCTTAGTCGGGTTTGAATTGCTGCGAAGAAGAAAACGAGGCATTAACATACAAGTCTGTAAAGACTAGACATGTCGTGATTGGTGTATGTGTAAGGGTCATGATGCAGATCGAAGGAAGAATGCCAAAGTGCTAAGGCACAAGAGGACGAGTTTCAAAGGCAAACAAACTCAGTAACGTGATCAAACACAATTGCGGACAACAATGATTAGACATACGAACAACAAATCTCGTTTGTGAGGACGTAATGCATTGGATCTGCAATGTAGACCAAAAAACAAAAATCACTAACCAAACAGACTGTTAAAATGATGCAATAGATATACAGTTGTGCCAGGGGGAAGGAAGGACGAAGGACGCATAGGACGGAAAAAACACGAAGTAGAAGAGAAGAACGTAGACAAACATGTGAACAAACATAACTTGAACCAGTCAGGGCACAGGAAGCAGTCAAAATTTTGCTATTGCAGACTAGAATGCTCTCTAAGGACATGATTTTGCTATGATTGAAGGTGTTAGGCATTGCTGCCATTAAAGCACGAAGTCTGTAGAAAACAAACCCGCTTGAGACCAATTCTGTGTAGCATCTAGAAAGGAAAATGACTGAGATTGCAAGTATGATTTTCTACTTTCAGATTGTTATTTGTTTATAAGCAAACTCATTATATAAAGCATGTTTTTCCATTTGCATTGATTTTTGGGTCAGAAAATTGTACTTTTTCTATTGCATTGATTTTTGGGTCAGTTGGACAACTGTACTTTTCTTAGTGATTTAATTTCCAGATCAGAGAACTATAGCTGCATTAATTTTTGAGTCAACCCTGTACTGTACTTTTTTTGGTCATAGTCAAACATTGTGTATAAAATGGCCAACATAAAAAATCTGGTTTTGTTGAACGCACAAAAATTAATTGGCCAAAACTATACTGTTTGAAGTCATAAGATTTTGACAATTGCGGAATATCATGATTGGGACAAAATCATTCTCGACACTAAAGAAAAACTGGTGATAAATTTTGTTGATTATGACAAACATCATAAGGAGGCCTTACTGTTATTGAAACTCTCTGTATCGGATGACATAATTCTCAAGGTCCGGAATGTCAGTTGGGTAAGTGCAGTATGGACCAATCTGAAAAACAAATACCAAACTTCGAAGAAAAGTCGAGTCCTGTATCTAAAAGATATGTTTTTCTCTACAAAGATGATTCATGGTGGGTCTCTATCAGAATAACTTATTTGGATGAAAGATCTTCAAAACCAACTATTACCATTGACAAAAAGGTGGATGATGATGATATGGTGGCACTGGTTCTAAATAGTTTGACATCCTTCTATGAATCTTTTGTGGAGGCTCTACATCTAATGGCAGGAAGTAGGACCCTGACATTTGATCAAGTTAGTTGTTATTTGCTGCGAAAAGTAGGCAGACACAATTTTGTGAGTCCAGTTATGGACAAATAGAAAGTGCACTTGTTGCTCAGTTGAAGGGGAAGTGGAAAAGAAGTCCTGAAGGATCTACTACCAAAATTAAGGTGAAGTGTTATTACTGTTATAAGGTTGGGCATGTTAAGAGAGATTGCCGAAAGTGGCAGTATGATCTTTCACATAACAAAAAGTCGAAGGGGCAAGCAAATGTGATAGCAGTTGAAGCTAAGTTTGTTGAAGAATATGATCTCATGGCATCATATTCAAATGGAAGTACTACCAGTCGTTGGTTCTTTGATTTTGGTGCATCCAAACATTTCACGCCTTGTGAAGACTGGTATGTTAACTTTTATTCAAAAGCAAGTTTTTTTGATTTAGTTTCAGGAGGTGATGGAAGATCAGATGCTATGGAAGGGATAGGAGATATACGCATTGTATTGATTAATGATGCAACATTCATAGTAGAAAATGTTAGGTATGTCCTTAAAATGATTAAAAATCTATCATCTCTAAGTCAGTTAACTGAAAAGCCTAACATTTCAGTGAATTTCTCGAAGAAATGTATTGTGTCTGATGTAAAACTTGACAGAGTAGTAACTCTAGGCATTGGGCAAAATGGATTGCATCGGCTTGTTGATCTTGCCATAGTCAACTTGCATGCATTAGTTGTGGAGGATAATATAAGCTTTGTGTGGCATGAGAGATTTGGACATTTCAACCTTCAATACTTAGCCAAACTCAAAAGAACAAATATGGTTCTTGGATTGCCTACTATGCAAGAAAAATAGGATATTTGTATAGTTGTTTGACTGGCAAGCAAAAGTAGAAACCATTTCTCACTAAAGATGCGTAATGTGCAAAAGGGATCTGAGATCTTCATGCAAATCTTTGTGAGCCAACCTGGAAACCATCTTAGTCCTCAGAGAGATAATTTTGGTTGTTGGTGGATGACTTCTCCAAGAAGATGTGGGTTTACTTGACAAATAAGTCTAATTGTTTCGCTGCATTTGTGAAGTTCAAAGTATTGGTGGAAAACCAAACAAGCCGACGGATCAAGAATTTAAGATCCGACAATGGGAGTGAATTTACTTCCAAGCAATTCCAAAACTATTGCAGCAAGGAAGGAATTCATCGACCGTTGACAACTCCGTACACTCCACAATATAATGGGGTGGTTGAGAGGCATAATCACACTATCATGGAGATGGCTTGGTCCATGATGCATAGTAGGGTCATGCCGTACAAATACTGGGAGAAGCAATGAACATGGTAGTATATATCCTAAATAGGAGTTCATGCAAAGCTTTGCAGGATGTCACACCTAAGGAAGCATGGTCTAGAATCAACCCTAAAGTAACGCATTTTGATGTTTTTGGTTTTGCTACATTGGAATGTCCCTTTTTGGACAAAAAACAACAATTTCATATTTTTCTGTAAACTCTTTTTGTAAATTTTTGAATGCTATTTTTTATTTTCACATGCAAATACTAGTTTTTTGTAAACTCTTTTTGGTAAATTTTTAAATGCTATTTTTTATATTCACATGAAAATACTAGACGAGCACATGCAACACTTAGTACTGAAAACCCAAACTGTAATCATTATTGCAGTCAATGATTACATAAAATAATGCTGAAAACAATTTCAATAGATTGTTGAATGTTTCCCAACCAAACCCTATGATGCGGAAAGAATAAATTTTGATAAACGAAACCCTTATAGTCTGATTTTTTCAACAACAGGATGGTTGTACCTATTCGAATGAATGCTTGCAAAGGCAACGTTGTATAGTACAACTCACGACAGGATTTCTTTATTGATTTTGATGAGACGACACTTGTATATGAAGGTATGATAGGGCAGACACAAAATTACAGCAGCATAAACTCCCTCGAAACCCTTCACCAAGGCTTGTGCAACCGTCCCAAGGCTGCTATTTGCAATGCAACTCTTATATGGTATGGTGGCCAAACCCTAGGGTACTACAACCTTTGTTTGGCATGAAACCCTGATTTGTTGATGCAACAAACCCTCATGAAAATTCTGAAAATTGATAATACCTTGTAGGAAACTAAAATTTGAAAATACTCTGATTTGTCCGCACAATTGTGATCCATGTATGGAATCACCTCAAAGGATAAGAGGGTTTTCATCCTCAGATCCTAAATTACGAAAGATGGAGGTTTTTGTCCCCACAACCATCTTCGACTAATAAGGGTTTTTGTCCTTATGTTGAAAAAACCTGAAGAACTATGAAGTTCAAAAAATTTAGAAAATATATTGATGATAAACTTGAATAGATATAAATGTGAGAGAACTCTCAACTATAGACTCAATTGTCACTTTTAGGGTTAGGGTTTTACTTTTCACTTTTACCCTTTTATTTTATTCACTTTTTCTCACTCTTTTCTTTATTTCTAATAATAATAAAGTAATATTAAATTGTCACTTTTTTAATAAAATAAAAAGTAAGTCACTTAGACAACTTATAATATTAACTTTATAATTTTTCACTTTATTTGAAAAATGAGACATGATAGTCTGCCCTTCCCAAAGATTGCTTGTCTTCGAACAATTTCTGAACCATCTTGCAAATACCCAGATCCCAAATCATTCTTTATGATTCCCATCTAAATGTGAGCACCTGAAGTTGCTTTGCTTGTTGATCTTCAATTGCTTGCAAAACTTTCTTAGTTGTGCTCAAATCTGTATTTGCAACTTCTAGCTTTCCTAGAAACTTTTTTTCATGGAGAATTATCTCTTCATTTTGCTTATGTTGCACTGCTTTGATTTGATCTTCATATAAATTGTTGTTTGCATTAAGAGTTAATGCTTCTGAAGTCTTGGCCATTTCTTCAATTGCCTCTATGCATGCCATTTCAACCTCATAACATTCGCTGAATGTGATCATATCCGTGTGCCCTGAATCTGTAGCATAAAGATTAATGAAGCCGAATTCCACCTTCTCCACAATTTTATGTTCTTCCATTACAATTGGAGAATTATTGTCCTTAATTTTCTGCAGGTGGCTATCAACTGAGCTTCCTTATCTCTCAGCGATTCATCACATCTTTTTTGGTCCTCATTACATCCTTTGCCCTTGTCTGCAATGTGGTTAGTTTCTTTTCAACCACATTCTCTAGTTCCTTTTCAGATAAGATCTCTTTACCTTTGACTTGCATGCTGAATTACTTTTGCTCCTTCGTAGATTTTTGAAACTCAGATTTTGACCTTTCCATCTTCTTTATTTCTATCCATGCCTTTAAATCTTTTTGATATTCTTGCATGCTTGCAACATCTCTAACATGGATTCTGGCACTGTTCTCATGATTCACAAGCTGGGAAGATCACAACTCTGATATCACTAGAATGTTTTTTTTTGGACAAAAAAAATAATTTTGGATTTTTCTATAAACCCTTTCTGGTAAATTTCTGAATTCTGATTTTTATATTCACATGCAAATACTAGACTAGCACATGCAACGCTTAATACTGAAAAATTCAATTGTAATATTTATTTCAGTCAATGATTACATGAAATAATGCTGAAAACAATATCAATAGTTTATTGAATGTTTCCCAACCAAACCCTAGGATGCAAAAAGAATAAATTTCGATAAATGAAACCTTTATAGTCTGATTTTTCTTATAGCAGGATACCTATACCGATTAGAATCAATGCTTGCAAAGGGAAGTGTTGTATAGTACAACTCACGGTAGGATTTGTTGACTGATTTTAACAAGATGACAACTGTAGATGAAGGTACAAGCCAGACATAGAATTATAGCAACATAAACTCCCTCAAAACCCTTCACCAAGACCTGCACAGTAGTCCAAAGGCTATGATTTGCAGCAGAACAGTCCCAAGATGGTATGGCGGAAACCCTAGGGTATGGCAGCTTTTGTTTGGCATAAAACTTTGATTTGTTGATCCAACAACCCCTCACGAAAATTCTAGGAATTGATAATACCTTTTCGCCAACTAAACTCTGAAAATAACTTGACTTGTCTGCACAATTGTGATCCCTGTATGGAATCACCTCAAAGGATAGGAGGGTTTTCATCTTCAGATCCTAAATTACAGAAGATAGAGGTTTTTGTCCCCACAACCGTCTTCAACCATTAAAGATTTTCGTTTTTATGTTGAAAACCCTGAAGAACTATGAAGCTCAACAAATTGAGAAAATTTATTGATCATAAACTTTAATGGATACAAATGAGGGAGAACTCTCAATATATAGACTCAATTGTCACTTTTAGGGTTAGGGTTTTAATTTTCATTTTTACCCTTTTATTTTATTTTCACTTTTCCCTTTTCTCACCCTTTTCTTTATTTTCAATCATATTAATGTAATATTAAATTGTTACTTTTTTAATAAAATAAAAAGTAAGTCATTTAGACAACTTAAAATATTAACTTATTATTAAGTCACTTAGACAACTTAAAATATTAACTTGTTATTTTTTACTTTATTTGAAAAAAGGGACATGACATGCATATATTTTAGTTCTTGATCGAAAGAGGATTAAACTAGATTCCAAGAGTGCTAAATGTTTTTTCGTTGGCTATAGTGACCAATTTAAGACCTATAGACTTATTAATGTTTCTACTAACAAGATATTTGTTAGTCGAGATGTTGATGTGAAGGAGACAAAATCCTTCTTTGTTTGTAACCAACAAGCACTCTTTGAGATACATGAATCTAGTGTTTGTCATTCCTTTGAAAGATGAGGAATCGAGATCATTCACTATGCCATCATAGACTCCAATGCAACAACCCATAGTTGATATTTTTAATACTCCACTAGTATATAAACAACGCCAACCTACATTGGTTAACACTACGTTGATATTCAACTAATACAGGATTCTTCAGTACATCGGAGGCCTAAGTGGTTTTACTCCACTCGATAGGATGTGCGCGAGGATGAAATACCTCAATCAGATGCACGACCTCTAATGACATTTAAGAAAGTTGTGAATTCAACTAAGGAGCATGTTCATTTTGCTCTTGCTTCTAATCTTTTCACAATATCTCAACCATAGAGGTATTTTGAAGCAAAAGGCAAACTTGAATGGGAGACTGCCATTCAATTATAATATGATGCCTTGATGAATAACAATACCTGGCAATTGGTGGAGTTACCTCCAGGTAAACAAACCATTGGCTGCAAATGGGCATACAAAGTAAAGTGAAAAGTTGATGGTACTTTGGATAAGTACAAGGTCCGTCTTGTTGTGAAAGTTTTTTCTCAACAAGAGGGAATAGACAATGATGAGACTTTTGCTCTCATTGTGAAGATGGTCACATTTCGATTGCTTCTCTCCATAATAGCTCAGTTTGGATGTAAAGTGTTTCAGATGGATGTCAAAAGTGCTTTCCTAAATGGAGATTTGGATGAGGTTTACATGGTACAACTTGAAGGTTTTCGGGTACTTGGTAGTGCTCATCTGGTTTGCAAATTGAGCAAGTTTTTATACGGGCTTAAGTAGGCTCCATGAGCCTAGTATATCAAAATTGATCAACATCTACAAGATTCGGGATTCAGAAGGAGTCTTTTTTATCCAAATCCTTATGTCAAAAGTGATGGTGAGATGACATTGTGATACTAATTGTCTATGTTGACGATCTTGCCATCATAGCTAGTGGGGCCACTACAAATTCAACGAGTAAAATCAAATTTATGTGTTGCTTTTGACCCGATTGATCTAGGCCTCCTACACTATTGCTTGGGTGTAGAATTTTGACAACATGACCATTTCTTTTTCATAGCTCAGGTCAAATATGCCACAAATATTTTGAATTTTGGAATGACAAATTGTAATCCTGTTAGTACACCTATGGAGGTCGAGTTGAAGTTGTCAGCACATGATGATTCATCACTAGTCAATGAATCACTCAACAGACAATTGGTGGCCAGCTTGACATATCTTACATCCACACAACCGGAGCTTTGTTTTGTTGTTAGCTATCTTTCTTGGTTTTTGTCTCAACAGAAGCTTATTTATTGGATAGTAGCAAAACGTGTTTTGAGATATGTCAAAGGAACTCTTGACTTTGGCATCCTATATTAGAGGGCAAAAGATTTCAGATTGATAGGCTATACAAACTCTGATTGGGAGGATCAATGGATACTTAGAGGTCTACCACCGGATATATCTTTTGCTTTAGTTTAGGAGTTGTTTCATGGCAAGGCAAGCTTCAACATATTGTGGCTATATCTTCCACAGAAGCAGAATACAAGGCAGCAATTAGTGCCAGTTGTGAAGCAGTTTGGCTACGTTGGATTTTTGTTGATTTGCAACTTCCTCCATCTACAACTACTCCATTTTTCTGTGATAAACAAGATGTATTGATGTTGGTGAAGAATCTTGTATTCCATGCACACACCAAACATGTTGAGATCCATCATCACTACATTCAACAATTGGTTGAGTCCAGTGATATGTCTCTTCACTTCTATGCGTCTACAGAGCAGCCTGCAGATCTACTGACTAAACCTCTTGGTCCTATTTTGTTTGTAAAATTTCGGGACAAACTTGGTGTTGTTTCCGGTTTAGTGATTAAGAGGGCATATTAAATATATTGGTTAGACTTAACTAATACTATATTAGTTAGCATTAACAAATGGTTATTTGCCAACTACCCCAACTGTAACTACCTTTTGCATGGTAAATGAAGGAGGCGCACACACTTCAATGTGTGTCTTCCAGTTTTTTTTTCATTCTTTCAGCAATCATATTTGCTTACATGAGATGGAGTAGAGGTGATTTTCGATGTTATCCTTTTAATTTAGGAGCTCATTTTTCTTGATACTGCTATCAAGTTTACTGTGCATTAGTGAGCTGCCCTTTTTTTGAATTTGTTCTCATTTGGAGTAAGGTAATCATGCATATTACAGAAAATGTTATTTGCATCTTGTAAAATTTGATTGTTATTTAGTTGTTTATATGTATATCACTACAAGTTGCCATTGACAAGAGAATAACTTTCTCAAGGGCTGAAACTTGCCATTGTTTCTGTGCAACTAGAATTTTACTGTTATCAGCATTTTATCAGTAGCCCTTTTACATCCTCGGTGAGCCTTTTGAGAAATAGTGTTTTAAGGCTTCCACAGTCCATAACAATAGTAAAAAAGCTTCTGGAAAGACCTTTGATTAAAAAAATTGAAACCATCACAGGTCTTTCCCGAAGCTTTTTACAATTTTCGAGAATCCTTTCTTACAATGAAATGATGTTTAGGGAGTTTGGATATATGCCCACAAACGAATATTGACCAAAGTTTGAAGACACTATTTTTGGTGAATTTTCCAGAAACATATGTATCAAAGAGTTAATTGTTGGAAAAGTTTACTCTGTCTACCGTTGATTTCTGCCACCATTTTTTGTGATTCATAAAATATACTTCCAAGATGTGAATCTTGTTCTAGGAAAGTTCCTTTATGCATTCTTCATAAATTTTCATTAAATATTTCATTTGACAATTCTAAGCTTGAAATTACTGACTTGGCATTTTCTGTTTCAGGTTGGCTTGGATTGTTTTGTCCATGCATTCTGTTTGGGCGCAATGTTGAGAACATGAAGAAAGACATGGACATATCATGGGTGACACCATGTACTTGCCATGCAGTTTGTGTTGAAGGCGGCATGGCTTTAGCTGTAGCAACAGCATTATTGCATGGTGTGAATCCTCGTGTAGCTTTCCTGATCGGAGAAGGTTTATTTTTTGCGTGGTGGATGTGTGGCATTTACACAGGTCTCTTTCGGCAAGATTTACAAAAGAAGTATCATCTTAAGGTGAACAGTTTACAACTGAATCCTCCAACGAGGGTATTCTCATTTGCTTTTTTTACTAGGTCACATAAGAAGTTTGTATTGTGGGAGGTGTAGAAATTGCACTATTCATGATGGTGGCAACGATATGCTTATTCATAGTTAAGAAATGCTGTTTTCAGCGCTTGCTTCTTTCTTTCCAAGGTCATTCTACCTTTGACTGCTACATAAATAGTTTTCTGCTGATGATGGTACTAGGAAGGTTTCAATGTCATTGTTCTGACATGTTTGTATACTTTGTGCAGAACTCACCTTGCGATCCTTGTTTAGTGCATTGCTGCATGCATTGGTGTGCACTTTGTCAAGAGCATCGTGAAATGCAAGGGCGTCTGTCAGATGATGTTGCAATGCCTATGACAATCATAAATCCCCCTCCTCCTCAAGAGATGGTTTCTGAGAATAAGAATCCAGGCACTAGCAATAATAATCAACAAAATCATGTAGAGATGGAAGCATTATGATATTGGGCTAATTTTGTTCAACATGTGAGAAACAGTGCTTTGCAATAACGTTCTGAAATTGTTTTCCTATGCTTTCATCTCCTATTCCTTTAGAAAGGCCTTTTTCCAGAAAGTAAATAAAAAATAATAATCCCTATGGTGGCATTTCACATGATCAGCCAAGTATTTGTTCCTTCACAATTCCAGTTATAGTTTTCTTTATTACCCCAATAAAATTCTCATTGTGGCTTGGATGGCAGGAAGCTCCCATTTTCCACATTCTGCAGGATATGACAAACATCATGATGTTATAAAATTCCAGTAACTTAAGTATTTAGATTTTTGCTTGAGGGCAAAGTTATTTTGTTGATTTTCAGTCTGAATTAGCATTTCTGAATCTATTCATGAATTCCGAAATGCTGTAGTTTCCAGCCTAGTGATCAAAATTAAATTTACGCATATGAGATAAATTGTTATATAAATTGTGTAATGTCAGTCAATGGTATTCATGGCTCAAATGGATCTGAGTGGAAGTGATTTCGAAAACGTGGTATGCAACTAAACAACATTCTCGAATATGGTAGCTAGCTTGTTGGGTTTCATTGCATCCTTATAATCTTATTATTTCTTAATTTTTAAGTAATTCTCAATGTTCACTCATTGGCATAGCAGTTATGGCCAGCTTAACAATGATTGGACTGATGAAGTTGCACGTCCAATTTGTATTTTGTTAATCATTCTGGTAAGAACAAATTTAGGGCCTCTTCTACTGCAAGGCCAATTACATAAATTCAACTTCTGTTGGGCATATTTCTGCGAGGTTATTTTATTTATGTTTATAATATATGTGCATGCATGTACGTATGTACGTATATGTTTGCATGTAAGTGTTTATAATTGTATGCACATTCACAAATATGCCTACATACATACATATAGAATGTCTATGCCTATGTATTCTAGGAATATATTTGATTTTGATTTTATTTGGGACTCGTCTCTTTTCTTTTCATTCTTAGTTTTTCGCTTCCTTGACCAGTGGCTCTGAATCTTCACAGCACCCATTTTGATGTCTGACTTTGAATCTCACGTGCTAGTGAACTGAACCTATACCAAAACAACAAGTTGCTCTCAGCTAACATGGCACATAACATTTCATATTGCTTAAGTTTGCTGGTTTGAGTATTGAAGATAGCCAAAGCAAAGAGAGAACCAGAGGCTTCTGGAAAACCATTGAAAAGGAGATGGTTTTTATTTCAACAATAAATGAAACTCCTACCCCTCTGAACTTTATATCACCAGAAGTAAAGAAGTTCTAATTCCACAGACGTATATTTTTATGAGTGGAGGCTAAATTACATTGAGGGATATCAAGAAAAAATGCCAAGATCATTTATGGAATCAAACTTACATGAGGGATATCTTCTGTTTACTCTAAAAGAAATATTTCAAAACTATGGCGAGCAAGCCCAATCATGTACCCATTTTTAAATAATGGCAATGGAGACAATGGAAAATTATTCCATGGTTATGGTTACTGATCAGGGAAGCATTTTATGGCAAAAATTGTAACAGAAAGTACAGATTATCAGCTGGAAAAAATAGAAGAATAAATAAAGTGTTGAGGCCACACTCTATCAAGCACACCATCCAACAATTTCTTATTAAGAGTTCTAACCAAAAGTTTACTGGAATTTAAGAAATCCTCTGATGCTGTCATAAGAACTAATATCAGTGAAAGAGAGGACACTGGAATTATTTGAACTAAAACATAGTTGAAACTATGGATAGCAACATATAGGTTAAACAATGATGCTTTCTGTTCCCCACTTTATTTGGAAGTAGAGTGCTTGGTGAAACACCTAACAAGCCCTATCATCAGCACCTTGCAATATGGAGGTTTCATTGTTCTAATCCCCAAAGATTTTTAGGTACAAGCCCTATCATCAACACCCAAAGGTATTTGTAAGTGTTAATCAAGGAAAAAATGTTAGCTTCATGGTGCAAGCTCCATATTTTGAGATCCTCGACATTTCTGGGTGGTGTTAGTCTTTAATATCTCACTAACTTGATTTTCAACCATTAAAATTCTTTTTGAATTTGTCTCTTATCATTAAATCCTTTATCAACTAGTTATCGATGAATTTGTTCTATCGAAGTAAATTGACTTTTGGGAGCCTATCTTTAACTATAAGGTTTAAGGGGTTATTATCTGAAGCCAAAGCTTGATCTTTTCTTTGACATCAAGTCGAAGCGTGAGCTCAATTCAGCAATTAGAGGCAATCTAGCCTACCTATAAATGATCTCTTGGCTAAATTTATATAAAACTCTAAGCCATCCTACCTACCTTATTACTTTCCCTTTTCCGATCATGCTATTGGCTGCTCAATGTCAGGTTGCTAAGTACAGGTAAGAGATACATTTTTAGCTTGTCTAATTATATTATGTATATTTACAAGTGCCATGAAGGCCTTAGGATTCTTTGTATATTGATCTCCCAATTTGACAGCAAAAGACAGGATTTATATCATAGTTAGCTGCATCTCAGGGACGAGGAAATTGGGTTATAGGGTTTCAGCGATGGCAAAAAAATTCTTGGATTTTGGGGGCGGCAAAAAAATTCTTGAATTTTGGGGACGGCTATCAAAATAGTATAAAATTATTTTTTTAATATTTTTATTGTGTTCAATGTAGTTTAGGTGTTTAAAATTTATTCGAAGCTTTTTAGGGTTCATTCAGGGTTAGGTTTCAAATTTTTTTTTAAATGACAGGTTCTTTTTGTCGGGAGGATGCCGGGGTCTATTTTAAAGTGATAGCGTTAGAATTTTTTTTTTAAAAGCTTAAAATATATATATATATATATATATATATATATATATATATATATATATTTTTAAAAAATTAGGGGATTTCCACTCCATGTTCCCAGTTCCCTAAACTTCCAGGACATCCCCTGGTTCCTCAGGGACGTGTCCCCTCATAACACTGATTTATAGAGGGTAGGGAGGGGTCCTAGTACTTATGTATATACCTTTTTATATTAGAGCTTACTATTACTCACAAAACAATAAAGGAGATCTTTTGAATTCTCAAATTATCATTCCCCAGTGCAAATATTGAAAAAGCAACAGAAATTGATCTTTCCCAGTGGATAGTTCCTTCCTCTGTGAATTCTATGAATAGAAGGCAACAAAAGTTGATCTTTCATTTAAAAGATCATACTATCACCTGATTTTATGTTTTGTAGGTAAGTTTCTGGCTAAGAGTAGAAATTATAGCTATCAAGATAAAACTAGACATTCATTTTCCTTCACAAATCTTTACTATTGATCTGACCATGTTAACTTTCATTTCAAGCCTCAAGTTTCTTGGATTCATCTTGATACTTTTGTAGCTCAATGAGTTTAAGAGTTTGTATTAGCAACTCCCAAAATTCACTAGCTGACCAGTAATAGTTTGAGTTCAACACTCCATAACTGGCATCAAATCCTCTTCTATATATCGACAGATTAGGGATGTAATTCTTCAGCATTTATGTAGATAGTTCTTATACAAACACAGCTAGAACCATATTAGCCATATCATCAAATTCTCTTGGTGAATCTAGGAAATGGACATCTATTAAGTTAAATGCCAAGAATGCAAGTATGAACATACAGTCAAAACATAGAACTTTATATCACTGCTATTCCAATACTGCAAACCGACCTCAACACATCAATGAGCTTAAATCTGTCATTTGTTTCCTATCTCATAAAACACAATCCTTACGGAGTGTTGTCCAGACTGCAAGACTACAACAGATATGTCAAGCGTTTTTGGTTTTGACAACCCTCAATCAAGCATATAAACGTTCAGTCATACCAGATGTACAGATAGCTTGAGCTCTTACAAGTGAGCCATACATCTCAAAACTGAAACCCAAAGACACATTCAGACTATTATAGCATTGATCATCACCAAGAGGGGTGTTTCCATGCTCCATCGGTGGACCATAGTCCAACAAATTCTGAGCTCTGATCGTTTTGTAGGAACCCAACTGACATACAAACATCATTCTACAAGATTATAGTTATGAGAGATTACAACTGGAGACAGAGCTCCCATGGAGTTACAGGTAGTCCTCTACAACGGTTCAAGATAACCATTGAATTATCAGCTATTATTTTTATAGATGATGCTGCTAAAGATAAAATACCAGATTACTCGTGTAAATCACAAGAAAATGTCAAAAACTAAACAACTTTGGACAAGATGTTATTAACAGTCAATCCAATACATTGAACAAGAATTCAAGGCAGCTGTACCTGTCTATAGCAAATAAATAAAAATAAATATCTGAATATAAGTCTTCAAAGAAACAACCCTGACTTTGCTACAACAAATGAATGAAGTATGAACTATCTCATCACCAAGGTACTACTGTTGCAGTCTTAAAGATGATAGTTTTCCTAAACAACATGATACAAATAATGATTTCATTGCATGTTGTTCTATCTTACCTTTCAAACTGATAAGAATTGCCACAAATCTATTAGAATCTTCAAGAAACACAGATTTCATAACAAAACTTCCCCAACATTCTTTACCATTTAAAGTCAAAACTGTTACTTGGCCCTTATGGATTACACAGAAATAACAGGAAGCTGCAACAATGTCAGCTCACTGTGCCATTTGTAATGGCTACCGATTGCATAAAGTTTCACCTTAACATGCTTACAACAACTTTGTTCTCAAGTTTCAAGTAATGTATCTGAAGCTATAATGAAAACACAAGATGCAAGATAGTTTTTGTATAAGGTCTCCAACAAGCAAGGGGTCCTCGTATGGTACTAGTCCATCTCCCTAGCGGGGTTAGAGGAAGGATACACCCAAGCATCTCATCAATGGTGGGCTTTTCCCAACCCTTCCATTGGATAATCGTTTAGACCAAAAATGGACATAATGCTGTCGTGAAGATGTGTGCCAAGGAATTTCTAATATAACTGAAATCAATGATGGACTATGACTAGTTTGTAGATAAGACTTTTGTAGCTATGTCAAGACAATCATGGGTCTGAGGTGGAATGACGCATCATCTTATTTACCACTACTCCCACAACAAGCTTAAGAGCTGCTAGTTAGTTTATAACACCTTTACTACAGAGGGTCTTCTTTTGTGCACAAATTTTGAGAGATGGAGACGACGTTTTGGTGATTACCAAAAGGTGAAGGTGGTTGGGGTGAAGTGTATATACCGAGCCTTGTCTCTCTCTCTCTCTCTCCATCTCACAGAGCCACCTCATACCAACTAGTTTCACTAGGTTTTTGGACTCAACTCTACAAGTTCTTGCTTTGCTAAAGAACATAAATTGCTAACCCTACTACAGGGGAAATAATATCACCAATGCAATGTGTAACCCTACTACAAGGTATGATTGAAATAAAAAACCCTTGTAAACTTGAATGTTGCTTCAGACCAATGAATTCTGTCACCAACATGGTTTTAAAGCTTTTCCTTAATATCTATTACCCATGTTTTTTGAGGTTTAATCTCTATGGAATGGTAGTCCTTATATGGTATTCCAAATGCATGTTGACCTTGATCCATCTTGATACAAATTAGAACTATATTGCAAATATGTAAAAATAAAATGGAAGATGAAATGGAAAATGATTATTTGTTTTAAATGAATGCAAAATTGCATTACAAATCTCACAACGTCTTCGAGGGGGCGACCTCCTTTGAGCAAGCTCAATTCAATACAATTTATGTATGCTTTCTCACTAGCCTAGACTCATATTTATACTAATTCTTTACTAACTAACTACTACTTCTCATGAAGGTGGGATTATTACAATGGGCTCAAGGGACATCCTACAAAACATATGTGCCTGTAATCTTTTCTTAAAAATTACAATTACAGAAAAATGGCTAGGATGAAGGGTGTTAATATGCCCTCCCCTTTAAAAGCTTTGCCCTCAAAGTTGAAGGTGAGGAAACTTTTGTTGGAGTTGAAGAAGAGGTTCTCAAGTAGCATCTTCTAGTGGTAGCCTCTACAATTGTCCTAGAGCTTCCATGATGACCTGATTGCGGAGTTGACATGAACGCCTTTCCTAGAATGAGAGACCCTTTAGCGTCAAGCTCTAGAAGCATTGTCTGGGCGGTGACATTTTGTCTAAGGACCTTCTTTAAGGAAGAGACTTGAAAAATTGGACGCATGCATAATGAAAGTGGAAGTTCCAACTTGTAGGCGATGGGCCAATTTGCTAGAGAAATTTATACGAACAATATAATTTAAGAGCTAGTTTCTGACGACTTTTCATCTTGAAATGATTTTTTATAAGGTTGAAGGCAAAGGAAAACCATATCTCCAAGTTGAAAGGCTTGTTTTGAGTAGTGTTGGTCTACCTGTTGTTTCATGCAATTTTGTGCCATGTAGAGATTGTCCTTGAGGAGGCAAAAGATATTGTCTCATGTGATCAAGGTGGTATTGACTACCTGCACTTGAGAACTGCTTGGTAGATATGAGAGAAGAGGTGGCTTTTGACCATAGAAAACTTCATATGGGGTCATCTTGGTGGCGGTGTGGTAGGAGGTGTTGCACCGCCATTCTGCAAGTGGTAATCATTTTACCCATTGATGTTGTTGCTCAGTAGTGAAACAATGGATACAAGTTTCCAAACATTTATTGACAATTTTTGTTTGGCCATCAGTTTGTGGACGGTAGCTCGAACTCATTTTCAGATGGGTGCATAGGCACTTGAAGAGTCCCTACCATAAATGACTCATGAACGCTGAGTCATGATCCAATACAATGGAGGTTGAAATGCTATGAAGAGGATTTGATCAAAGAAATAATCTTAGCACAAAAATAAGCATATTTAGAAAGGTGATCTACTACCATGAGAATGGCAGATTTATCCCTTGATTTTGCTAAGCCTTCTATCAAATCCATCGAAATGTTGGTCCAAAGATGTTGCAGAATGGGTAGTGGTTGGAGTAAACTAGGTGATACCATTGTTTCCCCTTTTTTGGCATTGGCATGTATCACATTCCACGTCAAATGTCTTGATATCCCGCTTTATTTTGGGCTAAAAGAAGTTGCAACAAACTCGCTCATAGGTTTTTAGAAACCCTAAATGACCAAGGGGAGGCATGCAACTCATGTAAGATATGTAGTTTGAACCTTACAGTAGAGATCAATATAATGCGACCTTTATATCACAAGGTTTGGCCATACAAATATAGTGAGGTTTAGCAACAAGATCAACAAAATATTGATGAATGAGTTATTGTGCGGGGTTGTCGTGATGCGACTCTTGTTGAATATCATGTAGCCATTTTGAAATATATAGAGATTTAAGACACAATCGTGCATGTTCTTCAAAGTGGTGAGAGAATACATCGGCCACTAGGTTTTCCTTTCCCTTTTTGTATGTGATCTCATAGTAATACCCCATGAGTTTAAAGACCCGCTTCTATTGATTCGGTGAAGAGACTAGTCATTCTAAAAAATGTTTGAGACTTTGGTGGTTAGTTTTTATGCAAAAGTGTTAGCCTACCAAGTAGGGGCACCATTTGTTGACTGCATAGAGGATAACCATCATATCCTTGTTGTATGTGGACCATGCTAAATTACGCACAATGAGGGCTTCCTTCATGCATGAGCACAACACCAAGTCTCGTGCCACAAGCATCAACTTCAATAAAAAAATAGTTTGGAGAAATCAGAGATGGCCAATATTGGGGTAGTGCACATCACTTGCTTGACGTGAGCAAAGGCTTATTCTAATGATGTCGACCATACAAAGGAGTGTTTCTTGAGCATATTTGTCAATGGGGCAACAAATTTTTCGACAAATTTCCAATAGTACCCTATGAGGGCGAGAAATCCACAGACTTTTGAGTGTCCTTGGTTTAGGCCAATTTTTCATAGCCTCAATTTTTGCAGGGTCTACATTAACATCAATTACTGAGACAAAATGTTCTAGGTACTTGACATCTTGTTACCCCAAAAGAACATTTGGAGCGATTTGCACATAATTGGTTGTTAAAGAGAACTTGCAAGGCAGTGTTGAGGTTTCTAACATGATCCTCCTAAGTTTTGTTGTAGATGAGAATGCCATCAAAGACGACCAGAATGAACTTCCACAAAAAGGGGTGGAATATTGTATTCATTAAGCCTTGGAATGTGGAAGGGGCATTGGTAAGCTAGAGCATAGATCTAACTTGGAGAAAATTGTGTGTGAAAGACAATTTTGGGAATATTTGTGTTGTGAATGCAGATCTGGGAATAGCTAGAGCATAGATCTAACTTGGAGAAAATTGTGACACCATGGAGTTCATTCATAAGCTAATCAATTAATAGAATGAAAATTTTGTCCTTCATGGTTAGCTTGTTCAGTTCTCAAAAATCAATTTAAAGCCACTAAAATCCATATTTTTTACAAATGAGCAAGACCGAGGAGTATGGGCCAGTGCTTGGCCGAATGACTCCCGCTTATAGGTCATCTTGAGCCATCTTTTCAATCTTTGCTTTTTCGAGAAAAGGGTAATGGTATGACCGAATGTTTGGTGGTGCATTGCCTAGGAGGAGTTGGATGCAATGGTCCTCGGGTCGATGAGCCAAAAAGCCTATTGGTTCCTCAAATATTGCTACATGCTTGACCAGAATATTTTGCAAGTTAGTTGGTTGGCTAGAATCACTTGAGGAACCTATGTGAAGAGAGTAGAGTCAGGGAATGATTCCATGGGATCCTTTTTTGAAAAGTTTCTCCATGTGATGAGAGCTAATGATGCTGGTAGAGCCTGGAAGAAGGTCTTTCAGTATGTATTGCCATCCATTCTCACCAAACTACATCCAAAGCTTTGAAAAATTCCATAGAATAGGTCTAAGAGTTCGTAGCCACTATGCGCCAAGAACGACATCACATTGCTCAACGCCAAAATAAACATGTCAGTCCTGAGGTTACAGTCTCCTAATGAAATGTGAACATTGCAACATATGCATTTGCAAGACAATGTTCCACCATTGGCAATAATTGTCTCAAAACTAGATTAAAGGTAGAGAAAATAATTTGCCTATTTAGACAACCAAGGGTCGATGAAATTGCTCTCGGAGTCAATGAGAATGGTGAGTGGGTGTTTCTTGCAAAACCCTTTACACATTGTTTGAGTGGTTACCGCTGCCAAGGCACACATAATTTTCTTTGGGTGTGATTTTGATGGCTCTAGTTCTTCAGTTTCTGGCTCAAGTGCATCTAAATGTGAATTGGTAACATCCTCCCATTCGTCTATATCAGATGGGGAATCAACATCAAGTAGATACAATTTTTGTTCAATGCATTTGTAGCCCTTGGTCCATTTGTCATTTCAATTGTCACAACCCCTTATTGAGACACATGCACATTTTTGCCTCGATTAGATATTTAATGGGAGTTGCTTTGAGAGCGAGGCTTGTGATAGGACGTTGTGAAGTTGATGTCTTGGAGGGTGCCCATTTGGAAAATCAACGTTGCAATGTGATCTTGTCTTCTGCAAGCTTAGCTAAACCCAAGGCTTCCATCATGGTCTGAGGTTTGAACATTTTAACCTCGGCTCGAATCACATCCTTGAGTCTATTGATGAAGCAAATTTGACGAAATCATCAGATAGCCCTTCAGTTTGGTTTGCCAGTTTCTCAAACTCAATATCTTACGCTCACACTATATCATTTTGGCAAAGCTTAGTTAAGACTCTTGTGAAATCATCATAGTTATTGGGCCCAAAATGTACCAACAAGAGCATGGAAAAATCAACCCAAGTTGGTTCTTCTTTTGATTTTCGATACCATTGGTACCATTGGACTACCTCCTTTTCCAAGTGGAATGAAGCGATGGGTACCTTGTCTACCCCCATTGTGTTATGCAAACTGAAATACTATTCAACACGGTAAATCTAGCTAGTAGGTTCTATATCATCAAAATTTGAAGAATCTAATTTAGGGCCACGAAACAATATTTTGGAGGAAAATATGTCGTTAGAATGTCTTTTCCCATTATTTTTGAACGCCTTATTTTCTGCATGGAGGTCAAATATTTGGTCATTCAAAATAGAAAATGGTGAGTCAAATTTACTTCAAAGTTCATCAATGTTGTGCCATGGTGTTGGTCCCTGCATGGGTGAAAACCATTGGCTAAGGGGGTCTGGGGTTGATAAAAAAAAGCTTACTGAAGTTATATGTTAAACTGGTCAGCTTGACGAGATGATCACAATGGTATAATTTCCATATGGGAAAAAATTTCCAAAAAAGTGCTTTTGGGACTGCAGGGAAAAAAAATACATGATTTTTTTTCCAAAAAGTTGAAATCCCTATTAAAATGATAATCTCCATGAGAAAATCACAATGATGTATGACCTATGGGCTTTGGTTTTTTTGGTTTGTTGGCTACTTTCCTGTAGTGCAAGTACTTGTTTTAGAATATTTTGACCCCTTTGATTGTTATTGTTATTGTGTTTTTGTCAATTGACAAAATCTACTACCTTGGTTCTGATTGTTTGATATCATAGATTTTTCCAAGAAGTCAGAGTCAAGTCTATGATTGTAGGAATATCAGGGTTATAGGGGGGGGGTTACTACAAGGTGTGTTTGTGTTGCGAGCTTACAAATATACTAATCCCATTCATGAAATAGTGTCGACTCAATATTTCAAAGTGCTAACTATAATGGATAATCATTTTGTAGTTTCATATCCTCGAGGATGCCAAGGTTGAAACCATGTCTAGAATAGATGGATTGGGTGGTTGCACGCATTCTGGACACCATTGAATAATTGTTTGTTAGGGGGACGCATGATTGGACCATAACCTATTAAGAATAAGAAGCCTTGATGTAGTGCTCTAACCATGGGACTTATTGGGTTTATTTTATAATGCTTGTTTACATCTAGGTACTGGCAATAGATTATATTTGTCTTGTTGATATTTTCAACACATTGACTTTATGTTTCTTAACCCCACCCTAGTATGCTTTATTAGCTTTAGAAATTGTTATTTTTGTATTTAAGCTACTGCCATTAACATTTAACCAATTGTGCACGTTGCTGTTGTATTGATTACTATGCTAGCTTTGAACCTGTTATAATATTCACAAGGACTCAGATCATTGATTGTTGATGAACTCAAGTCACATTTGGCCTTATTATGCTTTATATTTGTCTTGGCATATTTTGTTGTTTTTTCCAAGTGTTATCATTGAGGCTTTCACTTAAGCCTGGAAAAATGATTGGCGAGTGTTTGTGAACTACTGCAGAAAGTCGTGAAGAGAACCTTATAATTAGGCTTGTGATCTTTAACCGACTTGGGCATTAGTAAGAGCAAGTTGCATTTTTTTGCTTTTTATGCCTTACTCTATCTTGGGTCACTTGTGGGTTTTTATAGTTGTTATTAATTGTAACAAAGTTGGAGCTTTGACTCAAGCTTGGTAATGCTTGATGGTTATTTGGCCCACTTTATTAGTTTTAGTTTTGCCTCGACTTAGTCACAACCTTGGCTAGGACTTGGCCATTGATTGCAAGAAGGTTTGTTAGCTTTGTAGTAGGGTTCAATGGTGGATTGGCTTAAATTGTTATCCTAATGATTGTTTGCTCTCTTTGAAGTGCTGACCAAAGGATGCAATCTTTCTATGGTTGATTGATTCGACTCCTATGATAGTAATCCTTTCACACTTAGAGGCGAGAAGGCGAATTTGGTTAGTGAAGCATTAAACCTTATGGTAGGCTAGTGTTTACATAGGTTAATAAGCTCTTAAAAGTCATTTTTGGCAAATCATATATAATAAAATGGTAAGACTTGTTAATTGAATAAGGTACCAAACTATGGCCAACTTTGAATATGGTGTTAGGTGGATTCAGTGTTTAATCCTCTAAAAAAGGTTTAATGATTTACCAAATCTTGGTTTCAAGTTTATCATGGAAAACCCTAAAACAAATCTATTGATTTAGTTAGGTGAATCTTGAGCTAGATTAGTGAGTAAAGGGTTGAGGTAGTTGCGATAAATTAGGGTAGAGCCCAATGACTTTGCTTGTTAAGGCCATTACATACCTTGGAGTTGTAAATGAGCCATTAATGCCCACTACTAGGCAGTTGCACATCAAGTATAAATGTAACCATAAATAAAGACAAGCTTAGTATGGAAAAACAAAGAAGGAAAGTAGAGGACAAAAGGAGAAGTTAGAGCCACTAATTATCCAGGCAAGTATTCTCTCTTAAGCCCTATGCCCCTATTCTTTGAGCTTGGAACTACACTAGGTTGCATGGCTTTATCTTAATGATTGTATGCTTTCTTTGAAGTGCTGGCATAAGGATGCATTGTTTCTACAGTTGATTGATTTGACTCTTATGATAGTAATCCTTTCACACTTAGTGGTGAGAATTTGAACTTGTTTGGTAAAGAATTAAATCTTATGGTGGGCTAGTGTTTGCATATGTTAATAAGCTCTTAAAATTTGCTTTTGGCAAAATATATAATAAAATGGTAAGACTTGTTAATTGAATAAGGTACCAAACCATGCACAACTTTTATTATGGTGTTAGGTGGATTTAGTGTTTAATCCTCTAAAAAGGGTTTAATGATTTATCAAATCTTGGTTCCAAGTTTATAATGGAAAACCTTAAAACAAATATTTTGACTTTGGTGAATCTTAAGCTTGATTAGTGAGTAGAGAGCTGAGGTAGTGACAAGAAATTAGGGTAGAATTATGTGATTCTACTTGTTAAGGCCGTTACGTGCCATGGAGTTGTAAATTAGCCATTAATGCCCACTACCAAGTAGTTGTGCATCAAATACAAATGTAACTGGAAAGAAGGACAAGCTTAGTATGGAATGACAAAGAAGGAAAGAAATGAGAGAATGAAAGGAAAAGTTAGAGCCACTAATTATGCAAGCAAGTATTATCTCTTAAGACCTATGCCC
Source organism: Torreya grandis (assembly GCA_037957365.1). Taxonomy (NCBI): domain Eukaryota; kingdom Viridiplantae; phylum Streptophyta; class Pinopsida; order Cupressales; family Taxaceae; genus Torreya; species Torreya grandis. The sequence continues at coordinate 1,685,598 of JARHVA010001141.1, read as the reverse complement.
CTATTCTTTGAGCTTGAAACCACTCCAGGTTGCATGGATTTATCTTAATGATTTACATTACATTTCATAGTATACATTTGTATGCAAAAATATGCATACACATGCAGACGTATACTTTCTAGTTTGTAAATAGAGGTCGAGGATCTTTATTTTTATTTCTCAAGTCCTTTGGGACTGATTTACGTTTACTGGATAACTAGTGAAGAATTTCTTTTATGGGTTTTAAGTTTTGTTTGCTATCTTTTTTGGATTGATGCAAGCAAGGGATATTGTTTGATGTATTCATTTATGAAAATGTCAATATCTTTTACTTTATACCTAAGTTCATACCCTAGCTGCTTGGACCCTTGTATGGTTGCATAAACATGTTAATATCATTTCTAGTTCAATAGTAATTAATACATTCTAATTTTAAAGACTTATAACATTGATCCACGATGTTGTTTGAGGTTATTGTGCTTTATTATATGATCTAAATCCTTCGTATAAAAGTTATTAAGACTCTAGTTCTGCAAGATAAAATGTATATGAATCTCTCGGTAAGAAACCATAGTTGGACAAGTAAGGGTCTTGCGAACTGAGGCATCACTCGCAAATGATAGAATAATGATTTTTTGGGTTGCAGAGTGACCTAGTATTGCTTATACATCCTGTAAAATATTTTGTTATGAATGTGATCAATAATAGATTAGTCTTTGTGAAGCTACATGCAAATTAATTTGGCAATATTTATGATTCTTGATTTATATATTTGATTGAGTTGAAAAGAAAGGGTATTCTCGTATTTTGCTTATGAAGATCTATATGTATTTATTTATTTTGGGTACATTCTTTGTAAAATCAGTGATACAAGTATAATCATGGTTGTTTAGGGGTGAGTTCCTTAATTTGTCTATTTTTACTGTGTGTGATTTATATCTTACTTTATGACAACTTAAGCAGATTTAGTTTTTTTGTTTCCAAGTTGTATATAATATTTCAGTTATATATATAAGATATTGATATTAGAGAATGGGTAAGAAAATAAATATGATCTTTTGATTGTAATGAAATTACTCAGATGTTTGCATAGTAAAATAATATATCACAGAAATGAGAGTAGAGATAGTAGATCCACAAAAATAATTGATAGAAGAGCATAATGCATTATACATATAACTGAGCCACTTTGAGGGGGTAACTTTCACAACAATCCAATAAGAACATAATTCAAAATATGATGATCAAATACTAACCAATACCTCATATATATACTCTACTTAGCCATGGTTAGCCAACCTTACTAAGAACATAGAGAAATATGACAAGATAGTATAAGAGGCATGTAAACCAAAAATCGACTACACATATCCTTAGACACGACATAGGTTAAGGGCATAACATGCCCCTCCCCCTTAGAACAACACTATCCTCAACATTGAATCAACTTTGGATGTTGTTGTAGGTATGCTTCATCCATATTATTGCATGTTGCATATTCACAATGCAAATTCTTCCATTTGATCAAATAATCCTTAAAAAATTGGTCTATAGTTGCTTAGTGCATGTTTGAAGGATTTCTTTAGGCTCTCGAATAACCCTACCTTCCTCATCCAATTCAGGTAACTCAGTTTGATTATAAACTTTGTATCCAATTACCTTCTTGAGGAAAGATACATGGAATACCAAATGTATGCAAGTACTCTAGGGGAATTCCAACTTGTAGACCACATTACTATTTTTTTGCAAGATCTGACAAGGGCCATAATACTTAGGAGACAACTTGTTATCCTTTTTTTATTACTTCAAAGACATCTACTTATATGTTTGTAATCGTAAAAAGAATCAATCACTTGTATCAAAATTCCACTCACTATGATGTTCATCCACTTTATGCTTCATTCAATTTTGTATCATGGCTAAATTTTCTTTCAAACTAGCGAGTACCTCCTATTGATGGTGAATGTGATCCTCAACAACTCGACCCTTGGTATGGAACTTCAAGGTTGAAATGATGGATGGAGGATGATATCCATACAAGGCCACAAAGGGAGACATTTTGGTTGAATTGTGAACATAAGTATTATACCACCATTCAACAAGTGGCAACCAATGAACTCATTTATCCTATTTGTTAGTGTTGTAGACCTAGAATGCACCCTAGATGAGCAAATGATTATTCAGGTCCTCTACTCAAATCTAGTCCAATTTAGAAATGACCCTAGGCTATGGGTTACCTAATCTTGGGTCAAACCTCTAAGATTTTTAACTAGGCTATCTCCTCTGATTATCACTTAGCTCATTTCCACTAAAAACCCTACTAATTACTAGGGTGAAAAGGGAGAGAAAGATAACTAAAAGAGAAATCTAAGCTAATGTTAGTGATGCACCTAAATTGATTACTCATCCACTTTATTTGAACTTCTAAAGACACTAATGAGACAAGCAAATGACTGAATCTACAACTCCAAATGTATATTATGCATCAATATTTCATGCAGAGCTTCACCAAGAGATCAAAACCTAAGGGAAGTGATGGAAATACCTAACTCAAAGAACTGATCAATCAATGTATCTATATGCTAGCTTTAATCAAATGACATTAAACACTAAACATGACTTGCATAACAAGATAAACTAGTAGCTAGGTGAGATCAAGACTTGACAAGGGAGAGATTTCTACAACATGCAAATCAAAATGACATTAACACACCATACCAAAACAATGAAACCTGAAACAATCATCTATTTATCTCAGGTAGTTACAAAGATCAATCTTGGTAGAGTCTAGTCATGCCCAAGAGGGATATATTTTAAGTCTTAAAACCCTGTATTTATAGCAAAAAGGGATGAGAGAGACAATGGGAATGTGTGGGAGAGTTTAGAAGGGGTCATAATGACTGAGATCACATCTTCCTCGAGCTTATGATTGCATTAAAGTCACTCACTATAAGGATAAAATCTTCATATTAATTAATCTGACAGAGCCATGACTATATCTATTTTAAGCGGTTACAAGTACCTACTTGTCAAAGATAAGACCATGTAGAAGGAGGAGACACTTCTCCATAATCACATATCTGCCCCTATTTTGGAATTTGAACCTAGGTCTACTATAGACAAAAACCAGTCACATTTATTGGTTTTCATATAGTCTTAATGTCGATGAAATGAAGCTTTCCAAGTATTTGACCTTAGACAACAAATTGCCACCCTTTTATCTGTATTAGGTATAAAAGACCTATTCTACCTCCATGGAGATCTAATGGTGATGCTCAATCCTTGAAATATCTATTTTGGCTCAACCTGGATCATCTTCAAACTTGGTTCCTATGTGCTTGCTTGCTTGGGTTGAAAATAACTTTGTCGACCTCCACTAGAAGTTTCTTAGGCTCACCTTTGTTCATTGGCTATTAAATTATTGATTTGGGACTATCACATTTAGACACTTGGTAGTCTCACACTTGATTTGAGCTCCATTAACTTCTTGACCTTGCTCACATCGTTGTTCTTTCTCTATACGAATGAACGTGAGCCATATATATTCTACCAGTTTAACGCACTTAAGACACTTGTCACCCACGCATTTGCTTTTAGGATCCACTGACCTTTTGACCCACCACTCACCGTTGATCTTTGATTGTATGATTAAATGTGCACCGTATATTTGTTTGGGCCCATTAACCTTGTCAGTCATTGCGCTCCATTGGATCTTCGATGCACGATCGAAAACCTACCATTGGATCTTCGATGCATGATCGAATGCACACTGTTGGATCTTTGTTGCATGATCTAACATGCATCATTGGATCTTTAGGAACATTTGAATTCAAATGGCTATTTATCATATCTCAAATTTGACGTCTGTGTCCACGTCCCACTCTACTTGTTCATCTTTGAATGCTTGTATCTTGAGATAGAAAACTCATCAAGATAGCAATTTTACAAAGAATGTTCAAGGCATGAAAAACACCATGTATAGGTGATCTTTGAACCTGATTGATTTCACAAGTGCATTTATTAAATGTGCAACCATATTGACTTGTCCATTTCTGCATGATGTGTAATGACATTCTAGCTCTTCTATGCTTGATCTTGAACTTTCAAGGCTCAAAATGAGTTTTTGAGCCCTGTTTGAGACCTGTGAAACCTACTTTATGTCCATGAAGGTCATGACCACCATGAAAAACTGTTGATCCTTTTCACCTTGCAATCCTGGACCTACTTCCAAGCCATTTGATCACTTACTCAAACAGGAACTCTGCTCAGCGTCAAACCACATCCAGTCAAAATTTTATTATGTGGGCCAAATTTGGCTAACATTTTGGCAACATCCTAGGGTTGCATGCCTGCTATGCAAGAGGCTGGTTGTCTTTACTGATCCATTGGGTACATGGAGTCTCAATTATTTTCTCTCCTATCTAATATAAATTGTCCTAAGGCTGTCCCTTTTTTGGAACTCTTTCTCTTGAAGCAAAAGGAACAAAAGAGCAAAACAAATAAGTGTGCCCTAGGCACTTATTGAAAATAAAACACAAAAAAGGGAAAATAACTAGCCTAAACACAAACTAACCTAAAAGAAACACTTCTTCTTGGATCAAAGGGGAAGTTTGAAAACCCTCTTGCATCATGGGATGAGGGATTGAATGAGGCATGTAGCCTTTTGACCCTGGGCCTTGATGCCTCCTTTATGGTATCTACCAACCTCATTGGCATGATGTTCATTAAGAACCAAGCAACTCTAACTAGGTTAGCTATGAAAATGAACTTGTATTACATCCACATAGTCTTAAATTTCTCATATGGCTCCTCAACTACAACCTTCAATGATGGTTCAACAAGACATACCTTCTTGATTTCCATGGTGCCCTCAACAAGACTAGGCTTCTTCTTGACTTCAAGTTCCTCAAGATATCTCTGCATATTTTACCCAATTTTGGTCATTTTCTTCCATGAAAAACCTCTTCTTCACCTTCTCAAGTACTTGACCCTTAATCTTCAAGCTTAAAGATATGGCAACCTTTTCAACCTTGCTTTCCTCTATGACAGAATGTATTTGATGTTTGGAAACATCAAGCTTCACTTTGTCATGTCCTAACATCCCTGAAAAGGCTTCAACCTCAAATAGAGCTCTTGGTTGTCCTTAAAGAACCTCAATTTCTGCCTTGGCCTCATCCTCTATGTTCACAACTTCTTGGGAAGAAACTTCATTAAACTCCTTCATGACTGTAGGCTCATGACCAATAGAAATATATTCACCTTCATGTTCCAATTTGTCAAATTTCTTGCATATGGCATCGAAACTTTGCCATAAGCCATATTCCATGGGAATAACTGCAAAAGAATCTTCAATATGTTTCTCTTCATTCAAGAAGGTTGAATTGATCTTGTGTTCACCAAGGGGAGTCCCTATGGTGCTTTCTTCCTCATAGTCACTCATGGCATCTTCTTGATCAACTATGACTTGAGATCTTTCCTCTTCACTTGTTTCCCTTAAGATGGGTTCTTTTTTAAGAAAGGGTAAGGTGAAAGGTTGATGGATAGGCTCATGGGTGGTTCTGGGAATGGAGGGAACCTTCTTGCAACTTGAAGCCTTATGATTGGTTGACTTTTGAAGAAACTCCTATAGGGAAAACAAATTGAGTTGGGCAACGGAAGGAACATCTTCTTGATCAACTATTGCTTGAGCTCTTTCCTCTTCATTTGCTTCCCTCAAAATGGTCTCTTTCTCAAGAAAGGGTGGGATGGAAGGTTGATGGATAGGCTCATGGGTGTGAGATTTATTGAGATGATTAGAAGGAAGAACACCTATATAAGCATAAGTTGCACCTTGACAACAACCTCCTTGAGGCTCTTCAACAACAACATACTTCTTTTCAGGTTATTGTCTTCCCACATCCTTAGCCTATCTATTGAGTATTGAAGGAACTTCTTCTTGAACTCCATTTGCTCTTTGATCTCCCATTGGGTTCCTTCTATCCCTTCAAATGTTTCTAACGTCTGCATGCAACTTTGGGTAGCACATCTTAACCATTCCATGAGATTATTAGGGAGAACATCATACTCATCATCCCATGTTTTCATAGTATCTTCATTAAATAGAAACTGTGGTATATATACCATCAAGGACTTGATATAAGATGGAAATAATGAAGGAGGGGAAGGGTAATGATGGGGATCAATACCATCTTCAATTTGTTGTAGTTTAGCTTGTAAGAATTCACACTTTGTCTTGTAGTATCTTTGTGTGTAATCAATGGGATTATCAAATTTTTCATGACAAGACTCATGGGGGTCCTCTTGAGGTTGATAGGAATTATGATATGGTTGGTAAGGGTCACAATAGAATTGGTAGGAAGGCATTTCTTGATAGGCCTCTTGATAACCTTCCTCATAAGGCTGTCTAAAAACATAATGTCTATATGGAGAGGGAAATGGAGGACCATAGGGTTGCCATGGTTCATAGGATTGATGGGAATTTTGATAGGACTACTGAAGAGTATAACATGGGTTATAATAAGGTTGATAAGGAGGTTCATGATAGGGGTATTCATTGTATCTATTCATATCAACCTTAGATGCAAAAACTGATTAAAATCTTTAATGAGGCATACTTGGGCTAATTACAACCAGAAGCTTTGATTCAGAGTCAGGATTGGTGATAACTTACTTGATTTCAAAAGCTGATTAGAGGAAAGACACACCAACAATCTTTCCACTCTTTTGGATCTTGGTCCCACTGGGCATGCCAGAACTGTTGTAGACCTAGATTGCACCTTAGTTGAGTAAATGATTGTTCAGGTCCTCTACTCAAATCTAGTCCAACATGGAAATGGCCCTAAACTATGGGTTACCTAATCTTGGGTCAGACCTCTAAGATTTTTAATAAGGCTAACTCCTCTGATGTATCACTTAGCTTATTTCCACTTTAAAACCTACTAATTACTGGGGTGAAAAGGGAGAGAAAGATAACTGAAAGGGAAATCTTGAGAGGATCCTTCCTAAACAAGTTAGGAAAAAAATGCAAATATACAAAATAAACTATGAAATTAGCAATACATTAACTTAAATAAGCTGAATTGAATTACAATGGCTAAATTATAGAATCACTGGCCTCTTCAAGGGGGCAACCTCCTTTGAGCAAGCTCAATGTAATAAATTCGTGTATGCCTTCCTTGGCCTCAACACTTACTTATATATTAAGTTAAATATAAACAACTACTACTTTCCCTAAATGTGGGATAAAACAAAATGCTCACGGGATGACTTACAAAGTATATGCATCCATAAAAACTATTACACTAACAAAATAAAGAGAAGGGATAGCATGGGTTCCTAACATCCCCTCCCTCTTAGAAAAAGCTTTGTCCTCAAAGCTTCAAATGTGGGAATTAGTGATGAATCTAAAGTAGTAGTTCCCATTTTGTATCCTCTAGTTGCATTCCATGCCACTAAATTAAAAAATATGTAATGGAGTAAGAGCAAAGTTGGCATGTGCACCTATCCAGGATTGCCTCCAGATCGAGACGGATGGACCCTTCATTATCAAATTTTGGTAAAATAGTTTGCACTTTGATGTTTGTGCCAATAACTTTCTTCAAACAAGAGACATGAAATACTGGGTGAAGTTGGGAAGAAGGTGGTAGTGCCAACTTATAAGCAATCGACCCAATCTTCTAGAGAACCTTATAGGGCCCATAGAACTTGGGACCCAGTTTATGATGTCCTTTGAGTTTTAGAGAGGATTACTTGTATGGTTGTAGGTGAATAAAAACCATATTACCTACTTGAAAAGTATGGTTAGAATGGTGTCAATCAACCTATTGTTTCATTCAATTTTGTGCCATATGAAGATTGTCCCATAGGGTGTTGAGGATTTGATCCTGGTTGCAGAGAATCATGTGAACTGCTTGAACTAATGAACTACTGGGGGTGTATGGTAGGAGCACTAGTGGTGCTTGACCATAGACTGCTTCATATGGAGTCATTTTCATTGAAGTGTGGTAGGAGGTATTGTACCAACATTCAACGAGGGGGAGCCACTTGGTCCACTGATGTTGTTGTTCTGAGGTGAAGCAATGAAGGAAAGTTTCTAAGCATTTGTTGACAATTTCAGTTTGCCCATTTGTTTGGGGATGATACCTTGAACTCATCTTCAGTTAGGTACTAGTGCGATGAAATAGTTCTATCCAAATATGGTTGGTGCAAGTTGCATCATGATCTGAGACATTGCATCATGATCTGAGACAATAGATGAAGGAATACCATGAAGATGGAAAATCTGGTCCAAGAAAATTTGTGTGACTCTGGAGGTAGTATAAGGATGGCTGAGGGCACAAAAATGACTATATTTAGATAGGAAATCAACAACAACCAAGATCACTATTTTTCCTCCAAATTTAGGGAGCCCCTTAATGAAATCCATAGAAATATCAGTCCAAATTTTGCTAGGGATGGGCAAGGTTTTGAGCAACCCAGGGATGAGTGTTGTTTCACCCTTGATGCATTGACATGTATCACATTCAACCACCATCTATTGAATTGCCTTTCTCATTCCCTTCCAAAATAAGTTGCATTGTGCTCATTCATAAGTTTTGAGGAACCTTGAGTTCCCTACCAATGAAGAAGCATGGAGTTCATAGAATATAGCCTGCTAAAGATCTGTGCTCTGGGGAAGCACCAGATGACCCTTGTATCATAAAGAAGCACCATCCCAAGAATAATGTAGTAGAACAGAAGGATTAGTGTCCAAATGTTGAATGATTTGAGATAATGAGTCATTGACATACCCTTATTTTACAGTGTCTAACCAATTTAGAATAGACATGGAAATAATTGAAAGAGAGGCTTGGTCCACAAATGTACAAGATAGAGTGTCAGCCACAATATTATCCTTACCCTTCTTGTAAGTGATCTTATAGTCATAACCCATGAATTTAATGACCCATTTATATTGTGATGGGGTAGAGTCCCATTATTCAAGGAACTATTTTAGACTCTGATGATCAGTTTTGATGCAAAAATGATTCCCCAGTAGGTATGGCCGTTACTTCTATACTACATGAAAAATATCCATCATTTCCTTTTCATAAGTAGAGAGTAATAAATTCTTGACAGAAAGGGATTTGTTAGTGAATGCAATAGGGCATCCTTCTTGGAGGAGAATAACACCAAGTCCATTACCATAAGCATCACTCTTGATAGTGAAGGTTTTGGCAAAATCTAGCATAGCTAGATCAGGTGTAGTACACATAGCTTTTTTCAATTCTTCAAATGCACATTCAATAGCTTGTGTCCATGTAAAATCATATTTTCTCATCATAGCTATTAGCAAAGCTATAATCTTCTTGTAATCCTTGACAAACTTGTGATAGTATTTAGTCAGCCCCAAAAAACCATGGAGGCTCTTGAGTGTTTGAGGATGAGGCCAATTTATCATGGTAGCTATTTTTTAAGGATCCACCTGAACCCCTTGAGCTGAAATAATATGCCCAAGATAATCCACTTCATCTTGGCCAAAATCACATTTGGAATATTTTACACAAAGATGATGGTCAGAGAGAAGTTGAAGTGTAAGCTCCAGATGTTGTAGATGCTCAGACCATGTTTTACTATAGATGAGAATATCATCGAAGAAGACTAGAATGAATTTCCATAGGTAAGGCCAAAATATTTTATTCATCAATGCCTGGAATGTTGAAGGAGCATTAGTGAGTTTAAAGGGCATGACCAAAAACTCATAGTGGCCATCATGCATGCAAAAATTTGTCTTAGGGATATCATCCTCATGAAGCTGGATCTAGTGATATCAAGAGTAGAGATCCAACCTAGAGAAAAAATGAGTGCCATGAAGCTCATCAATAACAAGTATCGGGAACTTATCCTTGATTATGATGTGATTAAGTGCATGAAAGTCAATATAGAGGTGTCATGACCCATATTTTTTTTGAACAAGGAGAACTGGGGAAGAATATGGGCTAATACTAGGGTGAATAATGCCTTGTTTCAGTAAGTCTTGAATGAGCATCTTGATCTTAGTATTTTATTGAAATGGGTAGTGGTAGGGTCAGATGTTGGGAAGAATGCTTCTAGGAAGGAGCTAAATATAGTGGTCCTCTGGCCATGAAGGTGGCAATCCCATGGGTTCAGCAAAGACACCTACATACCTATTTAGAATGGTTTGTAGATCAAGAGTATTGAAGACCGTTGATAGTTACATTTGAATGGAATGGAGCTTGGAAATAAAGCCATGTGAATTATTCTTAAGAAGTTTTTCCATGTGATGTGAACTTATAATGTTGAGAGACCCTGTTCATAAGCCTTTCAATGTGTGTTTTTGTCCATTGTCTGAAAATTGCATCCAAAGTGTAACAAAATCTCATAAGATGGGTCCAAGTGTGTGTAACCATTGAGCTCCTAAAACAACATCATGTCTACATAAGGGCAAGACAAACATGTTAGAACACAAGTTATAATATCCAATAGAGATACACACATTATGACACTTCCCTTTGCAAGGTAATGTGCCTCCATTGTCAATCATGACTTCAAAATTAGAGCAAGGATAGATAAAATAATTAGTCATTTGGTGATCCGAGGGTTAATAAAGTTATGAGTGCTACTAGAATCAATGAGTATTGTGGGAGGAAATTTATTGAACTCATGACTTGCATGGTTTGTGGGGTGGTGACTCCTACTAAGGCATGAAGAGAGATCTCTAGTTGGTCTTCCTAAGAAGCAAGTTCCATAATCGACTGAGCTTCTTTTGGATCATTTGGTGTATTCTTAACATCTTCCCAATCTTTAGTTTCGAGTGGAGAGTCCACATCCAATAGGTAGAGATTTTGCTCGACACATCGATGTCCCTGAGTGAATTTATCATCATAGTTATAACATAGTCCTTTTTCTCTATGGCCTTGCATCTCTTCTTCAGTCAAACACTTGATAGGAGTGGTTTTGGGGGATGGCATTGTTTAAGATAATTGTGGAGTTGTATTTTTGAATGGATCAAAATTGGATTTGAATTGTTGTTGAGCTACGATCTTGTCCTCTACCAACTTAGGCAACCCTAAGGTTTCCATCATCATGTTGGGCTAGAACATTTTGACCTCAGATCGAATTACATCCTTCAATCCACTGACAAAGCAACTACTGAAGAATTTATTGGATAATCCCTCTATGTGATTGGCCAGCTTTTCAAATTTTGTTTGATATTCTCTCACATTTTCTGTTTGACAAAGTTTAGTGAGTTCTCTAAAGTCATCCAAAGCACTAAGGCTAAACCATTGAAAAATGAGAGTGCAAACATTGGTTCATATTGGTTCATCATGAGCCTTGGTATACCAATGATACCATTGAAGGGCTCCATGTTCTAAGTGAAAGGATGCAAGTGGAACTTTGTTGGCATAAAAAATATTATGTAAACTAAAATATTATTCTACCTAATAGATCCATCCAGTTGGATCTACACCATTGAATTGAGGAAAATTACGATTTGGCCCATAAAAAATACTAGAAGAAGAAAACTTGATGTCTGAAAAAAACTCTTCATACCATCTGTTGTTCATGGTGGTATGCTGAAGATTGAGGCCAAGAATTTTTTCATCAAGATCTTTGATGTGGGTCTTGAGGGCAATAGTTTCATCCTCCATGTTTTTTTCTCCTGTTTGGGTTACTACCTTGACCAAAATATATATATATTTTTTGGCAATGGGTAGGAAAACTAGAGTTAAGACACATTTAATAAGGTAATTTTTTAATTTAGGTAAAATCAGAAGGGGTAAAGGTACTTTTACTAATTTTTTTACATAGTGGGAGTATGATTGGTGAAAGTGAGGGCAATTTTAGAAGTGAAAATGGAAAAAATAAAAAATTTATCAAAGAGGGACAAAGGAGTAAAAAAGGGAGATGAACACTATGGAAATTTTTTAAGGCAAATGGATAAAAATAGAAGCTATGGCAAAAACCAAAAAAAGAAAAAATTATGATTTATGAGAATTAGGAATGGAATCAGGATATGTGACCTTAAGGAAGAAAATTTGGAGAATGAAATTTTTGGTGTTTGAATAAAGTTTGAGAATCAACGAAGCTACAGAGGGAGAGATATCGAAAAAATGTAAATTTTTTTTACTCTAGTTTTTTTCTGTCAAATATCTAGCCACAAGTCCTATGAGAGTCTACTGATACTCTTCTGATAGTTTTGTGTGAATATTTTTTAGTTTCTAATTTCTAAGAACTATTTGAATGCAAGTCCTTTAAGAGTCTTCTGATAATCTGATGAATGTTATTTTGAGAGTCTACTGGGAATATTCTAAAATTGATAGAATGGGCTCCAAGTTTCAATGGTAGCCTAAGTTTTTACAAATATCTCTCTGGCCACCAATGCCATCTAAGTGAGTATCGCTCTCTAGAAATTTTTTGACCATGAGTTTACCTCTAAGCAATAGTTCTTAGTTTTCCTTATGGGTGGGAACTACTCAATCAGGAAGGGGTTGTTGCCTATTTCATTGCTAGATCCTCTCAATGGGAAAACTACTTTGGGGTTCCTATGGTACTCCTCACAATGAGTTTTAAGGCTTTTACCCAAGAACTTTCCACAGTTATGTGGATAGGTTATTTATACCTTGATCTGAAATAGATTATTGTGATGCAGAATAGAGTTATGTAGTAGAACAGAGTTAATAATTTCTAAGAAAAATAATATAAAGGAATTATGTAGTAGAATAGAGTTTATACTTTCTAAAAAAAAAAGCCTTAGAAAGCACTCTGATACTAGATGAGAGGATCCTTCCTAAACAAGTTAGTAGAAAATTGCAAATACATGAAATAAACTATGAAATTAGTAATACATTAAATCAAATAATCTAAATTGAATTACAATGGTTAAATTTTAGAATCATTGGCCTCTTTGAGGGGGAAACCTCCTTTGATCAAGCTCAATACAATGATTTCGTGGATGTCTTCCTTGGCCTCAACACTTACTTATATACTAAGTCTAATATAACAACTACTACTCTTGAATGCGGGATAAAATAAAATGCTCACAGAATGACTTACAAAACATATGCATACATATCAACTATTACACTAACAGAATAAAGAGAAAGGGTAGCACGGGTTCCTAACAAATCTAAGATAATGTTGGTGATGCACTTAAATTGATTACTCATCCACTCTATTTGAACTTCTAAAATCACTAACGAGACAAGCAAAAGACTAAACCTACAAATCTAAATGTCTGTTATGCATCAATATTTTATGTAGAGGTTCATCAAGTGATCAAAAACTGAGAGAAGTGATGGAAAGGCTTGATTTAAGGCACTGACTAGTCAATTTATTCACATGATAGCTTCAATCAAATGACATTAAACACTAAACATGACCTACATAACAAATTAAACTACTAGCTAGGTTAGATCAAGACTTGATAAGAGAGAGATTTTCTACCACATATGAAAATCAAACTAACATTAAAACACCATACCGAAACAATGAAATCTAAAACAATCATCTATTTATCTTAGAAGGTGACAAAGATCAATCTTGGTAGAGTCTAGTCATGCCCAAGAGAGGGATAGATTTCAAGGCTTAAAAGCCTATATTTATAGCATAAAGGGATGAGATAAATTTGGGAATGCATGGGAGAGTGGAGAAGGGATCATAATGACCAAGATCACATCTTCCTCCAGATCTTAATTGCATTAATGTCACTCACTATAAGGATAAAATCCTCATATTCATGGATCTAACAGAGCCATGAATATATATGTTTTAAGTAGATGCAAGTACCTGCTTGTCGAAGATAACACCATGTAGAATGAGGAGACACTTCTTTATAATCACATATCTACCCTTATTTTATAATTTGAACCTAGGTCTACTATAGATGAAAACCAATCCCATTTATTAGTTTTCCTATAGTCTTAATGTCAATGAAATAAAGCTTGTTAGGATTTTGACCTCGCTTCAACAATAAGTTACCACCTTTTTGTTTGTATTAGGTCTAAAAGACCTATTCTACCTCCATGGATCTCTAATGGTGATGTTTTATCCTTGAAATATCCATTTGGGTCAAACTGGATGATCTTTGAACTTGGCTTCTATGCACTTGCTTGCCTAGGTTAAAAATAACTTTGTCAACCTCTATCAAAAGTTTCCTGGGCTCACCTTTATTCATTGGTCATCGACTTATTGATTTGGGACTATGAAATTTAGACACTTAGTGGCCTCATGCTTGACTTGAGCTCTATTGACTTATTGACCTTGATCATACCATTGATCTTTCTCTATACAAATGAATGTGAGCCATAGATCTCCTGCCAATTTAATGCACTCAAGACACTTGTCACCCACACATTTACATTTAGGATCCACTAAAATTTTGACCCACTACTCACTATTGATCTTTGATCATACAATTAAACACATGCCATATATCTTTTTGGGCCCACTGACCTTGTTAGTTACCATATGGTGTTGGATCTTCGATGCAATATCAAACGCATACCATTGGATGTTTGATGCATAGTAAAATGTACACCATTAGATATTCGATGCATGATCAATCATGCATAATTAGATCTTTAGGAATATTTGAATTCAAATGGCTATTTATCATATCTCAAATTTGACATCTGCATGCATGTCCCATTCTACTAGTTCATCTTTTAATGTTTGTATCTTGAGATAAAAAACTCAGCAACATACCAATTTTGTAGAGAATGTTCAAGGCATGAAAAAAATCATGTCCATGTGATCTTCGAACTTGATTGATTTTCCAAGTGCATTTATTAAATGTGCAACCATTTTGATCTATCCATTTTTGCATGATGTGTGATGATCGTCTGGCTCTTATAAGCTTGAGCTTGAACTTTCTAGGCTCAAAATGAGTTTTTAAGACCCATGAAACTTTATTTATGTCCATGAAGGTCATGACCACCATGAAAACCTGCTGATACTTTTCACCTTGCAATCCTAGACCTACTCCCAAGCCATTTGATCACTTAATCAAATAGGAACTCTGCTCAGCTTTAAACCACATCCAGTCAAAATTTTCCTATGTGGGCCAAATTTGGCCAACAGTTAGAAAAAAAATAATAAACATACCCTTATAGACATTTGTTGAATACATCTATGTGTCCATCATATTGAGGATGATAGGATGAGATATGAGCTAACTGAGTGCCCAAACATGTAAATAATTCAATCCAAAAATTACTAGTAAATATGGGATCTCGATCACTTACAATGATCTTTGGAGTACAATGCAATTTTTAAAATGTATTGATAAAAATAGAAGCTACGTACCGGTAACAAATGGTTGTGATAAAGAACAAAAATAAACATACTTAATGAATCGATCCACAAGTACCATGATAGCATTTTTACCTTTAGATAACTATAATCCAATAATGAAATCCATGGAAACCTCTTCTCAACACTGACTATGGTTAGATAAAGGTTGCAAAAGACTTGGGGTCTTAATGGTTTCACCTTTTTTTTGTTGACATAATATAGATTTAGCCACATATTTTTGGACATCCCCCTTGATTCCTTCCCAAAATAAATCTTGCTTTATTATATAACATGTTTTCAAAAATCTTGAGTGACCTATTAAAAATGCATGAAATTCATGAAGGATTTTATGTTTGAGGAGAGAATGCTTACAGAGGTATAATATATCTTTATACCATAATGTGTTCCCCTTCCATGTAAATTTTTTAGATCTCTTAGAACCCTACTGAAGATTTTGAATCAACTTATGGGTAACACTGCCATTCTCCCATTCTAATCTTTCTTCCTCCTACCAATCCACCTACCAAATGTTAATTATGCATAAAAATGTCTCAACTAATTCTTCCCTTTGGGATAATGCATCTACCACCACATTATTAGGGTGTGGAGCTAAAAGCTTCACCTTGTTGCAAACAGAAGGAGGTTTCTAAGCATGACAGTCGCCGGCATCGACAGGCCACAATCGACGTTGGTCAGGGGAAGCACAAAAGGAAACTGACATCGACAGGGATCGGCCGGTGTCGGTCACCTCCAGTCAGGCAGGGACCGACGTTGGTCACCTATGGCGGTCAGAACTGCTATTGATGAACAGTCAGTTAAGTGAACGGAGAGTTTGCATGATAAAGATTAGTTCGAGTCTTTGAGCCGCTTGTCTAATTAGTGTATGCATGAGATCTATATAATAGACTCATGGGCTGTATTGTTAAGTGAAGAACTTGAAGAACTATGTAGAACTTGCAGAACCCAAGTGTAGAACTTGGAGAGTTCTTCCCATGGTGGAATCAAGTAGGATTCCTCATGTATGTAAGATCAGGTTTGATATGCAGGGTGTTGCAGGATCATGGTGGAGATCTACATGTGATAAGTAAGATCAGGTTGGTCTGCAAGGGTGTGTATGTGTGAGGGTCAGAAGGAGATCGGCGGGGGAGCAAGACCCAAGGTGACAGCAATACATCAAGGAGCAGGATCATGGTGAGATCTACTTGGAGTACCGGTTCGTACTTGATTGTACAAGGAGTACAATGAGGTGAACAACAACTTGTGTTAGCTGTGTGTTGTGACCTATGAGAGAAGATTACTCAGGTGGAAAGATTACTTGGAGCCCTTGAGGAGGAAGCCTCACAGAGGTGGAAGAAGAGTGTGATCTCTTTATTGTAATTTCCTTTGTAATGAGTTGAATACAATTGTGTGTTGCCTCTCATATTCTGTGTGTTTTCTCATTGATGGTTATTTGTTCTTCTGGTTATTTCTGCATGTTTAAGTTGCTTATATAAAGGTAATCATGTGTGCTCTTAAATCTGACAAGTTGTGTCAGAGCTTTGGGGAACTTAGGTCCCATCAAATGGTATCAGAGCTAGGTTGGATGTTCTCAGAGCGAGTTTGACTAACAGATGGCCAGATCTAGTTAGTGGTTTGTTGATTACAGGTTACAGGGGTTGCTGATTGAGTGGGAGTATAGCAATGGCAGAAGAAGGTAAGCTGAGAATGAAGAAATTCAGGCACAGGATTAACACCATAAGGAGTGTGGTGGGTAGTCTTCAAGATTGAGCTTGAAGAGGAATACAAGCCAGGATGCAGATTAGACAGAGTACTGGTATAGGTACAAGTACAGCTGTTTATTCTAAGTGGGAGATTGTTAGGGTGTGGAGCTAAAAGCTTCACCTTATTGCAAATAGAAGGAGGTTTTTGAGCATGACAATCGTCAGCATCGGCATGACACAACCAACGTCGGTCAGGGGAAGCGCAGAAGGAAACTGACATCGGCAGGGATCGGCCAGCATCGGTCACCTCCAGTTAGGCAGGGACTAACGTCGATCGCCTGTGGCAGTCAGAACTGCTGTTGACAAACAGTCAGTTAAGTGAACAAAGAGTTTGCATGATAAAGACTAGTTCGAGTCTTTGAGCCGCTTGTCTAATTAGTGTATGCATGAGATCTATATAATAGACTCATGGGATATATTGTTAAGTGAAGAACTTGAAGAACTATGTAGAACTTGTAGAACCCAAGTGTAGAACTTGGAGAGTTCTTCCCATGGTGGAATCAAGTAGGATTCCTCATGTATGTAAGATCAGGTTTGATATGCAGGGTGTTGCAGGATCATGGTGGAGATCGACATGTGATAAGTAAGATCAGGTTGGTCTGTAGGGGTGTGTATGTACGAGGGTCAGAAGGAGATCGGTGGGGGAGTAGGATCCAAGGTGACAACAATACATCAAGGAGCAGGATCATGGTGAGATTTACTTGGAGTACCGGTTCGTACTCGATTGTACAGGGAGTATAATGAGGTGAACAACAGCTTGTGTTAGCTGTGTGTTGTGACCTATGAGAGAAGATTACTCAGGTGGGAAGATTACTTGGAGCCCTTGAGGAGGAAGCCTCACAGAGGTGGAAGAAGAGTGTGATCTCTTTATTGTAATTTCCTTTGTAATGAGTTGAATACAATTGTGTGTTGCCTCTCATATTCTGTGTGTTTTCTCATTGATAGTTATTTGTTCTTCTGGTTATTTCTGCATGTTTAAGTTTCTTATACAAAGGTAATCATGTGTGCTCTTAAATCTGACAAGTTGTGTCAGAGCTTTGGGGAACTTAGGTCCTATCACACACTCTCTTTTCCTTTATTATAAACTATTTAAAAATCACAGCATAAAATTTTAGTCACCCATTTTTGTTATTCTTTAGAATATAATTGTTGTTCCAAAAAATATTTTAGGCTATCATGTCAATATTTATCTAAAAGTGACAACCCATCAGATAAGGTATCCATTGATTGACTACATGAAAAATAGCCATTATCTCTTTCTCATAGATTGTTTTGAGCCTATTGTTTCCCTTTAGTTCACAAATCTAAAATGTAAGAGGTTTACCTTATTACATGAGTAAAACTCCCATGCCATATTCTAATGCATCATATTCCACAATAATTTTTTTATAAAAATCTAGAGTAACCAAAACTAGAGCGGAGCACATAGCCATTTTCAACTGTTCAAATGCCTTGGTATCTGTATCAATATCATGTCCCTCTTTTAGACATAAGAGTGAAAATAAACCTTTGCCTTATTCTTTGGTGTTTCCCTTAGGCTAAGTGAAAGGGGACTTAAAAAGGGAAGCATTAACTCCTCTTCAAATTATAAAAAGGTACCTTTTGGTTAAGTTGTTCTAATTTTAAGCTGAGGGGGATTTTTGACTTAATGGGGCTTACATAGCCCTTAAATGCTTTTAAAAGAAAATTAAACTTATAACATTTTACACTTTCCCTCCAGATGAAGCTCCCAACTTGAGGAGTAAGGTATATAAGGAGGACTGTGATTCATTTGAAAAGGTTATGCATGATATGATAATTGAAATTATAAGCTTAAGCATGAAAACACTTAACTTATCTATTAAGGATGCAACCCTTCAATGAAAGTTGGATTAAGGATGGAAACCTTTATATTCAACTAGGGCATCCTCATTCAAGGGTTGCATTGAGATTCATTAGATATGATTTGATAACATTTCTATTTTTTTATGGTAAATGAATTGGATTTATGTTGAAGACCCCATACTTTAGGGCTATGCTACAGTTAGAGGTTGAAAACCCCATGATCAAGAGCTGGATTTTAGATTTTTGTATTTATTTGATTTTTCCTCACTAGGGCAACTAGTCTTGAAGGTCCTTATGAGGGTTTGGCGGGCTATTTGAAGCCTAATATACATTTTGGAATTTATTATAATTATTTAAATAATTACTCAATATTTCCAACACTATTTATGAAAATCATTTAATAAAATTCAGGGATTTATTATTGCTATATTTTTCCAATAAGGGTGACATGTTTGACTAAGTTAGAGGGTCAATTTTTTCCCTAATAATTGTTGGGAAATTAGTATTTTTTTGTAGTTGTTTGGCATAATTATTTTTGTATTTCATGAGGGTTTCAAGGTTAAAAGGGACTTGACGGTTAGCTTTAATTTATTGAGCATTTCCATCAAGGTGATGCCTTGGGTTCAAGGTTAGTAACTGGATTTTATGCCCTAAATTCTATCAGTACCAATTCCAAATTGATGCTAAGGTTTGGAGTGATATATTAAAACATTTTGCCTATGGTTTGATATATTTAAATAAAAATTTGTACATGTGGTGTTAGGGTTTGTTGGGAAACCCCTTTGATATAATTTCAACTCTAAAAAGGATATTTCTATGGTATTAGAGCCAATTTCTTGGCCAATTGTGGGGTTTGAAGGGTTTCTTGTCAAATAGTGACATGGGAGATATGGACAATGTAAGGTTTTATAAATCCTCTCAAGCTCATGAAAGTAACAAACTTCCATTCAGATGGATCTGATGGATATTTATGAAGAGTATATGACCTACCCACCCCCTTTCAAGAAAGAGCTGGACCTTGATGATTTTGTGTCATGAAAAAGAGGTAGGGGTAGTACTTAGGTTAAATGGGAGGTACATGATTCTTTGAGGAAGAGTTTTCTTTCCACATTCGATGGTTCTACACAATTTTTAGCTAGGGCATGGATTGATAAGTTAGGTAAATACTTTACGCTTTGTCCCATGGAGGTAGAGGAGGCCCTATGATTCATCACAACACATTTAGAAGGGCTTACCAATGATTGGTGACATCATGGGTCAATAACCCAAGGGCATCACCTCATAGACAACTATGAAGAATTCAACATGAGGCTCATTGGGAGGTTTGATAGGGATGCTATTGAACTTTACTTCGAAGAATCAGAACATTTACAGTAAAATGAATTGTAAATGAAAGACATAAATGAAGAAGAATCAAGCACTTTGGCACAACAAAGTGTGGAATTTTATGATTTTCACAAATCAAAAAATTTGGGATAGCCAAAGGGGTTGTTTCGGCTTGATAAAGGGGAGCAAGGTATTGAAAATTATGAGGTACAAAATTTTGAAATTTCATAGCAACAATAAGTGGTCTCAAAATTTATCGGGCAATAAAAGGACACTTTTTAGTTGAATAAGGGGTAGCCAAATACAAAAAAAAAATTGAGTTATGTAGGTCTAAAATTTTGGGATAGCCAGAAGAAGTTATCCAACAAGTTCATAAGTTTTAAGGGGTAGGCACTAAAAAGGAAGAATCTATTTTACATGTTGAAGAAGAGAAGTTGCCAAGCAGAAAAAGTAGTTATAAATCCCATTAATGAAATAAGTCCAATAGAAAATCCATCAATTTCTAGTTTCCAATGAAACTGAATAAGTTTTATCTAGTTATAATCCTCTTCCAATTGAATTAATGAATTATCAAAATCATAATGATAACATAATGTATAGGTCTTTAAAAGGAGATATAATAAACAAATACCTATAGTATACCATCATATCATCTTAGGTCAAAGCCAATATTCTAGTTACTATTGTTCATATTTAGTTTGCTACAGTTTTTAGAATAACATATGAAGATAATCAATTTAATTATTCTCATGACAATAATTTTTTGCATCACCCTCCTACTATGTTCCTACAACATTTTGGTCATCATGAAGATCATGCCAAGAATGAAAACAATATGAAGGGCACTAAATGGAGGAAGGAATTTCTCCAAGAGAATTGAAGGATGGAGAGTTGCAAATTCCTAATATGGATGTGGGATCCAATTGAGACTTACAAGCTTAGTATTATTTTTATTTTAATTCTAAGTTCTTTGTCACCCATGAAAGGAGATTGGAAAATCCTTGTGATCATAAAAAAAAGGTGAAGAGAATGAAAACCACTCCAAATCTTGGTAAGCATCATGATTTACTTGCTAGATTCAAATACTACATAGGGTTGTTTTTACCAAAGGAAGTAAGGCAAGGATGTACCACCATTGGCCAAAATCAAGGTATGTAAAAGTATTTTTGATTCATTTATATCTCTTGTAAATCAAACTCTATGTGGGAAAGCACACTTTAACAACCATGGTATGAAAGACAAGAGTTTGATTAGTGTTGTGTGTGTAAGGGTTGGCTTTGTGGGGTCACAAAGTACAAATTGTGTAATGTACCTATCACTATTTGGAATGGGGAATCAAGAAATTAATGACTATTATATACAATATACAACCCACTTCCAGTATTCTAACGGTGAGGATGATGGTGTAAAAGGTGCTTCCTAGCCATCCACCAAGGTACAAATCCCAAGAGAAAAGGATGAGGTTGGGATCGTGCCTCAGGCAAATTTGGTGGAATGGATACCCATCAGTCCTTGGCACTAAGCCAAATAAGAATTATGTACACCTAATTTGTGTAAAAATAGGGTTTCAATCAAAAAATATACAACTTGCTTCCACTCTATTTTATGTTATTAAATAAATGATAGAGTTTGGATAATCATGAAGATGGTGGTAAGAAATAGATATCATGATCTTAGGATCAAGGGGAGGGTTATTTGTAACTTGATGACTTCTATTTTTCATATTTCCATCTTGCTATCTCTAAGGATAACTATCACTATGGTGAATATTGGCCCTAGGAAGATGTGCTTCTCACCCTTCAACACTTTGAAGGTGGTCCAAACATGTGCAAGTAGATTTCCAACCACTATAAGGATAAATTTGAAGAAAAAAATGACATGATACAACCATGATAAGCATGACATAAGCAAATCTTTTAGAATTTGGGTGATAAGTTGTATGGGAAAATCAAGACATCGAAGAGGAGTTCATATCATGATCATAAGACTTGATAAGGTGATCATAAAAGTGTTTCTAAACACTTTATTTTCACTAACATGTTTACTCTATGTTTAGGATCATAACTAGAGTTGATTTCAATGGAAACAAGAAGGGAAAGAAGGATATGAATTTTGAGTGGGGTTAGCCATTAAGGTGTCCTAAGAATCATCAAATTGCATGATTGAAAAGTTTGGACAACTTAGGAAATGGCAAGTGGAGACAAGCCTTGGATTGCGAAAAATAAAAAATTATGGATAGTTAAGTGTGGTTAATGACACCCAACCCTTAGGCCCCTTGTGATTACTTTCATGACCCTCTTAGGCTTACTTTCATTGATTCCCAGTCATTCATAGCCTTCTAGACTTGGTCCCACCTCACCTAGACCCCTCTTTCCATAAAAAATCAATCCCCCCAGGTCCCATCTACTCAAGACAGAAGCACTACACTTGGACTCTAGTGAAAGTGCCACTATTGTCCACTTTTGGTGCTATAATTCAAATATATTTTTGGCTCCAATGGTCAAATTCTTCCAGTTCCCCATCCTTATCCTTGTCGGCCTAGCATGAGTACATTCAACCCATGACCAATAGATCCCTATAAAATCCCATTCAAAGATCATTTGGAAGGGGTTGGCGAATATCACTAAGCAAGCAAGAATATGAGCAAGACTACTCAAGTAATCTTCCTTATTCTCTGCATACATCTAGCCAACACACTTACAAGCTCATTCAAGTCCTTACACCAATACCTAGCCATCTCAATCACATCCAATTTAGCATTCTACATCTTCATATACTAATTTCATAAAGCACATCAAGTGGGAGAACTACATATGGCTTGATCTCTCTTGGGGTATTTATATGTAGGAAGTGTGCCCACACATGGAGTGTGAGGCATGTCCAATGCATCTTACACACGCTAACCCTCCCTCTTGCTCAAAATTAGTCAAAGCACAATGGAATATAGGGTTTAAAGAAAGAATATGGTCTATAGGGATCTATACAGACTTCCAAATGCTAAAAATTCACAGATAGGGTCACATAGGCATAACAAACAAAACATAGAAAGCTTAGATCCTTAGGACAATAGGGGTAGAGGTGGACTATAGCACTGATGCCATTACTATCTAGTATCGATGCTCCTGTCCAATCATAAAATAAATTTTAGATCTCAGTTTATGATAGTGTCTTAGTCTTGCATAGTGAATTCCAGCCTCTATCTCAGTTGGATCAATCAGTTTCCAACTAAGTTTTGTTTTCTTCTCCTTATTACTATTTTTGGAAAAGTTTGAATTGTAATTAATTTACACAAATTAATAGTTTAATTATTATCTATTTATTTACTAATTTTACTACTTAAACGCTTTAACTAAATTAGGAATAATACTCCAATATTCTCAAAAATTTTAAATCATTTGGTGAACCCAACTTACTTTGTTTGCACATAAAAACCCTAGAAATTCTAGGGTAAAATTCTTATTGATTTTTCATATATTTTTACCTACATAATAACATAAAAAATTAGCATTAAATTTTAAAATTTTGTATTAATTTTAAAATAATTTTCTTTCAAACCCTAGTTGCCCATACTAGGTCCCAGTAATTTTCCAATCATTTTCTAAATTTTCACTAGCATATTTAAATAGGAAATCCATTCAAATTTCAAAAATCAAATGTAATTCTCAAAAATATTTTATTTTTCAAAACCCTAGTTGCATCTACTAGGTCCTATTAAATCACAATTTTTTCAATAAATCTCTAATTTTTTACTTACATATTTAAATCAAAAATTCACTTTCAATTTCAAAATTTCATAGTAAATTACTCAAATAATCATCTTTCAAACCCTAGTTACATGTACTAGTTTCTATTTGCTTATTGAGGTATCACCTTACATGTGTATGAATTTCCTATCCTTTTTATGCATATTCTAGTTCCTTGTTTAGATTATATCTATTTAATCTTTTCTGCTATCATCCAAGTTGTTTTCCTTATGCCACCTAAGTTCCTTGCATCTCTTCCTTTGAGATGAAGTGTAAGACTTAGTGGTAATCCTCTTGAATTCACCTAGATTCCTGCAACTTGACCATAAACCATGGATAAACAACCAACTCAAGTTCCTGTTATAGATTTTACACATCCAAATTAGACTAATTTCAATAAAGATAACTTTGATAATGAGCAGTATGAAAATAAAATTGATAATGTACACACCAATGCTTATGCTCCACCACATTGGACTACTGATCCACTTCCACCAATTGTTGATAATGAAGTTGTCGTCAACAAATATTTGATCCTACAAAGTTTTTGAGAAAGACTCCAGGACCAACCTTGAGATCATACTCTTATCTTGCAATCTATTATGGAAATTAAAAAGACTAAGCAAGTTGAATCTTTCATTCCTTCAGAGCAATTAGTTACAAATAACACTACAGGATAACTATGTCACACCAACCTCTTATATAAGCTCAGCCTGCCTCTATGCCACCAGCTAAAACTAGTACATCTTTGTCTCCTAATGTGGTAGCCCTTGTGAAAGAGTAAATTATCTTCAATACAAGGTGATACATCTTGAGCAAGGTGCCTCTAGACCTGCACAGGCTTTGGATTCTTTTTCTCTATTGCATACATCATTAGCATGTCACATTACTTTGACACCCTTACCACAAGGTTTTGTTCAACCCAAGATTACTCTATATGATGGCAAGGGTGATCTAGAGACACATTTGAGATCCTTTCACACAACATTCTTGGACTATGTACTAAATGACTGGCTACTTACCAAGCTATTTCCATGAAGCCTAAAGGATTATGATTTACAATGGTTCTACAGTCTACCAAATCAATCAGTCAATGCATTCAATATTTTAGTCAACATGTTCCTAGCTCATTTCAACATTAACATTGGTGATAAGGTTTCATATGCTCAAGTTGCACAACAAAAACAAAGGTCAAATGAACATCTCATAGATTATGTTCTCTGATATAAGACTATTTTGGCTAAGATGACTAGTCCCATGACTGATCAAGAGTTACATGATCTCTTCAAACAAAGCCTTTTACTAAATTTACATGAATCAATTCTGTTCAAAATATTCTCTTCCTTCATTGAATTGTGTCACACACTAAATAAAAGAGAAGTCAAGTTAATTTCAATGGGCAAACTCAAGTACACAAGTATCTCAGACACAACAAACAAGAGTAATAGCAAAGTCCCATACAAATTCAAGGTCAATGATAATAAGATTCAAAATCAATTGATAGTTAATGGAGCTTTTGAGCCCCCTCAACGAGTGGTTTTATTAGCACCTCCTTGGTGAACCTTCACCAATTTACCAATTTTTCTAGCCAGAGTTTTACAATAGTTATTAGAATGTAACATCATATCTCTCCCTCTTATTCAAGAAGTTGATCCAACAAAGCCTCTTCTATGGGGATATGATCATCATGCATTTTGTGAGTTTCAAAGGGTATTAGGCCATACAATAAATAGATGCATCAATTTAAGACACAAGATATAGGATTTGATAGATGGCAATCATATTGAGCTTGGCACTTCAATTGAGCCTCCTCAGGCCAAACCAACATAGAATAAAACATTGAAAATATTTTTAGATCATTTTCCACAATGTTCCAAATAGGAGACAGGGGATACATCAGGGGTTCACCATACATATCATGCACATCCCCTACCAGATACATATAGGACACCTTTAGTTGAGACACATCCTTTGAGCAACATGATCGGTGTATAACATTCTATAACTCTATCTAGACCTTCCATCTCCTTCTCAAATCAAGAGATCATTGAGGATGATACGTATTATCATGCACTTTTTATTAGATCTTACATTCATGTTCATCCTATTCATAGTGTCTTCATAGAAAATGGATCCAGTGTGAACATGTGCACTATGACATTATTACAGTATTTGGGATATTTAGAGCAAGATATTACATCGACAAACACAATTATCAGTGGATTTAGTGGGCACCTACATATTTCATTGGGTGAGATCATACTTCTTTTATAGGTGGTCCAACATATGTGGCCACACCATTCACTATAGTTCTTAATGCAGAAGTTTTTGATATGTTACTTGGTTGACCATAGATCTAGAAAATTTGAGTAGTACCTTCTATAGTTCAAAAATGAATAAAATTAATTCATGCTAACCAAGTTGTTACAATTGGTAGAGTTATATATGAGTTACCACTCCCCACTTCAGAGCCATCTTCTATAGTACAGTCACTAGTTTTAGTTCAGCCTCTAGTTCTAGTTTCTCCACTAGTTATAGTTCCTCCTCTAGTTCTGATGCAGACATAGTTGAGGCATCCATCACCATTACATAGAGTTCATACACCTCCATATCTTCAATATTCTAGATAGCTTCTAGCTATAATGTTCACAGCCAGGGTAGTATCATTGATATCTCATGCATCTACTCACATATCACATGTTCAGAGGACTTTTCCTACCACCAGATAGATCCCTAAGAGCCCTATGGTTGCATCAACTTCTCAAAGTTATAGGAAGACCTCAGAGTTGGTTTCTAATTCAAATATTTTTGAGCATTTACAATATACACAGCTTTTAGAGCCATAATCTCAACATTTCCATCGTGCTTCATGATCATGCACAATTCCTCTCTTTGATACATGAAACCATGATAGGGAGTCTCCCATGAGACTCATTAGTTAGTATCATCCTTTCCCCACTTACCTATACATAGTTTCTTATACTTGATTTTACATATCTCATATATCTCAGAAAATCCAAAAATAATACAACATTCAAAAAATTTAAAAACATGCAAATAACTCAAAAACACTAAAAGCATTTTGATTGTATGCATCATCCATGATTTATATTTCTATTAATATGCTAGACTTACATTTGTTGTTTTATGTTTAATATTTGTCAATTTATCTATATTACCATACTTCACTTGATCTTCTTTTGAGTGTGTGCAGTGACATCCAACTCTTTGATTGCTTCACTTTACCCATTGAGGGGGTATCATACTTATACATCAATATACATACCCACTGGGGGTATCTTCTACATGACTACACCATCTAGGTTATGTCATTCCTACACCACACACTCTAGTTATCAAGTTGATGTACAATACTCACTTGCTTACATACATTACTCTATCGACATTCACTAGTATATAAAACTTGTGTATTTCTTAGCATATAACTAGTCTTGTACTAACATGTCTTGCATACTTTCCCTCTTAATTTGATTATTTAGATTGGATTGTACTTCCATTCCCTACATGATTTATTTTCTTGCTTAGTGTAGCTAGATTGTTTGCATTTATTAGTTCCTATATGTGCCTTAAGACATTTTCCAATGTCCTTTACTTCTATTCATGTGTGTGCCTTAAGAAATTTGCTAATGTCCTTTAACTGTACTCTTTTGTATAATTATGGCTTCCACACCAATTTTTATTATTTCAATTATATGTGTATGTGGCATTTTAACATACCTTGTATGCTTACTTCCTAGTTTGAGTGACATGTGACCATGTCCTTTGTTTGTTTGGCCCCTTGGCCATCCTTGTATGCTTCTTGCTTCTTGCCTTGTTTTCTTATTGCTTATATGTTTCTCATTATTAGTAATTCCATGATTCACATCATGCATTTATCTTTCTTTCTTGGATGCCAAGATGGACATCATGCTAACAACTAACAACTAACAACTAACAACTAACAACTAACAACTAACAACTAACAACTAACAACTAACAACTAATAACTAACAATTAACAACTAACAACTAACCAAAATTGCATTCTCAGTTCAGTACATTTCACATGTTCTTACATTATTGTATCCATCTAGACATACCCTTACTGATATAACAATCTCTCAATATAAATCATGATATATCTTGAGATATCTTGTCGATTATCATTACTATATCATGTATCTTTGTAGCATAACACACTTGCAAGCTCTTTCTTCTAAGGGTAGTCATTGCAAGGTTTTCATTTCTACCATAAAAAAGGGGGAAATAAATAGGGGTTTTGTCTCAGAGATCAGAGCTCCTAATGATTGAAACAACATTCAACACACCTAGAACAACAACCAAACATCAAAATAGTTAGAACAGACCGGGCAGATAGTCAAGAATCCAGAACAATCATTAGATTTAGCCCTAGAAAATAGTGCCCAACTTGGACAATAGAGCTAGTGCCATTAGTGTCTACTTTTGACCCTATCCAAATAATAAAAAAACTAGATTTTCTAGAAACTAACAAAAGTGTAAGTTCTGTTATAGTTTTGTCAATGATAGTTCAGACTAGAATCAGTAGTTTCAGTACATTTTTTCTCAAAGAATCTAGATATAGGGGCCAACATGCATGGCATGATGAATTTAGATTCCAATTTAAGATAGGGAAATCGGTACAACTTCTAGATCAAAATCCATGTTTCAGATACCAATGATTGGGGGAAACGTGCATGGCACATTTGTTTCTTTTATTTCTAAGTTTAGTATTACCCATACATTCTTAGTAGTTTCATGCCTTATCCCATCTATATATGGTTGGAATAATTTTGGAATGGATTTCATACAAGCCTAACTTCTTGAGTTCTTGAGTTCTCAAGTGGATTTCATACAAGCCTAGTGCACTAGTTCGGAGTGGCTTTCATACAAGCCTAATCTCCATCTTTTGGAATGGCCAAGAGTGGCCTAGTTTTTAATATACATTCGCATATACATGCCAAAATTTTTAGATTATAGTACATTTATGGGCTTTAGGATCCATCTCATATGACACACATTTCATATCGGTATCATTTCATAGTTCACTTCATGAGGCAATGCTTGAGCCAAAGGACTAACTAGCCTTTGTATTCTTGAGCCACATATTCAAAGGGATTGGATACATAGTCCAAACATCGATCAACACATGCATGATTACCTAGCTTCACTTAGTGGGTGATGATGGAGCTAAAGGGAAAATGTTTACATTCTTGAGCCACTTTTTTGGAATTGAGCACTCAGCTCCGTTCATGATATTACTCTTGGTTCAACACACATCTAGCATTACTTCTCATAATTTAGCATCATTCAACATCATAACAGGTTTTGTATTGTTTTACGTACTTGATGAGGTCTATTAATTTCTTTCTCTTCCTCCCTCTCTTACCCAATTTTATATGTTCTTATTTTATTTATAGTGTATCTAGTAAGAATTGATCTACTCTTTATTTTTATTATAGATTCATACTTCACACATGCTCTCTCTATGCACACCCAACATCACATAGATTTATGAGATTCAACCTTTACATATAAGTTTAGGTATGCTTTCTATTTTTATTTTATCCTAGTATTTCACTTTGCTACATCATGAGAATGAAGGAGGGGCAAATATAGTTATATAAAATGTGAAAATTGGCAACTTGAGTGTGGCTAATGACAGCCAACCCTTAGGCCCCTCATGCTTGCTTTCATGACCCTCTTAGGATTAATTTCATTGATTTTTAGTCATTTGTAGCCTTCTAAACTTGGTCCCATCTCACCGAAACCCCTCTTTCCATGACAAATCAATCCCCCAAGTCCCATCTACTCAGGACAATAGCGCCACACTTAAACTATAGCATTGGTGACACTACTATCTAATTTTAGTGCTATTTTCCAATTTTTGGCCCTAACGGTCAAATTCTTCTAGTTTCCCATCCTCATCTTTTTCGACCTAGTGCAAGTAAATTAAACCCATGAACAATAGATCCCTATAAAATCCCATTAAAATATCATTTGGAAAGGGTTGGCGAATATCACTAAGCAAGTAAGAATACAAGCAAGACTATTCAAACAATCTTCCCTATTCTCTGCATATGAATAACTAACACACTTACAATATTATTCAATTCCTTACACCATTACCTAGCCACCTCAAACACATCTAGTTTAGTATTCTACATCTTCATATACATAATTGCACAAAACACATCAAGTGGGAGAATTACATATGGCTTGATCCCTCTTCAGAGTATTGGTATGTAGGCAACATGCTGACACACATGGTGTGAAGCACATCCAATGAATATTACACATACTAACCACCCCTCTTGCTCAAAATTGGTCAAATCATAATGGAAGTTAGGGTTTGAAGAAATAATCTTCTATGTAAGGAGTTATAAAGACTTATAGCTACTGAAACTTCATAGACAAGGTCACATAGGCATAGCAAATAAAACCCAAAAGGCTCAGATCCTCAAGACAATAGTGGCAGAGGTGGAATATAACATGGATGCCACTATTATCTAGTTCTAGTGCTCCTATCCAATCACAAAATGAAGTTTAGATCTCAATTTGTGATAGTGTCTTAGTCTTGCATAGTGAATTCTAGCCTCTATCTCAGTTAGATCAATTAATTTATAGCTAAGTTTTGTTTTCTTCTCCTTATTACTATTTTTGGAAAAGTTTGAATTGCAATTAATTTATAAAAATTATTAGATTAATTATTGTCTATTTATTTACTAATTTTACTACTCATACCCTTTAAATAAGTTAGGATCAATACCCCAATATTCCCAGAATTGTTAAATTACTAGTCTTAATAAATCTAATTTTTTTTGTTGAAAATATGGCCACAACACACTTAGAAAACTGATTTTTTATGCCAACTCAGCTAGTTGTATGTGAAATTTTTTTGTTGAAAAGTGTGTTAACTTAGTGAGGTACATGCACCAAAAAGTTTAAAAATGATAGGGTAATAAATGTTGGAAATAATGAAGGAAAAAATAGGCAAACTTTGTTAATCATATGCATAAGAATTTTTGAAAAATGGGGTAAGTTATAGCCCTTTATATGTTCAAATTTTACAAAGGAGATTTGGCCTTCCACTTATGAATAAAGGTTGAAATTGGTAGAAGAGGAACAACACTTCCAATGAAATAAAAGATGTCAATTAAACATTTTATTGAGTTGGTTAAAACATGCAACAAGTGGAAAACTATAGAGATGTAAAGGTCAATAAATTGGCTACCCAAGGACTTTAACCCATGAGGAAAGGGAGATATAAAAAGGGTAGCACTATGAGGGAAGAACACCCTAAATCTATATTCACCCATGTTTAAGGTGAAAATATTGTTTGTAAATAGGTGTACAAGGAGAGGTAGGAGACAATCATAGGGGCACCATGACAAGGTTATTCAATTCTTCATGGTATGTACACACAATGTATGTCTTTAAGATTATCCAAAGTTATGGGTTTCATTCAAGTTGTTGAGCCATAACTTTGGTATAATGAATAAAATGTAAGGCACACTGAGATCCCTAAGGGGAATTGGGATACTTTCCAAGGAAGCACACACTCCAAGGTGCACATGCAAGGTAAAATAATCATGATGGATAACCATAAGATGTTTTTTGGTAAGCTGTCCAAAACTATTCCAGCCCCTCTAAGGTAAGTTTTAAGCTCATGAAACTTTATTTTATGGTGAAGTGTATGAAGGAACTCCTAAGGAATGAATTGGGAGTACGTAACTTCAAATTTATTGCAAATCTAGGTCTTTAAACTCTAATTGGAGCCCCACATACATTGTACAAAATTGTTATTGGAGTATTTTTATCCAAGATGGTAGAACAGATGAATATGAGGATGAAGGAATGGGTTATAGATATGTTTAGGAAGCTTCTATCCCATAAAATGGGTGAAATTATGATCTTAAAGGGGAGTTTTAAAGGTACTAATAATTGTTTAGAGTCTAACCATGAAATGTACAGATATGACAACCACTTGTTGGGAAAATGAATGCTACAATAATGTTGTTCCAACACTTCCAACACACATGGAAAATGATCTTCTCCATTATAAAATATAAAATAGATTCAAAATAGGGATTCCTTTCCTTGGAAAAGAGGCTACAAGAGGGTGTTGCATGAAGCGAATTGCTAGGAAGCTCCATGGATGTTGCTATTGCTTAAGGATAAGCAATTTTGGGTGATGAGGATTGTCATGTATCCCTTTTGGACATAAGAGTGAAAAGGAACCTTATCCTTATTCTTTGGTGTTTTCATTAGGTTAAGGGAAAGGGGACTCAAAAAGGAAGCACTAAATCCTCTTCAAATTATTAAAAGGTATCTTTTGGTTAAGTTATAATTTTAAGTTGAGGAGGGGGATTTTTGAGTTAATTGGGCTCATATAGCCCTTAAGTGATTTTTAAAATAAAGTTAACATTATAAAATTTTACATTTTCCCTCTAAATGGAGTGCCCAACTTGAGGAGTAAGGTCTATAAGGAGGATCATGATTCATATGAAAAGGTTATGCATGATATGATAATTGAAATTATAAGCTTAAGCATGAAAGCATAACTTATCCATTGAGAATGAAACCCTTGAATGGAAGTTAGAGTAGGGACAAAAAAACTTACATTTAACTAGGGCATCCTCATTCAGGGGTTGTATTAAGATTCATTAGATCTAATTTGGAAGCATTTATATTTGTTTATAGGCAACGACTTAGCTTTGTGTTGAAGACCCCATCCTCTAGGGATGCGATATAGTTAGAGGTTGAAGACCCCTTGATTAAGGGTTGTGTTTTAAATTTTTTCATTTATTTGATTTTTACTCACTAGGACAACTTGACTTAAAGGTCCCCGTGAGGGTTTGGTAGGCTATTTGAAGCCTAATATACATTCTAGAATTTATTGTAATCATTTGAATAATTAATCAATATTTCTAGTAGTATTTGTGGAAGTCATTTGTTAGAATTTATGTATTTATTATTGTTGTATTCTTCCAATAAGGATGACCTGTTTGACTGAGTTATAGGGTCAATTTGGGCCCTGATAATTGTTGGAAAATTATTATATTTTCTATGGTTTTTTGGCATTATTATTTTTGTATTTCTTGAGGGTTTCAAGGCTAAAAGGGGCTTGAGGGTTAGCTATAATTTCCTGAGCATTTATAACAAGGTGACACCTAGGGTTCAAGGTTGGTAACTTCATTTTATGCTTTACATTTTGTTTATACCAATTCTAAATTTTTGTTAGGATTTGGAGTGATATATTATAATATTTTGCTTAGGGTTTGATATATTTAAATCATAATTTGTACATGTGGTGTTAAGATTTTTTGTTTTGTTGTTAGGGTTTGTTGAGAAATCCCTTTCATTTAATTTCAACCCTAAAAGGGATATTTCAATCAATCCACTAGAAAAAGTTTTTATATAACAAGGATGTGAATGTGGCTACGATGCTAATATTAAAATTTGACAAACTTGTGATAGT
Organism: Torreya grandis; assembly: GCA_037957365.1. Classification (NCBI taxonomy): domain Eukaryota; kingdom Viridiplantae; phylum Streptophyta; class Pinopsida; order Cupressales; family Taxaceae; genus Torreya; species Torreya grandis. The sequence goes on along the minus strand of JARHVA010001141.1, from coordinate 1,652,174 downwards.
AACTAGTTAGCACCAAAAATTCCTAGAGGTTCTTGAGGGTCTTGGGAACCTACCACTCCATCATTTCTTAGATCTTTGTAGGATCAAATTTCACTCATTCATGTGAAAAATATGACCCAAGCACTCCACCTCTTGGATGCCAAATGCATATTTGGAAGTCTTGGCATAAATTTGATGTGTTCTAGAACCAATAGTACCTATTTCACATGCTTAAAATGGTCTTCCCAAATTTTATTATAAATAAGGATGTCATCAGAAAACACCAATACAAACTTTTTTAAAAATGGCTAGAAAATAGTATTCATCAAACTCTGAAATGTAGATGGTGCATTTTTTGAGGCCAAAAGACATGACCATAAAATCATAATGGCTGTCATGATTTTTGAAAGTTGTTTTAGGTATGTCCTCTTCATAGATTCAAATCTAATGAAACCTAAAGCAAAGATCTAACTTGGTAAAATAAACAACACCATATAATTCATCTTTAAAATAATTAATTATTATAATATTAAACTTATCTTTGATGGTGTACTTATTGATTTATTTGTAGTTTAGGCATATCCTCCAAGTGTTATATTTCTTCTATACCATGACCACTGGGGATGAATATTTGATTTGGCTGTGTTAGATGATTATTGCCTCCAACATCCATATAGGTATACTTGTAGGGTATGATGTTGGGTGGTGTACTTATGAAAATAATTATAATAGCATGATCATGTGCTCAAATTAATGGGATTCCTTTTGGTATGTCATAAAAAACAACAGAATGGTCATCCAACACCATTTGTAAATCAAGATGGGTAGACTCCTTGGTTGGTTGAAACTTTATGGAAAACAAGCACACCAAAAATATTTCAACACATTTTCTAATAATTATTGTCATCTGATGAAAACTACCCAATTGTGTAGATCGTTCTCATCTTGGCCTCGAAATGTGAAAGTGGTTACAATCTCGTCTTGGCCAAGTTTTTCCTTACCCCAGACTCTCCTTTCAGAGTTAGTCTTTTCTTTCATTTTCCCCGCAGGGGCGATATTTTTTGTCGCCTTTACATTTCCTTCATTTTGGTGCAAGGGCAGCAAAATTCGCCGCCTATGCATTTTGCCTGCAAGGGCGGCAAATTTTGCCGCCCCTGCACCTTGACCTACAAGGGTGGCAAATTTTGCCGCCCGTGCACTCAGATGAACCGAAACATGTAAGGGTGGTAAAATTTCCTGCCCTTGCACATCTCGATTTGCATGTGCGGCATTTATTGCCACATGCGGCGGGTGGTTGGGGTCAATTTTCACCCCATTTAAGCCGATTTGAGCCCCTTTCTCTTCATTGCTTCCTCCTCTCCTCCTGCCTCTTGCGCCTGAGCAACCCAACTGAAGAGCTAAAGTGCGTTTTGACGGATTCAACTCGTGGTGTGCACGGTTTCTCAGGTAGGGTTTGTTTTCGGCTTTTATTTCTTGTTTTCTTTCTATTTTTGCTTCGCATTAGTTAAATATTGTTTATTTTTTCCTCCTCCCTCTCTCCTCTGGCCCACGTGCTCCCTTTTTACCTCACCACGAGAATCATTTTCTCCCCCTTTACTCATAGGTTTCCATCAAAACCTCACGTGGGTGGCAAATTTTGCCGCCCGCGCTTTTTTCTTCCATGCTCCGTGCAAGGGCGGTGATTTTCGCCGCCCCTGGACGTGTCTTCCACCCTCCGTGCAAGGGCAGCTATTTTTGTCGCCCCTATACGTATTTCCAACCCTGCGTGCAGGGGCGACAATTTTTGCCGCCCCTATCTTTTTTAGCTTTTGTAAGGACGGCAATTTTTGCCGCCCCTATTTTTTCTTTCGTGTCTGCAAGGGTGGTGAAAATCACCGCCCCTGCATTTTTTCCTCTAATTTTTCTCAACTCTTGGGAATTTTTTGAGTTGTCCCTTTCATTCCTTTTCTTCCTCATTTTTCGCTCTTTCTCTAGACCTAGCCTATTTAAGTGACCTCCAATAACCAATATCACTTAAATTATGCTTTCCCTCTCTCACCCACTCATCTGTGATCATGACTGCATCACCTTCAGCAAACTCTTGCACTTTTGCTCATGTCTGGTCAAGATCATCCTCCATGACGAAAGCATCTCCCAAGAAAGCAAAAACCATGAAGTATAAGTACCAGGGCATCTTTCTGCTCACATCAGTCTCCTCAAATGTTGATGACATTCGAGACACCGAGATCGGCCACGTGGACATGGCCGAGTTCTTGGCGTGAACAAAGGCGACAAATCCTAGCACTGGGATAAAGAGGATCGTTGAGAGCAACATCCACCTAGTGGCCACCTTTTCGGTAGCAGTGCATCATGCCGAGTTCATCCTTCAATGCGTGCACTTCTACAACAAAGAGACCAAAATGGTCTCAGATGCCAATGGTAACACAGTGATTTGGTTGGACCCAAAATTCATTGACAAAGTTTTTATGTGCTCTCCAGCCACCGACGTAACCCAAATCGACTTTGGGAATGCACAAAAGGAGTATGATAAAGACCCTAAGAGGGAAAGGAAAGTTATAAACTAGAAGTGGATAAAGACCCCCAGGACTAGCCTCTCCAGATGGCTAAAGAACTTTTTGAGGAGTGATTTTGTAGAGAAAGTTGGTGACTTGATCACCCTTCTCAACAGAGTACAGGGTCTCCCATCTTCTTCACAGTTCCATGAATGGATGTATCCATTCATCAAGATCATTCTCCAGGGCAAGCAAACCATCTTTTGGGGAGAGAAAATCAACAATGCTCTCCATGAGCAGTTAACTAGGGTACAAACTTCCTTCAAGTTCTACATGACTTCGTACCTGATTTACATAGCTACTGCCATGCGGTCTTTCCTAGGATTAACTATAGCAAGAGATAGAAAGACCACCCCAGTCTACTCATATTATCCTCAACTGACGCTCCAAAGGTCAACACGTCATTTCAAAAGAGTAAATGACACCTTTGCTATGTTTTTGTGTCTCTTCGATCCTCAACTTGAGAAAAAGAGAATATCAGACGAGGCTTGGGCAGTGGTAAATGATTATGGCTACATGTTCCTCCAGTTCCCCACTTTCTGTTATCTTCGGGTCAGCTTTGACCAAGGCTACCCCTACATGTTTCCCAAGTTCCCTTTAGATAAATTAGTTCTAATGGAACTTTGTCGACAACTGGTTGTCATGCACACTAAATATATGGAACTTAAGAGACCTGGTTTCAAGTTTCCAATCTAGATTGGTAGGTTTTCAGTTGCTACATCGACCAAAGCCAAGGTCATGGAAACTGAAATGCAGATAGTTACTATCAAGCCATTTAAAAGACGAGAAAAATTTGACTACAGGGGAGTCAAGGAGAAGATCAGAAGGAAAACTCAGTCCCATGAACCAATGATTGAAGATATTTGGGTGGACCTAAGGATGGCTCAAGAAATTAGGAAAATGGACTATTACAGGCTGACACTAGAGCAGATTGAATATCTCAGGCTTGCAGAGATCCCCTCTGGTCTAATCGATGATGGAAACATCATAAATGGTAGGTATCTAGCAGAAAAGGTTGCTGGTTCCCCTCTCCCTCCAATTCAGTGGTCTTAAAAGGAGCTAAATTCTCTGAGGAAAAGATTCGAACCAATATTGGCTAACACCAATGATTGGTTAGCAGCCAAAGGGATCACCCTAAAGAAATTTATTACAGGATCAGAGGCTGAATACCAAGCAGAATCAAAGAGGAAAGCAAAAAATAAGACTAAAAACAAAGGTGATGTCCCTTCTTATTCTGGGCCTCACAAGCCGAGGATCATCTTTGTATCCAAGAAACCTAAGACCACTGAAGAGCCTATAGCGGTAACAAAAGGAACCAAAGAATAGAGCCCTCAAGCACAGGCAGCTCAGCCCATAAAAATAGAGAATCAGCCATCAGGGCAACCAAGTGTTGGGTCTCCACTCTCACAAGAATAAGTGCAGCCAAGCAAGAGCGTATCTCCTTCTCCCCCTTAGTCTCATGTGGTCCCCTCTTCTCCCATCTCTCCTATCAGTGTTCCCTCCTCTAGAGCCGCTTCTCCTTCTAGAGTTGTTTTTGACGATCCTCAGGGTCCTTCTGGAAGTTCCCCTCGCTCTTTTGGATCCATTCCAAGTCTGTCATCTCCTTCCTTCAACTTGCCAACAAGCCTTGCACCCGAGCTAGAATCAGTAGTTGGTGCAGTTTCATCAGTTACTCCAAATGCAACTACTGTCACCACTAGCAATGTGGAAGCTGCTACAGTAACACCAGTAGAGACAACCATTGCCACAATAGGTACTTCTCTCCCACCTTGGATGTCTGCTTTCACGCCAAAAAGAAAGAAGATGGCCATCTCCCCAGATGAGTTTGACTTTGGCAAGATAGTGCCGGTGAAAGCAAAGGCTCCGAAGAGGCCAAGAATCCTCTCCAAATTAGTTGAAGAAAAGGGACAAAAATTTCTATAAATTACCAAGCCTCCACAGGATGCAACCCTTGAGGGTTTTTAGATGAGCAACTATTCCATCTCTCATGTTGAACTTGGCAAAGTTACTCACAAAGGTGTGAAAAGTGATCTTCAGTCGGCTATGGACATCATGGTCTAAAAATTTGACAGAGAGAAGGAGATGAAGGATTATTACAAGGCCAAAGTAGAGCAGCTAATAGCAGTAATAAAAAGGTTCACTCTTCCTTCCGAAGCAGCAAATCCAGAGGCCTTCTCTGTGGATGACTCAGTCATTCAAAAAGTAGAAAAGACTTATTTGAAAGGGAAAGTCCTGGAGGACTATATCGAAAAGATGCATACTCAGGGAGCTTCTCTGCTCACAAAAGTAGTAGAAAAGATAGGAAAAATGAAGAAGGTAAAAACATAGGTAGATGACTTCGTCTCCCTCATTTCTCAAGAGATTAACAGCTTGGAGAAAGATCTCAATAGATGGAAGGAAATGAAAAATCTCAAGAAGAGCACCCTGATGTCTATCGGTGTCATCTCCAACAAGGACTCCTATGTTGAGATCAAGGAATCACTAGTTTTTAGATCCAGGTACTCAAGGACTTAATTGATGATCTTAAAGCTTTCAAGGAAGCTAGTGAGAAGAGTGACCTGAGCCTACTAAATAAATTAGAAGAGCTGCCATGCAACTTAACCTCTAAGGACAATCAGTTCCTTCCGATAGAAGAGATGATTCAGAGTTTCAAGGAAATGATTCAGAGAGATTTTGAAGAAAAATCCTTGTCAATGTCTTTGGTGGACATCATTCTAGATGCTCAGTTAACTTTAGAGAATATGAAATCTAGGTTAATTGGCCATGCTAAAGCTGTCACAGCATTGAAGGATGCACTGATCAGGGCCAGAATCATCTCTAAGAACATAGCTGCACTAGACATCATAAGAATTTAGACATGTATCGCCATGTACGATGCTCATCTGAAGAAACCTAGCAGCCAAAATTGATTCTCTCTCTTTTCTTTCTTCTTCTCTCCTTATGCACTTTTGTTTTGTGAAAAGTGCATGCAATTTTGAAAAATGTAATTACATGTAAATATTTCAAAAAAATATCTAAAAGTCAAAGATGAGTCATCTTTGACCAAGATATTTTGTATATTTTATTATTTTCTCTTTTTTGAGGACTTTCTCCCTATATATAGTGGAGACCTCATTTGTAAATGATCTTGGAAAAATTAATAGCAAATACTCTACTGAAATTGAAGCAATTTTTGAGACTTTGTGCTCAAATTTGTAAATCATATTTTGTTGAATGAATGAGAAGCAGGTTACTTCAGACTTTGTGTTGAGATTGTCTGTGTCATTTAGGAAATAGTTCTTATGTCCTTTTTCCTGGTAATATCTTATTCATCTGATTTAATAAGCAAAGTGGGTGTGTTTATATTATCTAAGGGCATTTCTAGAGGGTAGAAGATAGACTTTGTGCTACTTTTACCTTTGAGATTCAGTTATCTTTTGTAGTTTTAGGTGAAGACTTTGTGCTTCATTTTACTCTACGGTTATACTCGTTCCAGATCGGTGAAAGGAAACTATGAAAGACTTTGTGCTTATGTGAGTGTTCCTGTGGATTTTATTACTTCAGGTGATTTCTTGTTCTCTGTTTAATATCATTCCTGAAAGAAGAGGAGTGTTGTTAGCTTAAGGCCAAGATTTTTCCTCTTTTGTTCTTTATACACTACCTCTGAAAAAAGAGAGGTAGATGTTGTTATACCACCCCCATGTGTTATTTTTTACTTAATTATATATATCTGGCACTATAGCATTTTCTAGAATAATTAACGATACCACCATTTGTAATCATGACTTGAAATCATGGAGTAGGTAAATGAAATAGTTCAAACGAGTAGTGACCTTACTATTGATGAAGTTTTGTGTACTCCCAGATTCAATCAACATAATCAACTTCTGTCTCTTGAGGAAATCCACCACCTTAAGAGTTTTATAAGTACTAATACCTGAAAGTGAATGACATGCTATAATAGGTTGAGAATCTTTAGATTCATCCTTGAGTTCATCCAAACTTGCACCTGAGGCCTCATTATCTTTTTCATCCTCATTGGTGCCTTCAATGTAAAATAACTTATTTTTAACATAATGACGTCCTTTTTTATCATAGCTAAAACATAAACCTTTTGCATGGTTCTCCTCAATTTGTTGAGGGGTCAATTTTGTAAGCTGAGGAAATGATGGTGTTGGGAAGATTCATTCACATAAATTAGTGAAAGGTCTTCATTTGATTAAAAAAATTCCTCTGCCATGCATGCCCTTGAGATGGCTTCATATAATGAACTAGGACTAAACATGTGAACCTCTAATTTGATTCTCTATTTGAAGCCACCCAAAAATAGGTTAGTCAGATTTACCTCAATGATGTTTGCCACATGTAAGGAGAGATTTTGAAATTGATTAATATAATCCATTACAATCCCTCTTTGACATAGTTTGGCTAACTATATGAAGTATTTTTTTGAGACATTATTATGATAGTGGATCTGTAGCTCCTCAAAAAATATAGAGCAGGAAATTAAGAGACATTTCTTTTTCTTTTGAGCATACAATCATTGATACAAAATGAACTGATCAGGTTCCAAATACAAAGAGGTCATGATCACATTTTGAAAACATGGAGTCTAATGTAGATCAAATAAATTTTCAATTTGAGTAATCCATGTGAGTGGATCATTATCATCAAAATTACACAAGTCCACTTTTGGCAACATCAGATTTAGACTAAGATTGGCAGTGTGATTGTTTGGAGGAGGAGAACCAAACTGGAGTGGTGGAGGTTCATTTTTCAAAGACCAATCTACAAATTTGGACAACTATCTATTTAATTTTTTAAATCGATGCCACAAGCGATTTAGGTCTCCTCTCATCCCCACGATGTCCCCTCTAAACACATCAAGATCATCTTTCCACTCCATACCATGTAATTTTGACTGAAATTGTTAAAGCACCTTCAAAATACATGGATATGATGTTTTGGATTCCATGTCATCCTTGTGAGGACTTTTAGGAGTTTGTTTCCCTTTCTTGCATCCATGAGTGTGATGACCAACCATGCAAAAACCTTAGGAGGGTTTTATCCCCCCCAAAAAGTGTATCAATAGATGAGACTATTGTGATTGCCTCATGAAGATGAATCAATGGCTACTAATGTGCACAAGGGTGAAAAATTTTGGCCTAAAAGTTTATTAGTATAATATACCATTGAAATCATCTCACAAAGTTGAATCCAACACTGCTAATTTTCACAAGGTTAATTTTTTTTCAAACTTTTTTACTATTTTTTAAAAATCACTTGAAACAATATTTCAGTGACAAAAAAATTAAATTCTTCCCAGATCATAAGTTATGTTTTTCTGATATTTCAGCTCATAAGAGATGTGTAGCACCTTATCCAAGAAAAATGCCACCATAGAAACTTGCCCAAATCAAAGCTTTGATACGAATTTAATGAAATTACTTAGATGTTTATATAGTAGAATAATATATCACAACAATAAGAATACCAATCATAGATCTAAAATAATAATTGATAGAAGAACAAAATGCATGATACATATAATTGAGCCACTTTGAGGAGAAGCCTCCATAATAATGCAACAAGAGTAGAATTAATAATATGATGATCAAATACTAACCACTACCTCATATATACTCAACCATGGTTATTCCATATGCTGACCTTACTAAGAACATAGATGAATGCAACAAGATAATATAAAAGGTATGTAAAAAATAAGTCAGTGACACATATCCCTAGACATGCCATAGGTTAAGGGCGTAACATTGATTGTCTTATGTATTACTATGAATTAGGATAATGTTGACTTTGAAATTCTTAATCCATGTTTAAGATGTTGTTATAATGTGGTAAGTTGACTCATTTATGTTACTTTAATTCTAATAATAAATAGAGAAAATCAGGCCTAAAGACAATCTGGTATATTTATGAATATGGTATTTCTTCTATTTGGATTTTAAGGATTTATATATGCTAATGTGGATACTTGTATATGAAATAATTTTTGATATTATGGTGGAATATCTATGTGCTCAATACACATAGATGGGTGGTTTAGGGTTGAATGTAAAATACTTTGCCATCTTAAGCTAACTCATTTTTGTTGAATGCAAAGAATCTCATTTTGTGACAGGTTCGTCTATCTTGGTTGCAAAGAATAATATTGTAGAAGTAGCTAAATCCCTATTTAATTGCCTTATTCTTATGTAAATATGATTAGAGTAGTATGGTTTAGTGTTATAGTATCAAGCCTTTATTATTAATACACCCAAAGGACATTTAAATAGTTCTTATATTGTGTTTAAACTTTTAAATAGAGACTAATCTTGGAAACTTGTCAAACTCAATATGTTTGGCCTCATTTTTTGAGTGTATCTCCTTATAGATCCCTACTAATTTATTCTTTGAGTTGGAAAAAATAATCTTGTATATTATAAAATGATTATATTATCTCTTCTTTACTTAATAAATGAATATATTAATCTATTATGTACTTTTGTCTACTAATTCAGTTTGTATACATGTCATGACATACTAGACTAGGAAGTATGGTAAATCTATTGTATTTTATTACTTAGATAAAATTTTATACTCTTAGCATCGGAGCTTATCTTTTACAGCTTAGTTATATGTTATAAGATACTTGGAAAAAGATGTGATTATATTAGCATGCTTTATCATGATTTCATTTCTTAATCAATTATTTTGGGTTTGATTTTTGAGTGGTGTTTGAATTGGTTAATACAATTTTAAATGATCTTTCTTAAAAAAAAACTTACTTTTGTATAAACATAATGTAATTGGTTTATTGACTTCTTTTATGAATTGAATAAGATGGTTGAGTTGGTAATCTCTCTTGTCTGATGTTGTTAAAACAACTCAGGTCCAAGTAAATTTGACTCAGTTCTTTAATAAGTTATCAACCTTGGTAATTTATTTGTATATCCAAAAGTCCATTTGAACACTATTTAGATTAAAATGATGGTTTTATTGATTAAGTTTGTATTCTATAAAAGAATGGATTGTTATTAGATTGCATGAATTAAACATATTATTGAAAGAGAATTCAGGTTTGCAAGATTAGAAACCTTATAATATGTGCTTCTAAGAATGACTTGTCTACTTCTAGATGACACAAATTCTCAATTGAAGAAATTAGAAATTGAAATAATCCAATATTTATTTTGGGCTTTGCTCATGTCATGATTTTAATTAGAATCTCATGAATAAACTATTTTATAGTTTATTAAATTATTAAACACAAAGGTCAATTAATAATAGTCATTGATATTTCATAGATGTAAGGGTGAGTTATGTTCCTTTCACCCATAAATGGTGTGAAAGACAATGGTTTCCTTGGTTGAGAATGAAGAACCCCTAGATCTCTATGCTAGGCAATTTTATAATCAATGAATATTGATTAGTGAACTATTTGATGCTTATGAAACAACCTAATTAAAGTTCATAATTTATGCTTAGCAAGAATTTTATCCCTTTTAGGTAACACAAAATTTACTATTATCTTGATTTTATTTCATCAATGGGTGTATAGTGTAATCTCATCCTATGTAACAAACCCACTGGGTTTTACTAAAATATAAAAATGTTTTTTTTTTATAAATTAATTAATTATATTCAACATATAAATTTCACCACGATAAACTTAAATAGTGATCTTTAACTAATTGTATTAATTTAGTTAACCAAAAAAAATTGTAGTTAATCCACTTAGCTAAGGATCACCATGAACATATATAAAAATTATGAACAATACTGAAACACCAATAAATACTATATCTCATCATAAATGAAATAATATAAATTTAGCCACAACTGATACAACATTACAACCACTATTGTATAAGTATAATGTATAAATGTTACAATTTTTATTAATACCTAAAAATATCTCAAATGATAAAACATGACACAAAGCTCCTTTGAGCAGAGTCTCTATGACTCAAGAGTCTTCACAACTCAAGTATCAATATGTAATCTCAAGTGTAGTCTCAAGTATAATACTCTAGTTGTGAGGGAGAGCAACATTCAATCACTTTTCCTCACCAACCACGAACCATAGATCATTTGAACTATATCCCAAACAAGGGGATGGACCTCCCTTCATGGATGGGTAGATAATGACGGTGTGGGAATAGAGAGTAACAAACTAGAGCTTGTGTTAAAGATATCTAATACATAATGTCTACCATAAATAAATCTGTTCTAATCTGATATCGCATAAATATCAAAACTATATCAACATATGAAATGACAATGTTTATCAAATATTACTTTGGCCAAAGTTTTCAATAATAAATTATTCTCTAAGATTTGTAAAATTCATACACACCACTCAATTAGATTACCCCTCATCTTCAATTGATGATGCTAATTAAGCTAGTGAAATCCGTCTGTTGCTTAATTAGGGTCATAAATGTGAGATTCAATAAAATAAATAATAATATTAAAACCAAATAGATTCATTCATGATATTTCACTTTAGCTAATCAAAATTATGCTAAGTTCAAAAATATCACATACATTCATTTAGTCCATCAAATGAAGTGAAATGAATCCGCACATCTAGTTTATTACAAATAATAAATAAAATCTAAAAATAGTCTTCAATATAACATACCATCTATGTATTGCTTATCTAGACTGCCAGTTGCTTACACCACCAAGAAACTTATAATATTATTTTTTCACAAAAAAACATTATAACACAAGCTTAATAAATTATTCATAATCCACATATAACAAAATCTAGTCCAAAACATCTCAAATGCTTTCTATTTAAACTCTTTATCACAATATTCTAATGTTTTAATACTAAGCAATATAACAAACATCATTTACACACTATTATGATAATAAAATTCATAACACAACTTTATGCATTATAATACATGCATGCATACATATATACATTAAAATACATTATAAATACTTCATTTTATACAGTATACTACTAAGATGACATATATTATCATTAAACTTAGAGTATACTGTATACATTAAGTATACAGTTAGTTCACAAATAAAGGCCTCATAACCTTTTATATTAAACTAAGAAATTCCATTTGCCCTTGATAAAAAAACACACATAATTCTATAAATCAACTCAGTTACTCCTTTATTCACCAAAACTATTTAATCAATTAAATACAATTAATCATTCAAGTTTTGCCAATTAAATATAGTTCATATGAGCAAATATAAGAACACAGTCTCCCATATTGAACTTGAGTATAGTTTGTTAAACCAACAACAACACACAATCGAATACCTAACTTAGGTATTGTTTATTAAAATGAAAATATGATTCAAATATATGCAAAGTTCATTTTTATAATGATTATAATTATAACTAAACTTTACATGAATACTATAGTAATTTTCTGGTATAATTCCATGTATAACCTACAATCACTTATTCATCTACCCATACTCGGGTTACACAAAAGTTTCTGAAATCCATAAATAAACAAGTATGAATAACACAAGATTTCAAAACATAGCTTAGAGTTTATACTATAATTTATGCCTTGTATGTATAATTCCATTTGAATCTAAATCCAAATAAAGCCAATCAAAACCATAACCTCCAATTTTCCCAAACCACTTCATCTTTTAAATGTAATATATATAGTCACCCATTAAAGTATGACAATCATATATATATATATATATATATATTGAATGATATATCTTGATTTTTAGGGCTTTAATAAGTGACTGAATATATGTATGTATGTATGTATACTTGTATTCAATTGTCATATTTGAAAAAGTGACTACATATATATATATATATATATATATATATATATATATATATAGTCACTTTTTCAAATATGACAATTGAATACAAGTATACATACATACATACATATATTCAGTCACTTATTAAAGCCCTAAAAATCAAGATACATGCATCACAATGTGTGTGTGTGTGTGTGTACTTGATCAGTTTAGATCAAGTATATACATACATATACACACACACATATATCTATGTTTGTGTGTGTGTATGTATATATCATCTCAGTCTGATTTGCATAAAGAATTCATTTAAATAAATAAATATCAAAAAATAATAATGTATTCTCATGCAACGAATATCAAAAAAATACAATAATGACTATATGGCATGACAATTCAACTAGGTATTACCAGACTATAGTTTAATGTTGAAATGTTATCCATAAACATACATAGCAATTAAAATGATTTCCTAAAATCATTAACTAATTAAAATAAATATATTCATTTATCTAATATATAGTATGAATATAAATCCTTTAAGCAAATAGTTAATCAAATACAATATCTTTTCAAGCAATGATATTATCTTTTGACATTTAAGTTATAATATCATAATAATAATCTTTAATTATTATTTTATAAATATTATAGATTGAGTAATTATTATGGAATGTATTACAACATCATGGTGTTATACTATACAACCATACTTAATAAGGCAATGAGATAAGTAAACATAAACAAATTCACTCATTTAGCTAAACAATTAGTCAAAAAAGATGAGTTATGTAAGATCACTAAATTAGCAAAAAATCAAAAGGAATAAAATAGTCATTTAAATATAAAACAAAACATAATATAACTATCTATCAAACAACACAATCATGAACTACAAATGTAGTGTGTACAATGATTTTTGGATTCATTCTCTATCATCCTCCAACGTCTTCATCTATACCACCCTCTCTGATGATGCTCTCCCTCCTTCCCATTCTGAGAAAAGAATATATCCTATATACATGATCCAAAACTCAAAATCTTTGGTTGAAAGATAATTTAAGAAACAAGAGCAACACAATTGTAATAATGCCATCTCTGAGAAGAGATGTTTTATTGATCAAATTTGCAGACCAAAACATATGCCTATCTCTGAGAAGATATGTCTGATTTCCATTTCAAATTACAACTTTATTTATATAAATTTTGAAGGTAGGAAGAGGATGTGAAAGGTCACCAATCTCAAGGGAGATTAAGTGGTTCGACTTCCAAAATTTACAACATATAGAATTTGAAGAATTACTATTTTTATACTACACTAATAAAATTAAAATTTGGGGCACTTCCATTTGGTTTTCAAGGGTCGAAAACTAATAAGTAGAGCTTAGTGACATCTCATGGTGTTCCCCTCATTCTTAGTTTTCCAACGGTTCAAATGGAGAGTTAAACAGAGCTATGGTACAAAAGTTATGACTCCCAAAAGTTCTGCCACCAATTGGGGTGAAACCATCACCTGAATTGTCATCTAAAATATTGATCAGAAAGGATTACCTCACAATAATGAAGGTAGTTAACCTAGAATATTATTAATCCATAAAATAATTAAGTATAATAATCAAACATGATCATAGTGTACAAAATGTAAAAGTACTGCTAACTCATAACAAACTAATCATGTATATTAAGCAACACAAACTATCCTATTATCAACATATGTTATCAAGCTTAATCAAATATTAGTTAATCAACTAATCAACTGTAATAATCCATAAATCAAATATGTTAGCTAGCTTAGAGAGAAATCATGATGTGACATCCTTCCCGCTAAATCTGGTCATCATTTTGATGACATTTATTCAAATATATGTTATGAAGTAAAAACATTATTGAGTAGAAAATAATATAATGTGAAACAACAAATCACACAAACAAACATGGAAATATATTATTAAATTCATCATAGTCCTCCCAAGTGGCATTATCATCATGTATTGGTCCCATAGGACCTGGCACTGTGCCACTGATCTATTACATAAATAGAGTTTAAGAGTGTCAATTATTCTGATTGGTTCTATCATGACCATATTGGGATCCAAAAGCAACAAAGTATTCCAATCCAATACATGTGAAGGATCAACAACATACTTTTTAAGATAAGGTGTATAGAAGACATATGCAAAAGATCTAGAGTTTGTGGTAATGCAAGCTTATATGCTACAAAGTTGATCACTTCTAAAACCTCAAAGGATCCCACATATCTTGATGAAAGTTTTACTGAATTTTCAAATTTAATCAAGATTTTCTAAGGCTTAAACTACAAAAATAATTTATTACCAACATAAAAGTACTTATTTTTTCTCTTTATATTAGCATAACTTTTCCATCTATCATTTGCCTTGGCCAACCTCTGCTGGATTATCCTAACTAGATATTTCATTTTTGAAAGCATCTCAGGCCCAAAGACTACCCTATTTTCCAACCTATCCCAACAGATTGGTGTTTTACACCTCCTTTCGTACAATAACTCAAATGGAGCCATATTCAATGCTAAATGATTTGAGTTTTTGTAAACAAATTCAACCAATGGAAGGTAATCATCGCACTTATATTGCTGATCCATGTAATACATACAAAGGAAATATTCTAATACTTGGTTACCTTGCTCCATCTATCTATTATTTTATGAGTGATATGCAGTGTTGAAGTTCAAATGTGTACCCAAAGATGAATTTAGAGTCAACCAAAACCTAGAAGTCATCCTTGGATCTCGATCTAAAATGATCTTCTATGGAAAAACATGCAACTGATACACTTCCTTCACAAATCTCTTCACAAGTGTAGGTGCATCATCAGTCAAGTTTCCTGGTATGAAGTGAGCTACTTTGGTTAGTTTATCAATTACAACCAAGATCATGTCATTTTATTTCATGATAATGAAAAACCTTGGACAAATTCCATACTAATCACTTGCCACTTCCATTTTGTTATGTTACGTAGATAAAAAATCTAGTTGGATATACATGTTCATCTTTCACATGCTGATATTTTAGATAATGAGACACAAAATATGTTGCATCTCTCTTGATTCTTTTCTAGAAATAGAAAGCTTGGTTACTCCTATATGTCCTAAATATGGGGCATTGTATAGTTCCTTTAGCATTGTGATCATCAAAATTTCTCTATCAGGTGCATACATCCTACCATTATACTGTAAAATACCATAATTTTCTATCTTGAATCCCTTATACTTAGGATTTTCAGAATTTTTAGATAATCATTCTTGAGTTGATCATATGATTCATCTTTTGACAAGAATTTAATCACTTGATCCCTAAAATTAATATTGATAGTAACCACAACTGATATGTAGCTCCTACAACTTAGAACATTAGCTACTCTATTCTCCTTGCCTTAATTAATATCAAAATCATAATTAGATAAGAATTCTAACGATCATCTTTGATGAGCATTCAAACTTAGTTGGGTGAAGATGTACTTGAGTCCCAAGTTATCAATCTTGAGTTCAAATGTTTTCCCCAATAGATAATTCCTATAAACTTGTAAAGCATGTATAAATCTAAAAGTTCTAGGTCATGAGAGGCATAATTCACCTCATATGGTTTCAATTTGCTAGACTCATAGGCTACCACTAAACCATCCTATGTAAGAACTTATGTAAGTCCATCTTTAGATACATCGGTGATCACTGAGAATTGAACATTAGGATCAAGAAATCTTAGCATTGGTGCTAAAGTAAGCCTCCTTTTCAATTCTTGAAAGGCTACCTCACACTTTTCTAACTAGATGAAACTCTAATTCTTCCACTA
Organism: Torreya grandis; assembly: GCA_037957365.1. Classification (NCBI taxonomy): domain Eukaryota; kingdom Viridiplantae; phylum Streptophyta; class Pinopsida; order Cupressales; family Taxaceae; genus Torreya; species Torreya grandis. Next base: position 1,636,063 of record JARHVA010001141.1, on the reverse strand, counting down.
AAAAGAGGTAATTGAATTAGCTATCTTAGAAAAGTTTAGAATGCATTTCTTGTAATATCCTGTTAATCCCAAGAAACTCCTTACTTCATGCACATTTTTTGGTGCTAACTACTGTACAATAGCTCTTATATTTGATGGATCTAATGAAATACCATCTATAAAGATAATATGTCCCACATAATACACTTTATTTTGGAAAAATGCACATTTAGACAACTTACAATACAATCTATTCTTTTACAAATATTGAAAAACCAATTCTATATGTTGTAAGTGCTCTTCCTCATCCTTGAAATAAATTGGAATGTTATCAAGAAAGACAAATAAAATGATCTAGGTAATATCTGAACACACTTTTCATAAGATTCATAAATGCTTTTGGAGCATTTGTCAATCCTAACACTATGAATTCATAGTGCCCATATCAAGTCTTGAATGTTATTTTTAGAATATCCTCTTCATGGATACTCAACTGGTGATACCTTGCTCTGAGATCAATCTTATAAAAGACTGTAGGCCTTCACATTTGATAAAATAGATCATCAGTACATGGAAATTGATATCTATTCTTGATCATTACTTTATTTAATACCCTATAGTCTATACACAAGTAAAGAGTGCCATTCTTCTTCTTGATGAAGATAACTAGAGCACCCCATGATGACACACATAGTTGAATCAACCTTTTTGACAAAAATTCTTGAAGTTGTGCCTTTAACTCAACCAATTTAGTGGTTGTCATTCTATATGGCACCTTAGACTACAGTTCCTATCTAGGTATGGTATCAATTGAGAAAACAAACTTGTGCTTAGGTGGAAATCCTAGTAATTCTTATGGAACACATCATGAAAGTTTATTACAAAGGGATAATATTCGATACATGGTTCCAAATATTCTTCCATCTAATTTATCTTAATGATAAATGCCTAACATCCCTTCCTTTGAGCTTTCTTGAGTTGAATTGTAGAAATCTACCTTAGTTTTAACTCCATTTTCTCACCTTGAAATTATGTTTAATTTTTGAAATTATATTGACACTCAACCTTATTCAAAAAATAGTTAACCTTGGATTTATGATTCACAAGCCAATTGAATCCTAGGATCATATCATATTATCCCAACAGTGTTTCATAAAGATTTACTATAGTAATGAACTCAAACAACCTAATATCTACTTTGACTAGACACTTGTCAACTTTGACCTTTGATGCATTCCCATATTATACCAACCATGCACTTGCCATTACTCTAGGATTTATAGATAATTTACTAAGTATTCTTGGAGCAATGAAACATTGTTTAGCTCCCATATCAATTAAAATAGAAACTCGATGATCAAACTTGCTATGCCTCTAACCTATAGGGATATGAATAGTTGACTTGTGGCTTACTTATCCTTGTTTGATGTTATATCATATTTCTTTATGCTTTCATTTTGTTAGTAGGTCATCCTATGAAGTAACCATGGCCTAGGCAGACTATATATAGGAGATTGTGGGTAGTTGTTTATCATCATATTTGAGTATTCATTTCTTATTACAAGTATTTGGGAGGTTGCCCCCCTCAAAGTGGCTTATCTATTATTCATATTTTCTGATATAATTCCATATAATTATGATATATTTATGTTATTCTACTTATATGGTGAATTAATATCATTATAAGTAGTATAAGAGCATCGATTTGGCCCATAATCAGGTAAAAACTCTAGATCTTATAAATTGGATATATCTCACAAATAATTACAATTTTTTTTCAATTTTTACTATATGTGAAAAAAATTCAAGGAAGCTTCCATTAAAATTGTAGATCAATTAGATTTGTTTTGCAAAAGTTACCACTATTTTAGGATTTTTCATAAATTCACTCTATAGTGTGTAATTCATGGAATTTTTCAAAGTTGTTTACATTTTTGAAAATATTATAAAAATATAGATGTGGTATATTCTTTGTATTTTATGATTTGAGGCTGACATAAGTAAAAAATATGTTCAAAATTTTCAATCAGGGTTGACATTCTCAAGCTCTTTTATGGTAGGACCTATCGGAGTTGTTGTTGCCAGAATCCGGATAACGCGAGTGCAATGAAGACGTGATCACACAAGATGAACAAGTGCACACCACGAAGATGCTAAAGCAATTTGACAATGACAAGAAGATAAATTGCACAAAACAAAATGGAGAAACCAAATCTGAATTAGTAACATGAAATGGCCAAAATGAAGAATACATATAGGAGAGCTAGAAAGTAACTCCTCCACAAATGGTGGTCAAAGCACCCCAAGAATAGACTCCTCAAAAGGTGGTGACAAGGTGCTAAGAATAGAGAAATAACTCCCATACCCGAAATAGGAGTATCTTATGCCATTCTTATGACACCTTATGACACAAATATGACACACAATCTCCACATAAGCTAGCCTATCCCACGAATGTAGGAAAACTCCATGTATGCACAAATATATGATATTCCCTAATTAATAAATAGGGAAAAATAAAAACCTACACTAATACCCCCCCATAAGCGCAGCTTGGGTGGGAAGTGTGGAAAATAAAAAATGGGTCCCGGCAACTAGGCCTGATGAGGTACCCATGTACAAATGCAATCTCCCATAAGATAGAGAAAAGGAGAAAACCCGTAGGAAAAAAACTCCCCCCCAAAAGAGAGACATAAAAGAGAAGAAGAGGCTAGAAGGCCCCCCCTGAAGATGATGTTGTTGCAGATGTAGACCGCACCCCAAGAAGAGCTCGTAGATGAATGAACTTACTCTCAGTGAAAGGTTTGGTGAAGATGTCTGCAACCTGCTCTGAAGACTGGCAAAATATCAAGTCAATGACCTGACTATGAATAAGCTCCCGAATGAAATGCATGTGAATCTCTATGTGCTTGGTCCGCTGGTGCTGAACTGGATTCTTGCAAATCTGTATGGTACTCTGATTGTCACAATAAATGATGGTGGGCTGCCTGATAGGAATGCCAAACTCAGAAAGAATCCCCTGAAGCCAAATAGCCTCAGTGGCTGCATTAACAGCTCCCCTGTACTCTGCCTCTGTGGATGATATAGCAATAGCATTCTGCTTCTTGCTAGACCAACTGATAGGATCTGAACCTAGAGAGAAACTGTAACCAGAAGTGGACTTACGAGTCTATGAATCGCCAACCCAGTCTGAATCTGTATATCCAACCAAGTCAACCTCTGTGCCAAATCTGTAGTGAATCCCATATCTATGTGAACCCTGTATGTAGTGCAAGATCCTCTTAGCTGCTTTCCAATGCAGCTCATGGGGTTCCTGCATGAATCTGGAGACAAGTCCCACTGTATATGAAATGTCAGGCCTGGTATGAGTCAAGTAGATGAGACTACCAACAAGTTGTCGATACCGAGTGGCATCAACTAGTGGTGAAGAACAATCAGTCTCAAGCTTGACTCCTGATAGAAAGGGAGTCGGAGATGGCTTGCAATCAGCCATGTGAAATCGAGCCAACAAGTCGAGAGCGTACTTAGGTTGTGTAAGAGAAATCCCTGAATCTGACTGTGAGATCTCGATACCAAGGAAGTAGTGCAACAAACCCAAGTCTGTCATGTCAAATATCTCCTGAAGAGATGCCTTCACTGCTGTAATAGCCGATGAAGAACTCCCGACGATCAAAAGGTCATCAACATATAGAACCAAAATCAGAAGCGAATCATCCTGCCGCAAGAAGTAGACATTAGGATCAGAATGGCACCTAGTGAAACCCGCTGTGAGAAGGAAGGAATCCATCTTGGCATACCAAGCCCGAGGGGCCTGTTTGAGGCCATAGATAGATTTCCTAAGTCTGCATACTAAGGAAGAATCCTGAGCAAATCCTGGCGGCTGCTCCATGTAGATCTCCTCCTCAAGGTCTCCGTGAAGAAAGGCACTCTTCACATCCATCTGATGCACATCCCAACCATGTGCTGCGGCAATAGCCAAGGTGAGTCAGATAGAAGTCATCTTTGCAACGGGTGCAAAGGTCTCTGAGTAGTCAATGCCTGCCACCTGTGAGAAACCCTTGGCTACCAATCGCGCCTTATACTTATCAACCGACCCATCTGCGGCAAATTTGGTCTGATATATCCACCTACATCGAACCATCTTTCTTCCCTTAGGAAGTGAAGTCAAATCCCAAGTGCGATTTTTGATTAAGGAAGAATATTCTTCCTCCATAGCACTATCCCACTCAGGTACTCCCGATGCCTCTCTAAAAGTTTGTGGATCTGAAACTGAAGCAAAGAAGGCATGTGGATCTCTCTGAAAATCCCCCCTAGTACGTCTGTCATTTGCAGGGTCTCCTACCCATGTGCCAGCACTCTCAAGTGTCTGTCTGGCCCAAAGTGGCCCAGAAGTGGGCAAGTCAGGTGCTAACTCCTCATCCTCTGACTGACTAGAGGTGAATGACATTGCATCACTGTCCTCACTGTCTGAATTTGAAGAAGAAGAAGATGACTCTGGCTCAAGAACGTGCTGTGGCTGATCTGAATCTGATGAGGAATCATCATGAAGAAGTAGATCCGATGAGGGAGAAGAAGTGTGACTCTCCTTAAAATGGACACTTCTCTCGATGAACAACACATGTGTGACGGGATCTAGAAGGCGATATCCCTTAATACCATCCGGATATCCTACAAAGATGCAAGGCTTGGATTGACGTTCCATAGCTTTGCGTTTCTTCTTCGGAATGCGGGCCATGGCTGGGGATCCGAAAACTCTAAGGTGCTCAACATCAGGTTTCCTTTTATGCCAAGCTTCAAAGGGTGTTATCCCTTTCAAAGCTTTGTGAGGAACCCTGTTCTGAATGTAGCAAGCACAATTGATGGCTTCGGCCCAGTACTGTGGTGCTAGGGATTTGGAGTGAATCATACAGCTACCCATCTCTTTCAAGAACCTATTCTTGCGTTCTGCAACCCCATTTTGTGAAAGATTGTAGGTGACTGTGCGCTGCAAATCAATCCCCTCTGTGGTGCAAAACTGCTCAAACCTGATGCTGACATACTCCCCTCCATTATCAGTTCGAAGAACCTTGATGGATTTCTCACTCTGTTTCTCAACAAGAGCCTTGAAGTCTAGAAAATATTCAAACACTTCAGACTTTTGTTTGAGAAAATATATCCAAGTGTACCTAGAGAAATCATCAATGAAGGTGAGGATGTACTTGGCCCTTGTGAAAGATGGTTTGGGAAAGGGTCTCGATACATCACTGTGGACTAACTCCAAAGGTTGTGAAGCCCTCCAAGCTTTGCCTTTGTCAAATTTTGCTTCGGGATGCTTCCCAAGGGAGCACCCCTCGCAAAGTCTTTTTGAGAATTGGACACGAGGCAAGCCAATGACCATGTCATTTTTGCAAAGTTGCTCAAGGTAGCGGTAGTTAAGGTGGCCAAACCGCTCATGCCATAATTTGCTAACCCCATCTGAATGAGTCAGCAATGCTGTAGGAGAAGAATCTGATGCAAAATGTGAAAAGGTGTATAACCTTGCTTGGTGATCTACCCTTCCCACTGCCACTGTAGTATCACTATGCAACTCCCTGATAGATACAGAATCTGGTGAAAACTCAACTCTCATGCCCCGACCAATGTGAGTGATTTGGTACACTGATAGGAGATTGGTTGAAAGAGAAGGAACACTTAGAACATTGTTGAATGTTCCTCCTTCCATTTCAACTGACCCTCTCCCTGCAACGGAAACTGATGTGTCATCACCCAAACTAATTGAAGTCATGCTACAAGGCTCTAAAGATGAAAACTCAACTAGTGAAGAGCCCATGTGGTGAGAAGCACCATAAAGATGTGGAAGCTGTTGTAGCTACAAGGGCCTTGCCCTTTTCTTTCTCCTTACCCTTGCCCTTTGCCTTAGTAGAATCTTGGGTTGATGAATTCTGCTTGATGGACTCAGGAACACCTATGTTGTTCTTCTCTAGAAGATGAGTTAGGTGGTCTATTTGTTTCTTCATGCACTTGTGTTCATCATGCCCATTCTTTTTACAATAGCCACACTTAACCTTCTCCTTCTTAGGTTTAGCATTGGAAGATGAAGACTCAGTGTTGTTTTTGGCAGGGTTGGTGTTTTCTTTCTTTTTCTCTTGATCCTTGTTCTTTTTCTTCTTCTCCTTTGTTGAAGTCTTATCCTTACCATTTCCAGCTATCAAAGCTTGGGGTTGAGTAGACTTCATTGTGCCCATCTGAATTAGCTTATCTTGCTCCCTAGTCAAGTCAGCAATGAATGAATCCAAAGAAGGCATTTTCCATGTAGTGCCAAGGGCACTTTTAGTGGCATGGAAAGTGGAGACAAAGACTGAATAACTTGGACCTAACTTTACGAGAATAGAAAGTATGAGTTGATCATCTTTCTTCTCTATGCCGCATTCTTTCAATTGCAATCTAAGGGCCTTAAACTTAGTAAAGAAGTCCTGTAGGGTGTCAAAGTTACTAGGACTTAGACTTATGAGTTCATTTTTGAGCTCATGATCTCTCATCTCATCAAGCTTCCCAAACAACTTTTCTAAGGTGTCCCATATGTCATTAGGAGTTTGGGAGGATTCTAAGTGGAAGAGAAGTTCTGGAAACACGGACAAACTCAGTAACCCAAAGGCTTCATCACTACGGTTGTACCACTTAACCTTTTCAGCATCTGTATTAGGTTCTACTTCTGTACCCATTGTGATCCTATACAACCCTTTGCTTCTAAGAATGATAGACATTTTTACTTTCCATTCATGATAGTTGAAGGGTGTTAGGGGTTTGAGTTGAAAAGAATCCATTTTTAGCTGAAATTAGGTGAAGTTGTGTTGATTGCAAGTTGTGATTGTATGCAGAAAGGAGAATGAAAGTGAAGTTGCAAGTTGTAGAAAGCAATCACACCCCCCCAAAATATTGAGCCCCCCCCAGTATGCAAGTGCACGCTCAAAAGACGTCGGACTCAGCTGAAAATGCATCTTAGAGCAATCAGTGCAAGACAAAAGCAAACAGGACGTCGGACTCAACGGAAAATGCGTCCTAGGAGACCCAAATTTTGGCACTTTATAAACTAGTGCGTTTTTGAAAAAAAATAAGTCTACGCTGTGGAGAATTGAATTACAAATACTTTTGCAAAAAACGGCACCCAAAACCGAGCTACCGTTTGCAAGATTTTAAAGTTACAATTTTCCCGTAAACTAGTGTTTTTACAAAAAAAAAGCACTAAAACGTTAAAAAAAAGCTGTTATGAGGAGAGAAAATGGCCTTCCAACCACTCGTTGGATTCGGCACGGAATGAAGAATCCAAATGAGGTTTTTGTGAGGGGGAATTGGCCTCCTACCAACCCGGGCCTCACCCTTCGTCTTCGACAAGCGAAAATACAAGATTTAATTTGAAAATCCCCAAATTACAAAATTGTCTAAAAAGTTTATTATTCAGTCAAATTGACTGATTTTTGGTTTATGAAGTCAATTTTAACTGAAAATATTGAATCAAAGACAATTTTGAAAGATGCCACGTGTCTAAGGGTGCCATATAGGATGCCAAGTAAGGCAGGGGCGTCCAAAGGTGCACAGTCCAGATTTTGACAGCAGAAAAGACAAAAAATGATTTTCAGACCTGCTGGACGCGCCGTACGGCCTGTTGGTGGCAAGAACTGCTGTTGGAGAGTGAAAACAGGAAGCTAGGTGCAGCAAACAAGAATAAACCAGAGGCAAAACGCATAAACTAGGCGCAGCAAACAGAAATGGACCAAAAGCAAGGCGCAGAAGTGTCACCAAACAAAAACCAGCCTGATTTGCTGACTTGCTAGATGCTGGATGCCGTACGGCTTATGGTTTGGCTGTAGATTGCTGTTGGAGGGCGCTGGAAAGACAGAAACGTGGCAGCAGAAGTGGCGTTGGAGCTGATGTTGTTGAAAGACATAAGCTTGGCCCCTGGACTAGAAGTGTGCTGCTGACCAAAAAGCTTAGAGCTGCTCCTCCGCTCCACACAACAAAAGACACCCAAATGCAAGGATCTCCAAGAAACCAATACCAAATTTGGACAGAATTTTATTTTTAATTTTGATCAAAAATAAAAAACTCCACTCCTCTTGATTTCAAAATAAGCTAAAACCAAAAACATACACAAGATTACCGGTTTTGCTCTGATACCATATCGGAGTTGTTGTTGCCAGAATCCGGATACGCGAGTGCAATGAAGACGTGATCACACAAGATGAACAAGTGCACACCACGAAGATGCTAAAGCAATTTGACAATGACAAGAAGATAAATTGCACAAAACAAAATGGAGAAACCAAATCTGAATTAGTAACATGAAATGGCCAAAATGAAGAATACATATAGGAGAGCTAGAAAGTAACTCCTCCACAAATGGTGGTCAAAGCACCCCAAGAATAGACTCCTCAAAAGGTGGTGACAAGGTGCTAAGAATAGAGAAATAACTCCCATACCCGAAATAGGAGTATCTTATGCCATTCTTATGACACCTTATGACACAAATATGACACACAATCTCCACATAAGCTAGCCTATCCCACGAATGTAGGAAAACTCCATGTATGCACAAATATATGATATTCCCTAATTAATAAATAGGGAAAAATAAAAACCTACACTAATAGGACAATAAACTAGGGGCTAAAGAAAGGGTGTTGAAACCCTAGGTAAAACTCCTCACAAGGAAGATTTGGAGTTAAAAGGGGGAGTTATTGGATCTTTTATACTAGGGTTCTTTGAGATAGATCACAAAGTGAGCCAACTTGAATATAATGTGCAAGGCATTTAAAGTGAGATACAAGGCATATAATTTGATATAAAATCCATACAATCTAGTTTGGTAAATTTCATTATGGCTTTACAAAATAATCATTCAGATCAGGCAACTATCACTATTACACAACCCCACCAAGTTAGATCTCCCAACCATCCTAATCCAAATCCAAGTAAATTTCCATAATAAAACCTATTAACAAAGGTAGATATGCATAAATTTTATGAAAATGATCCACTCAATTGGATCAGCCAAATGGAGATTTTTTTGATCTGCATCAGATCCCATGTGGATAAAAGGTTACCATGGCATCCTTGTATCTAGAATATAAATAATTCATTTGGTATTGATGGTTGTGTGCTTATAAGAAAAATATGACTCTCAATGTCACCTGGTCATTTTTTATAGAAGAGATGCAATTACACTATAGCAATAGTGCAAAAGAGAATCACTTTAGCTAATTGGCAAAATTGTGAAAAACTGGTTCAATCAAGAATTATATTCATAATTTTGAAAACATATCTTTACGTGTGAAGAATTTTTTTGATGAGAATGTGAATGACCTATTTTTGGGCAGCCTCAAAAACCACATTCAACATGAGGTATGCATGTTTAATCCACTTAAGGTTTCTAATTCTATTATCATGGCATATAGGGCTAAGGAAAAAATTCATAACCAACAAGAAGTAGTCATTCACTCACTTTAGAGATCGTATCATATTGGCACCATCATTTCCTCCACCTATCAAACTAACCCCTTAAAAAATTGAAGAGAAACATGTAAAAGGATTATGTTTTAACTATGACAACAAGTGGAGCAAAGGACATAGATGTGTTGAGAAAAAGCTATTCTACATTGAGGGATCCAATGGATATGATGAAGAGGATGATGCCTCCAATGATGATGAGGAAGAGATAGAAGAGGTACCTAAAGATTCAAAACCTATAATCTCTTATCATACACTTTTGGGTATTAACACTCCTCAAACACTTAAGGTGATGGGTTTCTTCAAGAAATAGAAGGTGATAGTGTTGACTGACTTAGGGAGCACACATAATTTCATTAACCATAAGTTGTCAATTTGATTGAATTGTTTCATTTACCCAACACCATAATTTTAGGTCATGATTTTAGATGGTGGCACAATTAATTATTCAAAGAAATGCCATAATATTAAGCTTGATATGGGTGAGTACAATCTAGATTCTCTTATGTTTGCTATTCACATGGGTGGTACAGATATTATTTTTGGAGTCCAATGGCTCACAAACATGGGTACAATTGAGATGAAATTCTAAGAATTATTCATGCACTTTCATTTTAAAGGTAAAAAAATTAAACTATGGAGATTATAGGCAAAATCTACATAATTGGTTAGTTCACATCAGATGATAAAAATGCTAAAAAATAGGGTAGAAGGATTTATAGCATGATTATGTTCCATAGAAGTTAAACCCATAACGTCATCTCCATATCCTGATATATAGATGATTCTTGATGACCACCCATCTATTTTTGAGGCCATGCATAAAGGACTACCACCAAAAAGAGAACATGATCATGCCATTCAACTACTTCCATGGAGTCAACCACCAAACCATATAGATATCCATATGTACAATAGAGTGAAATAAAAAAGATGGTCCATAAGATGTTGGAGGCAGGGATCATCAGACACAACTAGAGTGCATATTCATTGCCAATGGTCATATTGTGTAAGAATAATGACACATGGCAAATGTGCCTAGCTTATAGGGAACTCAATAAGTACATCATTAAATATAAGTTTCTTATTCTAATAATTGATGATTTACCTGATGAGTTGCATGGTACTATTTATTTCATGAAATTGGATCTTCATTTGGGGTACCATCAAATTAGAATAAAGGATGAATATATTTATAAAACCACTTTTAGAACTCATGAGGGCCATTATGAGTTTTTGGTAATGCCCTTTGGTCTTACAAATGCATCATCTACTTGTTATAGCTTGATGAACACTATTTTTAGGCCTTTTTTAAAGAAGTTTGTGCTAGTTTTATTTGACGACATATTGATTTATATTAAGACATGGGAAGAACACTTGAAACATGTGAAATAGGTGTTGATAATTTTAAAAAACATCATCTTTATGTGAAGCCATCCAAATGTGCTTTTAGAGTATAGGAGATAGAGTACTTGGGTCACATTATATCCCATGAAGGTTTCAAAGTTAATCCTCATAAGATCAAAGCTATGGTGGATTGGCCAATGCTCAAAATTCTAAAAAACCTCTGAGGGTTCCTAGGACTAACAGGTTACTACTGAATATTTTTGAAAGGTTATGGTAGCATAGAAAATCCACTCACTACATTGCTAAAGAGGGATGCCTTCCACTAGAATGATGCAACCACTAAATCATTTGAGCAATTGAAATTAGCTATGTGCACAACCCTAGTTTTGGTTACTCTAGACTTCTCAAAGATGTGTATTGTTGAATGTGATGCTTTCAAATTAGGGTTGGGAATATTACTAATACAAGAAGGAAGATCCATTACATTTGAGAGTCATCAATTCAAAGGTAGGAATCTCCAAAAACCTATCTATGAGAAATAAATGATGGTTATTATTCATGTAGTAAAAAAATAAAGGCCCTATCTAATGGGTAGACATTTTAAGGTGAAAACGGATCATGATAGTCTCAAATATTTTTTGGATCAAAGATTATCATTAAAATAACAACAAAAATGGGTAACAAAAATGTTGGTTTATAATTTTGAAATCATATACAATAAGGGTAAAGATATTGTAGTATCAATTACACTATCCAGGTAGGATACATCCATAGAAGCATTACTTTGTATAATGTCCATGTTGAAGGCATATTGGGTAGATGTAACTAGGTTAGAATGGGGACAGGACAAGGATACATAGGTTATAATTTAGAATATCTAGCAAGGTTATATAGCCTCTAAAAAAATTTAATGGAAAGGTAATGCCCTATGGCATAAGGATAGGTTATACTTGTTCAAATATTCAGAGTTGAAGCATAATATTTTTGTAGAGTTACATGCATATCTAATTGGGGGACACTCTGGGTTCTTGAAAACTTATCAAGGAATCAAGAGATAAGTATTTTGGGAAGGACTCAAGGGATATGTATAAAATTTTGTGGTAGAATGGTTGATATGCCAATAGAATAAAGGTGAGATAGTTAAGACCCCATGTATGTTACAGCATTTAACAATTCCTAGTCAAAAGAAGGAGGAGGTTTCCATGGATTTCATCATAGGGTTTCCTTGTTCTGAAGGTAAGAATCTTATCTTAGTAATTATGGATAGGATTAAAAAATATGCCCATTTTAATTCCCTCTCACACTCATTTATAGCAAGTATAGTAGCAACTATTTTTTTGGAGGTAATTCTAAAATTACACAGAACCCCAAAAATAATTATAAGTGATCATGATCCTATTTTCAATAGTAATTTTTGGACTGAACTATTTTCTTATTTGGGTACTTAGCTAGTTCATAGCTCATCTTACCACTCCCAATCTGATGGATAAATAGAAGTGGTAAACAAATGTTTAGAGGGTTATCTCCATTATTTTATATCAGATAAGCAAGACCATTGGGTTAAATGGCTACTATTTGTAGAATGGTATAGCTCATCTTAATAGATCTTTCCATAAATATTATAAAATGTCCCCATTTCTAGCACTATATGGTCACCATCCACATTCCATCACTTATTTCTTAAGGATGCAAACCAAGGTTTGAAATGTGGAGGAGCACATTCAACATCAACAAGAGGTTTTGGCTAGTTTGAGAGAGAATTTGGCATTAGCACAAAATAAGATGAAACAATAAGCAGATCAACACTGTAGTGAGTGACATTTTGATGTGGGTGACTAGGTATTTATACATTTGCATCATTACAAGAAGATTTCCTTGAAGCAACAAAAAAAGGAGAATAAACTTTCTCCTAAGTATTATGGCCCTTACAAGGTTCTTTAAAAAATTGGAAGTGTGGCTTACAAGCTGGAGTTGACTCATTCATCTCACATACATCCAATGTTTCATGTTTCTTACTTGAAGAAGGCCATTGGATAAAAAGTTTTAACTTAGATAGATCTACTAGAATTAGATGAAGGATGAGTCATTTTGGAATTAGAGAAGATCCTATAAATATTACTAAGAAGTTGAGAACCAAAGAGATTAAGGAATATCTGATCAAGTGGAAGAACTTGAGTAGTGAGGATACAACTTGGGAGGGTGAAGATTTTTTGCAACAACATCCAAATTTATTTAATGTTGAGAACAATGTTAGTTCAAAGGATAAGGGAATGTTATGATCCTAACCTATTAGGATGGGAATAGTTGAATTGTGGCTTACTTATCCCTCTTTGATGTTATATCACATTTCTCTATGCTTTCATTGGGTTAGTAGGTCAACCTATGGAGTAACCATGGCCTAGGAGACTATATATAAAAGGTTGTGGGTAGTATTTAATTATTCATTTCTTATTAAAAGCATTTGGGAGGTTGTCCCCTCAAAGTGGTTTATTTATTATTCATATTTATTGATATACTTCCATATCATTGTGATATATTTCTATTATTATGCTTGTTTGGTGAAGTAATATCATTATAGAATAAAATACCTGATAGTTCTATGGGCAAGGCTTGATATTTAGCCATCAATTATCAATAGCTTATATGAATCCACTGATGAAATGCAACTTGATGAGAAGCTAAAACATTATTCTTTGATTTGTCTTGAGAATATTCTCAAGTAAAATAATCACCTCCATAAATGAAACAACCTCCAATTAGTCCTTTCTTTTTAGTCTGTTGGTTTCCCTTGAAACCATTACCATGTTTCATGTTCCTTGAACCATTGTTGAACTTGGCATTTTGATTATTGAACTGACCCTTGGAATCTTCACTCTACTTCCAGTTCTTTTTCTTGAAAGTTGGTTTATAACTTCAAAATTTAGTTTTGAACTTATCTCTGACTTGGGCAAGAGATTTTAGTTTTTGTTCTTGCTTGACCACCTTCTCAAAAACCTAATCCATGGTAGATGGACCATGCAGATATAATTCATAGCCTATTTGGGGTTTCAATCCCATGATAAATTTTTTAATTCTAAACCTCCCATCTACCTGATACTGAGGTACATACTTAATAAGCTTGGTGAATTATTTCTAGTATTCATTCACTGATAAATCCCCTTGCTTAATATTATGAAAATATGTAAGATTTTAGTTGAAGTATAGCTATGGAAACCATCGTGACCTAAATAATGTCACAAACTATTCCCAAGTGGTGGTGGTTGTGTTGAGATTCATCTTGAGCTTATTTTTTTCCCACCGAGTCACTACTTCACTAGCAAGTTGATAAGCTCCCCAGACTACTTTCATGACTTTAGAATAATTAAAAATCTCAAAACACTTCTCCATTTCTATTAGCCATGCTTCAACTCCATCCCACAAAATAGTTCTATCAAACTTGGGTGGATTCACCTTTTTCATGTCGTATTCTAACTCTATAGCTATTCGAGTTCTTGCATCCTATGGCACCTCCTCATGCCTCTGCTCTTGAATATGTTCTTAGTCATTAGGATACTCTTCAGGTTCCTCTTGAGCATTTTCCTCTTTATGGGCATGCACCTCCTATTTTAGGGCCATGATTTGGTCCCTAGTCTCTTTCATGATTATGAGGATTTGGTCCAACTTTACAGCTTGCTCAATGAAAAATTGATTTGGATCAATAGGGGTTTTGATATTTTTAGCACCCTCACCTCCTAGTCTAGTGTGCACCATTTTTATTCTTGTTTATTAGGATAATATGTTTGTGTTAGAAAACACATTAAGTCCTAGATTCGGGACCTTAGCTCTAATACCACAATGTAATGACTCCACTGCGTTTTACCAAAATATAGCAATGTTTTTTTTAAAATTAATTAATCATATTAAACATATAGATTTCACCATGATAAACCTAGTTAGTGATATTTAACTAATTGTATTAATTTAGTTAACCAAAAAAGGTTTGTATCTAATCCACTTAGCTAAGGATCACCATGAACAAATATAAAATCATGAACAATATTAAAATAACAATAAATACTTCATCTCATCATAAATAAAAAAATATAAATTTAGTGACAGCTAAAACAAAATTACAATCACTACTGTAGAAGTATAATGTATAAATGTTATAGTTTTCATCAATACATAAAAATATCTCAAATGATAAAACATGATACAAAGCTTCTCTAAGCAGAGTCTCCATGACTCAAGTATCAATATGTAATCTCAAGTATAGTAATTTAGTTAGGAAGGAGAGCATCATTTGAGCACTTTTCTACACCAACCATGGACCATATATCCCCCACACTATCTTCCAAACAAGGGGATAGCCCTCCCTTCACGGATGGGTAGATAATGACAACATGAGAGTCTAGAGTAACAAACCAAAACATGTGTATTGAATATATCTAATACATAATGTATACCATAAATAAATCTATTCTAATATGATGTCACACAAATATGAAAACAATGTCAACATATGAAATGACAATGTTTATCAAACATTACTTTGGCCAAAGTTTTCAATAATAATTGATCTCTAGGATCTATCAAATTCACACACACCACTCAATTAGATTACCCCTCATCTTGCATTGATTGCACTAATTAAGCTAATGAAATATGTCTACTACTTAATTATGGTCATAATATAAAATTTGATAAAATAAATAATAATATTAAAACCAAATAGATTCATTCATAATATTTCACTTTAGCTAGTCGAAATTATTCTAAGTTCAAAAATATCACATACATTCACTTAGTCCATCAAATGAAGTGAAATGAATCCATACATATAGTTTATTACAAATAATAAACAAAATTCAAAAACATTCCTCAATATAACATATCATTCGAGTATTGATTATCTAGACTACCAGTTGCTTAAACCACTAACTTATAATATTATTTTTCCATGAAATACCATTATAACATAGGCTTAATAAATTATTCATAATCCATATATAACAAAATCCAGTCCAAAGCATCTTATATGTTTTATATTTAAAATCTTAATTATGATATTCTAATGCTTTTATATTAACCAATATAATAAGCATCATTTACACACTATTATGATAATAACACACACACACACACACACACACACACACACACACATGTGTGTGTGTGTGTGTCATTTTATGCTCATACTATCCAAAAAACCTCAACATGAAACCTTAATAAAGAATATTCTACCAGAGCCATTGTTTCACTTCTTGAACAATACCTTAAACTGAAAACAATTTGTTGCATTCATAAAAATAAATCTCTACAAGAACCATTTGATAGAACAATACTCATTCAAATTAAAAAACTAAGAATAATTAATGATGGCCTCTTAAAATTACTAGATTTTCAACATCTTATTTCAATAGAGATTATTTCCAACAAAATTTTCATGGAAAACAAAAACCAACAAGCAACCATACAATATCTCCATGCAAAAAATTATCTCATAAACTTATAATAAGGCTCCAAAACCTAAATTGATGTGTTACTGTAAAGTATTCAAAAAATAAAGTTCAAATTGTCCATGAAAATTTTCATAAAGCCATCACATTACTCATAAATATTTCAACCTATCTGACTTATGACTTTAGAATAGTGAACATCCAAAATTTAAACATGAGGAAACCTTTAAAACCAAAATTGAAATGGAAATCCAAAAAACATTCCATCATTTTATCTAGCTTTCCCTTCCAGATCGAGATTCAAATTTGAAACTAGTGCATGAGAATTATGGTTTCAAAACACTTAAATAATAGTCATATTAATATTTTAAACAATCTTCTGACATAATGTCTCATGTCATGACAAACCATCATTTAAAACTTTCAAAATCTTTTTGAAAATAAACATACAAGGTTCATTTTTATAGACAAACCCTAAGTATGTGAAGCTTCAGCACCCAATTTTTTTTTTAATATAAAAAAATCTATCGAAACCAAAAACTTATGTAAAACTAGACAAGCTTCCATTATTTCAAGATTTAACAAACCATACTTTCAAAAACTTAACTATGTAGGGTTTTCTTTTGAAACTAAAACTGATATGCATGCAACTTATAGTTTTAAAATATAGAGACTCCCAATAGTTCCAATAGAAATCAAACCCTTGAAACTCAAATATGAGGAGTAAATCTCAAAGAAGCTTTATTATTTTCAAAGTTTAGACTAATATATATCCATAACTTTACCATGAAAATTTATCCTTAAAAAACCATGAATACGTAATGTTATAGAATCTTATGATTGAAAATGTATTTTCATGCTAGAATAAACTCATAAATTCATTCTTATGACATGAAAAACATGAACACTTTCAAAATATCCATAAAATAATACACATAAATTTTATCCTACCAAAACCCGAAGTCTCAATGTAACTATAAACAACATATTTGAACAATACTGCAATTTTCTCATAGAAAACTAGAATTGGAGGTATATTCAAACAAGAAAGCCCTATATATTCTCAAATCTCATGCTCAAACTCAAAAACTAATATATATATATATATATATATATATATATATATATATATATATTAATCAACCACTAGATAAATATTTTATCAAAAGCTAAACCATTTGCACCAATACTTCATGTGAGAAGTAATATATTTATCTAATTGAAACTGTAAGTTCATCCAACCTTCCAAAAATTCATGCAGAGGTTTAAATGATTAACTTCATTTAAGTTTACCAACATGTAGACCAAAACCATTTTCCTTCCATGCAACAAAAAAACTATTCAAAAATGGCTCATAATTTTTTCCAAAAACTTTGTTCATGGCATACCTAGATGTGTTTTTCACAAGCTTCCTTTTCACAAATCCTTCTACAACTCTTAAAAACCAAATTGACAAAGTCTTGCTTCTATAAAAAAGCCTCCAAAAATGACCAAAATTGTGAAAATAAATCTATTTGTAATGCAAGTCCTTCAACGTAACTCCATTGTTTATGTCTCCAATTTATATTGGCTACATCCAATTGAGGATGTACTCAACAAATCTACCAACTAGGTTAGCAAAAATGATCAAACTTAGCAATAAGTAAATTTCTTACTAAACATCTTACCAACTTCCATTATTCAAGGCATGTACACCTCACAATAAATTCTTAAACCACAAAAAATCTCAATGTGATCTTGAAGCATCGATTGTGATTCACATTAAATTCCCTTGCCAGCTTGTAAGCCACAAAACCTCTAATTCAAATGCCAACTCAATTGCCAACTCACCAATCAAACATCCTATGTTATGCAAAGATCATAAATTGAAATGAATTCATATATATTACCTTTCAAAAAAGACAACCTTATATCCTTTGAAATGTATGATATCAAGACATAAACTTAGGCAGTAACATTCAAAATCACCATGGCCTGATACTTATATTATTTCAAAACTTAGAATAAATGATCTTAGGTTAGGACCTTTGCAAACATAAGTCTCAATATCACTAGGATTTTAAAGAAAATAATCATATTAACTTAGAATTTAGGCTAGATAATGTTTAAATTAGGAACCTTAGCCAAATAATGACCTTGAATATAGAACCTTAGGATCTTTTGATAGATTTATATCAAACCAACTTCAATCATGACAACATTTTCAAAATTTTACTATACTACCACTGGATATTGTATGAAACTAAACTGATGAATTCTTATGATGATTATTATCAACTTTTAAAAGCTCATAATAAATCAAATGATGTATTTGATTTGTAAACCATATATACATTGCTTTCTCAATTGTGATCAACCCATTTGTACACTCACATTTTGAAAATGAACTGGCAAGATTATCATTATATACCATCCTTATCTGTCTCAAACCAAGTTTCACATTACCATTGAAAATATAAACTACTCATACTACCAAATAAAAACCAATATACAATTTATATCACACTCAATTGAAAATAAATGTAGATATGACAATCATATAATGCTTTCAACCATCAAAGTGTCCCTATTTCATACTAAAAAATATATATTATAATCTGATCATGAATCAACTGAAAACAAATGATTGCTCACATATATTCAAAGTGATAAGTACATATGCACATTTTATTCATTTATCCATTTATGATTTTCAAAACCATTCAAAGTATAAATATGAATTCATAAACCGATAATTATCAATTTATAATTGAAAATATGCATCTAAATATACTACTAATTGACTAGCTCTCTGACATAGTTTTAAATTTCATGATTGAGTCATCTCTATGGTATAAAAGTATTAGTTTTAGAAAAATTGAGGCGGGGGGGGGGGGTTAAAAAATAAGCATAATACTAGAGACCTTGATAGTCAATTTTATGTAATGAAATTGAGTAACAATCAAATTATCTATTGACAACATAATCTTGAGAGTGTGATCCAAGAAAATCATTTCTCAAGTAGCTATGTGTAAACCCCTTTAATAATGAATTTCAACAAGGAATGAAATGTTCAGCTAGCATGGCACAAAGAAAGGGAATGATATAGTAGGGAAGTTCGGGTTAGATGTATAATCTAATACAAATTCTTTAAATACAACTCGAAACAACTCAACATATATTGTTCATATATGATGAAAACTAAATTTAAAGAGTAGTATCTAAAAATAATTGATACTCACAAAATAATTGAAGAATCCTTGCATTATTCAATCATAATGTGAAACTCTGTCATTTGTAACACTCATTTATCTTTTCAAGGTAAAAGTACAACAAAAGACAAACCAAAAACCAAAACAAAAACAATAAATAAAACAACAAAGAAAAGAAACACAAAACCAAAAATAAAGTAGAATAATAAAAGAAACAAACAAATATGAAAGTAGCTAATCATGGAAATTTTTTAAATGATAACCATTAACTGAGTAATGTAACCAATCTCCTTCAAGATATTTTAAATGCAAAGCATTATTTCCAAGTAGAGTGGCAATTCTATAAGGACCAAGACATAATGAATCAAATTTGCGATGTTTACCAGGATCTTCATGTGCTTTATCCCAATATAAAACTAAATCACCAAGTTTAAAATTTTTATTAGAAATTTTTTTATCATTTTTTTTTTCAATTTTAGTTTAGCCCTTTCTAATTTATGCAATATTGTTGCTTTAAATTCATCAAGAGTTACTAATTCATGTAATCTTTGTTCAATCAAATTAGTATCTTCAGCAACACATTGTAAAGCAATTCTAGCTGAAGAAATCTGCATTTTTATTAGTAAGATAGCCTCAAATATGAAGTTTAGGAGCCTCTTGCATTGAAGATATCTTAGCTTGGGGCATGATTGGATAAACTTCTTGCTGAGATGGAATTGTAATCCATGGATAGTGGCATGGGGTAGTAACTTTTGAGATTATTTAAATTGTTCTTATCTCAAGGCTAAAATTTCTTCATCAATGATTTAGTTCATCCTCTTCATATCCTCTAAATCATCATAATAAAAAATTGTGTCTTGGAAGGGTGGTTGGGGAGGGAAAGAGGGAGAACAATTTTGGTAAGGAGGTTTATCTTGGAACTGATATGGCTCAATGGAGGATAACAAGGTTCATGAGGGTTATCATAGGGTTGGTATGAGCCACCCTACTACTAATAAGGTTCTATATAAGTTTGATGAGGCTCATAATAATTTTGATATGGATTATGGTAGGGATATTGATAAGGAGATGAATGACAAAATTTGCTCTATATGCTGGCATAACCTAGTAGACACATGAAAAATAATGAGCTATGAACAAGATCTTCCCTTTACCTTAGAGATGATGACCATGTGAGTGCTTGAAATGAATTTTGAAGACCAAAATGCTAGAAATGAGTACTCTAATGTTGGATCTATGTCCCACCAAGTGTGACATAATTGTTAGCAACCCAAGTTTCACCCTATTTAAGTAGATTACTCAGATCTCCTTCAAACATTGACTAACATTACATTGGAAAAAATTTGTGGGATACCTATAACTAGACCAAACCTCTATATTATGAGGCTAACTCCTTTGAATGTATAATTTTTGAATCAGTTACTAAAACCCACTTTCTTTGGGGGTGAAAATATTTATAAATATAATTGAAAGGGAAATCCTATGCTAATGATGGTGATGCACCTTGTATTGCTGATTTATCAACTCAATTTTGTACTTATAAAATAGTAATGAACCAAAAATGAACTAAAAGATTATCTCTAAGGCTTATTATGAAATAGTGTTTCATGTGGAGGTCTTGATGAATGACTATAATCTAGAGGTAAATGGAGAGAGGTCTATTTTGAGACACTTTCAACCTTGTTACACTAAAAATCTAATCACCTGTCAGGAATCTAGAACAACAAACATGCTCTGATCCCACTTGTCAGGATGCGAAACCGGAAACATACAATTGATTACCAAACTTCAAGCAACTATAATATGTGAAAATAACCAGATTCACCAAGTAACTAGAATTCAGAATAACACAGCATATGAGAGACAATACACAACTTGTATTAACACTTTATACAGAAAAGAATACAATAAAGAAGATGCCACTTCTTCTCCACCACCTTACAGAGGTTTCCCACACCTCAAGTGAACAGTACTTCTTCTCCCCAAAGCTCTCCCTCTCACAGGTCTCAACACCCAACTCAAATACAGAGTTGATGTTCACCTCCCATGCTCCACGCATAACACAAGTGCTCCACGCACTCCACAAGCACTCCACGTGCTCCACAAGTACTCAAAGTACTTCAAGTAGATCTCCCATGAATCTGCAACAACCTGCAATTCAACAGACCATACTTATGGAAGGAACTCCCTTGCCTTCCTCTCTGCTCTATCCGAGTACACGCCTGTACTCCAAGTAGATCCTGCCTGATACTGGTTCCTGTTGTGTTGCTGTCTGTATGACCTTGCACACCTGCAAATCAAACAATGGTTCTGCTCACCTGTGAACCTCGACCTTGCACACACATACACCTGCAGATCAACGATCTTACTTACCATGTAGATCTCCTATATAGGCCATGCAACTGTGACCAAGATCCTACACTCCTGAAGAACCCAGCTGGCTCTCCAATCCAGCACCAACACACCTGGTACTGTGGCACTAGGAGGAACGCACCATTGCTCTACCTCACACACAGAAGGAGCTTATAATTATGCTCTCTTACTTCCTAGCACACTTTTCCAATACAACCATGAGTCTATTATATAGATCTCATAAAACAATAATTAGACATCTAATTACAATAATTAGATCCGCAGCTCTCAGTCTAAAATTAGATCTCTTCATGCAAACACTTGGTTCGTTAGCTAACTGCCCGTAAATAGCTCGCAGTCGAACCACACAGGCGACCGACGCCGGTCCCTGTCTGCCTGGAGGTGACCGACGTCGGCCGATATATGACTGACGTCGGTTGCTTCCCTTTGCTATCCTGCCGACGTCGGCTGATCAGACCGACCCCAACTTCTCTGCAATCTTCAGCAACCTCCTCTCTTGTTTGCATCAGTGAAGCTTTTAGCTCCACAATCCTAACATCACCAACCTTTGAAACTTCATGTAACTTATATAAGAAAGTTCATCAATAGATAGGTGTGGCAAGGACATGCTAAGGGAAGATTCATACCACTTATGCACATATGAACAAGCATAAACAAACTATAAGTCAAACATAGAGATATTGCAATAGTCTATTTTATTGATTCATGAGGTTACAAAATTCAATCTTGGTAGAGTTTCCTCATGCCCAAGAGATGGATCTTGATAAAAGGCTTAAAATCCTAGATATATAAAATATGATAAGAGAACAAGCCAAGAGAATGGCATAGAGGAAAGAATAAATATTCATCTAATCATTAATTCTAGTACAACTTTAGTTACAACTTTCTACAAATAGTCCTCAAGACATCTCTCTATGTCTAATGCCTTGCATGGTCTTTGAACGAGTTCTTTAGCATTGAAAACAAGTTAGTGGGCCATAGTTTACTTAAGTATGTTATTCCATTATTTTTTAAATAATTCCACTTTAATTTCATTCATGCATTTATTATCTCTTAAGGGTCAGTCAACTCATGATAAGGATCAATTATGTGTTGATTGACAAGTCAAGGACTAGTTGTGCATAGAATTACCACTTGAAGAATAATTAATTTATTCATTAGCCAATTAAGGATATATTATGCATATGATTTATATATAAGACAATTTATGTGATTTTATCACTCCACATTAACTCATTTGTTATCCCTTCTATGCCATTCTCAACTTTACTTGCTTGACCAAGTAGGTCTACTAGGCAAATTAGGCCTAATAACCTAATTAATTGTACTTGATGGCTATGAAATACTATGTGAAACCATTATAAATTGAAAATATAGTGATTTTGAGACATGAATCAATGCCTCGCATCATGAAATAGGTCCTCTTTGGCAAGCAACATTTGTAAAGTGGTCAAACTAGTTGACTGGTCACCTTGTCATTCATATATGTAGACTAGTTAATTATAAGAAGTTTACAGAGGTACTTAAAAGAATTATTTTGATCATATGATTATTTAAGGGTGTATAAAAATTTCTAAACAATCATCTTAAACTACCTTATACCTCTATTTATGCACTTTTATCCTAAAAAAATATATTTTCTAATAGGTCCATAAAGTTTTGTAAATCACGGTACCATGGATATGACCTTATATGAGTTTAATTCATGTTTCTAATGGTTATAGGTAATTAATGGGGTTTTGAGTGCAAGAAACTTCACTTTTCTCAAAACTAGTATGTATGAGGGTTTAGGGAGGGTTTTGGAGGTGAACCTTCTTAATGATGGTTCATAAAGTATAGGCCTCAAAAACAAAATTATTTCCATGTATATTTATTTCATATTCCACTTGAAATTTATTTATTTTCTTAGGTTCCCATGCAAAATGTGTGTAAAGATACATACGTAGAGAAGTTTGTTATAGGGTTCTAAATACATTATAAACCTGCTTATAGTCTTAGTGATGGTTCATAAACCTCAGATCCTAAATAAAACTTAATAATTAATTTATTTAAATATAATATGGGTCCTCAAATCATTCTAATATCATTTGGTCAAACTCCTCCTGTGGTGAAATATATGAGCTCTTGAATAGGTAGCTCGAACTAAGTGTGTGGACTGTGTAGTTTAAATTTGCTCTTTAGACTAAAACTAAAATTTTAATTTTATTTACATAATTTAAATAACCTTAAAAATAACTAAAACATACCATTAAACCTTTTCATTATTTCATCTTTTCTTGATAAGGTCTGAAAGTGCCTCAAGATGATATGAGCCTTCTAGACCTAAAACTGGTTTCTAGGCCTAATTGGGAAAATATGAGTATTAGAGGTATAAGTGACCTATAGGATGATATTGGGGGAAAAACATCATGATAAATTATCTCTAATTTTTTTTATCCTATGTGACTTCCTTTTGTTTCCTAAACTCCACTTTGTCTTGATGGTCTCATAAGACTGCCTATAAGAATGACTGTTTAGATTGTGTGTTTGTGTAAAACACAAGTATATAAGTATTTAATCATTCATTAATAGATTTTATGGATTTTTAAACCAATAAAACATGTTATCATAGTGATAACACTCTTTGGTCTATCTTGAGGGTCACATTATGCTCTATATGTCTTGATTTTACTAGTCTAGGGTTTCTTGGCAGTCATCCTCTCTTAACCCCTAGGTGACTAAGTTTGATCATTACCTCATCTATAATAATATTATAAATATCATATAAAATTTATAAATATTTTAAACCTATATTTAAATTTCATACATCTTCAAACAAACCTCAAAATAAGTAAAGAGTCTTAAGACTATTCACACAAGCCTATTTTGGATCTTTCTTCTTTAGTTAGCCCTCAATGGAATGATTGTATGAAAAAATGAGAATGATCAATATAATAAGGTGTTTTAATAATTATAAATAACCTTCAATTTCCTCATAAAACCTCTCATGAAGTTAAAACCCTCTATCAAACCTTGTATCCCTCCAAGAAGTTTGCATAGCTCCATATTGATTGTCAATAGACAAGCATAGGATTGTGACAAAATAATGTATGATTAAACTAATAAATTGAAATAATTAATATTATTTATATATAAAACCACTCATTATTTCCACTTATAACAAATTTCATAGTGGATCTTTCTTATACAGGCTTGTAGATGCATTTTCCCTAAGACTAGCTTAGACTGCATGTGTTTCCAATAGGTCTATGACTAAGTTTTACTCTTTTCATCTTGTCACTATGTCTAATAAAAATTATATGTATTTATTAGGGTATAAAATTCTTATTTAAATATTCTTTATAATTCAATGGTCAAACTCAGTCTTATTCACCCTATCAAACACCATTTCTCTTCATAGGCTCCCAAAGCAACTACCTATGTGAACACTATTATAGATGATGATTGGAGATATGGAAGTGTTTTATATACATTACACCATAAATTTTAACCTTTAAATCTCCAAAATTAATTTATACCTTCCTCTTACCACCTTTATTTAGTATACTTTCTCCTCAGTGGCATATTAGGCTCTTCTAGTCTCTATTTTGTACACAAACCTATGTACTATAATGTCATGAGTTGGAAATATTTTTAGTGGATATCATGATATTGATGAAGGATTATATATATATATATATATATATATATATATATATATATATATATATATATATATATATATATATATATATATATATATGAAAACATAGTTTACTTAACAAGCTTCCGTAGTGAATGGATGTATCTTGAACTGTACCTATAGGGTATATGGATATATCAATGCAATTAACCCAAGTATGGTTGTGTGTGGACATTTCAAAGATGAAATTTATTATAGATATTGATTGGGAATCCTTATTCATACCTTGAGATATTAAACATTTCCATTTTTCATATTAAACTTCCATTTGATCATGAAACTCCTCCATAGACTATTATGCTCTCATCTTCTTCATTCTTGGAGGTAAGCTTATTTTAGCAAGGATGTAGGTGATAGTTGGCTGAGGTGAAAGAATATGATATATTGTAATTTTAACCTCATGTTTTTTCATTAATAACCATATTAATTTATTATCAAACATGGGAAGAAACCCCATTGAACTTCAAGTCATAAATACACCTTCTTGATAGTCTTAATCTTGGTATAGTATTAACATACTTTAAAAATATTCAAACCCTATTGTATATGGAGTTTCATATGAGAATATGTTATAAATTGATTTTGATATATCATTATCGTATACCTTTTATATTATTTTCATATCCATCACTTTCACTATTGTGTTCTCCATACTCATCACTCTACATTCTAAACATAAAACCTTCTTCATCATAAAGTTGACTGTGTATGAGAATTTGATCATTGTACACACTAAGCATAGTTTAAAGGTATTAAATTTGATATAAATATACCTTCACATCCACTCAAATGATATTAATCTTGATTTAAGTTCTTCACTAGCTAAATTTTCCCTTCAAACATCAAAATCTCTCTTTTCTTGCATCTTTAATCTCACCTCTTCTTTTATGGCTATAGGTGGAGATTCCTTTGTTACTTGTATGGACTAAGACAAGGATTGGATGCTTGGAGAGATTTAGGAGGTCACCATAATGCTTATGATGTCATTCCAACTAGATAAGAGTTCAAACCTTACTTAAAATACCTAAATCCATAGACCTTCTTTTATTTTCTCAATAATAATTGTAAATGTTCTTTGTCCTTGGTTGTATATGGCCTTGTTAGGTTCCTTTGTAAAGATAAAGGTGGAATTAGATCTTGATAAGGTCACAAAACAATGTTTATGAGATTCCCATTCATTTCTTTCAACTTGAGGATAGAGGAATGAACAAAAAATTTCAATGAGATATCCTCTAATATCTCTTTCCTTTGCACTTCCATGAGAAACCCTTGACTGTGTTTTACTAGCTGTAGGTGATCATTTATCTCAATCATAGTAGGGTTTAGGATTTTTACAACATTTTTAAATAAAATGGCGTTTTAAAAAAATTCTTGAATCCTTTCATAATGGATACATGAGATGAAAGTGAATGAGAATTGATAATATGGTGATTGACATGGAAATGAGAATGGAGATGGAGTAAAAGGCTTGAAATAATGATGAAAGGCTATGTGAAGAATGTGTTTCGAGATGAAACATTATGGAGAGTGGAATGATCATGAATCCATAACATTGATAGTCAAAAATACCATTAAAGAAGCATAGGTTTATACCTCAATCAAACATACTATTTTGGAGGTATTTGACAAGCATATACTACCAAGAATGGGAACCTAGGAATCATCAAAAAACCTTAGGGAATGCTAAATTTCCTTAATATTTGCTAAAATGAGACTTCATGAATATATTTGAGAGAAAATTGATGGATTATTTTATATGGTATCTTCATGAATATTTGATAATCTTGAATGAGTAAAACATGAACATGAAGTAGAGTTGTAAACCATGTCATGATGAATCTTGATAATTATGGATCAACATCTAAACCATATAACTTCTCCAAACTACCTACAGACTGCATAATTAGAATTCATTTGTCTCCTTGAGATATATATGACCTCACACATGTGGAAATAAGATTAATACTATCATGATAAGGAGGTTCATGCTCCTGACAAACTCTATAAACTTTATTTTTTCTATCATGATGCCCATATGAGGAGAAATCTAAAAAAATTGGTTGTTTGCTTGGATGAAAAAGACATAATGAGTGTCTTATATTGTAGAGGATGGTTCATGAAGGAGAGAGAGAAATTAAGAACTAGTTTCCATAGATGGAATCTCTCTTAGACCCCTTTTACCCAAAATTCTATACCTTAGTTTTCTCTCTCATGGTCATACCATCTACAAACCTAAAGAGTTCTCTTCACGTGCAAAGAAGCTAGGTGGATAAAGAGAACTGGTTTTGAGCCTATATGGAATCATTTTGACTTGGATATATTTTGGAAGACTTGTAATGACTTCATATTCAATCTTTGGACCTCTGCTATACATAAAAGGTCATATAATTCCATACTGCATAAAACCACATGAAAAATGGCCATTCTCTTGTATATCTTTCACTCTTAAAGACTAGAACTAGAAATTTATGGAAAATTGAGGAAGAAAATGTCTCAAATATATTATTAAAACAAGTATTATGTTTTGACATCAAAATAAGAGAAAATTTGGTACATGGGATCTCTTTAAGACCCAAAACAATACTTTAACTTGCATGAAGAGATGTTTTCAAAGCATTCAACTTTTGACTTGGAGTAATAACATGAATATGAAGGTGTTTCAAAGCTTTTATAGATTATTTAGTGGCTTTTAACTCCACATTTACCATTTAAAGGCTCAAAAACCTCTCTTTTAGGCAAAATACACATAATTTATTAAAGGATATTTTCCATTGAACGTCATAGAAATCATATTATACCCTCCTAAAAGGTTTGAAATAGACTTATATGTATTTTTACCACAATTAAAAGATTATAACCATATCCATACCTTTCATATACCTAACTATGCTTAATAATCTCATGGAAACTCATCAGCTAAGACAAGACCATGATAAGACATTGAAATTCTCTCCCTTCATCTGATAATTAAAGACATCTTGATGATAAATCACATCATCTACGGACCAAGGAAAACTAGGAAATGAAAAGTTTTTAGTGGTATGGGTTGGAATTTGTCCTTGATAGACCAAATTACAAATAAGTCCAAAGCATAACTCTTCTTATATTGATTTGGAGCATGCTCACCTCCTAACTCTCCCTACTTTAGATACAACACCCCCATGATGCAACCCAATTAACCACTTGTGAACTTATTCATTTTCCTAGTTATAATATGGATTAGGTCTCAAGTCCCCATCCACTTCTCTATTATCCACTATTGAGTCAACATTCCAAATCTATCACTACACAACACACAGACATGTATTCTATCCATGATTGTTCTTTATTTTACTTTTTATTATTTCTCATATGTTTATTATATATGTTGATTATGTTTTGACATGTAATTGGTTGCATGTGAAAATTCAAATAAGAGGTTCAATGATAACTCAAGAAAAGATAAGGTGTGTTGTATACACCAAGATATGCATTTTATTTTCCTTTAAACTAATAATTTTAATTTCATTTATTACTAGATTAAGGGTGGGGGATTCAAATACCCATATTTGGTACAAGTATAGTTTCATAGTTATTTTCATGTGTAGGTCTCTTAATATAAATTTAGATATCTAGTGGTGAAATCTCATATGGACCTCTTAGGCTTCATCTTCTTTCACTTTCTTTATCTACCTCTCTAGGCCTATATGTTGTCAAATTGCCTTTTTATCAATGTATACTAGGAATACTTACCTGTATTTTTCTTATCCCTATGTTTTTACCCTCTAGACACATGCATATAGATTAGACACCTACATCAACATAAGTGTCAAAACCTTGATGTAAGTGTCCATACTTTTTTTTTGATTGTCTTCCATACTTTTTACATTGTGACCATTTGTTTAGCCCTATATGTTTATTCTATTGTTAGATTTTCACATGCCACTAGGTCCTAATTCAAAATCAAGAGATCCATGTATATACAAAGTTATGGTTTTATTCATATCATCAAACATTACTAAGCAAGTTTCAAATTCTAAAATATATTTACATTTCAAGCTATAAATTTGCATGGCATTATTGGAACTAAAATTCTAAAGAATTCAAAAGGTCAATCTATACTTGCATTACTTATACCAAGGGTTACAATATGAGAAAGAGCATATAGTTTCATGATCACCATTCCAAACACATACCTAGGAGGGAGAACTACATGTGAGTTTGAGGTCCTCTTTAGATTAAATGTTATTTAAGTATCACTTAGGAACATTTTGGGTGAAGCTTTGGTAAAGATTTGGACTCATTTCTATATATATTCTATATTGTCCACTTGCATCTAACATAGGCATATGCATCAAAACTGGTGTCACAAACCCAATGTAAGTGTATAAAGGGGAAATAGTTAAAATATAGAGTGAGCAAATTCCTGAGCTTGTTCACTATCATGAGATTATTCTAGATCACTATCACATTATAAGACATAACATGATATAAGATACATTATCTTTATCCCTTGATTGCCCAGTGTTTTATTATATTTATTGCATATGTAAATAGTAAATTTATATAATTTGGCATATATTACTAAATTATAAATATTGTCATACTACATTCAAATAATTTTATTTGCTTAGTGTGTTTGTGTTTAAACCCAAATAGTGTGAAATAGTTAATTAAATCAAGTTTGAGGATGTGCTAAAAGTGTGTCCATGAATGAGTGTATGACCCAAGTAACATGTACATAAAGGTAGTCCTTAAGTGGATCCCATATATAGAGATTTAATCACTTAAATTTTAAATTTTAAATTAAAATACAAAAATCTTAATATATCCAAAAATAAGTAATAAATACACCTAATTGGGTACATGAATTGTTGTGTTTTTATGTGTAAAATTGGTCACTATAGAGGTTAGGACCCTTATATATTTTATTCTTGATTGAGACACTTGGATTAGATTGTGCATACCCTAATCCTCATTGGTAAGAGAGTGTTATTAATAACTCAATGTTTGCTTGAATCCATCATTGCATAACCAAAGTAATAGGATAGCTTGGAATATTTGTATGAATTCAAATAGATCATTATGGTGCAAAACATTTTCAAAAAGGTAAATCAATCACTACAAATTAGATCCATTTCTGGTGCGAAAATAATGTAATTTTGAGTGTGGTGTATCTAACATAGTGAATGGAAAGTATTTGCATTTTATATGTGGAACTGGTGAAAATTAAGCAAGGAGGTGATAATGTGTTGAACATATGCCCTTAATTTCATATTTGAGTGTATATGGATATGAAACTGAATAATATCATATTATTTTCTAATCAAAACATATGTGAAAATATATGGAACACATGCCATGCATGATGCCCCAAATAAACTCTAAGTTTCTATTTGAAATAATTTTGTATACTTACCACCAAATTTTTTGAAACTGACTAAGATTCTAAGAATTTTCTAAAATTATTATTTTTTACTTGTTGGGATAACATCACACTATTTTGGACATATATGGCCTATGCCCTTATTCAAATGGAGTGTTTTTATCCAAAAATTCTTTCTAGGTAAAATTTGAGTATGGATCATGATTAACTATGTAAATTCTATTCATTTATAATGATTGTTTTGTATAATTTTTTAGCTTAGGCTCTAAGACAAGCCACTACGTATTCCCCATATTTTGAGGTGAGTTGTGAAGCTTGTGAAATAACTTAACTCAAAATAAAAATTTATGTGAGAGATCTTATGAAAATATGTAAATATGAGTAGTAATGATAACATTTAAGAACATGGCATCATAATATATAAAATAAACAAAATAATGATATAAGATGCATGTGTAAAAAATCATACATTATGATAGTGTCAACATAGATATTATAAATTAGGCACACAAATAAGTGCTCATATGTTGAAGATAGATAAAACTGATTAGAACAAATTGGGTAGGATACATGATTCCCATCATGGCATCATAAAATTGAGGAGGTACATGATATTCATAATGGAATTGAGTACTAAGAAAATAATCAAACAAGTGTCATGGCCATGATTTAAACACATATAGAGTATGCACAAAGCATACAAAGCACACACGAAGGCCAAGGGGCCACGTACACGAGACATATTCAAATACCACTCATATGTAATAGAAACATATAGTCAAGGTTTAGATCCAAAATCAAGGACATGTTCAAATGTCCATAATCCAAACAAGATTAATACACATAAAACATGAAGCAAGGAAGCAAACATGATAAACATGCATGAATAAGTAAAGTTGATCAACATTACCAACTTGTAACCCTAGTATATTTAGAAACTTGTGTATCCAATAATTTAGTAATGCCAAAGTAAGTGAGAAAATAAATCGAGTAATGTAATGTGTATGAATAATAGGGATAGTCATATAATGATAAAAATTATGTAAAAGGTTATCCCCAGTGAACTTATGATATAGGCAAGTTATAGAGATTTGTGACTATTTTAAATCTGTAAATTTAGAGCATGTTTATTGGGATGGGTCCATTGGAATAAAATAAGAGCGTAGTGTTTTGTTGTCTAAAATAGAGTGGTTTTGTCTATGTAATATTTATAGCCTAAGAAAGTATCACCATTTGCAACTACATCTAGAAATTATAATCTATAGGTTATGCAACTCAATCAAGTACACTTGTGAATCACGTTTGATATAAAAATGGATATAGATAAATACTACATATACCGAGTATAAGTCAAGTGATGTAAAAGAAATAAACATAACTTTCATAGGAATTGGATATAATTTTTTTTTGAAATATAATTTTTTTTTGTTTTTTATAATATATGAAATGTCATTATAAGATATAAATCAAACAACACATCCAAGGGATGTGGGTAATCGAACAATGGATCTAGTGGAATATTTTTAACATCTAAATATTAAATATTATTATATTCCCATAACTCATCATCAATGTGGCCATCATACCATTCGTGCTCTATAATTGTAGCTTTATATTTTACATTGTTTTGAATTTTGTGCATCCATATTGTATGTTGCTCTATTGTGTAAGAAGCCACATGGGCTATTTTTGGATAAACCAACTTTGAGACTTGCTTATTATTTTTTAATTTGTGATTTTCATCTATAACATCATGAAGTATACAAATTATACTATCCTCAAATTTGAATTTGAGACACTATTATGACCTATGAATTATAACTTTTATTTGGTACAACCATGTTTTCCCCAATTTAAACATGATTTGATTTCCTATTTTCATAAAAAAAAAACAAGGTGTCCACAAGTTGTGGGGCCACATGAAAATAGTAGTGTAATATGTCTTATTGAATCCTATAAATATATGGCTTTATACAATTCATCTTGATAATGACCTATGTGGTGAATAAATTCAAGTGTGCATACATTTGGATTTGTGTCCTCATTAATTTACACATGTTTTC
Organism: Torreya grandis; assembly: GCA_037957365.1. NCBI lineage: Eukaryota > Viridiplantae > Streptophyta > Pinopsida > Cupressales > Taxaceae > Torreya > Torreya grandis. The sequence goes on along the minus strand of JARHVA010001141.1, from coordinate 1,603,142 downwards.
TATATTCATTTTCAGTAAAAACTTGAATATTGAAAGGATTACTTCTTGAATCCTTATAGTCTATGTGTATTTGACCCTACTTTTAAGCCTATAAGGTTTTATAATGGGAGCATAATATGAACAATACCTTTGTATTTGTCAGGATCTTGCTCCTCAATTAGAGCACATATGATTACTTCTTGTATTAGCAACTAAACATAGAATTTAACCAGAATGAATAAGTAACTAGAAATATGAAACAACACAGGATGTGAGAGACAATACACAATTGTATTAATAATCACTCAAAAGAAAATACAATAAAGAAGATGCCACTTCTTCTTCCACCTCAAAGGCTCGCCACACCTCAAGACCTTCTTCCCTCTCTCTCTAGGTCCCAACAATCAACTTCAATATATAATTGATGTTCACCTCCACCAGTCAAAAACAACACTGCCAGTACACAACCGTACTCCAAGTAGACTGCTCTCTGCTGCTACTTGCAAATCACTAGACCTTACTCACCAATGTAGATCTCCAAAAGAAGCCATGCTCACCTGCTGACTAAGATCATACAAACATGAAGAACCCTTCTGATTCTCCAAACCAACACCCACACTTGGTACTGTGGCACTAGGAGGAACACACCATTGCTCTCCTCTCTCAGAAGGAGCTTATTTGCTCTCTTACTCTCTAGCACTAGTTTACAATACAACCCATGAGTCTATATATAGATATCATGCTTACAATAATTAGACTATCTTAATTACAATAATTAGACATGCAACTCAAGACTATAATTAGCCTTTAACATGCAAACTAATAGTCCAAAAATAGACTCTCCAAAATCAACATGCAAACTGCATGTTCACACACACAGGCTGCCGACATCGGCTCCTCCCTGATCGATGTCGGCCTACTGGTAACCGATGTTGGTTGCTTCTTCACTATTGTCTGACCAATGTCGATTGATCAGACCGACGTCGGTTGCCCTGCAACTCTCTGCAACCTACACAACCTCCGTAACTCCTCCTGTTTGCATCCTAGTGAAGCTTTTAGCTCCACAACTTAACAATCTCCCACTTGGAGATAAATAGTTGCACATGTACTTGTACCTATACACCATCTAATTCATTCCCTAGCTTGTATCCCTCTTCAAGATCAATCCTGAAGACCAACCACCACACAACCTGTGATGCTACACCTATCATCCAAGTAACCTGCCACATCTAAACCTACAACCCATGTAGTGAAGACCTTGACCCTTCATAGCATGAATCCCTACTACTGATCCCTCTTAGATACCTAAGAATCCATTAAACTTCCCTCCAATCCTCCTTCCCTGAATTGGCTCCAAACTTTTTGACAACTCCCACTGCTTGGGAAAACTCAGGTCTACACTAGACCTCATGTGATTTTGAACCCTGGTCTAAGCTCAGCTTGAACTGTCTAGCCCTTGGTGTGCTTATCGATTTTGCATCCTGCTTCTTGAACCTCGCCAACACTATCTTCACATCAGCTCCCATTGGAGACAAAATCTCCATGTCTCTTATGCCAAAGAATTTTGCTGCTCCAAATTATTCATGACATACCTCTGAACTAACCTTACCCTTAGCTCAACAAAACCCTGTATGTACAAACCTGCTAGCAAATCACCCATATACAATAACTAGATAATGTCACAACTCATCATCCACTTGGTAAGACAAACACAATAGTTATACTGACATTGACTGAAGCTCTGCTTTGTCATCCACCTGTCAAAACCTATACCACTATCTTGCAGCTTCCTCAAGTTCATATACCTTGGCCTTCCATCTCATGTGTTCATCCACTCTCTTCTTTAACTTGGGAATCCATCCCTCATCTAGTGCTTTCTTCTAGATGACAACTCCACCAACAAATACCTATTTGGTTCTTCTCCAAAGACTCACACTCCTCATCCATGCCAAGCTCCCACTATATCTAGATTCTACCTGCATTGCCTCTTCGCATCTTCCTGGTTCTTGACCATCAATAAGCAATATAAATAAGGTGAACAATGAATATGAGGTTCACTTACCCTTTCAGTCCTCAATATGAGCGTTTGAGACTTCTTGACAGCTTGCTATCTGCCCACCATCCGTTCCAGTGACCGATCTCGGCCATCTCCCAGTTTGCATCTGACCGATGTCGGTTCCTTGCACTGACCCTGACTATCGACATCGTTTCCCTTGCCGACACCGATATCCTTTCTATCGACATCGATTCCTGTATGACCGACATTGGTCTTCCTATTGCTGATGTCGATTACTGTATGACCGATGCCGGTACCTGTGTTTGCCTGTGAGTGATAACCTTTTTACCCACGAGCTCCTTTTGGGTCAAAACCCTATTTAAATCAACACAACCCTGCTCAAAATAATTCAGTCCACTCAGCTAATCTCTGTCCGTCATCTCCTCCATGAACACCAAGGCTTTCCAGTTCTTAAGTTTGTCAAAGATATCTGTCTTTCACTTAAGAACATGCATTCCCCTTGTACATATGTGACCAAGCCTACAAAGCCACATCTCTACAATAGAAGGTGAATCAGTAATATAAGTAGATAGATAAAGGATACCTACTTTCTTACCACCATCTAATTGAAGTGCATCCACTGTGAGAGTTACAGTGCATCTCCCATCACCCAACTTTCCTGAAGAAATTAGACTAATCTCCAAGACTGGTACCTGCATGACCTCCTTTAACCCCTATGAGTTATCTGTTTGCAATTTTAGCTTCACTTCCCCTTTGCCAATAATCTGACAAGGCTCACCAACCCCTAAATAAATCTCTCCAAAGTCTCCCTAGACATACCCATGAAAAGATGCTCTATTTCGGGCTGCATGGAAAGAGGCAAAAGAATATGTAAACCAAGATTCCACTTTATCCAGAGCAACCTGCGCAACAACCCCTATAACATCTGCTTCTACATGCTGATCTTCTACCAACCAACAATCTCCCTTTACCTGCTCTTTCTTTCCATCAATCAGACCATTCATGCTATTCAGTTTCTCCATTCATAGCTTACTTTCTTCTACCATTGCTATACTCCCACTCAATTTGAAACCCCTGAGAGTGACCTGTAATCAAAAACACTACCAGATCTGAACCACCTATTAGTCAACCCAACCAAAAGCTCTGATACCACTTGTTAGGATCTTGCTCCTCAATTAGAGCACATATGATTACTTCTTGTATTAGCAACTAAACACGGAATTTAACTAGAATGAATAAGTAACTAGAAATATGAAACAACACAAGATGTGAGAGACAATACACAATTGTATTAATAATCACTCAAAAGAAAATACAATAAAGAAGATGCCACTTCTTCTTCCACCTCAAAGGCTCGCCACACCTTAAGACCTTCTTCCCTCTCTCTCTAGGTCCCAACAATCAACTCCAATATAGAATTGATGTTCACCTCCACCAGTCAAAAACAATGCTGCCAGTATACCAAGTACACAACCATACTCCAAGTAGATCTCCTGCTCTCTGCTGCTACCTACAAATCACTAGACCTTACTCACCAATGTAGATCTCCAAAAGAAGCCATGCTCACCTACTGACCAAGATCATACAAACACGAAGAACCCTTTTGATTCTCCAAACCAGCACCCACACTTGATACTGTGGCACTAGGAGGAACACACCATTGCTCTCCTCTCTCAGAAGGAGCTTATTTGCTCTCTTACTCTCTAGCACTAGTTTACAATACAGCCCATGAGTCTATATATAGATCTCATGCTTACAATAATTAGACTACCTTAATTAAAATAATTAGACATGCAACTCAAGACTATAATTAGCCTTTAACATGCAAACTAACAGTCCAAAAATAGACTCTCTAGAATCAACATGCAAACAGCATGTTCACGCACACAGGCTGTCGATGTCAGCTCCTCCCTGATCGATGTCAGCCGACTGGTAACTGACGTTGGTTGCTTCTTTACTGCTGTCTGACCGATGTCGATTGATCAGACTGACATTGGTTGCCTTGCAACTCATTTTGCAACTCTTTGCAACCTCTGCAACCTCCATAACTCCTCTTGTTTGCATCCTGGTGAAGCTTTTAGCTCCACAACCTAACAGTATTTATATTTCTAAATTTTTTGTTGTAAAGTTAAACAAGTATCAATAACATGTCCTCTAATTCTGTGAAAATGACAAAAGGGTTTTCCCTCTTGAGTAGATAATATGTTAGTAAATTTATGCCTTATTATTGATAAGTCAATTAATTCCCTAAAAAGTAACATTTGTAACATAACATGTGGTCTATCATGTGCACTATTTTATTGGATTCTAATGACTTGGTCTATATCCATGAGTTACACATTAGTTATTGAATCTATAAATGGTGACTTGTTCATACTTGTAATGCATTGGTCTATATATATTTTCTCTTACTCTGTATAAATACTAGATTTTATGAATATTTTAGTCCATGTTACCCCTATTAAATTAATATTTTATGTAGTATATATGTTGAAACAAACGTTCTTTATTATTTTGGTATATTAAATTATTATTTTCATTTATCTATATGTGAATCATCTCTATACTCTCATGGGCCAACTAGTGTAAAATTTAGACCACATAAATAGTCATTAACATTAATTTTTATTACATTTCTATCACCATCAAAATTAGCATCATAATCATCATCAACATGTTTTATAGATATGATGTTTGGATCATATAAATTGATTGGTAGAGGTGATTCCTTTACATCATCCTCTTGATCTACCTTTTTAGGTGAAGTGGTGGAGTTCAAGAATTCATAGACTATAACTTTGAAATCTATGCATTAGATTCACCGACCTCATATGTATGAATTTTTTCTATAGGTATAATTAATTTTGGTGTCACTATATTAAATGGAGGTGAACCTAGTTGTGATTCATTCTTAATAGTAGGCTATGTAATATTACAATATTTGAATGGTTGAATATTGTAGGGCATGCATATAAATATCCATCATGTAGAAATTTTACACACCTATGTAATTATAGGGTACAAATTCAATTGCATGTATACGTGGCCTAACTAATAGTAAATTATAATACAAATGGTTTGGAATTACTTGGAATTGAGTAGATAAATTCTCAAGCCCTACTATGATGTCTAAAGTGATAGAATCCAAAGTTTGGCGAGGCACACCATCTAATCCTTTGATATTATTATGTGTCTTTTGTAAATAATCATTATTAATACATATTTTTTGTAAGAATGTGAGATTGAAAATATTTAACTCTAAACCATTATCAATTAAACATATTTTTATTATTGTAATTTTGATTTGAACTTATATAAACAACAACATATTCTGACTAATAGTAGATTATGTAGGTAAATCCTCATTTCTAAAATATATGACATTCTCTACATCCTTAAAATTATTCACAACATATGGAAAATAAGAAGGCTTTGTGTCATAAGGTATAAGTGTCTAATTTAATGCTTGATATAAAATTTCCTTGAAGATAGTAGATTTCTAAAGTAATTATAACATAGAAATCTTGGCTAGGGTATTCCTTAACTAATCAATGTTATCATACCCTTTAGACTAATTAATTAATTCCATTGGATTAAATTGGGAATGGGAAAGAATTAATTGAGTTTGTTCCTCCTATATTTACTAATGAATCACCCAATCAAATATAGTAATAACATCTCAGATTGTAAGATCTACTATAATCCTATGGTGAGGATCTAAACTAAAGGTAGTGAGGTCTAGTGGTAGGAGGAAAAAAATGAACCATCTGAGTCCTTTTTTGTCTAGTGATAATAATTGGACAATGCAATAATAATCATCATATAAATGTTCATTATTAAGTTACCTATTAATTTGGGATCTTATATTTTGTTTTAAATTATGAATCCATGGATTTACATACAAATTACATATTTTGGATATTAAAGGAAAGATACATGAAAATGAAATTAAGAAGCTTTAAATTAAGAAATAATAGGTAGATTTAGTCATTATTATCATCAATTTTATGAAAAATAGAATATTAATAACTCAAAACCTAAATGGGAATGCTAGAAATAAAAACAAACCCTAAAAGAAACTAGGTTTTGTGCAATGCTCAATAATAAATGGGTTCACCAATATGTTTTACCAAAAATTAAGAAATAGGAGATGCTAAATACTAATTATATAAAATTAATTGAGCTATATTAGGATGTTAATATATATTCATAAATTAAACATTCATCAATTTTTAATTTAATATATTTGAAAGATGCTAATAGGGTAAAATTTAAGAAGGAAATAACATAACTAGAAAACAAGAATTCAAGACTATGTATATGACTGTAAAAACAATTAAGTGACTATGTAATGATTTTGTGAATAAGGAACATGGATTAAATTGGTCTCTAAATAAGTCTATTAAAATAAGAGAAGGGTGTAGCATGTTGGTGTCCTTAGGGAGCATCAATGTTTAGTAGGGTTTTTCACTCTATGAAAATATGGGTCTATGTGTATTCACTTGTTAGTCTTGTTTATGTGTTATGTACTTCTAAAATCATTAATATTATAACTATTACTATGTGACTCATTATTATATCTACTTTAAATGGCACTTGTATGCCTTAACATACATGTTTGATATATTCTACGATGATATAATAATTCTATGATAACATAATATAATCATGTTAGCACATGTTTTACTTGCTTAAATATTTTTCTATATAACATGATGTGTATACATATTTTATTTTGAGATGTTTGATTCAAAAGATACATTCCTAACTTCAAAAGGAGACATACACAATGGGTTGTCATAGAGACTCAAGCCTTAGTAGATAGATAATTTATATTTTAGCATAAATTTATTTTAGACTTTAACACATAGTGATTTAGATTGGCACATATTGACATAATATGGGACATGATTGATATAAATTGGGTTCATCTATGAGGCATATGTAAGAAATTTTATAATATTATGAGTGACAGCTCATAGATACTATGATATTATGGCATAGTTTATAATACTCATAATTCATAAGTTATTATATTGAATGACAAATTATGTCATTTCATTTACTCAGATATACTCATATTTAGTCAATTTGAGTGACAGACTATGTCATTCCACTTACTTAGGCACACACAAATTAAATCTAAAAAAATTATAAAATAGATGATTCAAACATACTCAGATTTATTGAAACTCATTTTGTGTTCCATTCTCATAAAATTATAATGAATAGTATGATTGAGGTTCTATGTAGTTTTACTTATAAGCACTTATCCATCTCTAATCAGGGTTGGGGCACATTTTCACCAACATGTGTTTTTAACATTAGCATCTCCTTGGGTAATGATCACCCCATTCTCCATTGACTCCAAAGGGAAGATCATTTCCATGTATTTAAGTGTATTCATTTTGCTACATCTCACTCCACCCTAGTGGAAAGTACAATGACAATGTTGATTTATTTTTACCATTAGAGATTATGGTATGATATATTATCATTCACGTAAATACTTAGATGGTGTTGTTATCAATTTATATCTAAGTTTACAGTATTTTAATGGTTATGTAATTTATATGTTGATGTGATTATTTATACACTTGTGATATAAATGTAATAATTTATTTAATGTATTACATATGTTAGTATTTTTAGTTATTTATTTGATAATAGACTAACTACCCTCTTTCTCTAGTTGAGGTGGTTGCATGATAGCCTATCCACTCCTCATAGTAGAATCGTAAGGGAGAGAATCATAAGGGACAGGGAAATAGATCATAAAAGCTGGAAGTGGAAAGATCAAGTTGAGAACAGTCACACATTCAAATAGTTGCTTGAGTGGTAATCAGTTTTATGTTATTTTCTATTTTGATGTGTGATAAATATCTTATTCTTGAGATATTTTTATAGAGTATTTATTATTTTATATGGTTTATGAATTATAGTTCTAATTGCATGATTATATTTAATTTTAATTTTAGGTCATAAATTCATGTTTCTTGAATATGTATTTTTATTTTTGAGTTGTATTCTTGTGTTGTTTGAATACTTGTTGAGTTATATTCTCCAATTTCTTGCATATTTATGTTTTTAATAGTGTTGTCACAATTTTCAAAAAAAAAGAAGCAAAAAATTAATATTTTTGGTTATTTTTGGATTGGGCTTAAAATTTTCAAATTTTGAAAATTAATTAATTAATTTTAATCAATTAACTTAATTAAGAATCAAATCATAGGCAATTTTTTTTTGAACTATGCAAAAGTGCTTTCAAGCTTCTCCATTAAAAGGCCATTGGTTTTCTCATAATTTTACATAAGTTCATTAAACCTTTTTCAAGTTGTGCAAATGATTTTTATTTTCTCCGAGTTGTGCAAAAGTGCCTCAACACTTTTTCAAGTCATGTAAATTGCATTTTCAATTTTTAACATGGTGCAATTGTAAAATAAAAAATAATAAATCAATTGAATTAATTTAATTGTTTTAATTTTTAATTTTATTTTAATGTCTTGTTGTTATGCAGTTTCTTTTGATACTTCCTCGAGTTATGTAAATTTGTTTTGGCACTCCCTAAGTCATGTATGTTAGGATCTACACAAACACAGCTCCGATACCAGCTGTCAAGATCCTCCTTAGAGTACAATTGATTACCTTTGTATAAGCAACTAAACACAAAATTAAACCATAAGTAATATGTAACTAGAATTCAAAAATAGCATAGAATATGAGATACGAGAAACAATACAATCTGTATTAACACTCTTCCAGAAAGAAATACAATGAAGAAATCACACTCTTCTTCCCACACCTCTTGGGTGTATAGTAATTCTCCCTCGAGATTTCTCTCTCTCAATCAATGACAACCAACTCAAACACAGAGTTCTTCCCTCCACCAGTCAGTGACAATCAACCCAATGGTTGTTGTTGCCTACTGCCAGTCCACCAAGTAGATCTCCTTGATCTTTCACCCTTGCAGATCTAACTGATCTTACTTACCATGCAAATCTCCTTGATCTTGCTACCTACGGATCAACTGATCTTACACCCTTTGAGATAACCAACCCAATTGTTGTTCTTGCCTTCAAGTTGAGGATCTAATCCTTCTTCATCCTTCATTACGATACAGCCCCATGGGTCTCTTAAATAGATCCCAAACCAAACAATTATTAGAAATGTAGACTCAAGACTAAAATTAGTCTTTACATGCAAACTCATTGTCCGTCTAAAATTAGACTAGTTTTGGAAACACACAAGTGACCGACGTCAGTTTCTGTCTGACCAATGCCAATCGACCATAACCGATGTTGATTACTATGTAGCTGAAGATGACCGACGTCGATTGGCTTGACCAATGTCAGTTACTCAGTAACTCAGTAACCAGCACATTTGCATAACAGTGAAGCTTTTAGCTCCATAACTTAACAATATCTCACTTGGAGATAAATAGCTGCACCTATACCTATACCTGTACATCTTCTAATTTGTTTTTGGCTTGTATTTCTCTTCAAGTTCAATCTTGAAGACCAACATAAGTTGAATGAAAATTTAACTTCTCCTTTATTCCTGGCTTTGTTAACATATCTGTAGGGTTCTTATCCTTGCTAGCCACCATGACTGCAACAACATTCTACAACTTTGATATCCAGCTAACCGTTGTTCTACCAATAGTGAACACATATCCTGTGGTACTTCTCCTATCATCCAAGTCACCTGCCATATCCAAATCTACATACCTGTGTAGAGAAATGCTTGACCCTGCATATAATAAATACCTACTACTGATCCCTCTTAGATATCTGAGAATCCACTAAATTGTTTTCTAGTGCTCCTTTCTTGGATTGGCCATAAACTTGCTGACAACTCCCACTGCTTGGGCAATATCAGGTCTAGTACATACCATGTACCCAACCTCATCATGTGATTCAAGACACTATTCATAGCTCAGCTTGAACTATCTAACCATAGGTGTGCTTACCAGTTTTGCGTCTTGCATATCAAACCTCTCCACTACCTTATTCACATAATCCTCTGGAGACAAAATCAACTTATGATTTTCCCTATCTCTAGAAATACTCATGCCAAGGATTTTCTTCGCTGCTCCTAAATCCTTCCTGGCACATGTCTGAGCTACTTTTACCTTTAGCTCAGTAATTCCCTACATGTGTGACCTTGCAACAAGCATATACACTACATACAATAACTAGATAATGTAGCTACTATTATCCAACCTGGTAAAATAAACACAATGGTCACATTGACATTGACTAAAGCCATGCTTTGTCATAAACCTATCAAACCTCAAATACCATTGTCCTGGAGCTTGCTCAAGACCATATAACCTGGCCTTTTGTCTCACTTGTCCATTCTCTCCTTTCTTTAACCTGTGAATCCATTCATCTTTTAGTGCTTTCTTTCTAGCTGGCAACTCTACCAAATCCCACATTTGGTTCTCTTCTAATGAATCAATTTCTTCATTCATGCCATGCTCCCACTATTTCCTGGATTCTACCTTCATTGCCTATTCAAAACTTCCTGGTTCTTGACCATCAGTGAGCAAAAATTAGTATAAAGAAGGGGAATAACAAATTTGAGGCTTACCTACCCTTCCAAACCTCCTCATGGGCGTTTGAGACTCCTTGACAGCTTGCTGTCCGCCCAAATTTCATTCTAACAGTGACCAATCTTAGTCATCTCTCAGTCTACACCTGACCGATGTCGGTTCCATGTGACCCACCTGACCGACATCAGTTCTTACCTAATCAATGTTGGTTTCCACCTGCCTGACATCACTAAATTTGGTCTCCATCAGACCGACGGTGGTTCCTACCTAATTGATGTCAGTTCTCACCTGACCGACGTCTATAACTGTGTTTTCTTATGAGTGATGATTTTTACCTGTGAGCTCATTTTGGATCATAACCTTGTCTAAATCAACATTGCCCTGCTCAAAATTATTTAGCCTCTTGAGCTGATCTCTATCCATCATCTTCTCCTTGAAAACCAAGGGTTTCCAGTTCTTAACATTTAACTTAAGAACATGCAATCCCTTCTCACTCATGTGACCAAGCCTATAGAGCCACATATTTGCATCTACATTTGAAGTAGATAAAATAGAAAGAGAATCAGTAATACAAGTAGATAGATAAAGTGTACCTACTTTCTTACGTCTTGCTAAAATAAGTGCACCCTTAGAAACTTTCCAAGATTCCACTATGAGAGTTACTGTGTAACCCTCATCACCCAACTTTCCTACAGAAATTAAATTCCACTTCAGGACTGGGACATGCATGACATCCTTCAACACCCATGTGTTGCCATTCTATAATTTTAGTTGCAATTCCCCTTTGCCAACCATTTGACAAGGCTCACCATCCCCTAAATAAATTTTTCCAAAGTCTCCATAGACATAATCATGAAAAAATTCTCTATTTGGGGTTGCATGGAAAGAGGCACCAAAATCTAAGACCTAAGATTCTACTTTATTCAAGGAACATATAAGAGCATCCTATGCAACAATACCTGCATCATTTGATTCTTTATTTCCTTCATGCTGATCTACTACCAACCAACAATCTTTCTTTACATGCCCTTTCTTTCCACAATTCCAGCAGGTTATACCTCCATTTCTAGATTTGGATCTCCTGTCTATCTTTGACCTTGATTTCTCTTGCTTGCTCTTCTCTCTTTGCCTTCCCCTTCTTTCAACACTTAAAGCATTATCTAATGATTCCCCTATGCTTTTCCTATGAGTTTCTTCATTCAAGATTACACTAACAACATCATCAACTTTCAAGATATTTGAAGCAAACGCAGTATTACTAACTGCCATTACCAAACTGTCTCAACTTTCAGGTAAAGAGCATAAGATTAAGAGAGCCTTAATTTTATCATCAAAAACTAATTTGACTGAATTTAACTGGTTTACTAAACCATGGAAATCACTAAGATGACTATATACCGATCCACCTTCCTGCATTTGCAAATTAAATAATTGCTTCATAAGAAATGCCTTATTCGAAGCTGAGGGTTTTTCATATAAATTTGCCAAAGATTCAATTAACTCTACTGTTGTTTTTGCCTGTGATAAGTTGGAAATCACAGACGATGCCAAGCTCAACCTTATAGATCCCAGAGCCTTCCAATCAAGAACATTCTATTCTTCATCTTTCATATCTATGGGCTTGCATGCAACCCCACTCAACGGTAAGTACAGATCTTTTTGATACAGATAATCTTCTATCCGCATCCTCCATAATTGATAATTCTTGTCATTAAATTTATCCATTCTTAGTGTAATTTATTCTACCATTACTTTACTCCCACTCAAATAGAAACCCCTATGAGTAACTTGTAATCAACAAACACTAACCTGCTCCAAACCAGGCTCTGAACCAAGCTCTAACCTACTCCGAACCAAGCTCTGATACTACTTGTCAGAATCTACACAAACACAACTCTGATACCAGCTGTCAAGATCCTCCTTAGAGTATAATTGATTACCTTTGTATAAGCAACTAAACACAAAATTAAACTAGAAGTAATATGTAACTAGAATTCAAAAATAACACAAAATATGAGATATGAGAAACAATACAATCTGTATTAACACTCTTCTAGAAGGAAATACAATGAAAAAATCACACTCTTCTTCCCACACCTCTTAGGCATACATTAATTCTCCCTCAAAAGTTCTCTCTCTCAATCAATTACAACCAACTCAAACACAGAGTTGTTCCCTCCACCAGTTAGTGATAATCAACCCAATGGTTGTTGTTGCCTACTGCCAGTCCACCAAGTAGATCTCCTTGATCTTGCACCCTTGCAGATCTAACTAATCTTACTTACCATGTAGATCTCCCTGATATTTCTACCTATAGATCAACTGATCTTACACCCCTTGAGACAACCAACCCAATTGTTGTTCTTGCCTTCAAGTTGAGGATCTAATCCTTCTTTGTCCTTCATTAAAATACAACTCCATGGGTCTCTTAAATATATCCCAAACCAAAAAATAATTAGAAATGTAGACTCAAGACTAAAATTAGTCTTTACATGCAAATTCACTGTCTGTCTAAAATTAGACCAATTCTAGAAACACACAGGTGACTGACATTGGTTCCTATCTAACCGATGTCGACCGACCATAACCGATGCCGGTTATTGTGTAGCTGAAGATGACCAACATCAGTTGGCCTGACCGATGTCAGTTACTCTGTAACTCAACAACCTCCATATTTGCATAACAATGAAGCTTTTATCTCCACAACTTAACAATCTCCCACTTGGAGATATACAACTACACCTATACCTGTACTTGTACATATTCTAAATTGTTTTTGGCTTGTATCTCTCTTGAAGTTCAATCTTGAAGACCAACAAAATTTGAATAAAGATTCAACATTTCCTTTGTTCTCAACTTTGTTAACATATCTGTAGAGTTCTTATCCTTGCTATCCACCATGACAGCAACAACCTTCTACAACTTTGATATCCAACTAACCGCCGTTCCACCAAAAGTGAACACATATCCTGTGGTGCTTCTCCTATCATCCAAGTCACCTACCATATCTGAATCTACATATCCATGTAGAGAAATGCTTGACCCTACATAGCATAAATACCTGTTGTTGGTCCCTCTTAGATATCTAAGAATCCACTGAACTATTTTCTAGTATTCCTTTCCTGGATTGGCCATAAACTTGCTGACAACTCCCACTACTTGGGCAATATCAGGTCTAGTACATACCATGTACCCAACCTCATCATGTGATTCAGGACACTGTTCATAGCTCAGCTTAAACTGTCCAACCATAGGTGTGCTTATCAGTTTTGCATCCTGCATATCAAACCTCTCCACTACCTTATTCACATAATCCTCTGGAGACAAAATCAACCTGTGATTTTCCCTGTCTCTAGAAATACTCATGCCAATGATTTTCTTCGCTGCTCTTAAATCCTTTTTGGCACATGTTTGAGCTAATTTTACCTTTAGCTCAGCAATTCCCTGCATGTGTGACCCTGCAATAAGCATATACACTACATATAGTAATAGGATAATGTAGCTGCTATTATCCAACCTGGTAAAATAAACACAATGGTCACATTGACATTGACTAAAGCAATGCTTTGTTATAAACCTATCAAACTTCAAATACCACTGTCTTGGAGCTTGCTCAAGACCATATAACTTGGCCTTTTGTCTCACCTATCCATTCTCTCCTTTCTTTAACTTGTGAATCCATTCATCTTTGAGTGCTTTCTTTTCGGCTGGCAACTCTACCAAATCCCACATTTGGTTCTCTTCCAACAAATCAATTTCCTCATTCATGCCATGCTCCCACTGTTTCTTAGATTCTACCTGCATTGCCTCTTCAAAAATTCCTGGTTCTCGACCATCAGTGAGCAACAAGTAGTATAAAGAAGGGGAATAATGAATTTGAGGCTTATTTACCTTTTTAGATCTCCTCATGGGCGTTTGAGACTCCTTGACAGCTTGCTGTCTGCCCAAATTTCATTCTAACAGTGACCAATCTCGATCATCTCTCAGTCTACATCCAACCGATGTCGGTTCCATGTGACCAACCTGACCAACATCTATTCTTACTTGATCGACATCGATTTCCACCTACCTAACATCACCAACTTTGGTCTCCACTAGACTGACATTGGTTCCTACCTGATAGACGTCGGTTCTCACCTGAATGATGTTGATAACTGTGTTTTCTTGTGAGTGATGATTTTTATCCACAAGCTCATTTTGGATCATAACCTTGTCCAAATCAACATTGCCCTGCTCAAAATTATTCAGCCTCTTAAGCTGATCTCTATCTATCATCTTCTCCTTGAAAACCAAGGCTTTCCAGTTCTTAACATTTGAATTAAGAACATGCATTCCCTTCTCACTCATGTGACCAAGCCTATAGAGCCACATCTTTGCATCTACATCTGAAGTAGATAAAACAAAATGAGAATCAATAATACAAGTAGATAGATAAAGTGTACCTACTTTCTTACCTCTTGATAAAACAAGTGCACCCTTGAAAACTTTCTAAGATTTCACTGTGAGAGTTACTATGCAACCCTCATCACCTAACTTTCCTACAGAAATCAAATTCCACTTCAAGACTGAGACATGCATGACATCTTTCAACAGCCATGTGTTGCCATTATGTAATTTCAGCTGCACTTTCCCTTTGCCAACCATTTGACAAGGCTCACCATCCCCTAAATAAATTTTTCCAGAGTCTCCATAGACATAATCATGAAAAAATTCTCTGTTTGGGGTTGCATGGAAAGAGGCACCAGAATCTAAGACCCAAGATTCTAATTTATCTAAGGAACATATAAGAGCATCCTGTGCAACAATACATGCATCATTTACTTCTTTATTTCTTTGATGTTGATCTTCTACCAACCAACAATCTTTCTTTACATGCCCTTTCTTTTCATAATTCTAGCAGGTTATACCTCCATTTCTGGATTTGGATCTCCTGTCTATCTTTGACCTTGATTTCTCTTGCTTTCTCTTCTCTCTTTGCCTTTCCCTGCTTTCAACACTTAAAGCATTACCTAATGATTCCCTTGTGCTTTTCCTACAAATTTCTTCATTCAAGATTACACTAACAACATCATCAACTTTCAAGATATTTGAAGCAGATGCAGTATTACTAAATACTATTACCAAATTGCATAAGATTAAGAGAGCCTTAATTTCATCATCAAAAATTATTTTGACTAAATTTAACTAGTTTACTAAATCATGAAATTCACTAAGATGACTATATACTGATCCACCTTCCTGCATTTGCAAATTAAATAATTGCTTCATAAAAATACCTTATTCAAAGCTGAGGGATTTTCATATAAATTTACCAAAGATTCTATTAACTCTACCATTGTCTTTGTTTGTGATAAGTTGGAAATCATAGACGATGCCAGGCTCAACCTTATAGATCCTAGAGCCTTTTGATCAAGAACATTCCATTCTTCATCTTTCATATCTGTGGGCTTGCATGTAACCCCACCCAACGGTAAGTATAGATCTTTTTGATACAGATAATATTCTATCTACATCCTCCATAATTGATAATTTTTTCTATTGAATTTCTTCATTCTTAGTGTACTTTATTTTGCCATTGCTTTACTCCCACTCAAATAGAAACCCCTATGAGTGACTTGTATCAACAAACACTAACCTACTTCGAACCAGGCTCTAAACCAAGCTCTAACTTGCTCTGAACCATGCTCTGATACCACTTGTTAGGATCTACATAAACACAGCTCTGATACCAGCTATCAGGATCCTCCTTATAGTATAATTGATTACCTTTGTATAAGCAACTAAACACGGAATTAAAATAGAAGTGATATGTAACTAGAATTTAGAAATAGGATAGAATATAAGATATGAGAAACAATACAATCTATATTAACACTCTTCCAAAAGGAAATACAATGAATAAATCACACTCTTCTTCCCACACCTCTTGGGCGTATAGTAATTCTCCCTCAAGAGTTCTCTCTCTCAATCAATTACAACCAACTCAAACACAGAGTTGTTCCCTCCACCAGTTAGTGACAATCAACCCAATGGTTGTTGTTGCCTACTGCTAGTCCACCAAGTAGATCTCCTTGATCTTGCACCCTTACAAATCTAACTAATCTTACTTACCATGTAGATCTCCCTGATCTTGCTACCTACAGATCAACTGATCTTACACCCCTTGAGACAACCAACCCAATTGTTGTTCTTGCCTTCAAGTTGAAGATCTAATCCTTCTTTGTCCTTCATTACAATATAGCCCCATGGGTCTCTTAAATAGATCCCAAACCAAACAATAATTAGAAATGCAGACTCAAGACTAAAATTAGTCTTTACATGCAAACTCACTGTCCGTCTAAAATTAGACCAATTCTGGAAACAAACAGGTGACCGACGTCGGTTCTTGTCTGATCGATGTCGGCCAACCATAACCGATGCCAGTTACTATGTAACTGAAGATGACCGACGTCAGTTGGCCTGACCAATGTTGGTTACTCTATAACTCAACAACCTCCACATTTGCATAACAATGAAGCTTTTAGCTCCATAACTTAACAATCTTTCACTTGGAGATAAATAACTACACCTATACCTGTACCTGTACATCTTCTAATTTATTTTTGGCTTGTATCTCTCTTTAAGTTCAATCTTGAAGACCAATAAAAGTTGAATGAAGATTCAACTTCTCCTTTATTCTTGACTTTGTTAACATATCTGTAGGGTTCTTATCCTTGCTAGCCATTATGACTGCAACAACCTTTTGCAACTCTAATATCCAGCTAACCACCGTTCCACCAACAGTGAACATATATCCTATGGTGTTTCTCCTATCATCCAAGTCACCTATCATATCTGAATCTACATACCCATGTAGAGAAATGCTTGACCTTGCATAGCATAAATACCTGCTGTTGGTCCCTCTCAGATATCTGAGAATCCACTGAACTATTTTTCAGTGCTCATTTCTTAGATTGGCCATAAACTTGCTAAAAACTCCCACTACTTGGGCAATATCAGGTCTAGTACATACCATGTACCCAACCTCATCATGTGATTTAAGACACTATTCATAGCTCAACTTGAACTATCCAACCATATGTGTGCTTACCGATTTTGCATCCTGCATATCAAACCTCTCCACTACCTTATTCACATAATCCTCTAGAGACAAAATCAACCTATGATTTTCCCTATCTCTAGAAATACTCATGCCAAGGATTTTCTTCGCTGCTCCTAAATCCTTTTTGGCACATGTCTAAGCTACTTTTACCTTTATCTTAGCAATTCCCTGCATGTATGACCCTGCAACAAGTATATACACTACATACAGTAATATGATAATGTAGCTACTATTATCCAACCTGGTAAAATAAACATAATGGTCACATTGACATTGACTAAAGCCATGCTTTGTCATAAACCTGTCAAACCTCAAATACCACTGTCCTAGAGCTTGCTCAAGACCATATAACCTGGCCTTCTATCTCACCTGTCCATTCTCTTATTTCTTTAACCTGTGAATCCATTCGTCTTTCAGTGCTTTCTTTCTAGCTGGCAACCCTACCAAATCCCACATTTGGTTCTCTTCCAACAAATCAATTTCTTATTTATGCCATGCTCCCACTATTTCCTAGATTTTACCTACATTGCCTCTTCAAAACTTCCTAGTTCTCGACCATCAATGAGAAACAAGTATTATAAATATGGGGAATAATGAATTTGAGGCTTACTTACCCTTTCAAACCTCCTCATTGGCGTTTGAGACTCCTTGACAGCTTGTTGTCCACCCAAATTTTGTTCTAACAGTGATCAATCTTGATCATCTCTCAGTCTACACCTAATCGATGTCGGTTCCATGTGACCGACGTAACTGACATCAGTTCTTACCTGACTGACATCAGTTTTCACCTACCTGAGATCACCAAATTTGGTCTCCACTAGACTGACATCGGTTCCTACTTGATCGACGTCAGTTCTCACCTGATCGACGTCAGTAACTATGTTTTCCTATGAGTGATGATTTTTATTCATGAGCTCATTTTAGATCATAACCTTGTCCAAATCAACATTGCCCTACTCAAAATTATTCAGCCTCTTGAGCTAATCTCTGTCCATCATCTTTTCCTTAAAAACCAAGGCTTTCCAGTTCTTAACATTTGACTTAAGAATATGCATTCCCTTCTCACTCATGTGACCAAGCCTATAGAGCCACATCTTTGCATCTACATCTGAAGTAGATAAAATAGAAGGAAAATCAGTAATACAAGTAGATAGATAAAGTGTACTGACTTTCTTACCTCTTGCTAAAACAAGTGCACCCATGGAAACTTTCCAAGATTCCGCTGTGAGAGTTACTGTGCAACTCTCATCACCCAACTTTCCTATAGAAATCAAATTTTGCTTCAGGACTAGGACATGCATGACATCCTTCAACACCCATGTGTTGCCATTCTAAAATTTCAGCTGCACTTCCCCTTTGCCAACCATTTGACAAGGCTCACCATTCCCTAAATAAAATTTTCCAAAGTCTCCATAGACATACTCATGAAAAAATTCTCTATTTGGGGTTGCATGGAAAGAGGCACCAGAATCTAAGACCCAAGATTCTACTTTATCCAAGGAACATATAAGAGCATCCTATGTAACAATACTTGCATCATTTGCTTCTTTATTTCCTTCATGCTAATCTTCTACCAGCCAATAATCTTTCTTTACATGTCCTTTCTTTTCACAATTCCAGTAGGTTATACCTCCATTTCTAGATTTGGATCTCCTATCTAGCTTTGACCTTGATTTCCCTTGCTTGTTCTTCTCTCTTTGCCTTCCCCTGCTTTCAACACTTAAATCATTACCTGATGATTCCCCTGTGCTTTTTCTATGAATTTCTTCATTCAAGATTACACTAACAACATCATCAACTTTTAAG
Source organism: Torreya grandis (assembly GCA_037957365.1). Classification (NCBI taxonomy): domain Eukaryota; kingdom Viridiplantae; phylum Streptophyta; class Pinopsida; order Cupressales; family Taxaceae; genus Torreya; species Torreya grandis. The sequence continues at coordinate 1,583,684 of JARHVA010001141.1, read as the reverse complement.
ATATTTGAAGCATACATAGTATTACTAACTACCATTACCAAACTGTCCCAACTTTCAGGTAAAAAGCATAAGATTAAGAGAGCCTTAATTTCATCATCAAAAACTATTTTGACTGAATTTAACTAGTTTAATAAACCATGGAAATCACTAAGATGACTATATACCGATCCACCTTCCTACATTTGCAAATTAAATAATTGCTTCATAAGAAATACCTTATTCAAAGCTGAGGGTTTTTCATATAAATTTGCCAAAGATTCCATTAACTCTACTGTTGTCTTTGCCTGTGATAAGTTGGAAATCACAGACGATGCTAGGCTCAACCTTATAGATCCCAGAGCCTTCCGATCAATAACATTCCATTCTTCATCTTTCATATCTGTGGGCTTGCATGCAACTCCACCCAATGGTAAGTATAGATCTTTCTAATACAGATAATCTTCTATCTACATCCTCCATAATTGATAATTCTTGCCATTGAATTTCTTCATTCTTAGTGTACTTTCTTTTGCCATTGCTTTGCTCCCACTCAAACATAAACCGTTGTGAGTGACCTGTAATCAACAAACACCAACCTGCTCTGAACCAGGCTCTGAACCAAGCTCTAACCTACTCCAAACTAGGCTCTGATACCACTTGTGAAGATCTACACAAACACAGCTCTGATACCAGCTGTCAGGATCCTCCTTAGAGTATAATTGATTACCTTTGTATAAGCAACTAAACACAGAATAAAACCAGAAGTAATATGTAACTAAAATTCAGAAATAACATAGAATATGAGATACGAGAAACAATATAATCTATATTAACACTCTTCTAGAAGGAAATACAATGAATAAATCACACTCTTCTTCCCAGACCTCTTGGGCATACAGTAATTCTCCCTCAAGAGTTATCTCTCTCAATCAATTACAGCCAACTCAAACACATATTTGTTCCCTCCACCAGTCAATGACAATCAACCCAATGGTTGTTGTTGCCTACTACCAGTCCACCAAGTAGATCTCCTTGATCTTGCACCCTTGCAGATCTAACTGATCTTACTTACCATGTAAATCTCCTTGATCTTGCTATCTGTAGATCAACTGATCTTACACCCCTTGAGACAACCAACCCAATTGTTGTTCTTGCCTTCAAGTTGAGGATCTAATCATTCTTCATCCTTCATTACAATACAACCCCATGGGTCTCTTAAATAGATCCCAAACTAAACAATAATTAGAAACATAGACTCAAGACTAAAATTAGTCTTTACATGAAAACTCACTGTCTATATAAAATTAGACCAGTTCTGGAAACACACAAGTGACCAATGTTGGTTCCTGTCTGACCAATGCCGGCCGACCATAACCAATGCCGATTACTATGTAGCTGAAGATGACCGACGTCGGTTGGCCTGACCGATGTTAGTTACTCTGTAACTCAGCAACCTCCACATTTGCATAACAGTGAAGCTTTTAGCTCAACAACTTAACAATGTAAATTTGTTTTGTCACTTTCATGACTATGTAAATGAAATCTTCCCTTCCCACTATCATACAATTTGACTTTTATTCTCCCCTCACCATGCACTAGACCAAAATAATTTTATTTATTATTTTAAGAGGTGAAATGTTCATTGCAAAACATAAAGTGAAGTTGGATTTGAAAGAAAGAAGCATATTTTTATTTTGTCTTGGATATCATGCAAGAAACCGTGCATCTATTGAAGGAGGAGAAAGGTTTTAAAATTTATTTTCTTTGTTTTAGATGTTTACCTCAAGGAACTATAAGGGAGTTATATGGTCAAAAAAGAAATTTTAAAATTAAAAACAAAGAAAGAAAATTAACTAGATCAATTATTTTTGTTCTTGTTTGCTAAAAAAGGAGTTGTATGATTTGCATCAAAATAGTTGAGATAAAGTCCAGATCAGATTTCTAATTATTTTTTCACTATTGACAAAGGTCATATAGTTGTATGACATTCCAAAGATAGATTAGAAATGAAATAAAAGAAAAGAACATATTTTTATCATGTTTCTAGTTGCCAAAAAAAGACCGTGCAACATCGTACGACTATGAGAAAGGTAAATTAAAAAATGTTTTTTTCTTGAAAATGAAGGTTGTACAACCATGTAGCTGAGAAACAAGGAGAAAGAATTAATGAAAGGATAAGAACAAAAAAAATGTTTTCTTTTTCAGCCAAAAGGTCATATGGTCATACGACTTATGGAGGATTGAGGATTTAAAAAATAAAAATTAGATTTGTTTTTTATTATTTTTACTCATTAAGGAAGAGGTCACACAACCCATGTGGGTTTGGGGTTTGGAAATTTAAAAAAAAAAATAGATTTTTATTTTTTTTGACCCAAAAATAAAAAAGGATAATACAATTTCATGTGAGCTTGGATAATTTTTGTAAAAACAATTGATGATCAATTTTTGTTGATTTGGCCTAAGATAGAAAGAGGAGTGAGATTTTAAACTTAAAAAAAGGCAATTTTCAAAATTTATATGTTATTTTTTTGCATGCAAGGAGAGTTTGTATAATTGTGTTACAAGGTGATTGTATAGGGGAATTTGAAATCGAGAAAAGGTGATCAAGCATGATGATGACATTCATCAGGTGATATTGAAGAGAAACTAAAGTAATTTGCATAGGGTAAATTTTGGAATTCAATTTGGGGAATTCAAAATTGATAATACAATAGACACCATTGAAAATATTATCTAGTGCAAGCTCTATACGCCAGGATTTGTTTGATTTATCTCAAAATTAGGGGTAATGTTAAATGAAATGTATTATACAATTATACACATTATAGAGAGGATATAATAAGGTATTTTGATTGGTGGAGATGTGTTTTATATATCAACATTATCTGATCATTATTTATGGTTTAAAAATATTATATAAATTAAGATGATGGTTGTGCTTGGAGAACTTGGTGGTACAATAATTATTCTCTAGTAGAAGCCTTAAAACAAGGGAATGTGTGAAATCTAATTATTTCTTGGGTTAATAGCACTAATGCATGCCTCTTTAATATTAAAGTATAATTTTTCCATATAAGTGCTAAAAGTGGAGGTGACCTTGAGTCTGCACAAGGAAAGAATCAAGCACTAAAAGAAGCAGGCATAATCATTCCCACCTGTTTTGAAGGATTGGAAGTAGCTATAAAGCTGTTGTTTGGGAAACTTATTGAGGGAGGAAATATTGGTCAAACTTGTGAATATAAGCCTTTTCAAATACCTAAAGACTTAAAAGTAATAATTAAGAGTGGAAAAGTCAAGGCACCAACTCATATTATTTCCACTACCTATGATGACAGAAGTGAGGAACCAACTTACTCAAGTGTACCGATGTCAATTATTCTAGAGCAAGGCTATAGTGTGGGTGATGTTATTTCACTATTGTGGTTCAAATTTAGTCTTCCATGATATTGTACAAACTTAATTGAGATATGGATCATGTTTTGTGTTGACCATGGGCCATGCGTATCTATTGCACATAATACAATTGTAATAACAAGAGTAGGGAAGGATCTAATCTCAAGTCTTATTCTAGGTCTTATTAATAATGGTCCAAGATTTAGTGGGACTATTGATGATGTTTTAATATAATTTAAAAAATCATATGACAAAGATTAATTAGCTTATGATATTTTTGGAGAGATGAAGAATAAAGGTATTCATGTGTTAGGGATTAGTCATAGGATCAAGAGGGGAGACAACCATGATAAAATAGTATATCTCCTTCAATTATATGCAATCACACATTTTCCTTTTGTAAAGTAAATAGATTATGTTTTATAAGTGGAAACCTTACCTATTTATAAATAAAAAAATTTGTCTTCAATTTTGATGGTGTAATAGGGTCCCTTTTCCTAGATCTCCTTGTTGTTAGTGGAATGTTTACCTAGCAGGAAGATGCATTATTTTGAAATTTCAACTTGCAAGTTTTGTAAGTGAAAACTCACACATTTTATCCATGTAAATGCAATATGTCAACTTTATAAGTCATGATACCTAATTGCACTTGGTGCAAAAATTAAAATTACAACTATGCACTTTTCAACTCATGCAATTTCTCTTTTGCATTTTTACATGCAAGGCAATTACACCAATGCACTTTCACATCACTTAAGTGGTGTATTTTTGTAAACTCACTTTTACAACATTTAAAATAGAAAAAATGTGGTTATGCACCATAACCACCATCCTACATTATAAATATGAGTGTTAGGATCATTTAAAAAGGGGTATTTTTGAACAACAGAACTCTGAGACATATCTTTGGAAGATGAGATTGTATTATAAATCAACAAAGATCAATAAAACTGAAGATATTTACAAACTATGTTCATATTTTCTTCAAGAATTATGCTTATGTGTATGATTCATTCATATTCAAATATTTACATTTGAAACTTTGTTATAACTATTATCAATTACTCTTAATGTGGAAATTGCATAGGAAAATTTCTTTTTGAATCTATGTCTGTTATTTTCCATAAAATGTGAAATCTTGATTGGGTTTAAGCATATTTTAATTTTATTTTAAGATTAAATATGAGATGGTTGTCTTTGATTTGATATCAATATTAGAGAATCATCTCAGTGTATGTTTTGGATTCTCAAGGGTGTAATTATGTCTTTACCACCCATTGAATGAGAAGACATTTCCATGAGCACAATTTTTCTCCTTTTTGGTATATCTAGTGAATCTATGTGTTTAGTCACCTAGAGTCATCCTTCATCGTACATAGGGTTATTTTATCAGTTTTTGTGTTTAACTAGATAAATTATCACATTTTACCTTTCTCCTTTTCCCCCTCATTTCCATCATTCCTCCTATTTTCTTTTCTATCTTCTATCTTCTTTCTGTACTTTCTATTTAAAAGTACAAAACCCCTATGAAAAACATTTTTACTATGAATAGTTGTGAATAAATTTTCCCTTACTTTTCCCTTTTTTTGTTTCAATAAAGGTAGATTTGCCTACTAAAAGGAGAGGGACTTTTTATCTACATTGATAACTAATTTAAGGACTTAGTTTCCACATGATTGACTCAAACTTACCAATTTGTCCCCTTGACAAATTTTTGATCCAACAAATAGGTAAGGCCTTAATGCATAATAGTCTTGTTTATAAAATAAAACCCTTGTTGTGAGTGGCAAAAAGGAATAAACCAATTGGATGGTAATTAGTGTTATAGGAAACACTAAACCACCATGGTGGTGCACATTGCATGTCTTTGTGGATGTTATAAAATCATTATTAAAGGTAAGTCAAAAGTTTGATTATTAACTTTGAGCATAGGATAAGGTATGACTAATTAGTAACACCTCAAATTTGGTCAAAATCCTAAGTCATTATTTTAAAATTAATTATGGTTCCATGTTTATGGAATATAACATGAAGTTGAGGATGATTTCTAGGGTTTTGATATTTAGAAACTTGGGTTTGGAGGTGTTAATATTTTAAGAAACCCTAAAAGTTTCTATGGCTCAATTTAATTAGATAGATTTGAGGTGGAATTAAATAGATGTTAATGCATTCAAAATTAGTCTTTGGTTGTTTTCAGCCAATTTATCCCACATACAAAGATTTTACTTGGATAGACAAGCTGAGCAGAGTTCCTAATTAACCAAATGATCATGAATTGAGAAAGTGAAGAAGATGGACCAGGCCATCATGAATAGATGGACAAGTCAAATTGATTGTGTATTTAATAAGTTCACTTTGGAGGCTTCTCAAAGCCAAAGGATTGCGCAGACATGAGGTTATTCATGCATTGAACATGATATACAAATTTTGTTTCTTGATGATTTCTTTATCTCAAGATATAAGCTTCCAAAGTTAAACTTTCATAGTGGGACATGTGTACAGACATCAAATTTGGGCCATGTGAAATAGTCATTTTAATTGAAATATTCCTAAGGATAAAAGTGAAGCTGACAAGTGTCCAAATCATGGAAGCTTGAGTCAAGATCTAATGGTGAGTGGTGATCAATGATGTCAATGGGTCTGAAAGATCCAATAGAGTGTGTTAAATCATGCATCGAAGATCAATGGTGAACATCAAGTCAAAAAGTTAGTGTTTCCTTAGGTTAAACACATGGCTAACAAGTGAAAAGATCTCAAGTACCCATACATAGATATAACAACATGTGAAAACTAATAAGGTTAGTGGGCCCAAATTGATAAATAGTGTGTGATCCATTTTACTAAAGTTGATCAATGATGAGAAAAAAGTCAACTAGTGAGTGGATCTTGGGAACAAATACACAGTTACCAAGTGTCATGACCATGGAAACTATTAGGTAGATCAATAGTATGTGTTTGAGATGTGCAAAGGAAGATTGATGGTGCATGAAAAATTATATCCAATGGTGCTTTCCCAATTATGGATTATAGATCAATGGCTAATGATGAAGGTCAAAGGTGTCATAATCTTAAAGATCTAGATCAAGACCATCAATTGATATTAAAATTCAAAGACACAAGACTTTGTATAGAGGTTAAACACAATCCAAATTAAACTAAAGTAGTTATTTTAGGATCAAAAATCACCATTAAATATCAATAAAGGTATAATAGGTTTATTAAGGCCTAATACAAAGATCAAATATGGACTAGTAGTTGTTTAAGTAAGACTAAACATCTATAGATCTTCATTGATATAATGATAATACAAAAACCAATAATTTGGATTGGTTTCAATCTATAGTAAAGATATATATCCAAGTTAGGGTAAATTCAAACATAAATGAGATATGATGGAGTGTCTCATCCTTTGACACAATCATAACTTTGATAAACAAGTACCTATAATCACTAAAAGTAGGCATGGCATGGCTTTGTCAGGTTCATGAACATGAGGATTTTGTCTTTATAATGAAACAAAGTAGAAGGCAGCATAGAAGTTTATAGAGTAGATTGGGGGATTGGAGAAAGTAGTTGAAGAATTCAATGTTATTTAGATCTTAAGGATATTTCTTCCTTGAAAGGATCATGACTCATCATCTACAAAATAGACTCTTATCCTCTAGTGTATTACTCGACCAATGAGAATAACTTGAAGACTAATTAGAGAAAATATAGGTTAACTTGTTGATGAAGGGCTAGTCCTAATTAGACCAAAAATATGGTGGAGCATTCTTTAAAAGGTGTCAACTCATTGATTTTTCTTGGTTAACGTGCTCCCTCTTCTCTCTTCTCCTTTTCTATATATCACCCATTCTTTCCATTTATAAGGCTCTCTCTAACTCTATAAATTTGTAGGACTCTCACAAGGACTCTTTGATCTTAAAAAATAGGGGACTCTTTGAGATATTGTAAAATATACTCATCTTGATTAGGCTAAACCCTATCAAGAATTTGTAACAACTACCTCTTGATGCAATAAAAGACTTTTTTTACCTATCTCTTCCCTTAGATCTATGTTGAGTGAGTTATGCATGATGGAATTGTGAAGGAGAATATTCCTCATCCATTGCCCTCCTTTTTGACCTCCTTTAGGGTGTTTTCAAGTTATTACAGGTTTGGATTAGTGTTTTGCTTGAACCTAGTCCATGAAATACTTATGCACTGAGATATATTATGAGGTTATTTTAGCTAGCATTGTCTTCTATAAATCTAGTGTGGGTTCAAGCTTATGGTAGTTTCCCATTTTTATTTGGTGCATCAAATTTAGCCTTATTAAGAGCCCTTTTCCCCTTTATAACCCTTTTCCTTATGACAACATTAGTTTAGGTGATTCATTAGAAGGAAGCTAGCCTTATTCAGAGGTTCAAACCCACCATAGGATACCCACAGCCTGGTGTTTTAGAGAAATTTCACTTATATTCTTTGGAAGAGAGATAAAATAAACTTGAGAAAGTTATGGTTAGTAGAACCTGATATTTTGTGCATGCATTGATCTAGATGATAATAGATACTCCTCTTTGTCTTAGGAGGAATGACCTATAGATAATAAAGCATTGAAGAAAATGGTTGATTAGTTAGATAGTAAGGTGGATTGCCTAGCAAGCTAGATCCAAGAAGCACAAGCTTCCTTGAAGGCTATCAATCCACACTTTTAAAAAATCAAGTTCTGAAAGCAAAAGATAAAGTACTTGTATATATCATAAAAGATACTAAAATGAAATATAAGAAGTTCTTGATAAATGAATAGGTAAATTTGACTAGTTATAGCAATAAGCAGATTGATATTAATGTCAAATAAATCAAGTATGGTTTAAAAAATAGGGTAAAATTGTATGATCAAGTAGAGGGTTTGAGTTGGGATTTGGTTGAGGTCTGGTTAGTGAAAATAGGTTGGTGTTTGTCTATCACATAGTGACCATCGATGGTTGGGTGACCATCGGCAGTTGGGGTGACTATCAACAGTTAGGGTAATTATCAACAATTATGGATAGACTGTCAGTGGTTTGGGTGACCATCAATGATTACTATGGTTTTGGTCTAGTTTAAGGAATTGATTTGGTAAGGTTGTAGAATGGAAATCTAGAAAATGGATTTGGGCTAGGTTGGTCATGAAATAATAATAAAGTAACTAATTACTAAAAGTAGATACTTAGCTTGCTAGTTGATAATCTAAAGATGGGTTAAGGGATCTATTAGTGAAACTTAGATCAATTTCTATAGAGTAATGATACTTGGCTATTGGTTGATGAGCAGAAGCACTTTGAATCTCTATCACACTTACTAGTTTACTAGAAGGACACCTACAAAAAGAAGTGTTGATGCAAGAGGATTTGGATATGGATGCAAATGATTAATTGATTCTAGATCCTTTTTCACCTCCTCATCCTCTCTTTTTATAAGAAGGAAAGAGAGGTGCAATAATAAGTTAACAAGATATTTGATAAGCAATGCAAATTTAAATTTCACATGCATTAGCTCACACACAAATTAGATGAGCTAAATATAAAAAAGTAAGATAAATTTGACTAGAGTTTGAATATTTAGGTAGTGGGAACCTAACCATTGATGATCGAGCCTAATCATCAATGGTTAGGATGACCATTGATGGTCAAGGGTCAAAGGTAAAGTTTGGTAAAAATCTGTAGTTAGTTGGTTAGCTAGTCAACTAACTTGGTTTAGGTTTATGATCAAAGAATTATGGGATGGACCCTAGGGGGTCTTGAGGTGGTCTAAGGGTGTGTTGACATCTGGAACCATTGTGTATGGTTTTCTAGCATCTATATTTTTCCCTTTTTTATTATGCAATTTGTATCAACAAGCTATAAAATAAAAATGGATTACAAGTCAAAGGTTTGGTTGCCAAGAGCATGTGAGGAGGTGTTCCCCCTTAAACTAGGAATCGATGAAGTGAAATATAATTGGGTATAGGTTTGATAATTGGTTAAGTTGGTAATGAATTAGGTGGTAGGTTGGGCACTGAAGCACAAATATGTATGTAAATTATAACTAACTATGATAGCCAAGATCATGCAATGATTAGGTTGCCATGGTTGGTAATAATTAGGTCATTACTAAAAGGATAAGTGATAAATGGACCACATGATCATATGTGACAGTTGGGATACATTTTTAAATGTAATTCTCCTAGATAGGGTTAATGTTTTCATGGGTATCTGAGGTAGGAAGTGTTCCCATGAATACACAAGTTAGTTAGGTGTGTGAAAGGTAGTGTAAGTTCAAAAAATGTTCAACTTGGAAAATATAGTTGGTGTAGTCAAAAGTACCAAGGCAATGTCATAAAAAAATGTGTGGAAGTTGGGAAAAATGGCTAGTGGTGAGGTTGATGATGTGTAGTTTTGTTTATCAGAGAAGGTAATTTTCATAGGTGGGCACTTGGTGTGGGTATGTGTTAAAAATTTTGTGTGAGAAGTTGGTAGTTTGGAGGAGAAAACCTAAAAATTATGACCATCGATGGTCAGGGTTGACCCTTAGGGTCAACAGTCAATGGTCACTATTGACCATTTTTTCCCAATAGGCCAAAAATTGGTCCCCTTCTTCCCCTGCTATTTTAGGCCAATTCATTTTTCATTTTGCATAGATATGGTGATTTCTACGGACTATGAAGGTCTATTTCTATGGACTCTACAGGTTTTATTTCGACAGTTAAAGAACCAGGCAAAGAGGGCAAGATTTTACAAAGATTCTTAAGATTTTCATCTAAAGAAATTCACAAGGAAGGTTAACATCTTCAAACCATTAAACCATTGCTTCATTTCAAGCTTTGGTTCAATCTACAGTTCTTTAGCTTTGGTTTAATCAACTAAGTTTAGCACTTAGTTCATCAAAAAAGTTCAACAAAAATTTCAAGCGGCTTCAGGTTCAATGTTTAGTTCAAGGACTTGGCTCAGCACACAACTTTGAACCATTGAATTGGTTCAAGTGAATGGTTCAATGGATTGGTTCAAGTGAACGGTTCAACAAGGAGATCCAGTGAACAGTTCAGAGGGGCTCGATGCACAACATTGAACCATTTTGGTTCAATGGGTTGGTTCAATGGCTTGGTTTAAGGGTGTGCCCTATAGCTGGAGGGCAGTGATGGGTCCAAAAGCCCTTGTGGAGGGTAGCCAAAGGGACCAAACTAGAAAAGCCATGGGAAAAAGGCCCAATGAACTTTGCCAAGGATGGTGACATCCCAAAAAGCATCAAATTTACACCAGGGAAGCCAGAGCATGGAAAGCACCAAGTGGAAACCATGAAGGACTTCAACATGTTATTTTAGGAGTAGTAGAATGTGCCACGTGTCCCTTGTAGGGCTCAGTGGAAGTTGATAGGTGGAAACATCCGTGGGTTTCCCCTATTGGCTTTAAAGAAGACTGTGGTGGACCTGAATGAGTTATTAGGAGCTATGTAGAGTGTGCCAAGTGTCAGCATCCATGAAGAACTAGAAAAGGGCCTGAAAGTTTCTCTAAGGTAGCTAAAGGCTCTGCAGAAGTGACCACATGTCAACTTTTTCTTGACTCTCAAAAGGCCCTCTAATGTAAGCAGATATTACCACGTCCCATTATCAGCTTAGTACAAGCTGCCACATGTCAACGTCCACATTTCAAAGTGTCTTCTAAGTGCCCAAGCAGTAGATTATGACATGTGTCAAGGGCAGATGTGCTCTCAGTGAAAAGAGGAAAAGTAAGAAGTTGAAGGAGAGTCTAAGGTTGATGGGTGTGTGAACATCAAATTTAATCCAGTAAAAAAGCCATTGGTTTTAAATGCCCAAGTGCCAACCATGGAATGATCCCAAAGAATGCAGTGACCTACCAAAAGATTGCCCCTAAGGGCTAAAGGAGAAAAAAGGACAAAGAGCCCAGAGAACAAAGAGCGAGTGAATGGTGTGGCTCATAAATTCAAATCCTGACAGTAGAATGGCCATCACACAGAAGCAGACAAAACAATCCAAGTGACACAGGAAGGTGTCAAGAATTTATTTTAGTGGTTAACATAGTGCCTACCATGTGGTCATCAAAGAGGCACAACAGTGATCAACGTGACTGGTTTTCTTTAATATGCACTACAGAGCAGGAAAATGGCACGGCTCATAAATTCAAATCCTGACAGTAAAATGACCATCACATAGTAGCAGACAAAGCAATCCAAGTGATGTAGGAAGGTGTCGATTCAAGAAGTTATTTTAGTGGTTGAAATAGTGCCTACCATGGGTCACTTGTAAAAAGGGTGCCAAAAGGCCTCTTTTCTTCCTCTATATATTGGAGACTTATCATTTGAGAAATCATCTTCCACATTTGTAAGGCATAGCCATGGAAAATTTTCACCTGAATCAATAAATGCATTTTTTGCCTCTATCCTGGTTAGATATCTGTGTATGTCTAAGTGTTAGTTTGTGTTTAGTCATTGCTTTTTGATGCTTCCACAGGTTCAACACCAACATACCTAGTGTCTATAAGGTGCCATTTTTGTAGCTGACAAGGAGAGCTGTATTTGGAAGTGCAAAAATAGAAGAAATTACTATATAGTGTGCCTTTCATAGCACCTTTGGTGAATCTCTATTTTTCTATATTTTCCATTAAAGCCTCCCTGCTAAGTTTCTTGCAGCTTGGTCCTTCTACCAGTTTGAAGTGTATGTATGTGTTTGTTTGATTTTAAGTGTGAGTGTGAGAAGGTTGGATCATTTTGGTGCATCACCTCCTTTAGAGTAGTTTGTTTTCTTGCAATCTTTCTCCCTTTTCATCCCCCCATTATATGTGTGTGTGTGTGTGTGTGTGTGTGTGTGTGTGTGTGTGTGTGTGTGTGTGTGTGTGTGTGTGTGTGTGTGTGTGTGTGTGTGTGTGTGTGTGTGTGTGTGTGTGTGTGTGTGTTAGCACTTATTAAAACAAATTAGATGCATCATAGGGAGCTAGACCTTACCTAAAGACTCTCCCCTCTAGCTTTGCTAGTCCCACAAGTGAGAGGGGAGTTTCCATTATTGCGTGTGGAAGGCAGGAGCTCAACCTCCTTACCTTGGGTGCAATCCACCGCGTCAATAGTTTCTGGCATGCCTGATGGGACCTAGTTTTACAACTCAGTAAGGTTTCAGGATTGATGCTAATCTTGTTACAGCAAATCAAATATTTTCAACATCTGGTGACTCCATTGGTAAGAGCTTCAATTTTCCAATCAAAGACCAATCTAACTTTTGATGCCTAAAGTCACCACATGATCCACTAATAAGGGTGTCCCTTTTGAATTCATTAAATTACCTCTCAACTCAGTAAAGTGACTGAGGTTCCAAGAGACTCATCTTTATTCAGCAAGTCATCTTCCCAGTCTAGCTATAGGTGCTTCCTTCACAAGAGAAGTACCCCATTTAAATCCCCTTATAGCTATGGCATTACCATTTGTGACCTTTTGTGGTCAGAGTCCCTTAAACCTCCAGCATTATGACCCAATTCTAGGAGTGGCCCTAAAAAATGTGCCTTCTTTCGATGGAGAGGGGCCCATTACAGTCATTGAGCACATTAGGAATATTGCTAACCTTTGTAATATTCACAATGTCATGGAGGAAAATATCGCCATCAGATTGCTGACATTGTCTCTCAAGGGCAAAGCTTTTGATTGGTATGAGACTTTGCCTACAAATTCAATCCATTCTTGGAATGAATTGGGTACTCAATTGACAGACCATTTTAGAGAAAAGAGTGACCACCTCTTGCTTGTTAAGCAACTGACGACCATGAAGAGAGGCCCACATGAATATACGTAAGATTTCAACATGCAATTTCAGAAGACATGGGATAAAATCCCCGTTCTAGTAAGACCGACTGCTAGTTATGCTTTCTTGTATTATTTAAGAGCATTAAATAGTCATATTGCTATTTTGATGCAATCCATGGGAGGGCATGTGCTGCCTGCTGCTTATGACATAGCCATAATAGCTAAAAATTGCTTGGTATAGGTTAGGAAAATAGCCCTTAGACCCCATATGCCACTTTTCCCAAAAATGCTACCTCCAATTCAAGCTGTTACTCCCACATTAACTCCTCTACCTAGCATAGATAAACTAGCTACTGCTCCATCCAATGAGCTTCATGAAGTTAAGAGTCTATTACAGATTATGTCAAACAAACTTGTAGCTCTTAAAAGGTAGCAAGCTCAAAGCAATAGACCAAACCAAGGATACTAGTAGTATGGTCAAGCTCCAAGACCCCCTTTCTAAAATTATAATCAAGGACATGGTTAGCTTACTTAGACCAAACCTTCCCAAGGCTACAACCTAGGCCCCCCTTCATCATCTAAGGTCATGGTGCCTGTTTAGAATAATCTAGTGCAAGAATAGCCAAGTTGTTCAACCACGGGATATGGTCAGGAGCAAGCCATTTATACAAATGAGATGATGGGTTATTACCCAAATGTGCTAGACAATTAGGCAACTACTCATTCCCAAGTCTTCGAGGCTCTAATGTAACCTAACACAAGCAGCAGTCAGAGTTAGCCTGACTCTACTCTTATGAACCACTTGGAAGGTGAGTTTGGTGCAATCAATTATGTGGGTGCTACAGATAATTAGGCTAACTGTGTTGTGGCCAACACAAGATCCAAAGGGAGAGCTATGGAAGAAACTCAAGTAGCTATTCAAATGTCCACACCATCTCTTCCACCACAGGTGAACCAAAAATTCCAAAATTTTAGGCCGCTAGTCACACATTCAGCTCCCTGGCCTACGCCTCAGAAGGCTGCAAGCAACCCCAAAGAAAATATGGAAGGGAGTAATCCTTAGCTTAGCATGGTAGACTAGGTGAAGAAGCTACACATAAATATTTACTTGAGGGATCCATTATTGATACTAGGTGTGTCAGATGAAGGAGGCGTTAGAAGCTTTCCCTTTGATCCAGGAGGGAATCAAAAATACCTAGTTAGCTATATATAGTAGGTTGCTTTTAGTTTTCTTTCCTTGTTTTGCCTAAGTACTATTTACACAAGTAGTTTTCTTAGCTTTGTGTGTGTGTTTTTTCTTTTCTCTTTGAGGTGAATTTGTGGGATTGGTTCTAGATTTATTAGAGCTATTGCTGATCTTTAAGTTACAATCTGACCTCGTGCCCAATGGATTTTTAAGGCAATTGGCTTCTAAGCATAGCAAGAATGCTTCCCCTGGGAGTCACCAATTTGTTGACCATTTTTGCCCAATAGGCCAAAAATTGGTCCCCTTCTTCCCCTGCTATTCTAGGCTAATTCATTTTTCATTTTGCATAGATCTGGTGATTTCTACAGACTCTGCAAGTCCATTTCTATGGACTCTGTAGGTTTTATTTTGGTAGTTGAAGAACTAGGCGAAGAGGGCAAGATTTTACAAAGCTTCTTCAGATTTTTATCTGAAGAAATTCACAAGGAAGGTTGGCATCTTTAAACCATTGAACCATCACTATATTTCAAGCTTTGGTTCAATCAGCAGTTCTTCAGCTTTGGTTTAATCAGCTAAGTTTAGCACTTAATTCATTGAAAAAGTTTAGGAAAAAGTTCAAGTAGCTTCAGGTTTAGCATTTAGTTCAAGGACTTGGCTTGGCACATAGATTTGAACTGTTGAACCGGTTTAAGTGAACGGTTCAATGGATTGGTTCAAGTGAATAGTTCAATAAAGAGATCCAACAAATAGTTTAGAGGGGCTCAGTGTGTAGTATTAAACCATTTTGGTTCAATGGGTTGGTTCAATGGCTTGGTTCAAGGGTGTGCCCTACAACCAGAGGGTAGTGATGGGTCTAGAAGCCCTTGCAGAGGGTAGCCAAAGGGCCCAAAATAGAAAAGCCATGGGAAAAAGGCCCGATGAACTTTACCAAGGATGGTGACGTCCCAAAAAGTGTCAAATATACACTAGGGAAGCAAGAGCATGGAAAACACCAAGTGGAAACCATAGAGGACTTCAACATGATGTTTTAGGAGCAGTAAAATGTGCCACGTGTCCCCTGTAGGGCTTGATAGAAGCTGACAGGTGGTAACATCTATGGGTTTCCCCTGTTGGCTTCAAAGAAGACTGTGGTGGACCTGAATGAGTTATTAGGAGCTATGCAGAGTGTGCCAAGTGTTAGTGTCTATGAAGAACTAGAAAAGGGCCTAAAAGTTTCTTTAAGGTAATTAAAGGCTCTATAGAAGTGACCATGTGTCAAATTTTCCTTGACTCTCAAAAGGCCCTCTAATGTAAGCAAATGCTACCACGTCCCATTATCAACTCAGCAAAAGCCACCATGTGTCAATGTCCATGTTTCAAAGTGTCTTCTGAGTGCCCAAGCAATAGACTATGACATGTGTCAAGGATAGATGCACTCTCAGTGAAAAGGGGAAAAGCAAGAAGTCAAAGGAGAGTCCAAGGGTAATGGGTGCACAAATGTCAAATTTAAGCCAGTAAAATAGCTGTTGGTTTTAAATGCTTGAGCGCCAACCATGGAATGAGCTGAAAGAATGCAACGACCCATAAAAGATCACCCCTGAGAGCTGAAGGATCAAAAAAGGACAAAGAGCCTAGAGAATAAAGAGTAGGTAGATGGTGTGGCTCATATATTCAAATCTTGACAACAGAATGGCCATCACATAGAAGCAGATGAAGCAATCCAAGTGACACAGGAAGGTGTCAAGAAGTTATTTCAGTGGTTGACATAGTGCCTACCATCCAGTCATCAAAGAGGCACAATAGTGATCAACGTGACTGGTTTTCTTCAATATGCACTATAGAGCAAGAAAATGGCATGGCTCATAAATTCAAATCTTGACAACAGAATGGCCATCACATAGTAGCAGATGAAGCAATCCAAGTGATGTAGGAAGGTGTCGATTCAAGAATTTATTTCAGTGGTTGACACAGTGCCTACCATGGGTCACTTGTAAAAAGGGTGCCAAAAGGCCTCTTTTCTTCCTCTATATATTGGAGACTTGTCATTTGAGAAATCATCTTCCATATTTGTAAGGCGTAGCCCTGGCAAATTTTCACCTGAATCAATAAATGCATTTTTTGCCTCTATCCTAGTTAGATATCTCTGTGTATGTCTGAGTGTTAGTTTGTGTTTAGTCATTGCTTCTTGATGCTTCCACAGGTTCAACACCAACATACCTGGTGTCTATAAGGTGCCATTTCTGCAGTTGACAAGGAGAGCTGTATTTGGAAGTGCAAAAATAGAAGAAATTACTATATAGTGTGCCTTTCATAGCACCTTTAGTGAATCTCTATTTTTTTGTATTTTCCATTAAAGCCTCCCTGCTAAGTTTCTTGCAGCTTGGTCTTTCTACTAGTTTGAAGTGTATGTATGTGTTTGTCTAATTTTAAGTGTGAGTGTGAGAAGGTCAGATCATTTTGGTGCATCACCTCCTTTAGAGTAGTTTTTTTTCTTGCAATCTTTCTCCCTTTTCATCCGCCATTATATATATATATATATATATATATATATATATATGTTAGCACTTATTGAAACAAATCAGATGCATCAAAGGGAACTAGCCCTTACCTAGAGACTCTCCCCTCCAGCTTCATCGGTCCCACAGGCAAGAGGGGAGTTTCCATTGTTGCGTGTGGAAGGCAGGATCTCAACCTCCTTACCTTGGGTGCAATCCACCGTGTCAATAGTCACCCTAACCATCAATGGTTAGGTGTCAAACCTAAAAGGGCAAGGTCAAAAAACCTCTATAGGCCCTTTTGTGTTCATTTGAGCATATTGATTTAGGGTGATAAGCATTTAGCATTTTATGAGAAAATGGTTACAATTTGTTGAGTATGATTAGTTGGGTGAGGTGGTTAGTTGAATTTTATTGGGTTTTTAGAGGTTTGATCTAATGAGGATGTAACATGGATGGGGGAGAGCATGAGGCCAAGCAATGGTTCTGAGGGTTCCTCCTCGGTGATGATCAAGGAATGAGGTAGGCATTATTTTTCAATTGATAATTTAGCTTTAATTTGGTCAATTGTATTTATTTTTTAATTTGTTTAATGTGTTTGATTATGGGTGGGTTGGATATGTTGTAACCTAGGTTTTAGGGTTGGATTTTTAATTGAAATTTGACTTGGTAATTTGGATATCAGAATGGCAAAGGTAGAGTAGTGTATAAATTTTTAGTTGTTTGCAATTTTTTTTGGTAGTTATGGAGGGGTAGGGTTAGGCTGGATCATCAGTGATCACTTTATAGTGACCTTTGATAGCCATATCTGATCATTAGTGGTCGGTAAGTGACCATCATAGGTCACTATATAGTGGCTATTGATAGTTGATTACCTAATTGTTAGCAGTCACCCTGATCATCGATGGTCGATAAGAGTTAGAA
This sequence comes from Torreya grandis, assembly GCA_037957365.1. Taxonomy (NCBI): domain Eukaryota; kingdom Viridiplantae; phylum Streptophyta; class Pinopsida; order Cupressales; family Taxaceae; genus Torreya; species Torreya grandis. The sequence continues at coordinate 1,565,984 of JARHVA010001141.1, read as the reverse complement.
AAGTTGTTAAAAATTTGTTGAAAGTTTAAATTTTGAAGGAGTTAGGGTTTAGGTAATGTAATATATGGATTTTTGGTTAAAATTAAGGTTGAGGGTAATGTTTTATGTTTGATAAGTAGTAGTACAAGGTTAAGGGTGATAGTTGAATGTTAAGGTTTAGTTGTTGAGGCTAATGTTTGAGGGGTAGTGGGTTGAATGTTTGGTTAATAGTTATGGTGGAATGTGTATAGGTATTGATAGTTAGGGATAAGGTAAGTAGATGAAGGTTAAGAATAGAGTCAAAATGATTTAGGTTTCCCAGGTAATGGTTGAGAATAGTGAAGGTCAATGTTTGGTAGGTAATTTGGATGTTGCATGTTGAAGGTTGATTATTTAGGGTGTAGATAGGATAGGTTAAGGGTTTTGATTTGTAGATAAACCATAGGTATAGGTCATCATAGGAAAATGTTATGAGTTAAAAAGATTAGCATAAGAGGTAGGTATAATAAGTTGAGTTCTTAGGCAAAAATAATATAGAGAACTAAGTTTGTTTGTTATCAAACCTTGTAGGCACAGGAGATGATTCAGATGAGGGACACAATGCCTTAGATTTTCAATGAGATTCATCAAAGTATGACTACTGATAATTGGGCACACATGGAGGATATGGGATTTGTCGGTATGATGCATTAATAACATGTATTATGGGATACAATGACATTAGTGAAACTCATCAAGAGATGGGATCCTGCCACTAATACTTTCTTGCTGCCTATAGGGGAGATGACCATCCTTCTTGTGGGCATCCATAGGATCATGCAGCTACCCATACAGGGGGAGATGATTTACCATATTGAGAGGGATGAGTAGGATGAGCTTATGTAGCTCTTATATGGAAATGACATGGATTTTGTGAGGTGGCATTCTGGAAGTTTCCATTACACACCACTTTACCAGAGGGACAATGATGTGAGACAAATTTTTACCATGATGATGATAGTAGTGATGTGCCATGCATTGCCTAATTTTAGTAGTGGGAGATTCCCTTATTTTTGAGGATGCTTATGGAGACATTTTTAGGTTGCACAGTGTTTTCATGGGCTCATGTGATGCTAGTTTAGATTTACTGAGGGCTATGGGGATTTTGTGCCCATAGGAGATGTGGGATCAGTGTTAGATTTGTTATACATTATTGGGCTTATGAGCACATTTGAGTGCTTAGATCGATGGGGCTATCATATGAGGGTTATGTTTAGATGGGTTTCTGAGTTGGATACATATGGTGGAGGAATGCTTATGCCTTCTCAAGACTAGGAGGAAGGGTACATGACATAGACTGGTGCAAGGGCCAGCTAGATGCCTTGGTCTTTGGAGATGTGATTTGGAGACCATATGTCAAGTTTCTAGGTTAGGCTCATTATAAGAAGCATACTCTATCTTTGTAGAGTTATAGATGGATATACAACAGATAAGAGGGTGAGATATAGTTGATACCATTTGATAGGTTATGGAAGTAGTTAAGCCTCATATAGGATATACCTGGGGTGGTTCCAAGGTACATGAGAGAGGATGTAGAGTTCTCACTACTTAATCCATAGCTAGTAAATGATTTCATTGACCATAAGGAGCTACAAATGAGGATAGAGAGATTATGTAGGTGTGATAGATGGATACCCTACATGGTATCATACACAACATGCCATAACTGATATTCATCCTAAAGATGGGGGTCAATAGGATATGGATGTAGTTGGTAGAGGTGATTAATAGGCTTAGGTGTAGGGGGTCAGTGGGCTAGATATACAAGCAATGATTATGGAGAGGGAGTAGGTGTGAGTGGCTTTAGCCATAGCATATGCATCTTTGGTAGTGGCATAGGCATGCTGGTAGTAGTGCAGGATCAATTGGTCACTGTTATAAGTGAGAGAGATTAGGCTAGATCTTAGTTAGCCTTGGTGATGTAGGAGATATATTATCTCTAGTAGGTAAGAGGTGGAGTACCAATAGCTATAGGTCTAGTGGGGACTATCTTAATACATAGATATATGGAAACCATGGAGGAGCTATGATACTACAAGGCCTTAGTCTTTAGGCATCTACCAAATGAGCCCTGATGGGGTGAGTACAAGGCTAGGATTATAGGTGGTGCAAGTATAGTGACACCAGGTTAGTGGGCTCATATGTAGGTGGCCATGCAGGTATAGGAGGATAGGATCTAGGTGGTAGTGGTGCCCTAGGATCTTAGATTTATGGTGAGACATTGTATTTTGATGTATTATATGATTTTGATACTGGCTCGTGAGCTGATACAGTGAGATGTATATTTTTTTGAGAGACATGCATATTTTGGTATACATTATGATGCTTATTTATGAGATATAGATGTGATCTTTTATTTATGTTTTGTGGTTCATGGTTGTGTTGATTATTGATGATGTCATGTTGATATGATTATCTTTATGAGATGTTGATGTGGACTCCCCTAGCTATGCATGTGACGATATGTCTCTTTAATTTATGTTCATGATGATTTTTGATTATGGATTGATGTTTATTGATGTGATAATGATGTGATGGTTATGGATGACTATGATGATTCTGATATGATTATGTGATGTTGATGTGATGATTTTATTTTATGTATGTGATCATTTCATTTCATGTTGAGGATATTGATATGATCATGGTTATGCTTATTCTTAGGTGGACAAGGCTATGATGTGGTTATTTTTATGGTAATGGATTATATGATAAATGGTACGATGTTGATGATGTTCTGAAGATGTTTATGATGTGGTTATGATCATGTTGTTCATGCTGAAATTTAATGAGAATATGTTTCCTCATTTATATTTAGACATGTATTGGATATGGTATATGTGATTATGACTTTGTGATGGTGATAGTTGATTTTATTGATATGGTGATTATGCTAATGATGTCTAATTTTGTTATGATATGATGATGATAGTATGTGGTGTGGTTATGATTATGTTCATTTTATTTAGATTAGGGTGAAGTACATAAGGTAAGTTAAATAATAAAACCAAATGTAAGAAAGAGAAGACAAACTAGAGATAAACCGTTTGAGTGAATATGTCAACTAGTATTTGAGAATAGGAAGAAGGCATGATGCTTCTTCCTTGGCCAAGAATAAAAAAAACTAAATTTGGAATGGCTTAAAGAACATAATCTCTTTGAATGATTTGCATTAGCATGTGTTAGTTGGTTAAAGAGGTGTCTTGATCACATAACATTAATTAATATCAAAATCCCTTGATTTATAGAGTATGTAAAGGGGAGGGAGATGAAAATGGAACCTTATTAGGAGACTATCTTGCCTCCTCTGTGGGTTACCAAAGAGTCAATATAAACAAGTCCATGTCATATAAGGTGTAGATTGATTGATGTAGGAAGTCTACTTATTTAATTTGATGACATCTTCCAAAGTTATTTTTCTATTTATTGATGTTTGATAATGGGTCTTTTACTTTATTGTTTTGGAGGGGTTGGGGAAGGTGATCAATGTGGGGAGTTTCCAAGAAATTGATATGCTTTGATAAATGATTTGCTTAGCCATCCTTCAAGGGAGTGGTCTAAGTTTTGTGTGCTTTGTTTAAGGCTTTTGATAGTTGTCTTTCAAGGGAACAATCTATCGCATATTGAGCAATTTTGATATGTTTTGGTAGTTGTCCTTTGAGGGAGTAGTCTACGGATGCTATAGAGTGACCCATATGAGTTATTTTGATTTTTCTTTTGATGTTTGATTTTGATGTCATGGATTTATTTAAATATGCTTAAAGGGTCACCTTTTTAAAAAACAAAACAAAAATCCCAAGAACGTTGATTAGGTGTAAAAGAGGTTTAGGTGTTAACAACTATGGGAAGCCATCCTAGGAAAGGGAAAGAAGTACCATGAGAACCATGCCATGGGTAGAGTCATGGTACCCATAGTTCAAGATTAGGATATGGTTTTTATGGATACTCAAATGATTTAGTTTTAAATATTTGTTCTTAAAATAAGGAGATGGATTAGGCATGAGAATTAGAGATGAGCTTAAATTTGGACAAAAGGTGAGTTTGATTTTATTTTAACAAAAGAAAGGACACAGATGTGAAGCATTAGGGGGCTCATGTTTTAGGTTGCCTTTAAAAGAGGATAACTGATAAGCTCCTAATACATACTTGTGTGTTATGATATAAGGTCCAAGATAATTAAAAGCAAACTTGACTTGCTTGCTTTTATCCATATTGGTGACATGTTGATTGTCTTTAAGGATGAGGTCTCTGATATTGAATTCTTGCACTTTGAGGTGTTTTTTATAATCACATTTGATTCATTATTGATAGACATGAAGGTGGGTAAGTGATAATAAAGGATGTTCATCAAGTATTTAAGTTTGACTAAGTGTTCTTGATGATAATCACTCTCAAAGATGAGATATTTCAAGGATACATGAAGAGAGTAAATTTGGACTTTGAGAGGAAAAACAACCTTTGCACCAAAAATTAGAGAGAAAGGGGTAGCACCCATGGGGGTTTGAATGCTAGTACAATATGCCCATAAGGTGAAGGGGATGTGTGAATGCCAATCCTGACCAGATGCATTAACCATTTTAGTGAGCATGTTGTTGAGAGTTTTGTTAGAGGCTTTTGCCTATCCATTAGCTTGAGGATGATAGGGAGAAGAGAAACATAACTTGATTCAAATGCATCAAAAAGACCTTAGACTTTTTTTTTTTTAAGGATTCACCATTGTCAATAAATGAGGAACAGCAAAACAATATATGATATGATGATTGATAAAGTTGACAATATTTTTGACTTCAATTGAGACAAAAGGAATATAATTTACCCATTTAGTAAAATATTTGGTCACATTAATGATAGAATGTGTCACTATAAATAATTGGGGTTAATTTCACCAATAAGGTCGAGACCCAATTGTGAAAAGGGATAAAAATTTATGGACACATGAAGACTATGGCTAGGTGCATGATGTAAATTAGCATGTTTTTAACACTTAACATACTTTTTCACATAATCACAACAATATTGGTTAAGAGTGGGCCAATAATAGCCAATGAAAAAGATGCATTTAACAATGGCTAGGCCACTAAAGTGTCCCCTACAAATCCCATCATGCATTTCCCTGATAGCATGAGAATATTCATGAGTACATAGGTAACAAAAGAGGAGACCATAAAAGCCACATTTATAAATAATTACCCCCAATATGGTATAACATGAGGTACTATAGATAAATGAATGTCAAGAATTTCTAGAAAGATCAGAAGGGATGGTGGCAAGGTTGAGATAGTCGAAGATATTCTGATACCAAAAGTCAAGTTAGGTTTCCTCCACATTAAAGATGGTGGGAGAGTCTGGTTTGACCTAAGAAGGTTGGTTAAGTCTATGGATGATGATTGATAGTTTAGAGTTAGAGGGTGTAGATGGGATCTAAAAAGTGAGGGAAGCCATCGTATCAACAAACTTGTTCATAGATCATAGAGTGGTTTGGATAGGGTATTGTTCAAATGATGCTAAGAGGATCTCAGATAATGTTTTTTACTATTGCAAAACATCATTTTTACATTGATAAGATCCATTAATTTGGTTGACCACAAGTTGAGAATCACTAAATATGTTGATCATTTTGACTCCCAAGGCTAATGCAATTTGGAGACCTATCAGTAGAGCTTTGTATTCGGCTATATTATTGGTATATTCAAAATATAGCTTGAAGGATAAAGGGAGATGTTCACCATGAAGGGGGATAAGGATGATTCTAGCTCTCCCACCATGTTGACACTTTTATACATCAAAGAAGATGGTTAATTGCTAGGTGAAGTTTGCTTGAGAGAGGGTTGTAATGGACTCATCTAGAACTCAAGAGGAAGAGGTTGATTGTCTACTAAGGGTGCATTAGCCAATTGGTCAGTAATGACTTACTATCTAATTGAATTTTTTTGAATAAAATCAAGGTTAAACTCAACTAAAATCATGAGTCACTTGGCCATACATTAGTTTTGGTATGGTTTGGAGTCCCTATACTTGAGTGGGTCGATATTAGTTATGACATAGGTCTTGTGATTGAGAAGATAGTGGAAAATCTTGGTGGCCATGAAGACCAAAGCTAAGAAAAGTTTCTTTATATGGGTGTACTGAGTATCATACTCTACAATCATATGACTAATTTAGTAGATGACTTGCTCTTTATGTTGTTCATCCTAATTGTCAAACATTGCCCTTAAGGAATGGTCAGTGGTGGAGATATAAAGGTAAAAAGGTTGATCTTCTTTGGGAGGAATGAGGATAGGTGGAGACAAAGTACCTTTTAAGTGAATAAAAATCATTTTGACAATCATTATTCTAATTAAAATATACATCCTTCTTCAGAAGGTGATGGAAGGATTGACACCAGTCTGAGAGATGAGAGATAAAGTAATGAATGGATTAGAGCTTCCCCCATAAGCTGTGGAGTTGCTTGATGTGGGTAAGAGGATGCATGTTAGGGATTACTTTGATTTTGGCCAGATAGACTTAAATTATTTGAAGGGAGATGATAAAGCCAAGGAGGTTTCCTAACAAGATCCAAAAAATACACTTTTTGGGGTTAAGGTAGACATGGTAATGGATGAGTCATTCAAAGATAATATTAAAAATGGCCAAATGATCCTTATGATATTTGGATTTTATCAAAAGGTCATCAACATAGTCTTCAAAAAATTCATGAATGAGGTCATGGAAGATGTAGGTCATAGTGCATTGGTAGGTTACATCAGTATGCTTTAGTCCAAAAGGCATGACCCTATAGTATAAATTCCCCCATGGGGTGATAAAGGTAGTTTTGTGTTTATCTTCAAGGGTAATTAGGATCTGATTGTAACCTAAGAATCCATCCATAAAAGATAACATCTCATGGCTAGTTATAAGATCAACTAGCTAGTCAATGCTTGGAAAAGAAAAGTTATCTTTTGGGAAAGAAAGGTTGAGGTTATGAAAGTACAAACAAATGCATAGGCCCCCTATGGATTTGGTGATAGGCACAATGTTTAATACCCATTAGGGATAGTTAATGGGTTAAATGAAGTTAACATATAGGACATGTTTAATCTATTCTTTGATGAGAAGGGCTATACGAGGGTGTATTCATAGAAGTTTTTTCCTAACTAAATCATCATCATGGTTGGTGAATATGTTGTGATTAATGATGGATGGGTTGACTCTTGGCATGTCACTATAAGACCAAGTAAATGTGATCTTGTGGTCTTATAGGAAGGAGGGGAAGTCTTGAAGTTCATCAAAATTTAGCAATTAGCTAATTTTTATAATGCATGGGTTATTCATAGTGCCCAAGTTGATATCCATGGTAGATTCATTCAACATGGTTAAAGTCTCAAGAGTAAGATATTTGTGGATAGAATAATATTCTACACCAAGATATGTGAGAATGAAATCATCATCCTGACATCGAATGGTATTAATGATAGGTGAGTCATCCCTTATCATCACAGGGTGGCTTAGAGGAATGGTTATGGTTGCCTCCTCATTGTTATAAGTTGGGGGTCTAAGGATGATCATGTTGATGAAAAATAAGTTAGGGGGATGATGTTAGAATCCTCAACTATTGATGGTGGAGTGAATGTCAAGGATGGGATTTCCTCATTAATGATGGTAATGGGAGGTGGGTTGGTTTGTTGTTTAGGTGGCTTGAAACTAAGGCCATGATTTTCATGAGGTTTTTGGGTTTTGATTAGAAGTAACTCATGTATCATGTGTTCATAACAACCTAGACCAAATCCTTTCCAAGCACAACTATAGAGGTATGTTTTGGAAACATTTAGTTTATCCAAATAAGAGAAACTATAGGTGAATGGTTGAGTTGAAATAGAAGTGGAAAAAGTTTCAAGGGGCTTATCAAATCCCCCATAGATGAAATTGGTTTGATGAGTTGAGGGTTCAAAAGGAATAATGTTTCCAACATTGGGGTCATAACCAGGTTGGTGGTCAAATTTACTATATACTTGGGGAATATAGAAAGCGTTTAGGGTCAAAAGGTGATAATCCTCCAATGAAAGATGCTAGAAGGTTGATTTTAAAGGGTCTATTGTGAGGATTTGGGTAGAAGGAATGGATGAGTTGGTGGATGCTTTAGTAGTAGAAGAAGATGGAGCTTCATCTCTAACTAGTGAAGGATTTTGGATGGAGGAAAGAGAACATCATTGGGTTGGTACATCATGTTGCATGATGTGAAGAGATTGGGGTCAACTTGTATGGTAAAAAATTAACCTTCATCCTCAAATTTTATACATCGATGTAGGGTAGATGGCACATAGCCCATGAAGCGAATCCAAGGGCATCCCCAAAAAAAATGTTGCACTAGAACTCTCCTTCTACTACATAAAAGAGCTTAGGAAGCACGCAAGGTCCTAGGCAAATGTAAAGGACAATAGTTCCTAAAGTTGTGACCAGAGTATCATTAAATGTTTAGAGAACCTCTAAGGTTTTTGACATGATGTGCTTAGTTAATTTGAGTTGGTTGTAGGCATGGGAGGAGATGATGTTGATACTAGATCCTTCATTAATCATAACCCTCTTGATGCAAGTTTGGTTGATATAGGTAGTAATGAAGAGAGGAGGGTTTGGGTCATCTAGATGGATAGAGGGTATTTGTAAATCCTTAAAGGTAACAAGGTAGGAAAATTGTAGATCTCTAATGAAATATACTAAAGGTTATGGGTCTTCCAACCTAACCTCTATAGATTGAAACACTTCTATCATTTCTTAGTGATGATGAGGTGAGGTATTGATGAGTTCATAAAAACTCATCTTCATCAATGTTTGGTGAAGCTATTTTAGAAATACTCATTAGATTGATTTAGAAGGATTAAATTTAGAGGGTACCAAGATGGACACTTTGGGTTTGGTTGAAGGTAAAGGTACTTGGTGTTGGCCAAGTGATTCGATGGTGGAAGAGGGATGTGTCTATGGAATGGACACTTTTGCCTTTCCCCTATCCTTTGGTTGAGCCTGTGATCATGTGACCACATGGATGGTATGGATTGGGGGAGGAGTTAGGCTAGATGATTGCTTCATTTCCTCTTCACTTTGAGGTGAGAGTGGAGGAGTAGGTAGGTGTTGGACGATGGTTGTTAGTTCTTGGATTATTAGTGGGCTCATGAGAGGCTCATCTAATAATAAGTCATACTTGTAATAAAACTAATGGGCTATCACATGGAGTGATTTGAATTTATCTATGTCATGCCTAGGTGTCCTATGGTATGAGCATATTAGTTTGTCATTGTACCAAAGATGGTTTAGGAGTATGTGGGTCAAGTGGTTTAATAGGTGGCAAGGTTAGGAAAAATGATTGTAATAGCCTCTGTAGGATGGTTGATTAAGACTCAGGTAATGGTGGAAAAGGTGTAGGGGTATCTAGTTTAGTAGTTGAGTTAGAATCCCTTTTATGAGTGCACTTCATGGTATAGGTTTTGGGTAAATGATAATTTTTGGTGGATAGTTTTGGTTTTGGTAGAGAGGTTGATAGTTTGGGGTTAGAAGGTTTTGGGGTAGATGTTTAAGAGATAAGAGGTATGTTCATGGGGGGTTCAATAAAAATAGGTGTGGATGCAAGTAGGAGAGATGATATAACCAAAAGTGGTGGATGGGTTTTTATTGGCATGGTTGGTTTCCTAATTAAGGTAGAGGGATGAGGTCTAAAAATAGAGAGAATAGTGGAGAGTGGAGGTAGATTTTTGGTTTTTGGGATCCCAGGTGTTCTTACCTTCTGTGTTGGCTTGGCTTGGGGTTTGTTTGGTAGGTTTAATGGGCTTAAATCCAAATTTTTTAATGGGTGAGTAATGTTATCAGTATGAAATATGTCAATGTTCTTGGTGGGTCTAGTTAGAATAGTAGAAGGTGATTTGGTGACCTTGGGTGAGTTTGGTTATGATGGTGTTGGTATAGTTTGATAGGTAGAGGTGTCTGATGGTTGGGTTGTTGTGATAGTGGATTTGGTATTGGAAAGGGTAGGTTTTTTTGATAAAGAAGTCTCTTGCTTGGTTTTATAAGGGAGTCCAAGCTATTTCCAAAAGGTGGACCAATCTAAGTTAGGGTCGAATATGAATTCTAAGTTTTTAACCAGTCTAGCTAAGGGTTTATAGATGGGTCTGAATTAACTGATAGTGGATTCAAAATATAGACCCAAGGGTTGAAGGGGAGGAATGATTACCTCATCCTCTTCCTGACCAAGAGGTTTCAATATTTAGGAGGGTAAATCTTTAGTGGGAGGTGTATGCAAGATGGTTTCTTTGTTACGAGTGGTTATTGTATGATTGAGGAAAATGATGAGGTGGGAATGGTTTCCTAATCTTATGTGCATATCAAAGAGGATGTTGGTGACTCCACTACCTCAATAAGTAGAGTGGGGGAAGCAGTGATCTAGTTGATGGTTATCTCAATAGTGAGTGCACCAAGAACCATATTGACACTATGGGCCTCATGATTATGATAGGATTTTTCTTTTTTATTATTATTGGTATAAGGAGCATGGTTAGGAAATGATTATCTGAAGATGTCAAGTGATTAGTTTGGGGGTGCATTGGGGTTATCCAATACAAGTTCCCCCTTATCAATGAGATTTTGGAAAACATTCTTGAAGTTGTTACACATACTAATGTCATGTCCAATGCCTTGATAGAAGGCACATAATTTATTCTCCTTATACCAACTAGGTATAGGATGAGAAGAATCAAATTTTTGTGAAGGTTTGATAGGGGGAAGATGTATGATATTAGCCTTTAACAATTTCTCCAAGACCAAAGCATATGACTCTCCAAGTGGAGTAAATTATTTCTAGGTATTGCAATTTGGGTTCCTAGTGTTTTGATTAGAAGAATTAGAGGAGTTATATTGGTTGAAACAAGTGGAGGGGCAGTCTTAAGGACAACCACATTCATGGTTCCCTTATTCTTGGAATTAGTGTTGGTTTGATTATTTAATTTGGAAGAGAAAGCCTCATTTGATTTGAAGGTGAAATTTTTGTTTCTCAATTTCAACTTCCCCTCATCAATTGACCTATTTTCTAGTTTTTGTGCCATGGTGAAAGCTTCATCAAAGTTCCTAAAGATTTGGACTTGTAAAGTAGAGGAGATATGTTTAGTGTAGGCTTGAACAAAGATTTCAATCAACTTGGGTTGGGTAGAGAGATGGATAATTAGTTTATCAGACTTCTCCAATGGGCCACAAAGTCAATAATGGATTCATCATCAAATTGCCAAATGGAGAAAAGATCAGTGATGGAGACTTTCTTAGAGATGTTTATGGAAAAGTGGTCTAAGAAAATTTGAACTAGTTGGGTAAAAGAAAAGAGGGAGTGCTTTGTAATATTACTATACTAATCTAGTGTTGGACCTAATATAAACATGGGGAAGGTAGAAGAAAGAGATCATCATGGTAGGTAATCATATAACATGAATGCCTAAATACTCTTAGGTGCTATTGAGGGTCATCCTTACTCTAAAAATTTAAGAACTTTGAAATTTCCCATTGAGGAGGATATGGTTGAATGGGGATGGATGGGTGAATTGGTTCATTACAGATTTGGTCATATGACAAAATATTATGATCTCCAAAAATAGATGATTCTAAAGTAGTCATTTTTTCCATTAACATTTTGAGAAGTTTGGTTTGGGGTTATGTACCCCCATGTTGTAAGGTATGTTGTGTTGGGTTTGGGTAGGTGTAAAATATGTATATTTGGTGGGGGGTTGAGAGGCTGACACATGTTGGTATGTGGACATGGGTGGTTGGGATGATGCCACATACAAATACGTGGAGATAGGTAGTTGGATGGAAGGTAGAGGTATATACCCTTTTGGGTTAGGGATGTAGCTCAAGTTTGGTGTAGCTCAATTTTGGGGTGATGGGGACCTATTGAGAGATTAATATAGGTTGGGTAGGAGGCATAACTAGGTTAGTAGATAGAGGGTATATGATAACTTTGGTACAGATAGGTGGGAGGGTGGAAGGTACAAGAACCACCAAACTCTAAAATTGAGTGGAAGTAGGTAGGTAAGAAATAGGAGGAATTGTGGTGACACTAGTAGAGGGTAATCCTATAGTAAGGGAAGTAATAGTTCCCAAAGGTTGGGTTGTTCCTATACTATGAGGGTTATTAGTTGGGGAAGAAGGTGCTTGGGTGTCGCTTGGTTGTATGGGTTGGCTTAGATGGTAGTATCAGTGGGGTTATTGGTAGAGGATGATGTATAGGTGACTAAAGTTTGGGTGGAGATGGTGGCTATAGAAGTGTCACCCATAGACGGGATGGCATGTCATAGGGCTAGTCAATAGGTGGAACCAAATCAAGGATATGATGAGATATGGTGTTAAGGTAATGTTGGAGGGTTATGGGGTTGTTATCTAGAAGGGTGATGAAGTTTACATCACCTTTGACAACTATCCAAGGGATGGTAGGACTCCCAAAAGGATGAGGATAACTCTCTACATCTGATATGTACTCCATGGATGAAGGATAAGAGGAATATGGATGATTAGGAGGTGGGTCCTAGTTTGCTTGGTTTCTTAGTTGTTTCCTAGTTAAAACCATACAGATGAAGAAATGAGAAAGATACAAGCAATCTTATAACTCAAACAAAATGAAGACAAGAAAATGTCAAGGAAATGAAACACACACTAAATCACATTAAATCCTAAGGTGATTTTTAGTCTCTCTTATGGCTTATGCCTTAAGTTTTAAGAATTGCATGACTGAAAAATGCTTATAGAACGGGTACTAGAAAATAATTTTATGGTTGGTTTTAGGTTTTGTTTAGGCTCTAAAAGGAATCTATATTGGAAATAAGTACATGTCTTGATATTGGGGCCTACCCCCTCACTTCACACACTACAAAGATAAGAGTTTTAGGTGCTTAGCCAAGATATACTGATTGCCAGAGATTATACTCAACCAAAGAGTTAAGTTGGTTCTCCCCTTGGTGATGAAATCTAAGTATGATGGCTAAGAAAGGTGAGCAATAGGTATTGAAACCCCAATTAGGCCTTATGTCAATGTTTGATGCTTGATTTATTGCAATTGGTTTGGTCTTGTATGTGTGATAAGAGTGAAACTATAATTGATTCACTTGATTAATTAAGCTATGTGGGATAAAATAAACAAGCAAATAATTAATGTAGTCAATTTTAAGCCCAAAATGAAATTTTTATTTCATTGTATGAGCAAAAAAAATAAGAAGAAACACCTAGATGTGACTATGAACCCAAGAAAAGACTCAAGGGTCCCATCGAGCATGCCAAAATATTTTACAAAAATTTCACTTATGTTGTTTAGAAGAGAGAGAAAATAAAATCGAGAAGGGTATGGCTGGTAGAACCTGATATGTTGTGCATTCATTGATCTAGATGATTGTAGATACTCTTCTTTGGCTTGGGGTGATTGACCTATAGATAAGAAATAACTGAAGAAAATGGTTGATTATTTAGATAGTAGGGTGGATTGCATAACAAGCTAGATCCAATAAGCATGACCTTCTTTGGAGGTGTTTCTATGCAAAATTCGCTTTCTACATTCAAAAGATGAATAAAGAAACTAAAGAAATAGACAAGGCTAGGTGTTTCTTTGGCTGTGGAGGAATGACACCTGCAAGGAAAAAGAAACTTGGACAAGAAAATGTTAGATGGATAGGCAATGGGTTGCCAAGCGAAAGCTTGTTCCCGAAAGTGTGAAACTTCCTCAAGGGAGGTCAACTCACTGATAACAGACAGATAAAAGACTAAGGAAATACAGAATGCCAGAATATAGGAGTGATAAACAGATTAGAAATGAAAGAAAAGATCAATGATTACCTGAAAGGAGTTGTCGGGCTGATGACAGTCATCGAGGTCGGGAATGTTGCCGGCGTCGGTTTCCTTGTCTGTCAACTTCGGTTATCCTGCCGACGTCGGTGGGGGAAGTAACCGGCGTCAGTCGGGGCAGTGGCTTGTAGTCAGGTCTGGTCGGGTTTCTGGACTGTGGATGGGTCTGGTTTGTGAACAGGGTCAAGGCAGAGCTCAGGGATGAATTTGAATGGTGTTGGCAGGAGGGATGAGGGAGTTGTCAGGATCACACTGAAAGGATGAAAGAGTGAAAGGAAGGTGGACAGAGGACAGGGCCTGAGAAGGCTTTTCAGCCTCTCAGGGGGTAGGATAGAGGGAGTGGGAGACAACAGATACCAAACAACTGAACACTAAAGAAAAGAAATGAAATGAAATAACAGACTGTGCTTACCTTTTTAGCTTGCTAAATGAAGAGTGGGAGAGCTGTTGTTGAGACCACAGAAGACTTAATCTCTGCTCAAGAATCCCTGCACCTATTGCTGCTATTGCACGAGGTCCAGAGGGAGAAGAAATGAATGCCAAAATGCCAAGAGAATTCAGTTTGCGAGCTCAAGGGGCTGGGGGCTGGAATGGATGCAGAAAGGAGTCTTGAAGGCTGCCGACATCGGTAGGATAGCCGACGTCAGCCGAAGGGTCACCGACGTCAGCAGTGGCAGAATGGGGGCAGAGACTAAAAATAGCCTCTGCCCGTTCTTGCACGCCACCGGGTGAGGGATTGTGGGAAGAACGGTCATGAGGATGCTTAAATGGGCACGGGAGGAAGATAATGAGAAGATTTGGCATAATAAAGGCTAGGAGGGAGGTGGAGGGATCCAAGGGAGGATCCAAGGTGGCAAGGGTGAGGTGGAAAGGGGGCCACTTAATTGAAATATTTAAGTTATTTTAATTAAATGAGTGGAGGGGACTAAGGCTAAGGGTTAGGATATGGGTTTGAGGTGGACAAGGGGGGAGAACCAAGGTGCAGACACATTTGTGGTGTCTATATTTGCCCCTTTTTTTCTTATTAGTTTGTTCTTGACGAATTACAAGACAAAAGCAGGAGTTGGTTGCCCCAGGAAAAGAATGAGGTGTTCCCCCCTCAAAGCGATAGTCAAGAGAAGGGAACTAGAGATCGAGTGTCAATTTGACAGAGAGATGGATAGAAGAGTGTGATCAAAAATGCTGCAATAGTCGTGATTGTGCGTATACCACTTCACGGGATGATTGGGTCAAATTATCGCATGTCGAGGGTCAAGGAGTGCCAAAATTGAAGTAACTGGGCCCCAGCATTTAGTCGTCTGCTGATCGGGTTACTCAATCTAAGCTGAAGCTCCAAATGGTCATCGTGTTCCAGGTATCCCAGGCTCAGGAAGTGCTCCCAGAAACATGAAAATGCCACAAGTAGTAGGGATCAACTGGCTTGCGATCCTACACTTGTGAAGGGTAAAAAATAGTCTGCAGACAATTTTGCTAACCAGTCGTGAGGTAGCACACATGCAAAAACAACCAAGGCAACATTGGCTTGGAAGTAGTCAAAGGTTGAAGGAGATACGCATGATCTCCAATGGTCATTGGTCAAGGGGATGGATGGACGAAAGGATGTGGCCGAGCTAACCTCAAAAGACGTCATGTGATCTGAGTGCTGCCTACATAGCCCTTGTGTGAAGGGCCTCAGGCCAATGTAGTTCTCCCTAAAAGGGAGGAATGGTCAAAGAAAATGATTGGTCTTGGTCAAAGTTGATGGAGTTGGTCATGATCAAAGTCACAAAAGAGAAGGTTTGTCCATCAAAGAGATGAACAAATGGGGGTGGTCGAGCTAACCTCAGAGGATGTGTTATCTGAGTGCTGCCTACATAGCCCTGGTCATAGGGCCTCAGACCAATGTAGTTCGGATGAATTGAGAAGATTGGTTGATGATTGGATGTGGTCAAGTGTCGAAATGATGAGGGTAAGATGAGGATAATATGATGCTACAGAAGATGTATTCTGTAGAATTGGTCGAGAGGCTTTCATCCCTAGCAAGTTTCCATAGTCGTGATGGATGTATGCTAAAAATGAATGGAGGTCTATTTATGCTTCAGCAAGTATTGGTTTATGCTTAACATAAATTGGGTCTGGTAGATAGTTTCCATGTGTACTGGTGTCCATAAAAACTATGTGAAATGGATGAGGATGATGTCTGATGCCATGAGGATGAAAAATAGCTTGGTTTGAGTCAACAATTGATGTGGTTAAATGTGACCAAAGTGTAGAGAAAAGGTGAAAGGTGAATCGCTCTTTCATTGACAAGGACCAAAAAGGGAGCATAGATAGGGGTTATTAGAACAAAAGCCCCGTTCATGCATTACGTCGTTGACCAGTGTTGTGTTAGAGCGGTAATCAAATCATTTTGACATTAAAGTGAGCTCAAAATCCCTTGAGCAGGTAATAGGAGGATAGGGTAACCAGTTTAAGAGCAGGGATAACCTTGCCCCTTTTTATAAGAGACCCTGAGACAACTACAAGCCAAGTCCATGACTCATTTTTTTTTTTTGGGTGCAAACTGATCGATGCGGGAAGTCTACATAGAGATGTCATTCGATTTATGGTCATGTTGCGAAGCTGATCAATGCGGGAAGCTTCTAAGAAAGGTTGCTGTTTGTAGCAAGATTTAGTCATAGCCATCCTTCGAGGGAGTGGTCTATATTTTTGCTTTATATAATGTTTGAATAGCTATCCTTCGAGGGATCAGTCTATTAGCTACAGCAATGATAGTACAGCTATCCTTCAAGGGAGCAGTCTATCTTTTTGATTTGATTTTGTGACCTTGGATTATGTTTTGACATCTTGATTTTTTTAATTTTTTTTTGTTGAGTCATGGACAAGACTGTAGAAGTTTAAGGATGCCCTTTTATTAAGACAAAGCATCCATGCATCATAAAAGGGTTGTAGAGGACTTGTTAAAGGGGAATAGGGTTGAAAGGAATGAGGATTAAGAGGATGAGGATTGCTCAAGGGACGAGCTCAAGTTACGTGTTTAGTAGATGAGTACTCGACTAACAGAAGAATGGTCGAAGATGCAATGCATTAAGAGGCTCAGGATCTGGCTGTCCGTCGAGGGAGGACAGACGATAAGTCCCTGACCCATACTTGTGCGTGATGATAAAAGGTCCAAGCCAATTGGGGGCAAATTTGCCTCGTTTACTTCGCTCCATATTGGTCACATGCTGATTCTCTTTGAGGATGAGGTCTCTGATGTTGAAATCTCATTCTCGTAGATTTTTGTCGTAGGCTCGCTTTATGCGACTTTGGTAGACATGGAGATGATTGAGGGCAGCAAGACGGCGCTCGTCAAGTAACTCAAGTTCAGCTAAGTGATCTTGATGAAAGTCATCATTGGAAAGAATGTCATGCAGGGAGATGCAGAGAGACGAGATCTGTACTTTGAGAGGTAAGACAGCCTCCATTCTGTACACAAGGGAGAAAGGAGTAGCACCCGTAGAGGTTCAGATGCTAGTGCGGTAGGCCCACAAAGCGAAGGGAATATGAATGTGCCAATCCCTTCCTGTGTCATTGACCACCTTCATGAGAATTTTAGTTAGAATTTTGTTGGAATCCTCAGCCTGCCCATTTGCTTGTGGGTAGTAAGGCGAAGAAAAGCTGAGTTTGATGCTAAATGAGTCGCATAGTTTTTGGACAGTCTTGTTTTTGAAGGACTTGCCATTGTCGGTGATGATTTTGTGAGGGACACCGAAATGACAGATGATGTGGCTACTGATGAAGTCAACAATTTTGTCAGCTTTTATGGAGACAAGAGGAATGGCTTCCACCCACTTGGTGAAATACTCAGTGGCAGTGATGATGGACTGATGACGAAGAGACGAGTGAGGGTTAATCTCACCGATGAGATCTAAGCCCCACTGAGAGAAAGGCCATAAATCCTGAGTGACTTGTAAGGCATGGCTGGGGAGATGAAGCAAGTTAGAGTGTTGCTGACACTTGACGCAACGCCAAACATAGTCGCTACAGTCTTGATGAAGGGTGGCCCAATAATAACCCAGGCAAAGAATGCGCTTGGCAACCGAGTTCCCACTAAAGTGTCCACCACAAATCCCATCATGGACTTGTTTTATGGCTTGAGAAGCTTCAGTGGAGTTTAGACAATGAAGAAGGAGGCCGTCGAAGCCTCACTTATAGAGAAGACCCCCTAGCATGGTATAGCGAGCAGTGCATTTGATGAAAGCTCATCGCGCATTGCTAGAGAGGTTGGGAGGAGTGACAGAAAGAGACAAGTAGTCCACTAGTTGCTTATACCAGTCATCTTGTGGGCTATAATTGACAGTGTTGATATGGTCGATGTGAGGGGAGATGTATGAAGGCAAGGGTACACGATGCACCATGACAAAAAGTCGAGATGACGATGATGAAGACGGGATATGCAAAGCAAGAGAAGCCATGGTGTCAGCAAACTTGTTCGTAGAGCGTGGAACAGTCTGCAAGAGATAATGGTCAAAAGATGCCAAAAGAAGGTCAGCATGATTTTTATACCTCTGCAAAACTTTGTTTTTACAGAGGTATGAACCGTTAACTTGATTGATGATGAGCTGCGAGTCGCCGAAGATGTTGATAGACTTGATGTGGAGGGAAAGGGCAGTCTGAAGTCCCAAAATTAAGGCCTCATATTCGGCCATATTATTGGTACAATCAAAGTCAAGCTTGAAAGATAGAGGCATGGGCTCCCCTTCGAGTGGGATGAGGATGACCCCCGCACCCCCACCGAGTTGACATTTGGAGCCGTCAAAGAACATGGTCATTTGGTAGACGGTGTCATCGATGGAAAGTGTGGTGATAGATTCGTCAGGGAACTCACACTGTGAAGGTTGGTTGTTGGGAAGAGGGGCATCTGCCAGTTGGTCAGCGATAGTTTGCCCCTTGATAGATTTTTTTTGGATGAATTTGAGGTCAAACTCAGTGAGCAGCATGAGCCACCGAGCCATACGTTGATTCTGATATGGCTTGGAGTGCATATACTTGAGAGGGTCGGTGTGAGTGACGACAAAGGTTTTGTGGTTGAGAAGATAGTGGCGGAGCTTGGTAGCGGAAAAGACTAATGCCAAACAGAGTTTCTCGATTTGAGTATACCGAGTTTCATAGTCAACTAGTGTTTGGCTGATGTAGTAAACCGCTTGCTCATGATGATGCTCGTCTCGGTGCGCGATCATGGCACCTAACGAATGGTTGGTGGCAGAGATATAAAGGTAGAAGGGTTGGTCGTCTTTAGGTGGAATGAGGACTGGTGGAGAGACCAGATAGCTTTTGAGGGCTTCAAAAGCCTCTTGACAGTCCTCATCCCATTTAAAGGAGATGTCCTTCTTAAGGAGATGATGAAAAGGTTGGCAACAGTCTGAAAGCTGCGAGATGAAATGGCGGATAGACTGGATCTTCCCTTGTAGACTGCGAAGCTGCTTGAGATTGGTCAGGGGTGGCATTTCAAGGATAGCACGGATCTTGGTGGGATCTATCTCGATGCCACGGAAGGAAATGATGAAGCCGAGAAGCTTGCTTGAGAGGACCCCAAAAACACATTTCTTGGGGTTAAGGCGAACATTGTATTGAAGAAGGCAAGAGAAGATGATTTTGAGAATGGTCAAGTGGTCGCGGCGAAGCTTGGACTTGCCGAGAAGGTCATCCACATAGTCTTCCATGATTTTGTGGAGGAAATCATGGAAAATGTAGGTCATGGCGCGCTGATATGTGGCACCAGTGTTTTTCAAGCTAAAAGGCATGACTCGATAGCAGAAAGTTCCCCATGGGGTGATAAAGGTAGTCTTGTGCTAATCTTCCAGAGCGATCAGGATTTGATTGTATCCTGAAAAACCGTCCATGAGAGATAGCATCTCATGGTCAGCCGTGAGATCAACAAGCTAGTCAATGTTAGGAAGAGGAAAGTCATCTTTGGGATAGGCTAGGTTAAGGTCACGATAGTCTGTGCAAATCCAAATCCCCCTAGTTTCTTTAGTAACTGGGACGATGTTAGAGACCCACTGCGGATAATCAATGGGCTGGATGAAGGAGACAGAAAGGAGGCGCTGAAGCTCCTCTTTGACAAGGAGCGCAATGTGAGGATGCATCTTTCAAAGCTTTTGCCTAACAGTCTTAGCCTTTGGTTTGGTGACAATGTTATGGGTAGCAATGGTGGGGTCGATGCCAGGCATGTCGTTGTAAGTCCAGGCAAAGGCCTTGCTATGGTCAGAAAGGAATTGGGTATAGTCAAGCTGCTCCTGAGTGTCTAAAAATTGGCCAATCTTTAAGATGTGAGAAACATCAGAAGAAGGGAGGTTGATGTCAATGGTTGATTCATTTAACATAACCTGGGTCTCAGAAGGGAGGGAACGCTAGAGGAAAGAGTCATCGGCACCCATGTAGGAAAGGACGGCATCATCGTCAACGCAGTGGACAGTGTGAATGGTTGCCGACTCATCCTCTATCATGTTAGGAAAGATGAGAGGGAGAGATCTGGACACCCCATTGAGCTGATAGGTCAGGGGTTCCAGGCGGATGGTGTTTATGGAAAAAAAAAAAAAAAACTAGGAGGGATGGAAACCACCGACTCCGTAGGTGACGAAGGAGAAATGGGTGAGTTTGGAGGAGATTGGTCAATTGTTGGCTCAGGACAAAGGTCAGAAGGAGCCTGAGTGGGGTCATGATATCCCAGGCCATACCCTTTCTTGGCATCGTCATCATTGAGCAGCTCGATGGGCTAATGGGAGCCCTGCTCATAACGTCCAAAACCAAAACCCTTCCATGCACACCTGTAAAGGTAAGTGTGTGCGAAGGCGGGGTTGCCAAGAAATGAGAAATCTGATGTGAAAGGTTGGGGTGAAGAGAGGGAATTGTCGTTGGTAGGAGCTTGATTGAGCCCCCCATAGACAAAGTTGGTTTGGAGGTGAGGAGGACCATAAGGCACAACCATCCCGATCCGATGGTCGTAATTGGGACTGAGATGAAGGCGTCCATACTCTTGCGGAGTTTGGAACATGTCTAGGGTGAACAAGTGATATTCCCCAAGTGATAGTCGTTGGAAGATGTCTTCCATGGGGTCTTTGGTTGGCGCTTGAAGAGGAGGGGTGAGGGCGATCGCCGATTGCGAACTGGTCAAAGCTTCTGCAGATAGAGGTGGTGCCGGAGTTGACGGCTTGATGGGAATGAGGACATTGTTGGGATGGTAGGTAGTGTTGCAAGTCTTGAAGGGTGAAGGGTCAGCAGGAATGGTGTGGACTTGCCCGTCATGCTCAAACTTCACACAACGGTGTAGGGTGGAGGGGACACAGGCCATGGCACAGATCCAAGGTCGGCCCAGTAGGATGTTGTATTGAAACTCTCCTTCGATGATATAGAAGAGCTCTGGGACTGTGCGTGGACCAATGTGAATGTGAAGGATGACTGTGCCAATGGTCGTGGCAGTGGTGTCATTGAAAGAGCGTAAGATCGCGTCAGTTTTGGAGACGCAATTCTTGGGAAGAGCCAACTGATCAAAGGCATGGGTAGAGATTATGTTGATGCTAGCGCCACCGTTGATCATAACGCGTTTAATGCGTGTCCGATCAACATAGGCAGTGATGAAGAGGGCGGCATCCTGATCTTCCATGTTAGATGTGGGAATCTCAGAATCGCTGAATGTGATGGAGGCGACAGGAGATAAAGAATGGATGAGGGCAGCGAGTGGTTGGGGGTCCTCGAGTTGGACCTCCGCTGCCTGCAAGGCTTGGATGAGGGCTTGACGGTGCTGAGGCGAGGTTTGGATAAGGTCATAAAGAGACATCTTTATAGGCGTCTGGTGAAGCTGCTTCAGTATGGAGTCATGAATTGGCCTAGAAGAAGAAGACGAAGAAGGCTGGGACGCGCCAAGGATAGAAATTTTAGGCTTAGGCACAAGAGGTGGCTTGACGAAGGGATAGGTCCAAGGAATGGCAACTTTTTCTTTCACCTTGTCCTTTTACGACCTAGTGGTTATACGGATAGCATTGATTTCGAAAATGGGAAGTGAAGAAGGGGTCATGTCTTACTGGTGAGATGTTGACGTGTTTGAAGAGGTTGGATGAGAATGAGCCGAGGTCTGGTCAAGAGTGTCCTCAAGGAGAAGAGTGTCCTTCTCCATATAGCGGTAGATGATGGCTTTGAGGGCACAGCAAGTCTCGGTATCGTGTCCTAGTGTACGATGATATAAGCAAATTTTTGTGTCGTCGAACCAGGAGGGCTTAGACTCGAGAGGTTGGAAAGGCTTGATGGGTGGAAGGGTTATGTTGGAAGTCTATAGAAGTTGGCACAATATCAACGAGTATGAGCCCACTAGAGGGTCCGTGCTATTTGATATGCGTGAGGTCGGTGACTTTTGCTTTGGTGAGGTTGGAAGAGGTTTTCGTACCACCTTATGGGTTGATGGTGCGGTGACAGGCGAAGATGGCACTTTCTTGGTGATTGGTACCACCTTTTTGGGAGAGGGACGGCTGGAGGTAGGCAGAGGAAGCAAAGGAGGCAACGAGTTTTGATTGGAGGCCAGAGTGGGAAGGATTCTAGCCAGGGTCGAAGGATGGGGGCCCAAAATGGATGGCAATGGTGATGAGGAAGGAGGCATTCGCTTCGGTGATCTGGCAGTCTTCTTTGACTTGGTTGGAAGACTACTACTGGTCAAGGTCTGGTCTAGGTCCACCTTCACTTGCGGGTGAGTGAGGGTGGAGACAGGATGAACGCCAAATGACTTGATAGGCTTAGACGAGAGAGATGTAGGTTTTGGTTTTGATGGGTTTGGTTGAGGTTTGAGAGTCTGGTCTTTGTCAAGAGTCTGAAGAGATTCTGCCTTGGAAAGATTAGAAGCATGTGATGAGAGGGCACGGGTATGTTGAAGGGCTTTAAGACGCTCCCACAACACCTGAGGCGTCACTTTCCTCGGAGGGAGAAGTTCGATTTTCTCCACTAACCGAGAAAATGGCTGAGAAGAAGACGTTGATGGTTGCGGGGTTGAAGATGAGATGGGTGTAGCAGTCTTAGAGGCATGGTATGGCAAAGACAAGATAGATTTAGATGGAGATGAAGTGGAGACAGGTTCTTCCCTGGGTGGAGAAGAACCCAGAAAGCGAGGCTCCTCAAGCGGGTAAAGGGCAGGGATGATGGTGCCCTCCACTTGCGATTGAGGAGTAGGAAGGGTCAGGTCCTCCATAGGCAGCAGAAATGAGGATGGCGATACCAGTGGTGCTGGTAAAGCCGAGGCATCCTCCAAGATGAGTGAGGTCGATGGAGAACTAGCCGGGGAAAGAGGTTCGTCCACACGTGATGGACTGATTGATGGACTAACCTCTTGAGGTTGATTGGGGATGAAAGGCGAGACCGTATTGACTATTCGAATGTTGTGTTCATGATTGTCATCAATTAAGGTTCGAACATTATTTTGAGTTGGCGGATGATTAGGGAATGGCTATTTGAAGATGTCAATGGCCTGATTAGGGGGTGCATTGGGATTATCTAAGATGAGGTCCCCCTTTTCAAGCATGTCTTAGATTATGTTCTTAAAAGTTTTACAGTTTTTCGTGTCATGTCCCTTAACACGGTGGAAGCTGCAGAAGTCTTGTTCCCTATACCACGCAGGGAGGCGTGTGAGGGATCAAATTGTGGAGGAGGTCGGGCTTGAGGGAGATTGAGGACCCCCTGCTTAACAAGCTTTTCTAGCACAGACGCGTATGATTCTCTGAGAGGAGTATACCGTCGTACGTATCTCTGCTGGAATTGGCGAGTGGCGCTCTGAGATGTGGATGGCTCAGGTTGATTGGTTGAAGAAGATGAAGGTCTAACAACCATGACATTAGCTAAAGCTTTAGATTTAGAATTGGATGATGATGGCTTAGCAGAAGAAGAGTCATTGGTCTTAGAGCTGGGATTCTTGCTTCGCAACTTGACTTTATTCTCCTCGATGGCACGCAACTCAAGTTTGCGGGCCATCGTGAAGGCTTCGTCGAAGGTGCGAAAGGTTTGAACCCTCAGGGTGGAAGAAATATGTCTGGCACAGGCTTGGGAGAAGAGTTCAATAAGCTCAGCCTGGGGTAAGGAAAAGGAGAGTTGATTGATGAGGCCTCTCCATCGAGCAACGAAGTCAGCTATGGACTCGTCCTCGAATTGTCGGATAGAATAGAGGTCCGTGATCGAGACCTTCTTGGTGATGTTGATGGAGAAGTGATCGAGGAAGAGCTGGGCTAATTGTGTGAATGAGAAGAGGGAATGGCTGGGAAGGGAGCTGTACCAGTCAAGCGCAGCACCTGAGAGAGACATAGGAAACGTGCATAAGAGCAACGCATCATCATGGGCAATGAGGTAACAGGCATGTCTGAATGCCCGCAAGTGTTCTGTGGGTCTTCCTTGCTTTGAAAGTGAGAAAACTTCAGAAGCTCCCACTGGCTAGGATATGGTCTGATTGGGACAGAAGGATGAATGGGCTCATTGCAGATCTGCTTGTATGAGAGAGCGTTGCATGAGCCGGAAACGGAGGTCTCTAGACTGGTCATCTTGTCCATCAGCATTTTGATGATATCTGTTGACGAATTGATGGGTGGCATGCCCCCTAAGTTGTAGGGTGCTTGGAAGAGGCTAGGGGAGGCATACGACATAGTTGGTTGCCCCTGTAAAGGTGCAACGTAGGGATAACTAGTCGTAGGGATAGAAGAAGAGGCTAAAGGTGGTTGGGTTGAAGGCATAGCTAGGCCCGATGTTGTCATGAGGGGTTGGATTATGGTAACAGGGGCCAAGGGATAAGAAGCCACCCTGGTGTTGATAGGGGCTAGGGTAGGCAAAATAGAGATGACAAGGTTTTGAAAAGGAGTGGATAGCGGTTGAGCGGATTGAGATTGATAGGGGCTGAAACCCCAGTGGAAGTGGGCCCAAAGATAGAGGGAGAGGCCACACCTAGAGGATTGGTCAAAGTCTGGTCAGTGGTCGAAGCGATGGCTTGAGTGTCCAAGGGTTGAACTACGGATGTTGTTGATATAACCGTAGTCACGACAAGAGAGGTTGGCATTCCGTAGATTGGATTGCCCAAGGAGTCTCGCGTTCGGCTATGTGTGAGATAGTGTTGCAAGGCCTTGACGTTGAGGTCCAAGAATCATTCGAAATCTTGGTCCCCTTCTTGGACAATAGGAGTCTGCGGTGGGGTTAGACGAATAGGAGTTCTTTCGATCTCCGAGTTGAACTCCATTGTAGGCTTGGTCACGGACGGGGTAGACGGAAGTGGTTGACGGCTAGCGTGGTTGACAGGAGCCTTGGCTTGGCTACGAGTCAAAACCATGCAAGGCAAAGAAGGTTCAGGTTTTTGAAACTATGTTTTTCTGTTTCAAATTACCAGGATGGAGTTTTTGACAGAGAAGGGACAGGTTTTAGGCTGCTGGTTTTGAAAAAAAAGGATAGTGACAGAGACTGACGTCGGTTGAGAAACTGATGTCGATAAGAAATATGGCCGACGTCGGTCAGATAATCGATGCCGGTAAGAGAGGAAAGCCGACGTCGGTGGTGGAACCGATGCCAGTGACTATGTTTTCCAGAGAACCAAAAGATTTTAAGATTCTTGGAAAAATAATGAAGAAAGCATCCTCACTCACTCAAACAAACAGATGAGAAGAGAAAAATAGAGAGAGACAGACAATCCTAAGCGATAAATCCTAGGAATTAACCTTAGAATCTTGTGGCTTATGCCTTAGATGAATGTTTGGGGAGATTGGCTGTAAGAAGGGTCCTAGAAGAGGTGATCTAGAGCTAGTTTCGGGTCTTGTTTTAGGTGCTCAAAAATCTGTGTTAGGTCTGGTACGTGGCCTGGTGCTAAGGAGCAAGCTCCCCTCACTTCACGATTCTAGTGGTTAGCTGGTCTCGCTTAGCCAAGATATACCTCACCTAGAGTTTATCCTCCGCCAGAGAACGGAGTGGGCTTCCCCCTTGGTGATGAAATCCAAGTAGGGTCACCGAGACGGGTAAGGTATCTGCTGGGGGATGAAATCCCAGTCGGGCCTTGTCTCAAGTAAGTTTTATGTTCGTTTTAGTGCATGTGGTTTGGTAGTGTAACATCAAGTGTCTACGATTTATTTAATATGTGTTTCACTAATTACTAGGGGAAGACTAATGCAAGCACAAGCAGAAATGCAATGCAGTATGTTTTTAAGCCCAAGTCAAAAATATGAAGTTTTGTTATGAAGACAAGTTTGAGAAAGGGTTGAGAGTATGATGTTTGGACTAATCTAGAAATGCAAGGAAGAAAGATTCATTTTAGTCCTGCTTATAGTGTCATTTTTAATAGAAGAAAGAGACAAGGAGGAAGGAGCCTAAATGCACCTAAATGAATGAAAGGAAGAGGAACCCGAGGAAGAACCTAAGGTCCCACCGGGCGTGCCAGAATGTTTCTATGCAAAATTCGCTTTCTACATTCAAAAGATGAATAAAGAAACTAAAGAAATGGACAAGGCTAGAAGTACCTGGATAAAGATTGCGCATCGTAATCCAGACGTTTGTGGGCACCCCTCTTTGGCTGTGGAGGAATGACACCTGCAAGGAAAAAGAAACTTGGACAAGAAAATGTTAGATGGATAGGCAGTGGGTTGCCAAGTGAAAGCTTGTTCCCGGAAGTGTGAAACTTCCTCAAGGGAGGTCAACCCACTGATAACAGACAGATAAAAGACTAAGGAAATACAGAATGCTAGAATATAGGAGTGATAAACAGATTAGAAATGAAAGAAAAGATCAATGATTACCTGAAAGGAGTTGTCGGGCTGATGATAGTCACCGAGGTCAGGAATGTTGCCGGCATTGGTTTCCTTGTCTACCGACTTTGGTTATCCTGCCGACGTCGGTCGGGGAAGTAACCGGCGTCGGTCGGGGCAGTGGCCTGTAGTCAGGTCTGGTCAGGTTTCTGGACTGTGGATGGGTCTGGTTTGTGAAAAAGGTCGAGGCAGAGCTTAGGGATGAATTTGAATGGACTGGGGAATGGTCAGGGTCTGATTAGGTGCCCTGTACAGGGTCTTTGTTGGCAGGAGGGATGAGGGAGTTGTCAGGATCACACTGAAAGGATGAAAGAGTGAAAGGAAGGTGGACAGAGGACAGGGCCTGAGAAGGCTTTTCAGCCTCTCAGGGGGTAGGACAGAGGGAGTGGGAGACAACAGATACCAAACAACTGAACACTAAAGAAAAGAAATGAAATGAAATAACAGACTGTGCTTACCTTTTTAGCTTGCTGAATGAAGAGTGGGAGAGCTGTTGTTGAGACCACAGAAGACTTAATCTCTGCTCAAGAATCCCTGCACCTGTTGTCTCTATTGCACGAGGTCCAAAGGGAGAAAAAACGAATGCCAAAATGCCAAGAGAATTCAGTTTGCGAGCTCAAGGGGCCAGGGGCTGGAATGGATGCAGAAAGGAGTCTTGAAGGCTGCCGACGCCGGCAGGATAGCCGACGTCAGCTGAAGGGTAGCTGACGTCGGTAGTGGCAGAATGGGGGCAGAGACTAAAAATAGCCTCTGCCCGTTCTTACATGCCGCCGGGTGAGGGATTGTGGGAAGAACGGTCATGAGGATGCTTAAATGGGCGCGGGAGGAAGATAATGAGAAGATTTGGCATAATAAAGGCTAGGAGGGAGGTGGAGGGATCCAAGGTGGCAAGGGTGAGGTGGAAAGGGGGCCACTTAATTGAAATATTTAAGTTATTTTAATTAAATGAGTGGAGGGGACTAAGGCCAAGGGTTAGGATATGGGTTTGAGGTGGACAAGGGGGGAGAACCAAGGTGCAGACACATTTGTGGTGTCTACAGGAGGCTATAAAACCACACTTTTAAATGATCAAGTTTTGAAAGTGAAAGATAAATTACTTGCATATATAACAAAAGATACTAAAATTAAATACTAGAAGTGCTTAATAAATGAATAGGTGAATTTGACTAATTATATTAATAATCAGATTGATATTAATGCCAAATGAATCAGGTATGGTTGAAAAAATAGGGTAGAGTTCTATGATTAGGTAGAAGGTCTAAGATTAGGATTTAGTTGAGGTCTAATAGGTGAAGATAGGTTGTTATTTATCTATCACATAGTGACCATCAATAGTTAGGGTGACCATTAATAGTTGGGGTGATTATCGATGGTCAGGGTAACCATCAATAGTTATGGATAGACTGTCGATAGATAGGGTGACTATCGGTAGTTATTATGGTTTTGCTATGGTTCAAATAATTGATCTAGTAAGGTTGAAGAATGTAAATATAAAAAGTGGATTTGGGCTAGGTTGGTCATGAAATAGTAAAAAGGTAACTAATTACTGAGAATAACTACTTAGTTTGTTGGTTTTTAATCTGAAGATGGGTTGAGGGATCTATTGGTAAAGCTTGGAGAAATTTTGGAAGAGTAATAATACTTGGATTTTGGATGATGAGTGACAACACTTTGGATCTCTATCGCACTTTTTTTTTCTAGTTTATTGGAAAAACACCTATAAAAGAAAGTGTTGATGCAAGAGGCTCTAGCTCAGGATGCAGATGATTGATCAATTTTTGATCCTTTTTCACCTCTTCCTCATATTTTTTTATAGGAAAGAAGAAGAGGTGAAATAATAGGTTAAGAAGAGATTCAATAAGTAGTTCAAATTTATCTTTTTCATGTATTATATTGCACACAAATTAGATGAGCTAAATATAAAAACAAGCTTGAGTTCATTAGAATTTGACTATTCAAGAGGTGGGAACCTAATCATTAGTGGTCAAACCTAACCATCGATGATTAGGATGATTCTTAGTGATCAAGGGTTAAAGGTAAATTTTGGTAAAAAACTTTAGTTAGTTTTTTAGCTAGTCAGCTAAGATGGCTTAGGTTTGTGGTCAAAGAATTATGGGATGGTCCCAAGGTGGTCTAGGGGTGTTTTGACATCTATAACCATTATGTGTAATTTTTTAGTGTCTGCACCTAGGGTTGTTCTCATAGTGTATTTAAATTGGATAGAGCTTAAAAAACCCTCTCCAAGGGTGCAAATTAATGCTACAATAGTTTTTAGCATGCCTAGTGGGACTTGCTATGTTGTTCAATGGTGAAGAGTTTTGGTGTTCTATTCATCCAATCAAATTTTAGAGGAAAGTGTTCAAACATCAATGGTGACTCCAAGCATCTATCAACTAGTTTAAATAACCTAACTAAGTGCCTAATCATCATAATCTGGTATGTACAATCAATCATCTTTTGATCATTATGCTTATTTTCTACCTCAACATCACACTTATTAGGAAAATAATGTTTATGTGTTCCCCCAAGTGGCCCTAAAATAGCCTATCAGCCCTATCATGGCCTTTGTCCTACCCCCACCCCTACATATGACTAAGGTTAGCCTCCTTTGCATTTAAATCAATCCTCTAATTCCCCTTGTCAAGACCAAGCTTATCCTATTACATCCTTGTTAAGATTTAAGTAGGCATTATAAATTTATATTGAGTTGATAAGGGATATTGGTAGGGGTTTGGAGTTTTCTCCAATCATCCCTATCCATATTATACAAGAGGTAAGGGTTGCTATTTAGTTTATCAATAATAGATGGTCAATTTGTGAGGGTGAACAATGGTCATCTTGTAAGAATGAGGACATAGTAATGATGAGAATCATGATCTAGATTATAGATAGTGTGTTGATATTTTATGAAGATCAATAGGCTCATTTAGATCAGTCTTATGTGTCCTCCCCCCTCTAAGATCCTCAAGCTCAGCCTTCAAGAGGTCCTAATCAGCCCCCTAGTCAACCTTGTCAAAGTCCATCCTTGTCAAAATTTAGAGAGGAAATATTGGACCAAGGTAGAACAACAATGAAAGTAAATGAGGAGGTTAAGGTTAGATAATAATTCCACATTCATGACATGGAGGGGATAAGGATCTTCTTCAATGAGTTTTGGAATGTGTGGGTATCCATTGAAGAAGTTGACTATCCATAGGTTGAGAAACAAGAATTGAAAGGGTGGGTATTATCCATTGAAAAGGTGTTTGAGTAGTGAGAGAAATAGTATGTCAAACTTGAGTCAATTAGTTTTCTCTCTCCTATCCCTATGCCCATTCCCATTCAAAATCATGAATCCATTCCATCATAGATCTTCTCTAACACATTCAGCCTTGGTTATGTCATACCTTCACTTTTGAGACCACCCTCTCCTATAACCATTCAAAAGGAAAAAAAATATTTTTTCCCTACTCATTTACATCATGGAAATCAATGTATAAAGCTATAAAGAATAAGGAAGAGGCGTTAGTTGAGGTAATCCAAGAAAATGTTTTGGTAGAGGAGGAGTTAGTTATGGAAGAAATGAATCAAGCAACCATAGCTTAGATTGATGAACTTGGTATACAAAAGTTAGAAGACTCTCTCTCCTTTCCTAAAGAGCCACCAAAGAGAGCATTCAAAGTCCCTAGTTGGAAGGACACTCTCTTAATCTAAAAATAAGGTTAACTTCTTCACCCTCCCACCATCTCCCTCTTGGAGAAAGAATCTATTTTACAAAGGATAGAGGAGGAGCTTACAGTCATAAGTGAGCCACAAGAGGATAATGCAAGTGTTTATGATGAGGAAATTATGATAGGTAGACCACTTCATAGGGAAGAGCATGTTTTAGATGTAAATTTACAAGAGCTTGATGAGAAGAAAGAGGACAATCTTCATGAACCTATTATGTAAGTCAAGGTCAGCTCAAGCAACTTAGAAGATCAATGGTAGCATTTGTGCTTGGATTTATTGAGTGAAATGGAGAAACTTAATGTTGTAAACTTACTAGAAGAGGAAAATCCTCAAGCTGAACATGGGGTAGACCTTAAATGGACTACTAAAGGTTAAGTCTACATAGCTGAAGAAGAAGATCAGAACCAAGTGATGAGGTTGGTCCACTTCAAGATGAGGTGTCATTTGAGGATAGACCTAATATGTTGGACTAAGAGGAAAACATATAATAGCTTGAGTAAGATAGGTGTGATATTTCAGACCTTGGATGGTTAAGTTAACCTTTATTTTTAGTTAAAAATCAAGATGAAATACTGAGTAAGGTTGATGAAAGAGACATCTCAAATTCTCAAGAGATGTAGTTTGATGAACATAACAGTAAAAAATTTGAAGGGTTATGGCAGCATTTCAATGCCATAATCAAATATGCAAAAGAGATTAAAAGATATGTCCTTCTTCCAAGAACCTATGAGCATGCTACTCTAAGAATTATTATCCCTAATTTTCATAAGGACAAGGGGGAAGGATATGGTCTTTTTGAACCACCAAGTGAACTAAGTGTAGTTGCTTTTAAGAGCCTAAATGAAGTCTTCATGCAAGACTTTCTCAAGAGTGATGAACAACATCAAGCAAGTGCTCCTATAGTCCAACATGAACCAATCTTGGAAGACTAGGACCAATATGTCTACATTGGAGACATGTTTGTTCCATTTCATCTATTAGAGAGCACATCAAAAGGATTGGCCATCAAGCTCCTTGGTTCACCATTTTTGGTACCTCCAAAGTAAGGTATTTTTCATCTTGGTTTATTACAGGTGAATGATCCTAAAATTTTCCCATTTGAACCATGAGGGATGTGCTTGTAGATTTTTATACAATATTGTATATATTATAATAGATTTCTTGTTTTTATCTAAGTGCCTGTGTGCACATTTATTTATTAGGTTAGTTTCCCTTACTTTGTTTAGGTTAGTTTCCTTTCCTATTATGTGTTTCCTTTTCCAAAGTGTCCTAGGCACTTTATTTTGTTTTAATTCTTTTGGTCCTTATTTCTTCAATAGAGGGTTTTCAAGAAAGGGACAACCTTACTCAATTTTAGATCAGCTTATGACTATATGTCCAATAGATCAGACAAAGCCACTAGTCTGGGTTATAAAGATAGAAAGCATGATTTCATATGAGTCACAAAATATGTTGGCCAATTTGGCCCACATACAAAGCTTCTTCCTATATAGACAAGTTGATTAGATTTCTTGATTGACCAAATGATCAAATGACTTAAGCAACTGAGGAAGATGGACCATACCATCATCAAATGTCATGAAGAAATAGATAAGTTAGCTTAATTTTGTATTTAATAAGTTCACTTAGGAGGCTTATCAAAGCTAAAATATTGCATGGACATGAGGTTCTTCATGCCTTGAACATGCTCTAAAAATTTTGTATCTTGATGAGTTCTCAATCTCAAGATATAAGCTTCCAAAGTTGAACTTGTAGAGTGGGATGTGTGCACAAATGCCAAATTTGGGCCTCATATATAGCCATTTGAATTCAAATGTTCTTGAGGATAAATGTGAAGCTAAAAAGTGTCTAAATCATGAAAGATTGAGTCAAGATATAATAGTGAGTAGGAGATCAAGGATGTTAGTGGGTCTTAAAGATTCAATGGAGCATGTTAAATGGTGCATCAAAGATTAATGATGAGCATCAAGTCAATAAGTCAATATATCCTCAAGTTGAAAATGCAACTAACAAGTGGTGAGATCTCAGGTACCCATACAAAGATATAATAGTGCATGGTGACTAAAAATGTTAGTGGGCCCAAATAAATCAATGGTGCATGATCCATCATACTAAAGAATATCAATGGTGAGCAAAAGGTCAACTAATCAATAGATCCTAGGAATAAATGCACAATAGCCTAGTGTCATGACCATAATAACTATCAGGTAGATCAATAATACATATTTGAGCCATGCAAAGAAAGATCGATGGTGTGTGATAAAGTAGATCCAATGGTGCTCATCCAATTATGTATCATAGATTGATGACCAATGATTAAGGTCAAAGGTATCATAATATCAAAGACCTAGATCAAGATTGGTGAATAATATTAAAATTCAAAGACATGAGACTTTGTGTAGAGGTCAAACACAATCCAAATTGAACTAGAGAATATATTTAAGGATCAAATATCACCATTAAATATCAATAAAGGTATAATAAGTCTTTTAGGGCTAATACAAAGATCAAAGATGGACTTGCAGTTGTTGAAGCAAGACTAAATATCTATGAATCTTCATCGATATAATGACTATACAAAAACTAATAATTTGGATTGGTTTTCAATCTATAGTAAATATCTATAGCTAGGTTGGGGAAGATGTAGACATAAATGAGATATGTTGGATTGTCTCATATTTTGACATAATCATAGCTTCAAGAAACAAATACATATAGCCATTAAAAGTAGACATGGAATGGCTCTATCAATTTCATAAACATGAGGATTTTGTCCTTATAATGAAGCCAAGTTGAAGGTGGCATAAAATTTTATAGAGTAGATGAGGGATTGGATAAAGTATTTAAAGCATTCAATGTTGTTTAGATCTTAATGATATTTCTTCCTTGAAAGGATCATGATTCATCATATACAAAATAAACTCTTGTCCTCTAGTGTATTACTCGACCAATGAGAAGAAATTTAAGACTAATTAGATAAAATACATGTTAACTTGTTGATAAAGGGCTAGTCTTAATTGGACCAAAAATATGGTGGAGCATTTATTTATTGTTCTTGGTTAATTTACTCCCTCTTCTCTCTTCTCTCTTTCTCTATATCACCCATTATTTCCATTTCTAAGGCTCTCTCTAAATCTCTCAGATTTTGGGACTCACAAGGACTCTTTGATTTTGAAGAGTAGGGGACTATTTGAGATATTTAAAAATTTGCTCATATTGATTAGGCTAAACCCTATCAATAATTTTTAAGAACTACCTCTTAATGCAATAAAATACTTTCTTTACTTATCTCTTTCCTTAGATTTGTGTTGATTGAGTTGTGCATGATGGAATTGTGAAGGAGAATCTTAATCATCCATTATCCTCCTTTATAACCTCCTTTAGGGTGTTTTTAAGCTATTGTAGGTCTGGATTAGTGTTCTACCTGAACCTATTCCATGAAACACTTATGCATTAAGCTATATTATGAGGTTGTGTGAGATAACATTATCTTTTGGAGATCTAGTGTGGGTTCAAGCTTATGGGAGTTTCCCATTTTTATTTGGTGCATCAACTTTTAACCTTCTTAGGATCCCTTTTACCCTTTATAACCCTTTTACCTATGACAACATTAGTTTAGGTGATTCATCATAAGGAACTTGACCTTTTTAAGAGGTTCAAACCCACCATAGGATACCCACAACATAGGGTTGTTCCCATAGTGTAGTTCAATTGCAAAGAGCTTGAATAACCCTCTCCAAGGGTGAAAAATGATGCTAAAATAGTTGCATTAAATAAAAAACCATTAAAATTACATGATAATTGATAAAATAAGGGAATGAACTTGAGTTTAGCAAGGAATTTAGAAGTAATAATGAAAACATGAATTAATAAAGTTATATGGATGTTGATTAGAATGGTGAATACAATAAATACAAGGAGAATAAATAATACATAGTGACTCTAGAATAAAAAGGAATAAGAAGCTATCAAGGGTCAACATTTTCAATAAGAGACTAGCTACCATTTTATATTTCCCACACAATTAATGGTTTCCATAAAATGTATGGACTTTCATGGGTTTTTTTACTAATAAACCTATTATTCCTCATGGTCCTCTTCCTTATCATGCCCATTTACTTCTTACTCTAGTGATTTTATTTTATCTCATGTCTCATTTAGGACTATGATAATTTTATCAAGTTTAGCAACTTGTTTTGTTACTATTTGATTTGGGTCAGGTTGTTGATCCTGATTAGAAGTATTTTTTTCAATGTTTTCCCTTGTGTGCACCATTTTATCCTACTAAAATTAGGGAGAAGTTAAATCATCCCTAGTGGACTCATTAGTTCCAAGCATTTAAACCAAGAGTAAGATCATGTTGAAGAACATTAAGCTTCAAGAATGTAAGTGGCAACAAAACTTTTGCTTGACTTGAAAAAGGTGAATACACCTAAATTCAATGGAACAATGATGGGAGATGGAGCTGAAGGGTGGTTCACTAAAATGGAAAAGTATTTTAAATTTATTTGAAGTAACCAAATAATTATGGGGAGCATACTAATTAGCTAGTGAGGCAATAACATGGTGGGCCAAAAATAAAATGGAAATGGTTCTTAAATCCACTACCAATACATGGGATCCTTTTATAGCATTCTTTAGGACATGGTGGCTACCATTTCTCTATTTTGATCAAAATTTGACTAATTTTCAAAATTTGAGGCATGGAGAGCTATTGGTAATAAAATATTAGGAAAAATTCACAAAAACTCTTAAATATGTTCCCTAATATCAGAAAAGATGAATGTTATTGAATCTAAAAGTTCATCATGGGTCTGAAGCCATAGATTGGATGTGAAGTGGATGTCCATGGACCCAACTCCATCAATCAAGTGTTTGAAAAAGTTATCAAGTAGGAACAAAAAGGCCAAATCAAGTTTTAAAGGATTTATTGAGGATATATTACATGGGTCAACAATAAAAGTGGGGGAAATATCTTACATTATTTGATTTTTCATATAATATTTATTTCCACTCAACTCTAAAAATGACACCTTTTAGGGCCTTATATGGTAGAAAATATAAAACGCTTATAATCTATGATAAATTTGATGATAGACTAGTTTTGGTACCTAAAATACTTGTTGAAATGGAAGAAAAAGTGAGGTTTATTCAAAAAAGGTAGGTTGGAACCAATAATACAAAAACAAATGTTGATTTAAAAATAATAGAAAAATAATTCTCAGTTGGAGATAAAGTTTTTTTGTGTGTTAAACCATAAAAGAGCTCAATTAAATTTGGAAAATCAGCCATGTTTTCACCTCGATATGTAAGAAATTTCAAGGTTTTGGAAGTGATTAACCCTGTTGCATACAAATTTATTTTTCCACCAGCACTATCTCAAATTTATAATTTTTTCCATGTGTCTTATTTGAATAAATATGTGTTTAATCATTTTCATGTCCTTGATTGGAATTATTTATAGGTATTAGATCTAGGAGTGGTAATAATAGAGCCCCTCATAAAACTTGAGATACTCAAGTTTAGATTGCATAATATAAAATTAGATCATTGCAAGGTTCAATGGGAGTTATATTTTGACTATAGTACCACTTGGAAAGATTATGAAGAATTCCATAAGTTATTCCCACATCTATTTTAGTGATTAATTAATTATGTTGAATTTGTGATGTATATTGTATGTTTGTTTTAATAACATCATTGGGATAATGAATTTCTCAA
The DNA here is from genome assembly GCA_037957365.1 of Torreya grandis. Lineage (NCBI taxonomy): Eukaryota > Viridiplantae > Streptophyta > Pinopsida > Cupressales > Taxaceae > Torreya > Torreya grandis. The sequence continues at coordinate 1,529,931 of JARHVA010001141.1, read as the reverse complement.
GAGGGGAAGGATGTTACATCCCACTCCACCCCAGTGTAAAATACGATGACAATGTTTATTTATTTTTACCATTGGAGATTATGGATTGATATTTTATCACTGTTGTAATTTGTTAAATGGTGATGTTGGCATTTAAAATCTGAATTTATATCAATTTAGTGGTTATGGAAATTATAATTAGATGTGATTACTTCTGAAATAATTAGATAAATTCAAATTTTCATTTAATGTATTAATTTATGTTGGTATTTTTAGTTTTTTATGTTGATAGAAGGCTAACTACCCACTTTATCTAGTTGATGTGGTTGATGTATAGCCTATCCACCCTCATAACAAAACCCTAAGGGAGAGAATCATAGGGGAGAGAGCAATAGATCATAGTAACTAGGGGTAAAAATAACAAGTTGAGAACAATCACACACTCACTTAGTTACTTGAGTGGTATTCAGTTTTATGGTGTTTTCTATTTTGATGTGTAATAACTATCTTGTTCTTGAGATATTTGTGTTGAGTATTTACTATTTTTGATGGAATATATATTACAATTATACTTGCATGATTATATTTAGTTTTAATTTTAGTTCATAACCTCATGTTTCTCAAATACTTATATTTCTTGTTGAGTTGTATTTTTTATTGCTTGAATACTTATTGAGTTGTATTATCGTATTGCTTTCTTAGTTATATTTTAAGACATAAGTTATTAATCCATAATAGCCTAGTTTATATATTAAAACCACTATGGTGAGTGGTAGAAAGGAATAAACCAATTGGATGGTAATTAGATTTATATGAAACACTAAATCACCATGGTGGTGTACATTGCATGACTTTGTGGACGTTATGAAATCATTAGTATAGGTAAGTCCAAAATTTAATTATTACCTTTGAGCATAGGATAAGGTATGGTTAATTAATACACACGTTAATTTTGAGCAAAATCCTTATTCATTATTTCAAAATGAATTAGGGTTCAACGGTTTATGAAACATAACACAAAGTTGAGGAATATTTCTAGGGTTTTGATATTTAGTAACTCAAGTTTAAAGGAGTTCATTCTATTTTAGGAACCTTGTAAGGTATTATGGATCAATTTAGTTAGAGAGATTCAATATGGAATTAACCAATTGTTAATTAATGTAAAAATTATATTTTGTTACATTAAATAAACAACATTTAAACTTTAAGATAATTGATAAAATAAGGGCACATACCTGAATTTTAACAGGGAAAGTGGAAGGAATAATGGTGGCATGCATTAACAAATTTATGTAGAGGTTAAGTAGAAGGGGTATAAAATAAAGATAGGGAGAATAAATAACTCACAAAAAATATGGAATAAAAATGAATAAGTATATATAAAGGGTCAACATTTTCAATTAGAAACTAACTACCATTTTTAATTTTCTAAGAAAGTAATGGTTTTCATAAAATATGTATGGAATTCCATGGGTTTTATTACTTATTTAGGTTTAAAACAATTTGTAGTTAAGACACTACTCCTCATGACTATAAAACTTCACATTTCATTGTAAATAATTATAACTTTATCGTGAAATTCATAAAACTTAATGGTTGTGGAAAATCATAGCTTGGTTTCCTCTTTAGTCATGATTTTTAATTGATTGTGTTTGTAAGCTTTGACATCAAAATTATGATCTTAGCTATAGTAAAATGGTTAAATGCAAATGTGGTTATTTATATAACTGGTTTCATGTGGAAATATATTTTTCATCTACTAGGATTTTTGGATTATTGAATTTTTTCTTTTGTATTTTCTACCTCCTATGCACTTTAGGGTGAGAGCCTAATCTCACCCACAAGACCATAGAGGTGATCCTTACAATGAAACATTTTTGAGTAGTCTAAGTTATTAATTAAATAATATTTATGTCAACCTTATCAAATGGCACTAGGATTTGAATAATATGATACATTTTCATCAAGTTTTAAAAGATTAAACAATATCAACTCTAAACCTATAGGTAGTTAGAATAGTCATCTATAGGCTTAGAGTTAGTACAAATAAGTTTGGTGATAATTTAATTTGGTTTTACATAGAATTTTTCTCTTGAAGTGTTAGATAATAATAAATAAAACCACTATATGACACCTAAATCTTATTTATGTTGGACGTAATTTCAATATTAGTTACATCTAAATATAATTAAAGTTACGCATAATATAGGTCTTATTGTATGTAAGTTAGCTATTGACTAAAGTATATTGTATTTGATAAAATAATTTATCTGATAATTGTTGATAATTAAAGAGGTAATGTTTAATAATAGTAATCATTCTCATTGCTTTCTGTGTATTATGATATATATTAAGAAATGATAGTGAATGTTGTGACATAAATTTTAGTAAAGTCATAACCTGTTGATAGGATCTTTTTTGTATTGGTCATTATGATGAATGGCATATAGTATGGATTATGTAGTGATGGGATGTAATACTATTATTCATTTTTATTGATGTCAATTTATATGGACTATACATTTTATAAATTTATTAGTGATGATTATGACGACTTGGCAAATTGGGGAATTATATAGTTATAGAACATATCAGTCTTGGTCATTATATTGTATGACATATTTTTTGAAATACATAATTTTTAGACTTGGTGTAATTACCATAAATATAATATTTATATCAACCCATATGTTATTAAGAGTTACACTTTTAGATGTCTATAATACAAACTTGAATGCAACCAAAATAGTGGTATTTTTAAGTATGAATGGTGTTGTCCTTTAAATTTAGTTTAATATTGAATCATAGAGATGTATGAAATTTTATTCAATTGAAATGGAATTATACTTGGTATTATTATAAAAGGAAGTGTATCTACCTTATGATATTGAATAAGTGTATTGTCCTTGGGTGATTATAATTACACTTTAGGTTACATTAATGAGCTTATAAATGAGATCCATGGAATGTTTGAATTAGCTTAAACCAAGTTGTGATTCTTTTACTTTTGCATGAATGAATTATAAATAACATCCTATTATTACATCTTATTTGGATAGTTCGGTATGATTTCATTATGAATGATGTTGCTTGTGACTAGTATATATTAGTCATCTTTTTCATTAAGGGATGATGAGTGATAAGCAAGGTTCATCTTTACCATTCAATCGTAATTGGTTAATGAGACAAATAATGATGAATATATGTTATTGGAGAGAGTAATGTTGATGTGGAATATGACCCAAATTTTGTTGAAATCTAAAAACTATAAGAAATGATATATCCAAAGGAATGTTATAGATGTATATATTATTTTTCCATTGTAACTTCTAATTTACATGTATGATTGATGTCATATTAGATAAATTAGTATCCATGGTTTTTATGATGATGCATGTAATAGTGATTGTACATTCAAACTATTCTCAATATGTCTACATTTCCATATCTACCCCTTTGTGAAGGTAAGTAACACCCCTAGTGGGAAGGTGTGTGGGGTACCACTAGTATGTGGTTGGAGGTGAAGCATCCATATGATGATATCCCTCTTTTTAGCTTAGTAGAGATAATACAATTACATATTCATGGCTACTTCAAGAGATCATTACTCATAGAACTATTGAACATTTGATGTATTAAATAATTATACTATTCAACAATGTTTGATGACATCATTCTAATGTAGTTTTATATAGCAGAGGATATGATTATATTTATTGTATGGTAATGTTCCTTATTTTATCTCTTAGTTGATGCTGATTTTGTAGAGATGAACATTATTTACATTGTTTTAATGTGTTTTATAATTGATATTGTTATTGTTTATCTTTATTGCTTTAAACCGTTATGTTTTAAGAGGGTTGATTTATGCATAACACTTGATTCATTAGATCTATTTTTTATAAAATCTTTGAGATTTTTTATATCATATAATTATCATTTTTAGTTTCTCTATATTTGAAGCACAATATTAATTTTACATTATTGAACTAAATAGTAATGAATAAAAAAAATTAGATAAATTCCATCATTAAACTAGGTAGTTTTAACACATTCCTTGATTTTTATTTCAAAATTTTCAATGATTATTTCATATTTTATATTATAAGTGGACACTAATTTATACATGTTTCATTATAGGATTTGTAGGGAAAAATCTCAATACTTGGGACATACTTGAAGACACCCATTGTGGTTACACTCAAAGTAAGAAATTTCTTACCTTATCATTTTAATATATAACTTTAAATACTAGACTAAAAGGGGGGAATTTTTAGACACATAAATTTGGTATAAGAACTTTACAATGTCAATTTTGACTAATCCTTGGCATACATGACTTGTGCATACATTATTGACCCTTACATTCTTGACCTAGCCATTATTTTATATATGGGCTTGACCTTCCTAATTTTATCTCATTAAAATAAAGGATCTCCCTAGTAAATATGTTTATCATAATAGAAAGAAACTATCATTATTCTTAAAATCACTCACTTCTTCATCCTGGATTTTTCTGGCAAAATTTAGATGATATAGGTTACCAATAATGTCTAAATTTAATAGAGGTGTCCTAAATTTATCCTAGTGACTATTTTATGAATTCAAACCCTTCTTTTGGTTTTTTACCACATGTTTTGCATTTTGGTTTGGATGGAAATTACCCAAATATTATCCTATAATCACATCAATCCCAATCATAATCCTATCTATCACTTATTTAAAAGCATCTAACACTGCACTATCACACTAAGGAATACATATGCACATCCTTGAGGCACTACCCTTAAGACATGAAAATATAAAAAACCCTTAAAGGAATAACCATAAATATAAGTCTCAATATTATTTTAAGGTCAAAATCATATATTCTCAAGTATCAAGAGTCACATAGGTTACATACATTCTACATAACACTATTGATCACACATATACTTATATAAGAGATCTACATGTATTCATAAGCCTATTTAGATTATTGTGTTGAGTATTATAATCAATTTCAAAGGTGCATCTTGTGAATATTTATGTCAAAGTTGATTAAGGATAGTTGGTAGTGTGTGATGTGATAAGGTGCATGGAAGAGTGTTGTCATGAGAGAAAAAGAAAGAGATATTTGACAAGACGCATGGAAGAGTGTTGTCATTAGAGAACAATACAGAGATATTTTGAAGACAACTAATGTATTATGCATACATGATTGATATAATTTTTAATGTTAGCATGGAAGATATAGGTAATTGATGTCAAGTACATAGGAAATATAGTCATGACATGTAGAGGTATGTGCAAGGTGAAATGAATAAACACAAGCATGTGAAATTTATACAGAAATATTTTTAGCATGTGATTAGGGTATATAAACATTCATGAGAGTTTCAAGATAAGCCTATAGGGGTAGGACCTTTAGTTTAACTCTACACCCAGACCACTCCTAGACCCTACCTAGCTTAGTGAGGTATGAAGATCAAATTTCAAGGAAATTATGCACATAAGAGCATGGATAGAGGTGATATAATTTGTTTTAGGTATTAACAGAAAGTTTGAGGTCAATATTTGAATTAAAAGTGCATGAATCATTATTTTAGACCTTCTCAAGCTCACAAAATGAGGTACTACAACCTGATAAGCACTTTAAATTTTTCATAAGCATGTGAAACCTCTACATGGGAGTATGAGATATTTAATAGAGATGGGAAAGGGTCCTATCTAATATATCTAGGCATTATTTTTGGATTTAAGTGGTAGTCCTTTATGAACAATTGTTAACACCAAAATGTGTGTTAAACCTCCCTAAAACCCTAATAAGGACTTGATGTGAAATATTTTATTCAAATCAAATTAGGATGGATTAAAATACCTATATAAGATATTGGATCATGTATTAAACTCTACCATGTACCTCTAGGTGATGGTGGTTAGTCAGACGAGAGAGAAAATGTATATGTATAGGCTTATTTGTCAAGAAATTACTGTAGATATCAAAAGTTTAATTGATAAAAAAGAGTAAATGGATGGAATAATAAGATAGGGACTCATTTTAAATTTCCATGTATATAGGATATATCATTTAATTTCTCTAAATTGGTCATTCAAGTAAGCTAGTTACAAATAGACCTAATGGTCTAAACCCCAGGCCGAGATGAAGAGATAGATTTGAGGGTTTATCCATGATATATTAATGCAATAAAGTGCATGAATAAGTTATTCATGACTTTTAATTCATAATAATTCTTTGGAGAAGCTTTGGAGGTCAGCGTATGTGGTGACAATATTATTCACAAAATGGCTTATTTGGTTTAGATACGATTGTGAGACATAAGGTTAAGAAATTGGTCTACAAGACCAATATTTACCATTAAAACATATAAATTTTATATCTAAAAATGTTATAAAGATCTCATGTAATCATTTTTATACATTATGAGTCATGACAAGTGTCTACATAGGTATTAGAGGTCTAATTTTTCATGACTAGTTTTTGAGGTGATTTGGCAGTTTTGAGTAAGTGAGTTGTAGAGATGTTCTTGAGCCCTTATTTATAGAGTGAAGGTGTTACAATAATTTTGTGATGACCCTGAGGTTTAATTTTTCATTTTTGATTAGCTTAAGGGTGTTTAAGCTTCATTATTAGAAGATAGACTTTTGAGGTACACAAGCTTAATAGGGTAGTTTGTCCCAAAGGAGTTTTCATGGTATGAACAAAGGATGCAGGTCTAATAAATCATGTAGGAGGTTATAATATTTAATTTAATAAGAGTTTTAATGGTTTTTTTAATTGTTTAAGAAGACCATATAGTCCCAAGAAGATCAAGTTTTAGCATTAAGAGGGCAAATCTAATTCAATTAGGTCTCCATAAGACCTAAAAGAAGAGTAATGCCTAATTGAGTTATGGTAGACCAAAAGGGGTTCAAATTATGATTGAACCATGTTTATAAGATGTTATAAGTCCTATTATATGGATGAACTAAGAGGTTGAAGGTGTGTGGCTGACCAAGTGGTGTGTGACCATGAGACTAGTATATATAGAAGGTAGTTTAGGCCTATTTCGTGTAGACAAGAAGGCAAGTGAAAGCAAATCTAATGTAATGAATGCCATCCTATATGGTATTTTAGAGGTAAAATTTGTAAATGACATGCATTATGATTTAGTTAAATAATTTTGGGAAAAGTTTCAAACCATATATGAAAGAGATACCAAAGTCAAGTTGGCAAAATTATAGACCCATTGAAGGCAACCTGAAAGTCTACGAATGAAGGAGGATGAAAATATTGCATCTTATCTATTAAGATTAGATGAAGTGGTAAATTTCATCAAAGGTCTATGAGTAAAGTTATAAGAATAAATATTAGTACAAAAGGTATTAATATCCCTGACATCTAAGTTTTATTCAAAAGTCTCTACTATGGAGGAGATCAAAGATCTCAACAAACTATAGATAGATGAGATTCATGGCATCTTGACTGCCTATGAAATGAGAAAAAGTGATGGAAGACCTTGTAATAAGGAATATAAAAAGGTCAAGGATGATTTTGATATAGACATTGATGATGACAAGATACAAGCCATGTTTGTCAAAAAATTAAGGAAAGGATCAAGTATAAGGGCAAGTTACCATTTAAGTACTTTAACTATGGTAAGATTGGTTAGTTTGCATCTAAGTGATTTAACAATGAAAATAATGAGCATGATTGAGAGCATGATGAACATCTTGGTGAGATAAAAAGTTATATAAGTTTGACAAGAGTAAAAATATCTTCAGAAAGTATGAAGGCAAGAAAGGGTCATTCATGAATATGAGAAGTTTTTATACCAAAGAAGGTAGTAGCTCCTATGATATAAGTGATAAAAGTTCATTTGATAGTGATGATGATAGTGTTGATCATGATAACAATGAAATTATATTCATGTCCATAGAAATATATAATGAAGGTTTTTCAAAAGGGAAAAATCTTATGGAAGATGAAGAAGAGGCTAAAGTGAACCTTGAGGCATAATTGGTGAGTGCTCTAGAGGAGTTGAAGTTATAAAGAAGGAAGAATCAGAAACTAAGATCATTGGTTAAGGGTTATGAGGAACAAACCAATATCTTTGAAGAGAGACTAAGTAACAACACTAATGAACATGAAGAGATAATTAAATAGTTGGAAACTTAGATTGAGATTGTCACTGCAAGTCTTAAGACCAAGGAGAAAAAATGCACCAAGTTTAGAATAGAAATAGAGTCCTTAAAGGCAGAATTAAATCATGTAATAATAAAATTAAATACATGTTAGATATTTGAAAAGATCACTAAAATTCTTGATGATATTTTGAATAATCAGAAGTCTCCTCATGATAAGACAAGTCTTGGGTTCAAAGAAGACCAGAAGAAAAATAAAAGTAGAGATAGATCATTCAACAATCATCAAAAGATAATTCCTATAAGATAAGCAAGGTATGAAAATTCTTTCAATGGATATTTTTACTCATGCAATCAATATGGACATAGATATATGGATTGTAGACATCATATTAGAATTAATTCCTCATTGAGAAATAGGATGAATGTTTATTTCAATAGTAGAAGTAGAATTTTATGATACAACTATAATTAGAGAGGACATATTTCAAGGGATTGAAAGATGAGTCATATAAGGAAGATTAGTCAAGATAAAAATATATACAGCCATGCCATTGAGAAGTGGATCAAGAAGTCAGACCCTATGAATAAGGTGAAGGAGGAGAAGAAGCCTAAAGGAGAAGAATTTATGCTAGCTTAGACTGCCTTTCACATCCAAGATGAAGACCTTAAGTGGTATATAGATAGTGGTTGATCAAGCCACATGACAAGAGACAAGATCAAGTTCATTTCATTGAATAATAATATTGTACGGATAGTGAGATTTGGAGATAACACAGCTACCAATATTATTAGCAAGGGTACCTTGAGTTTGGACAATGGGAAGAACAAGATAGAGAATGTGTTGTATGTGGAAGTCTTGAAACATAAATTAATTATGGTAATTCAAATGTGCAACCAAGGAAAAACATTGACCTTACATGATAGAGGGTATGATATAAGGAGAGCTAAATTAGGAAGGCTAATTGCCAATGCTAAGAGGACTGAGAACAATCTATATGCCTTGAATGAGATCAAGAATGAGAGATTATTTATGAGTAATATTGATGAATTTTATCTATGGAAAAAAATGTTGGGCCACCTAAAATTTATTAATTTTGTTAAGATCAGCTCTAAGAAGTCTATGAGTAATATGCCTAAAATCACCAAACCTACAAATACACTTTGTAAGGCATTTCAACATGGTAAGTAAACTAGGAGGTTTAATTATATGGATTATTATACTAAAATAACTTTATAATTAATACACAATAATTTATGTGGACCTAAAATAATCCAAATAATTCAAGTAGATAGTTATTTCATGTTACTCATAGATGACTACACAAGAATGACTTGGGTAGCATTCTTGCAATAAAAATCAGAAGCTCTTGATAAGTTCAAGGCATTCAAGGCTCTAGTTGAGAATGAAAATAATGTAAAGATAAAATGACTAAGATATAATAGAGGAAGAGAGTTTTGGTCTAATGAATTTGATGATTTTTATGAGGTTCATGGGATAAGGAAAGAGTTCCCAATGGCTAGGACACCTCAACAGAATGGGGAAGTAGAAAGAAAGAATATAATAGTTCAAGAAATGGCAAGGACTATTTTAAAAGAATCAATATTATTTGATGTATACTAGAGACAAGTAGTGACCACTATATTCTACATTTTGAATAGAGGGAAAATAAGTATTAATGGTAATAAAACCCCATATGAATTGTAGAAAGGTAGAATTACTAATGTGGAACACTTTAGAGTATTTGGAAGCAAATGATTCATCAAGAGAGATAAGGAAGACTTGGGTAAGTTTGATTCAATGTATTATTAATTAATATTCTTGGGATACTCATTAGTAATCTCAACCTATAGATTTTATAATAAGATGTTTCAAAATATAGTGGAAAGCACCAATGTGAAGATTGATGAGACCAATTCTAAAAAGTCACATTCTCCATCAAATGATGCATCTCAGAATTTGGACTTCAAGAATGAATAAAAAATAATAGATATAGATGTGGAAAAATAAAATTTTGAGGAAAGACAAGATTCAAATGGTCCTTCAAGATAGATTCAGAGAGACCATCCTAAATCACAAATCATTAGTAACAAAGATGCAGGTATGCAAATAAGGAGAAAGTTGGTAAGTGACCTAAATTAAGAGAGTGTTGCTCTATTGTATAAGTTTGAACCTATGAACCTTTTAGAAGCAAGTAAAGACAAGTTTTGCATAGGTGCTATAAATGAGGAGTTAAACCAAATAGAAAAGAATGAGACTTGGGAACTAGTTCCTAAGCCTAAAGACAGAAATGTCATTGACACAAAATGGGTGTTTAGGAACAAGTTAAATGAAGATGGAGAAGTCACTAGGAACAACACTAGATTGGTATGCAAGGGGTATGCATAAGTAAAAGGGGTAGAATTTGAGGATACCTTTTCTCTAGTATCAAGATTAGAGGTTATCAAATTATTTCTAGCATATGCAGGCTTTAAAGGGTTTAGTGTGTATCAGATGGATGTCAAATCAGCTTTTCTAAATGGGAACTTATAATAGGAGGTGTACATAGAGCAACCTAAGGATTTCTAATTATTAGGTAACAATACCTATGTATGTATATTTAAAAAGGCTCTTTATGGTCTAAAACATGCTTCTAGAGCTTGGTACGCTAGATTGGATGAGTACCTATTGGACTAAGGATTCAAGAGAGGAGTTGAAAATAGTAATTTATACATAAAGAAAAAAAATATCATTAATTGATAGTGGTTGTCTATGTGGATGACAACATATTTGGTGGAAATAGTGAGAGTATGACTAAGGCCTTTGTAGATGTAATGAAGAATGAGTTTGATATGTCCAGGCTAGGAGAACTATCATTCTTATTTGGGTTATAAATCATTCAATCATAAAAAGGTATATTCATTTCACAAGCTAAGTACATAAGAGAGATGTTGAGGAAATTTGAGATGGAAGATTTCAAGATAGTCAGCACACCTATGATCACAAGGTGTAAGTTAATCAAGGAAGATGAATCTCTAAAGGTCAATCAGACATCACATAAGATAATGATTTGAAATTTGTTGTACACTACTACCTTTAGACTTAATATCATATAAGTAGTAGGTATTATGGGATGATTTCAAGTACATCTAAAGGAAAATTATTTGTAATCAGTCAAAAGGATACTTAGGTATCTCAAGGGGAATATGGAGTTTAGTTTTTGGTATCCAAGGAGAAAATAATTTGATTTAGTAGACTATATAGATGTAGATTGGGTAGGGAGTCTAGATAATAGGAAGAACACTAGTGGAAGAACTTTATTTTTAGGATAGTGCCTAGTGTCATGGATAATCAAGAATCAGTTATCAATGTCATCATCTATTATTGAGGCTGAGTACATTACAATAGATTCATGTTGTAATCAAGTCATATGGATGAGATATACCTTAAAAAACTATAAAGTGGAGTATGATAGTCTTAGTATTATCTATTTTGAAAATATAAGTGTGATAATCATTTCAAATAATCCTATTATTCATTCAAAAACTAAGCACATTCCCATCAAGTATCATTTCTTAAAAGAGTAGGTAAGTGAACAAAATGTTAAACTTGAATATATTTTTACAAAGGATTAGATTATAGACATTCTAACCAAGTCAATTCTAAAGGCAAAATTTGAGCATCTAATACAAGAATCAGGAGTAATTCCTGCCCCTACTAGACATTAAGCAAGTCAAGGGTAAAGGGAGATAATCAAGGCATTTCATTAGCTCCAAGAATAGGTGATGAATTCCAAAAAGGTTTGTGAAGTCATGACAGTCATATAGGCAAATTAAGAGGTAAGAAAAAATCTAATTGTGTTTCTAGTGTGATCCAATAATAAGGTTCTTATATACATGTTGTGAATGTTTTATGAAACCTAATGACTCATATGATGAGCACAAGCTATGAGGACAAAGGAAAAGTCCCTAATTCTTTCGTAATAAGGTTTATGTCAGATAGGAACATATGTGGTAGCCAAGTGAGTGATCAAGGGTTTGATTTATAACTCTATGTAAGTCATTTCAAGGACAAGGTGATTGAGGTATGCATGAAGATATGATGATCATGTTTATGTGATTATTTATAGAATCTAATATCCTATTTGTTGAGATTTTATTACAAGAGTTGTGATCCAAGAAGTTGTAGGTACCTCTTTGTCTTTAATGTAAAAGAGGGTGAAAGTTTAGAATGGGGGAGAAATAGCCTATTGAGAGAAGATTCTAAGAGTGGTTTCCATCAATGAAAAAGGTGGATATTCTTGAGTATTTTCATTGATATCAAAGGTGCATATTATGAAGGTTAATGTCAAAGGATATTAAGGATAGTTGGTAGTGTGTGATGTGACAAGGTACATGGAAGAGTGTTATCATGAGAGAAAGAGAAAGAGAGATGTGACAAGGTGCATGGAAGAGTGTTTTCATGAGAGAAATAAAAAGAGAGAATTAAAAGACAACTAATGTCTTATGTTTTCATGATTATATTAGTGTCAATGTTAGCATGGAAGATGTAGGTCATTGATTTCAAGTAAATAGGAAGCATAGTCATGAAATGTCAAGGTATGTGCATGGTGAAATGAATGAACATAGGCATGTGAAGGTTATATGTCAATTGTTTGAGAATGTGAATAATGTATAGAAATATTCACGAGAGTTTCAGGGTGAGCCTATAGGGGTAGGACCTTTAGTCTAAGTATGCACCCAAATGATTCCTAGACTCTACATCACCTAGTGAGGTATGAAGGTCATATTTCAAGGAAATTATGCACATGAGAGCATGGAAAGAGGTGATATAAGTTGTTTTAGGTATGATCACAAATTTTTAGGTCAATATTTGAAGGAAAGGTGCTTGACTCATTATTTTAGGCCTTTTCAAGCTCACAAAATGAGGTACTCAAATCTGAGAAGCACTTTTAGTTATTCATAAGCATGTGAAACATCTACATGGGAGTTAAATATATTTAGGAGATATGGGTAAGGTTCCTAGCTAAGATATCCAAGCATTATTTTAGGATTCAAGTGGCAGTCCTTTATGAATAATCATTGACACTAAAACATGTGTTAAACCTTCGTAAAACCCTAATAAGGACCCGACGTGAAAGATTTTTTTCAAATCAACTCAATATGGATTAAAATTAATAGATAATTTATTGTATAATTTATTCAACTCTCCTAGGTACCTCTAGGTGGTAGTGGTTAGTTAGATGAGAGAGAAACTATATAGGTACAAGATTATTTATCAAGAAATTACTATAGATCTCAAATTTTGAACTGATAAAGAAGAGTAAATGGATGGTATAAGAAGATAGAGACTCATTTTACATGTCTATGATATTTTTTGGATAGGTTATAGCCTTCAAATTTTCTAAATTGATCATCCAAGTAAGTCAGTTGTAGACAAACCTAATGGTGTAAAACCTAGGTAGAGATGAAGAGATAGATTTGAGGGTATATTCATGATAGATTGATGAAATAAAGTTCATGAATAAGTTATTTATGAATTTTAATTAATAATAATGATTTGGAGAATCTTTAGAGGTTAGTCTATGTGGTGAAAATGTTGCTCACAAAATGGCCTATCTAGTTCAGTTATGACTATGAAACATAAGGTCAAGAAATTGGTCTACAAGACCAATATTTTCCATTAGAACATATGAATTTTCTTAGGATATTATTTAGATATAATAGAACCATTTTTCACATCAATATTCATGAAAAGTGTCTACATAGGTGTTGGTGGTCTAATTCTTCATGACTAGTTTTTGAGGTGCTTTGGTAGTTTTGAGCAAATGAGTTGAAAATATGTTCTTGAGCCCTTATTTATAGAGTGAAGTTTTTCCAATAACTTGTTGATGACCCTAATTTCATGGATAATCTATCTTCATGTTTCATTTGTTATGGTTGATTAGCTTAAGGGTGTTTAAGCTTCATTATTGTAAGGCAGACTTTTGAGGTACACAAGCCTAATATGATAATTTGTCTTAAAGGAGATTTAATGGTATGAAAAAAGGATGAATGTATAATAAAACATGGAGGAGGTTAGAATATTTAATTTACTAAGTGGTTTAATTGTTTTTTTTAATTTTTGGAGAAGACCATCTAGGCCCAAGAATATCAATTTTTAACGTGAAGAGGGCTAACCTAAAGGAATAAGGCCTATTTGAGTTATGGTAAACCAAAAAGGGTTAAAATTGTGATTGATCCATGTTAATAATATGTCATAAGACCTATTATGTGATAAAAATAAGAGGATGAAGGTGTGCGTCTGACCAAGTGGTGTGTGACCATCAAACTAGTATATATACAAGGCAATTTAGGCCTATCTGAGTGAGTGAGTAAGCGAAGAAGAGTGTGCATTGAGATTAAGGAGAATATAAGGAATAAATGATCATCATATGTTTATTTATATATATTTATATTATTTTCATAAATCATATTTTATTGAGTTGGTGCTTAGTCACAAAGTGAGTTGTAGCTTCCTAGTAAGTGGGTGCTTGCTAAAACATTGATCAAGTGGGTGCTTGATAGTTTGGGGTTAGTGCTCCAAGTTGAGTTGGTGCTCAATATAATTTGATATTTTGTAAAAATTTAAAGGATTATAGTCCAATTTTATATTTCATAGTGTTTTTCTTCCTTTTAAGGGTTTTTCACTCATATTGTGTTATGCTCACTATTTCATGTTTGTGTGATTGGTCCTTGATGCATTGACTGATCAATCCATTTATTTGATGGTTAATGAAAGGTAATGTATAGTTGTAAATTTTTTTTAAGATCATTGATTCACCCCCCTCTCAATTAATTATGATTTTAACATATTGGAATGTAGTTGACACTCAACCACTAAATAGAGGTGGTTAATGATATTAAGCCCATCTTGTCTAACACATTTTTAAGGGTGAAGCATGTTTCAAAAGTGAAACTAGGGTTTTAAGGTGAAGAAGAAACAATGTGGATTTGAGCACAAAAAATAGCCTTGAATATTATACAATAAAATTATTAACAAGAAGGCTTAACAACCTAGTGTATAATAGACTAGAAGAACCATAAAGGATGTATCTAGTCGGAAACAGATGAATCTAGTGGTTGTAGGCATCTACACATTGCTAAATTTGTCCAAGTATATTATGATAGTAATTATCTTGATTTGAGCAGCCATATATCCATTTCAAGGGAATTTTTGATGATTTTACGTTGTCTAGACCATAAAAATAGAAACAAGCTAAGTACCATATCCTCTTGGTCATTTTTATAAATAAAAGGTGCATTAAATAAATTATATTCTACCTTTTACATTTAGATCTATGTAATTTAGACATATTTTATGAAATTTAAATATTCAAAATTTATATCTTATTTAGACCACTAAATCAAAAAATAATATATTATAAATATATATTCTAATAGTTGAAAACTAGTAGCTACTACATACCTTGTATTTCTACTAAAATTCATCTTCAATTGCATTAAAATTTTGCTTCATTTTTTAATTATAATAATGAGTCCGGATTTTTTATCATACCCAATGTAAAATAGTTCTTGATAGGTTATCAAAACATCATATTTGTTAATATTTCAAGAGCTAGCTCCTACTTGAACTTCTAAATATTAATAATATTATTCAGCCTCAGATGCAATGTTGTGATAAATGTTCATTATTATTCTTGATATTTGAAAGCTAGTGGCTATTAAGTTTTTAAAATTATTATTATATTCAATTATTTAAGTGTTTATTTATATTTCTCTATGCATTTCAATCTATAATTATTTTGATATATTACCTATCACTTTTCATATACTAATTCATACCATAATTAATTTCATAAAAATCCTCATGGAACTTATTGATTCAATTCCACTAGAAGTACAAATAGATATTGTAAAAAGACAATCAGTTGTGTGAATATAATGTTAAGAAAAATAAATTAATATTCATTTTTATTTTATGATCTTTGACATGAAGTTTAACATGTTGTAAACATCATATTCCTTGGTATTTTAACTTGATTTGGGTAAATTAGGATTCATCTAATTTTTGGCATGTTTATTTTAATATAAAATGTAATGATAGATGTGGAAATGACTAGAGTGAAAGGAAAAATAAGTTATCAAATGTCATCACCTCATGACAAAGGAAGTAGTCATCAATTTCAATGTCTAATTTGTTTAATTTTCCAATTAAATCATTAGATATTTTGAATCCTCATCTTGTCATCTAAAACATGCAGTTATCATTTTATGTATCTTCTAGTAAAAATCATTTACTTATTCTTGATTTTGGAAAGTTTACTTTATCAAGAAAAATAAAACACATAGAAAATAAAATTTCAAGTCCATCATGGAAAATATCAATGCAAGGGCTTGTTATATATATATATATATATATATATATATATATATATATATATATATGTATGTATGTATGTATTATCTTTAATTTATTATTTTGGTCAGATTTAGAAATAGTTAGTGATGTAGACAAACTTATGATGAAATTGTATTCAAAATTGGGTATTGAGTGGAAAATGTACATCTATTTTAGAATATAACATTTTAAGTAATAATATGGTAAGGTATTTAAATACTTGAAACACTTTGGCATAGAGAATACATTCCTTTTACTACTAAAAAAACAATAACTATTAGTTTTAATTATAAAGGAAAACCTAAAGAAAAATTTGTTGTAGCAAGGAGAAAAGTTAATCAGGATTAAGATAAACATGTTAATGATGTGTGTTTGATGACATATATATACATACAAATATCCATAATTAAGTATGATGATAAGGATGTCATATCTTCATTAAAAATAATCTAGAAAAAATATTGAGTGGCAAACATTTTAGTTTGAAATATGTAATTGGTTAGGATTATACTAAATATGGGTGGATGATAGAAACACTGATCATAATAAATGATATTTATGAATAATATATCACCTCACTCTTGTACACTTGGAAAAATAAGACATTATATATTCCTCTCAGTTATATACCTTTCTCTCTCTTGTAAGTCTCACATCTGCTCTATCTTGTGCCCCTTAGCCTATCTCTTGGTTTGACTAGTCTTATGTTGATGACCCAGACCTTCTATCTTTCCCAGAATGCTTAAAATATTTTTATCTTATGCACTTTTAATTTATAATCATGTACTTGTTTTCTAACCACTAGGACACAAGTATCAGTCCCAAACCCCTGCATTGACACTAGTGTCTTACCCTGATGCAGGTGTTTGATGCCCTAAAGTCATCTAATTTATAAATGAAATGTATCCTAATGGTTGGCCTAAGTGATTTTATGTGATATATTTCCTAATAGGAATGGTATATATTCACAATCACTTCTCATTAATTCTTCACCTAGAATTCATACTAAAGAGCATTTGATTGAGTATAGCTTTCCTATTTTTTCAAATTTCCATATTAGTCATAGGGATTACACATCTATAAGTATAAAGTATTGAATCAGATACACAAGATATTGATTTTACAAGTTACAATATAGGTCATATTTTTAATTACTTTCCACATATTACACCTTTTGAGGTCAACATACCCCTAGTTTTGAAAAGTGGGATCCTTGTTTCAAATCATGCAAATTTATGCTCTAAAATTGAAAACCAAGAGAATCAGTGCAGATGACTTTCAAATTGAAGATATTTGACTAATTAGGATCTTAAATTTAAAATTCATCCACCCTTGCCTCTCACCTAGCCTTATTTACCATAACTGTATAATCCTTGTTAATTTCTCTCTAACTGTTACTAATAACTATTATTGGTGTTTCTATTTTGTAGAATTAATGGGATCCCATTTGGGTGAATAATGACTAGGTCCAAGGCCTAATGTGTTTATAACCTATACCTTTTAATTCAAATTCAATTTTATATGAGAGAGATTTATTATATTATAGACTTAGTTTAAAATTTAGCCTAAGTCCTAGTCATATTTATTAATACAACTCAGACCTTGGTCTAAAATTGGATCTTATAGTTCATGTGGTCTAACTAATCATAGGGTCACTTTTGTTATATCCTAGACTTGGTCTAAAGCCTATTATAAAGTTTTAATTATATTTATTAATATAATAAAAATCTTAGGATAAAACTTTATGCCATGTCTTTTATCATTAGTGGGGTCCCCTTTATTATTTTTTAGAGCTTAACTTAAAATCCTAAGGTTTTATCATTTTTATCAACATGAATAAAACCATAATCTAAAAAATTTAGCTTAAGTTATTTATGTTTCCTAAAGATTAACTTAACTTTAGTTGCCTATAGGAATGAACCAGCATGAAGATGCTAGGTGTTAATATCTTGAAGTTTCAAGAGAGAATCTACGACCCATGTGCCAAGTTAAAATTCAATAAGTGAAGGAAAGGATTGACGGTTCACATTTTCTCACATGGATATGATCTAATGACATAAGATCAAATTTTAAAGGTCAAAAATATCTAAGAGCAGTACAAGAGTGATAAATGTCACCATCTCAGTGAGCAGCATGAAGATCTAATGGAGAACATGAGTCAAAAAGTTAAGTGAAAGATCTATGGTGCACATTAACTCGAGCACCAAATATCTAATAGAGAATGTGAGTTAAGAAGTCAAAGCTACCGAGAAGAAATACAAAAGTGGCAAGTGTCATGATCTCAACTAATGATCTATTAGATTGATAGTCCATGTTCAAGCTTATGTATAATGAAAGAAATCGATAGTTCACCATGGATCATGCATCCAACAGATCAATGATGTGAATGAAGGAATTTTTAATAGAACTTAGATTGAGAGAGGAGATTCCATGTGGCATGATATCACTCAAGTGATGAAAAGAGCCTAGAGCTCATGAGATACTACCACATGGCATGATATCATGAGCTATAATATGGAGATTGATGATGAGATATTGAATCAAATAAAAACTTAGAGAACCCTCAGAGCTACCAAGTGGCATGCTCACATTCAATCACATAGAAACATATTGATGGAGCGTGCCCATCTGGGTAAGGATGATCCCATGGTGTGAGCCCAAATCAAATTTTCAAAGATCTTAACCCAATGAGGTACATGTCTTAGGGGAAATGATCACATTTTGAGTTAATAACTAGAAACATTGCCAAATAGGTAGACCACTCACATTGAAATATCTTTTTGGCAATTGATTTAGAGTGTCATTAGACACACAATTAGTTGAGTAAATAATATTCCTTTGGTAACTAAGCTTGTGTAATATTTTGAAAAGGAATATTATTTTGTAAAGGCATACATAAATTATAGATCATGTGGCCTGTAGGCAAGTCATAATTAAACAAGGTCATTCATTTTATTGTCATCATAAAGGGAACTTGTCCTAGACACCTATTTGAGTTCCATTTGAAAATGGCTGACTTAAATTATCTCATAGGTTTTTCTCACAACATATAAAAGAGGTTTTGTCATTGTAAGAAAGGGAGGGGGAGTTTTTTGGAGACAAAAAATACTTTGTAAACTTGGAGCAAGTAGTAAAATCAAGGAATTCTATAAATTTTATCCACTATTTGTCTATGTATTTGTTATCATGGCTGCTTTCTCAGTTATCTGGTTTGCTATTCAGATTTGAATTATTTTTTATGGATTTTGGATGTGCATAAGTTAATATAGAGTTATCAATTTTTGTTTATGCTAGGTTGATTAGAGGATGTTAGGTTTATTTGGTTATATTTAATTTTCTTAAAGATGTGTAGAAGTTATTTTCTTATGAAAGTAAACCTTTATCGTGAACTTGATTTCTTATTTGCATTACCCTTCCTTAGATATTTGCCTAATATATAGTAGGATCTATACCTATGGAATTTCATGTTATATATTGGTTTAGTTCATGTCTTAATTAAATTTAAGCTTTGTCATAATATCTAGATTAAATATTAAAAACACCTTTTTGCCTTACCCTCCCTTTTGCTCCTTTTTGACTAGATCATTATAGTTTCAGTTGTCATTGTAAATGTTCTTTTTACATTAGGGTTAGAATTTAGGTTTTGGGAACCATTCATTGGATTTAGTTTAGATTGCTTTCATATTCACAAATTTTTAGGACCATGGTTGCTCCCAACAACCATTTACATGTTCATTTTATGAAATAATCATTTAGCTTGGCCACTACTCCACCATAGATCTCAGGAAGATCACAACTAACAATTCATGCAATGGATGAATCCATAAATGAGAAGTGTCTCTTAAACACTATATGAACCTATTGATACATTTAGGTGCATCAATAGGGGAAAATTAGCTCTACAAGGAGGGCCTAAGCTAAAGCTTTGTAAATTTTAAATATCTTTACTAATTTTAGTAAATCTTGTTCAAAGATCAGTTGATTCTTTGCATATGTGTGTTATTGTTAGCTCAATTGTGTAAAGATCACTGATATTCATGGTTTTAGACTAGTCTTTAGGGTTCATTTAGCCAAATATCAATATTATTTGAAGATTCATGGGTAAGTATTGAAAAGGTAGCTTAAACTTTGTAAATCTACCATGTTTAAGGTTAATGATAGCAGTTTTGCTAAAAGATTGATTGATTATTTACATGTTTAGGTTTATTTTAACTTAGAGGTGTAAATATACCTCTCATTCATCAATTTAGATGTATCTTTGAGATTATTTTGTTAAATATAATTATTATTTAATGTATTTATGTGAAATTAGCTTAACGTACTGATCTAATCATTACTCTTTGCAAAGATAAGGTTGATATGTCGTATTTTAAACAAGTTGAATATTTTACAAGATAGAACTACCACATGTAAGATCCTAATCAAGGTATGGCATGGTTAGGTGGATATTTTATCAATGTGCTTGGCCAAGTACATGACTTACCAAGAAATATAGAAACGTATTTGCCTTCTTTTAGTCTAAATAGTGTTTTCATAGCTGAAGAACACATTAAAAGCTTCAAAGATACTCTATGATTGATAAATATAGTTCATGAAGATGTAGAATGTAGACTATTTCCATTTACTTTCAAAAATGTTGCATATGAATGGTTCTTTAATCTTAAAAAAATTATATCACTAGTTGGAATGATTTTAATAGGATCTTTATTGATCAATTTGGTAAAATCATCAGTCCTTGTATTCTTTACCAATAATTCACCACAGTGAAAAGAGATTCTAATGAAACAATTAGAGCCTTTAATGCCATATTTTAGAAAATGTTTAGCAGAACTATATCTCCTTACAGACCTGATGAGGCTTTAGCCTTAGAGATCTACAAGTATGCCTTAGATCTCATAACTTCTATGTTTCTCAAAATATCTATTCAAGTCATTAACACATTAGCCTTAATGTATGTTGAAGCTATGATAATTAATGAATAGATGCAACCCTAGGGACAAATATCATACAGTATTTTCATATTAACCTAGATTTTCCCATTATAAATGTTATACCCAATGCCAATAAGAATATGTCTACCCTAAACCAACTTCTAGTTTTGAACCAACTACCTTTAAGTCATGCTCATCCTAGCCAAAGCCTAGGATTCTTGAACAATGTTGCAAGTGGATCTCATCCATAAGACCAAAGAGATTTGGTGTCAACCATTAGCACTAGTAACACTCAAGTTCATATTTTTGAGACCCCTAATAATGAAAATGACTCTATCTTAAAAATGGTTCAAAAGTTGAATACTAACTTTATTCAATTGTAGAAGCAACTGGCAATATTGGGGAAAGTTCTAGCAGAAGTTTCTCATATTAAAGGTTCAATAGGCCTAATAACAAGTTTCACAATGGTAACAATAATAATAATGAATCATTAGGTAATAATAATAACCCTGAGATTAATATTTGTGATGTTACATTAACTAAATATTATAGGGTCCATAATACTTCCAAGCATGGTGAGTTAGATTGTCTTGAATTCTATAATACTTTTGAGTTGTTTCAAGATGAATTGAATACTCTGGAAAGTGAATCTAATAGATAAAATTATGTAGGTACATCTAGATCTTCCAAGTCATCCAAATCTATAGATATAACCATACTAGTGGAGACCTTTGACTTCCCATTCTAAGAAAAAAATGAACTTGAAGATGCTCTAGAAGAAGGAATAGTCATTCAAAATGAGCATCCCCATGAAAAAGGTCATATACAAGTTGACCTATCTTTAAAATATATCTGTGAGGACAATTCATATGAGGTCCTTGATAAAATAGAGATTAATTTTGAAGAAGATTATCATTGGAAATTATTATACTAGGATTTCTTGAAAGAAATTGAGGTATTCCAAGACAACAATGTTATTTTGGATATCCGAAAGAAAGATGAGTTGGGACTCGCTTGGGTAGAAGAGATATCATTATTCATAAAGGATAAAGATGAAGTAAGTGTAGTAGATTATGGATTTCCATATAACCCCATCAAAAGTTTAGAAGTATGTGATCAACCTAATTCAAAAGTTAAGGTTGTAAATGAATTTCATGCTCTTTTAGTTGATCATGATGAAGTAGCATTTTGGGATGACTTGGAAAGTTTTCATGCAAGTATTGGTAGTCCATCTCCACCTCAAGCCAAACTTAATGAAGACATCAGTCTAAAAATGTTAGTTACACTAATATCATCGAATGAGGATGATATAAGTCAATATTAGTCTATGAATGAAGGATAATTAGCACTCTTGATGTAAGATAAAAGGATTTGGGAAGAAGATGATTGGGTTTTAGATCCATATCTTCAATCTAGGTACTATAGAATGGAGTGAAGAATCAAGATACATCACATAGAAGACATGAATACATAAGTGATCTTATCCACAAGAAGATGCCATTGAATGTAAGTAATCATGTTTCAAGGTTCTATTTAAATAAATTTCCATTTGATCTTGGAGGTAAGTTCTTTGTGGAGTTAGTTTAGGTAGTTTTTAGATTAGTTTATTTTCCTATCCCTTGTTTGTAAGTAGTACTTGTAAATATTTGTTTGTTGGTTTGTTTGTTTTGATTTGTGTTTGGTGTGTTTGATTTATCTAATTTTTTTATTGCTTATAAATAATTCCTTTGGATATCACTCATCTCAAAGTTCACCTAATTTCTCAAGAACTTCATATTTTAGAAATGCAGGTATGATTTCTCAACATTGGTTGATCATGGACTATTGAAATGTGAGCTTGATGCTATACTTTGGAGAAACTAGCAAAGACTAATGGATAGGTTAATTGTTCCTTGATATTTTAATCTTTGTTTTGATTTAAGATTGATTCTAAGAAATATTTCATTGTGAAATGAAATCTTGGATTATTGAAACATAGTCATGTTTTCACTTAATAAACATTATTTCCTGGGATAAAGTTTACAACCAAGGATGATTGTTTGAAGATAAAAACACTTGACCAAATTCCAAAACTTGGATAATATAGTTTCAAAACTTTGATAGAGAGTAAAAAATGATTTGAAAAATATAAAAATAAGAGCCTTATTACAAAATTCAAGAGCTCTCTAAGCAAAGGTGATTCTGGTAATCTTTATCATGGTTATGTATGCCTAGATAGTATTAGAACAAGGCCTTGAGTGGAGCTAAAGACATATTTATAAAGGATATGGACACCTAGATGGCAACAGAGCAATTCCTAAGCCTTCCTTGAGTTAAAACATGATCCTTAATGCACATCCAAGTTTGCTATAAGTTAGTGTCAATGGTTAAAGTCATGAAATTTAGAAATTGTTTCCTAAATCCCATGGAAAATAATAAGTGGAATAAAAACACACACATAACATGGATGAGTTTTCATATTTTATCCCAATCCTACATGAGTAAGACTTTTTTTAATCATGAATTGATCTTAACTATGGTATATGATCATGTGAAATAAGAAGCCTAGTTATTAGTCTAAACCAAAGTCTTTGAATTCTAACATATTGTTATGTTTCCCCCAAAAGTCACAATTTGTTGAGGTCAACATACCCCCAATTATAAAAATGGGGACCCTTGTTTCAAATCATGTAAATTATTACTCTAAAATTGAAAACCAAGAGAATCAAGTGTAGATGACTTTCAAATTGAAGATATCTGACCAAGTGGGAACTTAAATTTGAAAGTCATCCACCATTGGCTCTCACCTAGCCTTATTTCCCACATTTGCATAATCCTTGTTAATTTATCTCTAACTATTGATAATAACTATTATTGGTGTTTCTATGTTGCAGACTTAATGGGATCCTATTTGGGTGAATAATGACCAGATCTAGGGCCTAATGTGTTTTTAACCTAGACCTTTTAGTTCAATTTCAATTTTATGTGAGATCACTTTATCATATTATAGACTTAGTTTAAACTTTATCCTAAGTCCTAGTCATATTTGTTAATAAAACTCAGACCTTGGTCTAATCGCAAGGTCCCTTTTGTTATTCCTAGACTTGGTCTAAAGCCTATTCTAAAGTTTTAATTGTTTTTATTAATATAATAAAAATCCTAGGCTAAAAATTTATTCCATGTCTTTTATCATTCATGGGGTCCCCTTTATTATGTTTTAGAACTTAGCTTAAAATCCTAAGGTTTTATCATGTTTATCAACACAAATAAAAACATAATCTAAAAAAATTAGCTTTTATTTATGTTTCCCAAGGATTAACTTAACTTTTATTTATTGTAGGAACAAACCACCATAAATATGTTAGGTATAAAGATCTCAAAGCTTCAAGAGAGTATCAACAACTCGCATGTCAATTTAAAAGTTAGTAAGTTAAGGAAATAATTGATGGTTTATGTTTGCTTTGGTAGAGATGATCTAATGATGTGAGATCAAAATTGAAATGTCAAAAGGATCTAAGAGTATCATGAGAGTGACAATTTTCACCATATTAGTGGGTATCCCAAAGATCCAATAGAGAGTATGAGTCAAAAAGTCAAAGGAAAGATCTACAATACATGTTAACTTGAGCACCAAAGATCTAACGAATAACATGAGTCAAGAATTAAAAGCTACTGAGAATAAATATAAAAGTGACAAGTGTCATGATCTCAACTAATGATCTAGTAGATTGATGATACATGCTTAATATTATGTATAAAGAAATGAATCAATGATTCACCATCAATCATACATCTAACAAATAGATGGTATGAATGAAGAACTTTTCAACAGAGCTCAGATTGAGTTAGGAGATTTCACATAGTATGATAGCACCCAAGCAATGAAAAGAGCCCAAATCTCATGAGATGCTACCATGTGGCATAATCTCATGAGCTTGAAGATGGAGATCAATAATGAGTGATGGAATTAAATCCCAAAGAACTCTGAGATCCCATAGAGATACTAAGTGGCATACTTGCATTCAATCACATAGATCAACAAAGCATATTCATCCAGGTGAGGATGATCTGATGGTGCAAGCCCAAGTGGAATTTTCAAAGATCTTGACCCAATGAGTTGTTAACACATGTCTTAGGGGCAATGGTCACATTTTGAGTAAATAAATAAAATTCCATGGTATTGCCACATAGGTAGACATCTCACATTGAAAGATATTTTTGGTGCTTAAGTTAGAGTGTCATTAGATGCACAATTAGTTGGGTAAGGAATATTCCTTTGGTAAATAAGCTTGTGTAATATTTTGAAAAAGAATATTATTTTTCAGAGGCATGTGTAGCTTATAAAGCACATGTTTTATAGGTCAGTCACAGTTAAATAAGGTCATTTGTTCTATTGTCATTGTCAAGGGACACTTGTCCTAGGGATGTGTCTGAGTTGCATTTGAAAATTGTTGACTTAAGTTATCTCATAGGTTGCTCTCACAACCTATAAAAGGAGGTTTTGTCATTGTAATAAATGAAGGAGGATTTTTTTAGATCCAAAAATTACTTTGTAAACTTGGAGAAAGTAGTACAAGAAAATAATTATGCAAAGTTTGTCCACTATTTATCTATGTGTTTGCTATCATGGCTACTTCCTTAGTTATCTGGTTTGATATTCATATTTGAATTATTTTTTATGGATTTTGGATGTGCATATGTTAATGCAGAGTTATAAATTTATGCTTATATTAGGTTGATTTAAAGAATTTAGGTTTGTTTTGTTCTCTTTGATTTTCTTGAAGATGTGCATAAGCTATTTTCCTATGAAATTAAAACCTTTACAGTGAACCTAATTTATTATTTGCATTACCCTTCATTAGACATTTTATTGATATATAGTAGGATTTGTGCCTATGAAATTTCATGCTATATATTGGTTTAGTGCATGTTTTGATGAAATTTAAGATCTATCATAATATCTGGATTAAAGATTAGAAACACCTTCTTTTTGCTTTACCCTCCCTTTTGCTCTTTTTTGACCAGATCATTGTATTTAAGCTTGTCATTATAAATATTCTTGCTAGATTAGGGTTAGAATTTAGGGTTTGGGCATCATTCATTATATTTAGTTAAGATTAATTTCATCTTCAAATTTTTTTAGGACCATGGTTGCTCCCAATAACCATTTACATGTTCATTTTATGAAATAGTCATTTAGCTTGGCTATTACTCTACCACAGATCTCAGGAAGGTCATAATCAAAAACTCATGCAATGGATTCTTTGAATCTAAAAATTAGAAGTGTCTCTTAAATATTATATGACCATTATAATACATTCATGTGAATCAAAAAAACCCTTGTGCACACACAAGCCAACACATTATGGGAGAATTACATTAATCTCAAGCCCTCTTTAAAGTAGTGGCTATGTAGGCAACATCCATTGATAGAAGGGTCTTTGGGGTTATCTTGACATCATGAGCCTACTAACCAATTTTCCTAAAGGTCACTATGAATATGAATAACTAGGGTTTCACCATTTTATAAGGAGTGATAGTCCATGACCCAAATATTAATGCACCAGAGTGAAGGTAAAGATGAACCCATAAGCATCTAGATGGTCACATCCTTTTCTAACAGGTATTATGTGTAGGACATGTGTCTAGTTTATATAGTAGTGTTGATGTTAACATCTAAGGTTGATTCTAGTGTCTACATCTCTAGAGAATTCAATCTATAATTTGGCTATTATTTCAAAATCCTCTTCTAGTCTACCTCCTATATGTTCTAGATCTAGAATTGTGTTAGCATCAAAACCAGTTAAGTACATTATTTCTTTGTCATTTCTATATCTATCATAGATGTACTTTATATTTTAATTCTATCTTAATTTAATAAATTCATTATATGTTGTATTTGAGTTTAGCATTTGATTATCATGTTGCAGATCTTATTATTACCCTTGTGCATTATTATTTCTATATTATTAACCCTATCTACCCAAGTAGGATCCACATCCAATTTAAGGTTAAACATTTTGTGAACCTGATCTATGTGAATGCAAAATTTCAATATCTTGGGCTTATAATACTCATAGGGTTTCATCTTATTGTGATTGATTTTTAGATCTAAAACTATACCCTAAGGTTTTATCCACTCTATTTTTAAGGGCTATGTGTGCATATGCTTGCAATACTGATTCTTATTTGACTAGCACATTTTAGCCTCCAAAGAATCCATTTTAAAATCCCTCAAAGGTATTTTTAGTCAGGTCAATATACTCAAAAATCTCTTTTTGTTTGCCAAAATTTAGTACAATTTTTTCAATTTTTATAATTTAATATTTTTAGTAAATATTAGCACACAAGGTGAATGGTGTACTTATTTTATAATTAGTTTCTAAGTTTCATCACAAGTAATATTTTATTCAAAAACATCTCTCATATTTATGAAATAAATTCTTATTTTTTCAAAATTATCGATTCTTTATTTGTAATATTCTAGGGTTTTACCTATAAAGCATTTCATATTGTTTGGCCAATCTTTGATTCATAATAGATCAAATTTCAAATTTCTTGGAGGTTTTCTATAACTATGTTTATAGATAAAAACTCTTTTAGTTTTTCAAAATATTCTATGGATTTTGAGAATTTAGTACTTTACTATTTTTAATAAATGTAGACCTATAGATCGTACACTATACTTGGGTTTACCTATTTTTTTGGATTCATCTCATTTCCTATTTTTAATGAAAAACCTATCTCATATTTTCAAAAAACTCAACCAATAGTCTAAATTTTTTATATCCTTACTATATCATGACTGATTACTCCCTAGAATTTGTGTGTCTTTCTTATCCTATTCTCATATCAATTTTTAGAAAAATTAAAATGTATACAAAGGAGCCTCTTGATCCTCCTAACCATAGGGAGGATAATATATCTCATCCCTCTAAACAAATCTAGGCTATCACGTATCTAAGGGGTAAGGTGGCCAACCCTATAGTTTTAAGTGAAGGTAATAAATCTCAAATTCCTGTGTTTTGTGCTTGTATAGCCCTAAAAAATAAAATCATCAATATGCAAAAATTAATAAAATACTTAAAAAATTAGATTGTATACATGCAAAAACCCACATATGTTAGTGTTAATCATATGTCTACATCTTCCTTTAGTAATATGGTGCCAAATAAGGTTTCTTATCCAAATTCAAAGTTACAACAAAAGACATATAAAATAAATGATCTAAATAATATACCAAATGTTACTAAGAGACCTAGACAAATGCTTCAAAAACAAGTGATCAAACTACCTTCTATACATCATGTACATAGATCCAAATACTATTGTGCATATCATATAATGCATGGGCATCATATAGATCATTATTTTTCATTTAAGGACAAAATAAAAAGTCATAAACATAGTGGTGATGCTATAAATGATACATCAAATAAGAAAATCACTCACTTTCTAAATATTTCCCCTAAAGCAGAAATACAAAAATAATAGATGCGGGTACCAAAGAAAAATCTAGAGCCAAAATAGTTCAAAATACTAAATCTAGACCAAGAAAAGATTCAAAATTCATAATTTTAGCAATAAAATAATCAAAAGTCAAATCTAGAGCAAGATATGTTATAAAAATATCAAGAAGTCAAAACACAAGTTACATCTTTTCCTAGTGTATAAGTAAATATATGTGACTCTTCTTTAGTCCATAATGAGAGAAAATTTCCTAAAAAATATGAACATACTCAAGAAAATGAAACTTTAAAGAAGATAATTCCAATGTATGGTGCAATGATTTTTTCATATAAAAATGCTTTAAATGTTATATCACAAGTTTAAGAACAACCTATTGACATTTTAGCCTCCCAGGCCAAATGTCAACCCCTTCAATCAAAAACTTCCCCATGACACACATCCAAGCATATACATGTGATATCCATGCATTTTGATGTCTTCTAAATTATTTTTGAAAGTCATTTTGGTACTATTAGAGGTATTATGGTATGTACTAGAGCCTGCTTGTGAACTCATCATGTCATAACTATTTTGGTATTTTAGAGGGTGTGTTAGGCTATCATGATGGTCATTGAGTGAGTATAATAATGTTGAAATGGTTTTAAGGAATATAAAGTGTTTTAAACATTATTTTACAATAATAAGGTCTCTTTTCAAAAGTCAAGGTTTTTGAGGAGATTAAGGTTGCTAATTTTCATAGTTTTAGGCTTATTTTAAGCCATTCCTTAAGAAGAGACCTTGGCAAAAAGATGGAGAGAATGTATAAGAATTTTTTGGAGTCATGACATGAGGTATAAGATGTGAATAAGGTTATTTTATATGATATACTTATCCAAGCCCAATTCAAACCTTGATTCATCCTCTAAACCATCAAATGATCCTCCAAACATGTTGTAAATGACAAATTACATTGTGAAAACTTTGGAAAGGGTAATATTTTAGTGTATAATTATTTATAAATGTCTTAAATGGGTCCAATTTTCATCTTATAGTCATGAATTTGTGGTTTCACATCATAAATATTTCATTTTAGGGATCAAATTCACTTCTCACTCACAAAATGGGTCCCATACATGGGAAAGTACATCCCTTCAACTCCCCAAACTATACCACTTATTTTAAAATGTTTTTTGACTTTTTTTTCCCTCCCTCTATCCTAAAATTTCATCCCTAGGGTCTAAACATGAATACATGCAAGAAAATAGGGTATTTTACAAGAATTTTGTAGGTTGTATAGATTTATATGATCAAGTTCATACAAAGGGTCATAAAGTTCACTTAGAGTTCATGTCAGATACCTAAGATGATTTTCCAGTCCAAAATATGCAAAACATTCCCAAAACCATTTCACTTCTCCATCAAACTCTTTTCATAAATAAATGTGGGGGTGTGGTATCAAACAAATCTTCATGTTATCACATTTGCAGAAACATAGCAGTATTGCTTTATATTGTAGAATCTTCAAGGAATAAAATGGAAGTGTTTGATGATGTTTTAGTTTTGATGGTAAGTTACATGGGGAAATTTAGTTCACCCTTATTTCCCAACATATCTAAGTCACCATCATACCAAATAACTCTCTCAAAGTTATATTCTAAGGTGATTATCTTGTGTGATCTCTTTGTAAGTGAACAAGGTGTCTTTGTAGTGCATGTAGAGAGCCTTTACATTTTTTGAGATGAATTTACATAAGTAACTTGTTTGATCCATTATATTTAATATTTACCCATATTCATCAGTTCCCTATACACTAAACCATCGTCACCCTCAGCCTATTATGCAAGGGTAAGCTCCCACAGTCACAATAAGGCTATTATTCAAATCAAGCAAAGGAAGGACTATTGGAATAGGGTCATAAAGACAATTAAAAACATTAAAGATTAATAATTACATATAAATAATTATTAATATTAAGGGGATAGGTCCCAAATAAATATCAACACTCTCAACTACCTTAAGATGATAACTTGGTTAAAACCCCTTTGAACACACTATGGACTGTGATAACATACTTGAGGAACATTGAGATAATGATGAGGTTTTGAATAATATTTAAAATGTCAAGAAGACAAATTAGGATTTAAACTAACATTTTTATTCCCTTTAATAAAGCAATGAAACACCAAATTCTCTCTCAATAGGAGCACATACAACATAGAGTTTAGAACCATCACCTACAGGCCTAACTATAGGTGGGGAGAAATTTGAATTAAAAAAAACCATATTTTGAGTGTAAATAAGGTAATAAGGGGGTAATAAACATAATTAGGTCACTTGAGGAGAAATGAAGAAGAGGATGAACAACTAAGAAAGGAGGGAGTTCATACTTGTAGCCAACTGGCCAAACACATCCCACGAGTAAGGTTAAGAGGAAAAGACCTAAAATGGTTGAATCTTACACTAAAGTTAAATTATAAGATTGAAAAAAGGATATATTAACTTATTTATTGAGGTCCTCAATATGTAGAGAATTTCTTAGTTCATTTAAGATAATAATGAGGGCCCAATGGCCTAAGTAGGCCTATTAGGCCTAAAAAATACATGTATAGGCATGTGCACAAGATTTGATGGCATCTACATGTTTTAAATGGTTTTTGGAAGTTTTAAGGAACATAATAATAAGTAAGGAAGGCATAACCAAGTTTCTATGAGTATGAGGACCTAAAGTTTGTGAACTAAAGTCTTTTTAGTCATGCCTACTCAGTCATGATTCAAAATTTCCACCTACAGTAGGACCTAAGAAAAAGAGTGTGAATGTAGAAACACACAAATAATTGAATTTTAAAGAAAAAAACAAACTCAATAAACTTGTTTCTTAAAGTTACCAATCTATAGTCAATGTTTTAGTCCTTAAGATGGACAAAAGAGCCTAATGGCCTATTATGCCCATTAGGCCTAAATAGGAATATACACATAAACTAAGGACATTTAATTGATTAAGGTTGATGTAAGAGTTAAAAAACTTGAGGGATAGTAAGTAAAACATAACAAATATTCCTTGATGGTAATATTCTCAATTGAGGTAAAAGGGCACTAAACTAAGCCATTAGGGCTATATAGGCCTAACTACCCATAAACCCTATACTAGGAGATAAGGGTATGTAGAAGACAAGGTTGAAGCTGAGTTATGATCCCAAAGATGTTACCATCTGTTGAGATCATATTATATGGTATTCAAACTCCACCACTACTATTTAAGGGTAGAAAAGTGTAATCGGGTTAACCACACCCAGTCTGGGTAGTGGAAATCAAGGTAGACTTATGAGAGGAGAAGGCAGAGATGATGGTCCAAATAGATAGATGAAATTATAAGAGATGAAAACTAGGTGGAGATGATGTTGTGATGATTTTAAGGCCATAAATTTACCTACATGGTGGCTCATACCCCTGAGACTCGATATATGCCTATTTGGCTTAAATCCATTCTTAAGGATTCAACACCCCACATCCACCTTATGACTGAGTCAGACCCTCCAAAATAGAATTGACCATAAGGGAAGATGTATAAGGATGGTGTAGGTCCTAAAGAGGATTTTTTGGGTAGAAGAGAGTAAGGAATAGGTTAGATTAGTCTCTTCACCCACCTCAAGCTTCATTATACCTAGTCTACCACCTCTAACTGACACTTTCAACACTCACATATTTCATCATAGAGGGACTCAGATCCAATTATCTTATTAAGATTTTGGGACCTATAGACATTGAACATCTATGGAGGAGAGACTTGTATTAAGGGTCCCATCTCTATGAATCATCGTTAAGATTGTAACTATGTCTAAAAAGCTTACAAGGAGTTCAAATTCCACCATCTTCTACTCATATTTTCTAGAAAGCTTACAAGATGCATGGTACCAAAATATTTTCAAGATATTTGAGGGGTTCTATGGGCTAAATGTTCATGGCAATAAGTTATGGTTTGGAGGTACATACTCTATGAACTATTGTTAAGATTGTAGACATCCAAAACCCTCCTTAAACCCTAAGATACACTTGACTAGAAAAAAATAATATATTTGCACTCAAGCACCCTGGGTTATATTGGAAAACACATGAAACACATAATACACTTATAGGATACCTTAACTATGGTACTAGGTTGTATGGACAAGTGTTTAAACCCCCTAAAAATCATTATTTTATAGGATTTTATGATGTTTACATGGTCAAAAGTTGTTTGGAATGTTTTAAATCATTGGAGGAGGTAATATCAAGCTTTTTTCACCTTCCCAAATCATTAAACACTCAAAAATATTCTTGAAAAAACTCTTACAAGTCTACATAAAATAGGTACTCTAGGAAGGCTAGTAAAAGGTGACCTAGTCACCTAGTTTGGCAAGGTTTTAGATGTATCTTAATTATAAAGGATTAGGTCATGATGGGTGTGACTTTAAGGACTTAAAAAATGATCAAATAATAATCCTTAAGGCCCTAATTCATCTCTCATGACTATCCAAGCACCTGACATTATGTAACTAGGCCTAATTGCCTAAGAGGCCTATATGGTCAACAAAAAGAGGTGGAAGTTGGAATATAGGGTATGAGATGAGGTAAATTTAGGGTAATTACACCATGTAACTAATTTATAATGGTGATTAAACACATTTAATGTTCATAATTGAATATAGGGTAATTTTTCAAGTCACATTTATAAGCATAAGGGATAAGTGGGCTGCTCAATGACCCATGAATGCCAACTTGGACCACATTTACTCCTTAAAACTACAAAGGAAGAAGTGATTAACCATATTTTGGAATTTACATGACTTTAATAATGTCAAATAAGTATACATCAACCTATCCCACACCATCTCAACACCCAACAACTCATTGAAGACCACCAACACATGGAGGGAGACATATGAGGACTATTATGGTTGATATAATTATTTTGTGAGTGGATTGTGGTCATTTATGACCTCATATATTCACCTCCATGCCAATTTACCTCTCTCTCTCTCTCTCTCTCTCTCTCTCTCTCTCTCTCTCTCTCTCTCTCTCTCTCTCTCTCTCTCTCTCTCTCTCTCTCTCTCTCTCTCTCTCTCTTCTCTCTCTCTCTATTTTTCTATATATTCAATCCTTAAGGCTATTGTACACATCCTTCACCTGGGTATGAGGAAACTCTACCTAGATTCATTTTTGTAGACCTCTTGAATTGATTAATGAACTTTTGTAGCTTATTAAATATTTATCTAGTGTGTATATGATTTTTTTGATATGAATAAGTGGTATAATTTCTCCCTTTGTAGGTCCTTTCCACACCTAGATGTTATTAGGTCATATGATGTGTCAAAGGCTTGTGATCATAATTTAAGTTTAGCCTAGTTGAAAGTGTCTCAATACATGCCTCTCATCCATCAAACTCCAAGTTTTAACCATACACCATGACCTTCATGTCAAGTACTACTACATAAAATCCTTGGAGAGAGAGTGTTTCAATTTATTTTTGGTCTATTAGAGTTTTTAGAGATCAAATAGAGTGGATAATGTTATTGGTGCATCACCATTATTAGGTTAGGTTTCCTTTTATGCATAATATATATCCCTTTTCACCCCAATCAGTAGGTCTTAGTGATTTTAGACCTAATAGATGCACTAGGAGAGTTATCCCCATAAACTAGAAGTCTAGCCCAAACATATGTCACCCATAGCTTTGGGTTATTCCCATGTTAACCCATCCTTGGAGGTAGGCTTGAACATCTTCCTCCTACGGTGTAGGTTGGAGTGTTAACAATTTTAGAATGCTTGGTGGGATTGGATTAAAGTATTTGGATCACTCAATTGAAACATTTTTGTTCTCACAAAAATCTTCAATCACCTTAGTAACATATTGGTAGTTAGATTTCATGCTAAGAGATGTCATAAGGCCATCATCTCATGTTAATAATATCTTATTGATTGGTAATCCACTTTGTTCTTAAGTTATTTGATGATGATTAATGGCTACATATGAACCTTATTTATCTCCTAAACCTCCTTATTATCATCCATAAAACCCATATCAATCCCATCATGAGACTTACCAATCATACATTAACCCCTACCAATCACATGATGGCCTACCTCAATCTTGTGACTCTCTTTACTACAAATATTATCAACCCCCTTGTGAGCCATATCAAACCCTTTGGTAACCCACCTATCCTCCTCATTAGTCTTGGAAACCTCATAATATTCCAAGTCAACTGACCCATGTTCCAAAATAGTCTATTCTAAGATTTAAACAAACCTTATTGGGATATGAGAGACACATGGTGGAGATTGACACATAAAAGAGTTATGACCAAGAAATTACTAAGCATCTTATCAAGAGTATGAGGGACTCATTACAAAAAGCTAAAGGGGAGTGGTCATCTATCATGAAGGGTAATCAATCAAAACCAACCAATAACATGTTATATCTAATTGGTTTGATTGTAACAATAAAGGAGAAGCAAATAGTCCATGAGGGATAGTAGGTCCATTCCTACCAACCTC
This sequence comes from Torreya grandis, assembly GCA_037957365.1. Taxonomy (NCBI): domain Eukaryota; kingdom Viridiplantae; phylum Streptophyta; class Pinopsida; order Cupressales; family Taxaceae; genus Torreya; species Torreya grandis. The sequence goes on along the minus strand of JARHVA010001141.1, from coordinate 1,494,555 downwards.
ATATCCCCTCTTCCATCTCACATCAATCCTATTTTGATCATCCAACCCTTATTCAAAAGACTAAGTCATATGAGTTTCAAATCTATCAAAGTTCACCACAAGATCCTCAAGCCTTTACTTATTAGAAGTTAGTTCAAGAGAGAGTGTAGGGTCATTCACATTTTAATTGGCTTGAGGAGATCAATGATTAGACCAGACATGAATTTGAGGCTCACCTTGCTAGACAAGTTAAGCTCACAAATAAACATCTAGCTCAGTCAATGGTAGCAATAGAAATAATTCCAACACAAATTAACATAACCTCATTCATACCCAAAGCTACAACACATATAATGAAAGAGGCTCCTACATCTAAGGTTCCAACTTAGAGCCAAGTAGTAAAGTCATGGGGAAAGGAAGGTCATTCAAGCATAAGCTAAGGTGTTGAATTGAAAGGAAAGTCTAAAACCATTCTACTCCCACCCCTACCTCCTCAAGAATCCAAGACATTTCCATCATGGAAATATATTCAAGGTAATATGCAAAATAAAGAGGATGTGATGTTTTACAAAGGTGAGTAGTTGAATGAGCATGATAAAGCATCTACAACACCATTGAATATGACTTCTCTTCTTGAACTCTTTTAAGGATATTTTATTCCACTCCTTGAGAAGGAACCTCTCCTTTGTGAAACAAGTGAAGGAGATCCAATTGTAGTGATAAATGATGAAGGTGATCTAAGTGATCAAGAAGAAGAAATCACCATTGGGACACCTCTTGGCAAGGAGAAACATGAATCTCTATTCCATAATGCAAGAGAGGGTGAGATTCAATAAGTTGCTTCGATGCAATATGAGACACAAGAAGAATAAATTTTAATTGTATAAGAAGAGGATGTTTTACAAGATCTCCTTGATGACATGGCAACCACTTTTTTTCATGATAGTCCTAAGGAGTGTGAGAGTGAAGCATGTGTTTAATTTGTAGCAGTTTTAAGGCAAGGAGATAGCCTTTAAGAGTCCTCAAATGTTTAAGAAAAGGTATGTATTGGTGTTGAATATAAAGGATCCATTATTGGTTGCCAATATGATTTTTTTTATGAGAATGAGATCCTAAAGTTGATGAGAGTTTAAAGTGTGATCATGATTACATGGAATGTCAAGAAGATGATGAAGATCTTTGGCAGTAATACATAAACATTTATAAGTAGCATGAAACTCTTCTAGGACTTACACCTCTTATGGGGTAGAGTGAGGATGCTTTAGTTTTTTATCTTATCAAGTGTCATCCACAAGAATATCAGGCCCAAGATGATGAAATTAATAATGAAACTTTTTCTATAGTAGTTCCTCAGGTTGACACTCCTAAACATAAACCAAGTGAAGATACTTTTCCCTTTAGTGTGCCTCATGAGCCCAAGATGTAAGTCATGAATAACTTAGTGATATGTGTTAGACAACTAAAACTTATAAGGAGGATGAATACCTTGAAAATTTATTGATAAGTGTTTTCATTTATGTCAAGGTTAATGTCATTGATGTCAAGTTGCATCTAGTGAAGATTCATGATCACTGGTCTTTGAGATATGAACTTGTGTGCTTGATATGATAAGGAAGCCATGTGATAAGAGAGAATTTGAAGAAAAAATATTGTCTCTATATTGAGAGATAATTTGAAGTAAACCTAATTATTATTCTATTGGTTAATGTTAAGGTTCAAGTTAAGTGAACATTAAATCATGTTTGAGTACTAGTTCTTAAGTGTAAGGTGTCTTAAAAATCCTAGTCTAGACCCTGTGAGAAGGTGTGCATAGTGAAGTTTGGTGAAGTAAGTATGAAAAATATGGTGAGAGGTTGTTTGGAATTATGTTATCATGTAAGTGAAATTTATATATCCTCAAAATTGTTTTAAGGTCAATTATCAAGTTTCAAGAACTTAAGAAGCCTTGTCATGACACTAGTCATAACATGAAGAGACCTTGTGAGAAGGTATGAGTATGATGGCTTGGTGAAATGAGTTAAAGAATGAATGAGTGGTGCTATGAGGTTTATTGACCATGTATGTGAATCATTATATCACTCATGAGTTTCTTAGTGTGAGCCTATAGGGGTAAGACCTATAGATCAAGTCTATAACTAGACCACTTCTAGACCCTGCCTAGCCTAATAAGGCATCATGATTTATTGTCAAGGCATATGAATAATTTATGGAATTTTTAAATCATCATATAGTTTTATTTTGTATTTGAGTTAGGTGGAGAGCACATGGAAAGAAGAATGAATTTCATTTTAAAGGCCTAATGTGATTTGTAGGTTAAGGTCTAGAGAGCAAAGAGAGAGAGTGTGGCCTAATGAGGGGTCATGATCAATTTTCAAGACAATTTTTCATATTTTATAATATAAAGAGGTATTATATTTTTTTTCAATAATTTTCATAAATTTTAAGGTCATGGTTTTCAATCAAAGGCATGAAAAATGGTTTTAAGGTATATCAAATACACATAATGAAGGCATGCAAACCTAGGAAGGACTTTCAGGTGTTTATTGGCACATGTAACCTCTACATGGGAACTTGAGATATTAAATATATATGGTGAATGATATTAGATTAAAATTACAATCATTATTTTTGGATTTAAGGGGTAATGCTTTATGAATAATCGTTAACACCAAAACCTGTGTTAAACCTCTTTAAAACCCTAAAAATGACTTGATGTGAAATATTTTACTAAAAAAAGCACAAAATGATCTAAAATAAATTTAAAAACTATTAAATCATGTATTAAACTCTCCTAGTCACCTCCAAGTGTGATTGAGTCATCAAATGTGTGAGTAGACCTTATAGGAAAGTGATAATTTAACAAAGATTTGTTATAAAATCAGCTTTGTCCAAGTCAAAGTATTCAAATAGATGGAGAATGAAGCTTGAGACTCATGTTTAATGTCAATTAATTTTCTTTAACAAGTTTAATCCCTCAAATTTTCTAAATTGGTCATCCAATTAGCTACTCGCTAACAAGCCTAATGCTGGAAATAATGAGTAACCTAGGTAGTAATGAGAACATGATTAGTGATGTGTTATCATGAAATAGTGATGAAACCAAGTTAATGGATATGTTTTTCATGAATTTAAATTAGTTATAATTATTTTATAAATCTTGGAATTTAGTGAAAGTGCTTTAAATTTTGAAGCCAAAATGGCTTGTCTAGTTTTGGATTGACTATGTATAATGAGGTCAAAAGATTGGTCTACAAGGCCAATATTTGACATTATACCTTATAATTATTGTATTTGAGAGTTTTATATACATTTAAAAGGATATTTTTAATGTATCAATGTTCATGGGAAGTGTTCTTTCAGGTTTTTAATATCAAGTTGTTCATGATTGGGTTTTGGAATGTTCTGGTAGTTCTAAGTGGGCTATTTATAGAGAAGGTTTTGAGTCCTTTTGCCTTGAGTTGTGAAGTATAAATCACATGGAATTTTTTAAAAATTCATTAAGTTTATGTTCATGATATTTATTTCCATTTTTTTAATTTAATTTGTGTTTAATATTCAATAGTTCAAGATAGACTTTTTGTAAATGAAAAAGCCTAATTGTGAATAGTACAAATAGTGTGCTTCAAATGGCAGTTGGATCTAAAAAATATTATGGGGCATATATGAGCTTAACATAGGTATATTTTATTTTTATATGATATTTTCCTATCATTTTTGAAGTTTTAAAGTGTTCCAAAGAAATCAAAGGATAACATGTGCTAATGAAGGCCGAATTGAATTAGGTCCCCTTAAGGCCTAAAAGAGGTTTTGGTCCTATATGTTGTGACTAACGTATTAAAATGATTGATTCATGTATTAAATGTGTTATAAGACCTATTAAAAGTTTTATTAAAGTATTCAAGTGTGTATTTTTGACCAAGAGGGATATGAGCAAGAGACTTGTATAAATACAAGGTATTTTTATGCCTGTTAGAGAGTGTATGAGAGTATCTGAATGAGATAACATTTTGTGATAGTAGGATATATTTTAGAACATAATATGAGTGTATATACATTTTAATTAATATCTAAAATTATTTTTTCATATGAATATCAAGGTTATATGACTTAATCTATCTTGAAGAGACCTAGTTGAGTGAAGGAGCCTAGAAGGCAGTTTGAGAGGGATAAAAGAGAAAGGACCTAAAGAATATGATAATAATATATTGTATGAGAAATAAGGTATAATTAATGTGATAAAATAAATTATGTGGTTGAGTTAGTGCTGATTTATCTAGAGGGTTAGAGCCTCCTTGAAAATTGGTGCATGTTAAAGCCTAACTAAGTTGGTGTTTAGCTAGTTAGGGTTGGTGCTCCATGTGGAGTTGGTGCTTCACTAAATTTTGATATTTTGAATTATATGACTATAGTAAATTTTTAGGGATAATTAGGTTTTCTTCCCTTTGAAGGTTTCCCATATATATGATGTGTTGTCTTTTGTAATCTTATTTCATGTTTGTATGGGTGATTGTTAATGCATTGCTTGATCTATATGTTGATATGATGGTTCATGAATGCTAAGAAGGAATTGAAAAAAAGTTTTAAGATATTTATTCATCCCCTCTCCATCTCATTTATTATGCTTCCAACATTTGGTATCAGATCAAGTTTTTTGAAGTAGACCTAATAGCCTAAAAGAGATCATAGAAGCAAGAAATTCCAGTTAGCAAGCTCAAGGTGGTTTCTATAATAATAAGGATCCATTATTCAATAGTAAAAATTATGAATTTTGTAGCATCATAATGAGAAAATATATAATGTCAATGTGCCATGACATATTTTAGTTAGTTGTGGATGGATACACTCCACCTCTTACACCACCAACTGATGCAGCAGGTAAGAAGGAATGTGACAGTAATTCCAAGGCAATGAATGTCATTCTATATGGCCTATCAGAGGTAGATTTTGTGAAGGTGATACACTATGGGTTAGCTAAGGTGATATGGGACAAATTAAATACTATATGTGAAGGAGATACCAAGGTGAAGATGGATAAGTTGTAGACCTATCGAAGATAGTTTGAAATTATGAAGATGAATGAAGAAGAAACCATTACATCTTACTTGTTGATGGTTGATGAAGTTGTCAATGCCATTAGATGATTGGGAGAAGAATTTAAAGAGTCTATAGTTTTTCAAAACGTATTAATATCACTAACTCCTAAGTTTTATTCTAAGGTGTCTGCAGTAGAAGAGATGTAAGATTTGGACAAGTTAGAAATGGATAGGCTTCATGGAATCTTGACTGCCTATGAGATGATAACAAATTAAGGAAGACCTCCCAATAAGTAATCAACATTTTAATCTAAGAATAAGTCAAAATCCAAGAAATTTAAAGTATGAGGTATGTTTAGATGTTGGTGATGATGAATTGATATCTATGTTTGCTATGAAATTGAGATTTGGATTTGGTAAGTGCAAGGGTAAGTTTCCTTTTAAATGTTTAAATTGTGGTAATATTGTTCACTTTGCATTTAAATTTCCTAATAAGGATAAGGCTAAGCATGATTAACATCATGGAGATTATAAGAAGGATAATAATCTTGACAAAAATAAGAAATATTTTAGGAAGTATGAAGGTGAGAAAGGTTCATTTAAGAACAAGAGAAGTTTTTATACTAAAGAGGATAATAATTCATCTGATGTAAGTGACACGAGTTCATATGATAGTGGTGATGATAGTAATGAACATGAAAATGATAATAATTAAACCCTATTCATGGTTATAGAAATAGAAAATGAGGGTTGCTCAAATAGGAAAGGCCTTATGGATGATGAAGAATCAAATGAAGAAGAGGCTAAAGTGAACTTGATGTAGAATTGGTGAGTGCTCTAGAGGATTTAAAGTGGAAAATAAGGAAGAATCACAAACTAAGATCATTAGTTAAGGACTATGAAGTGCAGATTAGTTTATTTGAGGGGAGACTAAGTAACACATTCAAGGAGTATTATGAGATCATCAATAAGATTGAATCACATATGGAGATAGTCACTACTATCTTAAAAGCCAAAGAGGAATAATGGATTAGGTATGAAACTAACATACAATCCTTGAAAGTTGAGTTGGATCAAACATATAGCAAGTTGAAGACCTTTGTGAAGTTTGAAAAGAGTATTAATGCTTTAGACAACATATTGAGTAATAAAAAGTCTTAAGTGATAAGATAGGTCTTAGTTTCAAATAAGACCAAAAAGAGGTAGCTCAAGTCAAGGAGAAGGCTAATTAATACAAGAAGGTCAATATGAAAATACTAATCAGACAACCTAATGTTATGAGGTATGTTAATTCATTCAATGGTTACTATGTTGCATGGAATAAGTTTGGTCATAGAGCAAGAGAGTGTAGAAGGCTCTCTAAAAAATAATATGCATGGGATTATGAAAGGGATCATTAGTCAAGAGGTATGTATAAGGTTATTTACTACAATTGTAATAATGTGGGACACATTACAAGATTTTGACCTAATAAAGGTAGAAGGGCATCAAATCAAAACAAGAGGTTTGAAGCCCCTAAAGTGCAACAAAGAATGAAATTGAAAGTGTGGAAACCAAAGATAGTAAAGGAGAGTAATGATCAGTATACAAGCCCAATTGGATTCTTTATTATGATATAGCACACTTTAGATGTGAAATCAAGTCAGGAATGTTTGTTATTTGCTTATAGTGATGATCAAATGGTTGATGAATATGTCAAGCCTAAGGTGCCAATCAAGCCTACCAAGATCTTGAAAGATATTTATTCTTGTGAGAGTATGGATATCCAGGAATCTCCTTAGATTTTGTTGTTTTAGTTACCTATGGAAAGGGGTGACTCCATTAGGATTCATGGAAACACTCTTCAGTTAGCAAAAGCATGATGGATATTTGGTTTGAGGGGGAGATATTTAGGTGTTCATAAGATCCAAGTGTATTTTTTGAAAAATATATAAGATTTTATGAGTGTATTTTCCAAAGAAGGAGAATAAGTGGTTCCAAAATTTGCATTATGTATGACCCTTTATCATTAATGTTAAAGGGGGAAAAATTTAAAGAAGGAAGATTGACCAGATTGGGGGAGATGAGAGTGATCAGATTAAAGAATGTTTTACCATCAATAACAAAGGGGGATTTTATTAAGAAGTTTTTTTATTAATGTCAAGGTTGATGTCATTGATGTCAAGGTACATTTGGTGAAGATGCATGGTGAGTGGTCTTTGAGGTATGAGCTTGTGTGCTTTATGCGACAAGGAAGCCATGTGACAAGAGATAATTTGAAGGAAACCTAATGATTATTTTATTTGTTAATGTCATGGTTTAGGTAAAGTGATCATTTAAGCATGTTTGAGTACTAGTTCTTGAGTAGGTGTATTGAGAAGCCTAATCTAAACCCTATGAGAATATGTGCATAGTGAAGTTTGGTAAATTAAGTAAGCACAAGCTTGTGAGAGATTTTTCATCATTGGGTTATCATGTGAGTGAAGTGTATATACCTTCATAAGTTTTTTAAGGTCAGATATCAAGTTTTAAGTACTTAAGAAGCCTTATCATGGCACCTGTCATAGCTTGAAGAGATGTTATGAGAAGGTATGAGTATGATGGCTTGGTGATATGAGTACCCATAGGCATGAGTGGTTGTATTATGTTTCTTTATTATTTATGTGAAGCATTGGATAACTCTTGAGGGTCTCAAGGTGAGCCCACAGGTGTAGGACCTACAGATAAAGTCTGCAACAAGACTACTTCTAGACCATGCCTGGCCTAATGAGGCATCATGATCTATTGTCAAGGCATATGAAGGATGTATGGAATTTTTTAAGTAAGAGAGTTTTATTTATTATGTGATTGAGGTATAAATCACATGGAAAGAATTATGAAGGTTAGTTTCAAGGCCTAATGTGATTTGTAGGTCAAGGTCTAAAGAGTAAAGAGAGAGTGTGTGGCCTAATGAGGGGTCATGATTAGTTTTTAATAAATTTTTACATATGTGAGAATGGAAAAATGTATGATATGTTTTTTCAAGCATTTTCACAAAGTTTGAGGTCATGGTTTACAATAAAAGGCATGAAACATGGTTTTAATGTCTCTCAAGTACATAAAATGAAGGCATGTAAACCCAAAAAGGAATTTCAAGTGTTCATTGGAATGTGTAACATCTAAATGGGAACTTGAGATATTAAAGAGATATGGAGAAGTTTCTTACATAAGAACTATAGGCATTGGTTTTGGATTTAATGGGAAATCCTTTATGAATAATTGTTAATACCAAAACTGATGTTAAACTTCTCTAAAACCCTAACAATGACTTGATGTGAAGATATTATTCAAAAAATACCATAATGGTCTCAAATGACTATAAAAAATATTATATCATGTATTAAACTCTCCAAGTCACCTCCATATGTGATTCAATGGTTAGGTGCGTGAGTAGCCCCTACATGAAAGTGATAGTTTCTCAAAGATTTATTATAGTAGTCAAATTTGACCAAGTCAAAGTATGCAAATGGATGGAAGATGAAGCTTGAGACTAATGTTTCAAATCCATAAATATTTATAGGAAATTTTAATCCCTCAAATATTCTAAATCATTTGTCCAAGTTAGCCAGTCATTAATAGGCCTAATGGTGGAAATAATGAGAAACCCAGGTAGCAATGAGAAGATGATTGGGGATGTGTTATCATGAAATAATGATGAAACAATGTGCATGGAGATGTTTTTAATTAATTTAAAGTAGATCTCATGATTTTTTTAAATCTTTTAATTTAGTTAAAATGGTTGAAATGTTGAAGCCAAAATGGCTTATTTGGTTCTCGATTGACTGTGTATTAAGGTCAAAAGATTGGTTTGTAATAATACCAATATTTGACATTAGACCTTATAATTATTGTATTTTAGAGTGGTATATAAATATAAATGGATATTTTAAAGGTATAATTGGTCATGTTAAGTGTTATTTTATTTGTTTAAGATCAAGTTGTTCATGGCTAGGTTTTGGAGTGTTCTGGCAAATCTGAGTGGGCTATTTATAAAGGATGTTTTAAATCCTTTTTCCCTAAGTTTTGAAGTATAAATCACATAGTATTATTTTAGTGTCATTTATTTATGTTCATGATATTTATTTACATGTTTTTTTAGCTAATTTGTGTTTAATCTTCATTAGTTTAAGACAAACTTTTTGTGTAAGAGAAGGCCTAATTATGAATAGTACAAATGGTGTGCTTCAAGTGGTGGTTGGATATAAAAAGTATTATGGAGAATATATGAGATTATAAATTTATATTTTATTATTATATGATATTTTATTATTATGTGTGAATTTTGAAAGTATTCTAAAGAGATCAAAGGGTAATGTGTGCTAATGAAGGCATTATTGAATTAGGTCTCCTTAAGGCCAAAAAGAGGTTTTGGTCCTATATGATATTACTAACCTATTGAAATGATTTATGCATGTATGAAATATGTTATAAGACCTATACAATTGTGTATGGCTGATCAAGAGGGATATGATCAAGATACTTGTATAAATACAAGGCAATTTTAGGCTTGTTGGAGAGTGTATGGTATGCAAATGGGATAGCATGTTATGAGTAGTAGGAGGTATTTTAGAAAATCATATGAGTGTATAGGATCTATAATTAATATATGAAAGTGTGTCTACATATGAATATCAAGGTCATATGACCTAATCTATCTTAAAGAAACCTAGTTGAGCGAAGGAGCCTAGAAGGTAGTTTGAGAGGGATAGAAGAGAGAGAATATATGAAGGTGATCATCATCTATTATATAATCAAAAAGGTCTACTTAAGGTGATCAAATACATTATGTGGTTGAGTTGGTGTTGAGTCATCTAGGAGGTTGGAGCCTCCTTGCAATTTATTCCTTGTTAAATCCTAGCTAGGTTGGTGCTTAGCTAGTTAGGGTTGGTACTTCATGTGGAGTTGGTGCTTCACTAAATTGTGATATTTTGACTTATAGGAATATAGTCCATTTGTATAGATATTTTTTTTTCCCTTTGATATTTTCCCACATATATGATGTGTTGCCTTTAGTAATCTTTTTTCATGCTTGTATGGGTGATTGTTAATTTATTATTTGATCTATATATTGATATGATGGTTCATAAAAGATAATAAGGAATTGAAATAAAGTTTTAAGACACTGATTCACCCCCCTCTTAGTGATTGTAATTCTAACACAATTCACCCTCTAAAATAAGATAGAATGAAGACACAATCTAAGTCACACCAACTGGGTTATCAATAGAATCATTGCATTTGGACATGACAAATCATGAGCAACGCATGACTAAGGTAGATATCATATTATTCATTCAAGATAAGTAAGTTTGGAATGACTATGATTGGGTGTTGGATTCACATAGATATCCCATTCACCTGGGAATAGAGCAATAAATTTTAATTTCTCTTTTAAGAGGCTATGAACTTGCAATTGTCTCTATCTATAAATGGAAGCTCCCATTCAATGAACAAGACTTGATTGGACCATAGTCATCATATGTTAATCTGACTTCATGGTACTATGATAATCAAAAGTCCTTCTCATTTAATATTGAAGGAGAGGGAAGTTTAGTTTAGTTTAGTTATTTCTGGTAGTTTGTTGTCTTGCTTTCAATAAGTGTGTCATACACAAGTCTAGGGTTTAGTTTCCTTAGTTTTCTTTGTGTCTTGTCTTGTTGGTGCTTGGGTGCCTGGTATTGTTCTTTAGGTGTTAGGAATGGTTTATTATAGTATTGATTCCTTGTGTGTGGTTATTTTGTAGTCATAGAGGTGATATAAGGTGCTAATATGTTTGGGAAGTCTAAGAAGATGGTTAGCTAAGTCATAGTGTTACCTTAATGATGACTATAATGGAGAGATAGTGGGTTCTCTTGACTAGCAGGTTGGTCAACCTATGAGCCACCAAAAGGTGTTGACATTTTAGCCTCTTAGGCCAAATTTCAACCCTTGTAATCAAAAAATTCCCCATGACACCCACCCAAGCATATACATGTGATCTCCATGCATTGTGATGTCTTCTAAATGCTTCTTGAAAGTCATTTTGGTAATCCATTAGAGGTGTCATGGTATGTACTAATGCTTGATTGTGAACTCATCATGTCATAATTGTTTTGGTATTTTAGAGGGTGTGTTAGGCTATCATTATGGTCATTGAGTGAGTGGAAGAATTTTTAAATGGTTTTGAGGACTAAAAAATGTTTTAAACATTGTTTGACAAGATTAAGGTCTCTTAGCAAAATTTAAGATTTTTTGGGAGATTAAGGTTACTAGTTTACATAGTTTTAGGATTGTTTTAATCCATTACTTGAGAAGAGACCTCACTATCAAGATGGAGAGGATGTCTAAGCCTTTTTTTGAGTTATGACATGAGGTCTAACATGTTCATAATGTTATTTTCTATGACATACTTATCCAAGCCTAATTCAAACCTTGATTCATCCTCTAAACCATCAAATGATCCTCCAAACATGTTGTATAGTCCAAATTTCATTATGAAAACATTTTTAAAGTGGAATATTTTAGTGTATCATTATTTATAAAGGTCTTGAAAGGGTCCCATTTTCATCCTATAGTCATGACTAGGTAGCTTCACATCATAACAAGTGCATTTTAGGGGTCAAATTCACTTACCACTCACCAAATGGGTCACACACATGGGAAAGTACATCCATTAAACTCCCTAGAACATACCACTTATTTTTAAATGTTTATTTACTTCTATTTTACCTCCCTCTTCCCTCTAATGGTATCCTCAGGGTCTAAAACATGAAGAAATGTAGGAAAATAGGGTGTGTTTTAGTAATTTTTTAGGTTGTATAGATTTTTACATTTAGTTACATATAGAGGGATGTTATAAAGTTAAATAAAAGTTCATATCAGGTACCTCAGATGATTTTATAGTCAAAAATATTCAAAATAGGCCTAAAGTCATTTCACTTCTCCATCAAACTCTTTGGCAGATTTGGACAAACTCACAAGTTTTTCCTTAGTACGTACAAGAGAGATAAAATGAAGAGATAATATATTAGGAAAAGGAAGGGGGTATCTTTAAATTCAAATTCTTGGCATTGGTCTTTAGATTCATGGCCTATGATCTATGAACAAACACTAAGAATCTGGGTAGTCAAGTTATCTCCTTCATCTGTATAGGGGTTAAGATTGCATCTATTTTGGTGCATTATCAAAATCATTTTGAATGTTTGTTTTTGTATGTGTGTTAAAATGGTCCTAAATTTAATTCAATTTTATTCTCCACTCTTGTTTCACACATGTGGTTGTGAGGGAGAAAACAAATCTTCATGTGTCACATTTGTAGAAACATGGTAGTATTGCTTCTTGTTCTAGACTCTTAAAGGAATAAAATGAAAGTGTTTGATGATGTTTTAAGTTTTATCTAAAGTTACATGGGTCCATTAAATTCTACCTTATTTAAAAATCAAATTTAAGTCACCATCAAACCAAACAACTCTCTCAAATTTCTATTCTAAGGTGACTATCTTGTGTCATCTCTTTGTAAGTGAACAAAGTGTCTTTGTAGTGCATGTAGAGAGATTTTAGGTTATTTGATAGGAATACACATAAGTACCTTATTTTAACTATGATATGTAATATTTACCCATATTCATCATTTCCCTATACACTAAACTATCCCCACCCTTAGCCTATTATGCAAGGGCAAGCTCCCACAGTCACAATAAGCCTATTATTCAAATCAAACAAAGGAAGGACTATTGGAACAAGTTCTTGAATACAATGAAAATAATTGAAGAGTCATAATAACATAGGAATAAGTATTAATATTAAGGTAATAGGTTATAAATATATATATCAACACTCTTAACCACCTCAACATGATAACTCAGTCAAAACCCCTTTAAATATTCAAAACTGTGATAACATGCTTAAGGAACATTGACAGAATGATGAGGTTTTGAAGAATATTTATAAGGCCAAGAGGATAAATGAGAACTCAAACCAACATTTTTATTCCATTAAATATATCCAAATTGTCTCCTAGGAAGAGCACATATAGTTTAGAGCCTAGAACCATCACCTAAAGTCCTGACTGTAGGTGGGGAGAAATTTGAACCAAAAAAATATTATTTTGAGGGTAAAAATGTAATAAGGGTGTAATAAACATAATGAGGTCACTTGAGGAGAAATGAAGGTTCAATTAAAAGGATTATCAACTAAGAAATAAAGAGGGACTTCTTACTTATAGCCAACTGGCCAAATACATCCCATAGGTAGGGTTAGGATGAAAAGACCTAAAATGGTTGAATCCTACACTAAAACTAAATGATAAGATTTAAATAAAGATCTCCTAAATTTTTTCTTGAGGTCTTCAATCTGAACATAATGTTTTAGTTCATTTAAGATAATAAGGAGGGCCTAATGGCCTAATTAGGCCTAAAAAATCACATGTACAGGCATGTGCATAAGAGTTGATGGCATATACATATTTTAAGTGGTTGTTTGAAGTCTAAAATCACCTAATAAGAAGTAAGGAATGCATACAAAAGTTTTAAGGAGGATGAGGACCTCAATTTGGTGAACTAAAGTCTTATCACTCATGCCTACTCAATCATGATTGAAAACTACCACCTATAGTAGGACTTGAGAAAGAGAGTGTGAATGTGAGAAACATATAGGGAGGTGAAGTGTAAGGACAAAAACAAACTCCATAAACTTGTTTCTTAAGGTTCCCAATCTATAGTCAATGTTTTAGTCATTAATATGGACAAAAGAGCCTATTGGCCTATTAGGCCCATTAATAAGCCTATACACATAAACTGAGGACATTTTCTTGATTGAGGTTGATGGAGCATTGAAAAAACATGAGGGAAAATAAGGAAAACATCAAAAAGTTTCTTAGATGGTAAGATTTTTAGTTGAGGTAAAAATGGCACTAAATTGAGCCACTAGGGCCATACAGGACTGACTACCCATAAACCCTAGACTAGGAGATAAGTGTATATAGAAGACAAGGTTGAAGATGAGACATGATCCCAAATATGTTACCATCTCCTAAGATCATATTATATGATATTATAATTTAACCACTACTATTGAAGGGTAGAAAAGGGTACTTAGGTCAACAATAATCAATCTAGGTAGTAACATTCAAGGCATAATTATGAGAGGAGAAGGCAAAGATGATGGTCCAAATATATGGAGGCAATTGTAGGATATTGAAACTAGGTGGAGAGGATGATGTGATGATGTTAGGGCCATAAATTTACCTACATGGTGGTTTAGACCCCTGAGACTCAATCTATGCCTATTAGACCTAAAGCCATTCTTAATGCTTCAAGACCCCACCTCTAACTTATGACTAACTTAGATCCTCCTAAATATAATTGAAATTAGGATAAGATGTGAATAGATTGTATATGTATTGAAGAGGATGTTTTAGGTAGAAGAGAGAAAGGAAGAGTTTTGATTAGTTCATCACCCACCTAGAGTTGTACTATACCTAGTCTACCACCTCAAGATACCACTTTCAACACTCAGCTATTTCATCATAAATGAACTCAATCTTAATAGGAGTTGGGGACCTCTAGACACTCAACATACATGAAGGAGATACTTGTTTAAAGGGGTTCACCTCTATGAATAATCATTAAGACTGCAACCATGTCTAGAAAGCTTGTAAGGAGTTTGAAGTCCTCCATCTTATGCTCATATATCTTCATACAAGATGCATGGGGCCCAAATATTTTCAAAATATTTTAGGGGATTTATGGGATAAATTTTCACGGAAATAAGTTATGGTATGGAGGTCTACACTCTATGAACCATTGTTAACATGGTAGACCTCCAAAACTTGCCTTAATCCCTAAGACATACCCAACTAGATAAAACTTAGGATATTTTCACTCAAACATAATATTTTAGCTTTGAAAACACATGAAACACATAGTAAACTCATATGAGACCTCAGATATGGTACTCAGTTGTATGGATAGGTGTATGAACCACTTTAAAATCATGATTTTATAGGATTTTGTGATGTTTTAAGGGTACATAGTTATTTCCAAGGTTTAAAATCATTGTACGAGGTACTAAGGGGCTTGTTTCACCTTCCCAAATCATGAATCACTCAAAAATATTCTTTAAAAGACTCTTACAAGTCTGCACCAAATAGGCAGTCTAGGAAGGCTAGTGGAAGGTGACCTAGTCACCTAGTTTAGCAAGGTTGTAGATGTATATTGCTTAGAAAGGCCTAGGTCATGATGGGTGTCACTTTAAGGACCTAATACATGATCAAATAATATTAATTAAGGCCCTACTTCATCTCTCATAACTATCCAAGCACCTAACATTATGTAACTAGACCTAACTGCCTAAGAGCCTATATGATCAACAAGAAGAGCTAGAAGTTGGCATAGAGGGGATACAATGAGGTCATTGTAGGGTAATTATACCATGTAACTAATGCATAAGGGTGAGTAAACACATTTCATGTCCACAATTGAAGACATGGTAATTTCTCAAGTCATATTTACATGCACAAGGGGGAATGGGATCCTCAATGAACCATGAAGGTCAACTTGGACCACATTTACACCTTATAACTGCCAAGGGAGAAGTCTTTAACCATATTTTGGAAAATTTATGCCTTGAATAAGTCAATTAAGTCTGCATCAACCTCTACTACTCCATCTCAAAGCCTAAAAGCTCATTGAAGATGACCAACACATGGACTGAGACATATGAGGACTATTATGGTTGCTATAACTATTATGTGAATAGCTTATGGTCATTTATGACCTATTATTTTCACCTATATGATAATTTCCCTCTCTCTCTCTTCTATTTATTCTATATATTTAGTCTTTAAGGCCATTATACATGTCCCTCACCTAGGTATGAGGAAACTCTGCCTAGATTCATTTCTCATAGACCTCTTTGACTGATTAATAAAATATTTTAGCTTCTTCAATATTGATCTAGTGTGTATATTTTTATTTTTATATGCATAAGTGATATAATTTATCCCTTTGTAGGTGCTTGCCACACCTAGATACTATAAGGTCATTTTGTGTAGGTCATATGATGTGTCAAAGGCTAGTGATCATATTTGAAGTGTAGCCTAGTTGGAAGTATCTCAAGATAGGGCTCTCATCCATCACCTCCAAGTTGTAACCATCCACTATTACCTTCATGTGAATCACTATTGTATAAAATCCTTAGAGAGAGTGTGTGTTTCAATTCAATTTTGGTCCATTAGTGTTGTTATAGATCAAATGGAGTGGATAATTATATTGGTGCATCACCATCCTTAGGTAAGGTTTCCTTATATGCATATTCTCTATCCCTTTTCACTCCAATCAGTAGACCTTATTGATTTGAGACCCAATAGATGCACCAGGGGAACTAGCCCCATAAACTAGAGGTCTAACCAAGCCATAGGTCACCCATAACCTTGGGATATTCTCATGTTACCCCAACCTTAGAGGTAGGCCTGAATAACCTCCTCCTAGGGTGTAGGTTAGAGTGTTAACATAGCCTAAAAAGTTACATTTTTCCTATAATAATGATTACATTAATGATTATGATCTTAATGATACTATAGATTGGTATGATCTTGATAATATTGATTATGTAGCCTATGAATATGACACATATGATATAAAGACTTCAGAGGCATCTCCTTGATGAGATCCTTGGGTTCTAGTGGAACTTTTCATTGTCCATCCCAAACATTCCAAAATGACAAAATAATAAAAAACATTAAAAAAACTAGAAATATTTTTGACATCTACATAATCTATTATCTCCTTATCATCTATGTGTTAATTCCATGTTGATGGATAACATATTATTTACTTTTACATATACGTATTTCATGCTTTTATTTGAGTATGATACAAGCATAGATATATACATGATTTATGCACTTTTAGATGTTGGGATTTCCCTTAACTCATGTCTCTAGGACATTGGGTACATCCACCTCTATGATAATGATACTTCTAGATTATATCATTCTATGGTCACTTTACATTATCATGTTTGAGATACTATGTACTTACACATGCCTTTATTCATGATTATATATTTCATAGGGTAATTGATATGCTATGGACTTGATATTTTTTGCTAGCACATTTGATCTATGGGATACAATGATTTATTTATATTAGTTTCTTATGCTTTCCTTTATGCATTTCTTTGAGTGTCTTACCTTCCTATTGTCTTGCTTGTTCAAGCATTTGAATATGCTCCTTTGTTTATGACCTTGTGCCTTTGATTGATTTCTTTGACATTTACATATGTCATCATTTTTTTCATGGACATTTCAATATGTCATTCTTGATTTTTTAGATATTTGACTAAATTTTGTCCCTTCGATTGTGCAAAATTTGAACATGCCCCTTGTTTACGATCTCTTAGGACCGTTGTATGTTGAATTAGTTTTGAATGCTCTTATATGTGTGCTTGTTTGCCTATTTAGATTGTCTTATTGATATATATACATTTACATGATATTTATCATGCATCTTAGGTCTTCATGTGACAACATATTCTATGCACTTCAATTTTACATTTACCTAGACTTATTTTTCTCTATGTTACATGGTTCTATTCATATACTATTCAATTGTCTTCTCATTTTGAGGTGAGGTAGCTACCAGTTCTTATATTCCCTCACCTCAAAGGGGGTGAATTTTAGTGGTGGCATGTCATATAGGAATGTTCTTCACATTTGGTATAGTTTTAAGATTCAGTGGGGGCATGCTTTGAAAACATGTTTTCCACACTTAATTCAGTATTCATCACACCCAGATTCAGTGGGGGAATGTTTTGGAAACATGTCCTTTACATTGGCACTTATTTTAGTTTTCATATTTATCCATATGTAGTGGGGGCATGTTATGGTAGCATGTTACCCACACTTGTGTAAAATTACAAGTTGGCCAAATCACACAATCATATGATTTAGATACATATTCATGATAGAATTCTATACATGGGTATCATTTTTATACATAGTTTTAGCATGATACATATCTAAGGTGCATATGTTATGAAATGTGTGACTAATATTACAAATCCAAATGAATTTCAGATTTCAAAACTCTTCTATGGACTGTCATCACCTACCAGTTTAGACTATTATAAACTATATTAAGCCAATTTACTATAGTAGTTGGTTCACTTTTGATATGGTTAAGGTGATTAAATCACTCAATTTTATCAATTTATAGGTTGGAATTGATTCCATCACTTAGCCTCACCAAATATATGGTATGGGTTAATATTGTTCACTCATGCTCACTAGGTTATAAGTATGATTGGGTTATGATTGGGTTGCACGATTGAGCTAATCTCAATTATTAGGTGGCAACTCACCTTTTCTCCAAGGTTAGGGGCATATGCCTTCTAATATTTCTCTATCTATATTTATATGCACTTTCCAAATTTATATATTTTTCATAATCTTATTTTTAGAGACTTACAATGATACAACTTTTCAAATCAACTTGCCAATAGGCAAGGTGGTTGCATAGATACATAGGTGTACTCTAAAACCTTGCTCTTTCAATTTCAATATTTTTCAATGATTTCAATTTAAGATTATGTGCATTGATTATATAATATAACATGATATTGGTTTCAATTCAGCCACCAGAAAAGAACTCAAATTGGGTTTACATAAACGTAAGTTTTATTATACACACCTGAGTACATATTTCTTCTCCTTTCAACTAAAAATTTCATTATTAGATTAAAGGGGGGTAATTTTAGATGATATTTATAAATTATATATCACCTCAATCTTATACACTTGAAAAACTCAAAACTTTTTTATTCCTATCAATTATATACATTTCACACTTTCATAAATTTGCATGTGCTTTATCTATGCCCCTTGGCCTATCTCTTGGTCTGACTAATCTTATGTTGATGACCCATACCTTCTATCTTACCTAGAATACTTAAAATATGCTCACCTTATGCCCTTACAAGTTTTGAGTTTGTACATGTTTTCTAGCTACTAAGACACAAGCATCAATCCTAGATCCATATATTAACACTAGTGCCCTACCCTGACGTAGGTGTCCAATACCTTAAAGTCATCAAATTTACAAATGAAACATATCCTCATGGTCAGCCTAAGTAATTTTATGTGATATATTACTCGATAGGAGTGGTATATATTCATAGTCATTCCTCAACTAACAGTCATACCAAAATGCATTCAAATAGCATTCAATTGAGCAAATATTCCCTATTATTCCTATTTCCATATCAATCATAGGGACTACACATGTATAGGTATTGAATACTAAATGAGAATCCTAAGAGCCTAATTTGCTAAGTTATAAGCTAGGTCATTATTGTACTTATTTTTCACATATTGTACCCTTATGCACACAAACCAACACATTAGGGGAGAACTACATCAGTTAGAGGCCTTCTTTGGAGTAATGTTTATTTAGGAAACACCCATTGACAGAGGGATATTTGGGGTTAGTTTAACATTGTGAGCCTACTAACCCATTTTTTCCAATGTCACTACAAAGATGAAGAACTAGGATTTTTCCATTTCATCAAGAGTGATAGTCTATTACCCATATCTAAATATACTAGAGTGAAGGTGAAGATAAACATATAAGCATCCAAGTGGCCACATCTTTTTCTAGTAGGTATTTTGTATAGGAAACCTACACCCATTTTAGATAGTAGTGTTGACACTAATGTCCAAGGCTAATGCTAGTGCTTAAAAATCTAGAGGCACTCAATCTAGAATTTGGTGACTATTCTAGAATCCTCTTCTAGTATACTTCTTGTGTGTTCTAGATCCAAAACTATGTTATCATCAAAACCAAATAACTACATTATTTCTTTGTCATTTCCAAATCTAGCATAGTCATACTTTCTATTTTTAGTCTATCTTAATTTAATAAATTTAGTATATGTTATATCTGAATTTAAAATTTAATTAGCGTATTTTAGATCTGATTATCACCCTTGTGCATTGTCATTTCTATATTCTTAACCCTAACTACCCAAGTAGGATCCACATCTAATTTAGGGTTAAATAATCACCTAGTCCCTGGGCAGGCATATATATATTTTATATGAGATTCAAAAAATTTAGTGATGAAAGTTGTATATTGAAAATATGCTACTAGTCTAGATTGTGCTATAGATGGGACAATAATTCAAACATTGACAACCCAGTTAGCCTTGGCTAGGCATATTTTTGTGATATATGACATTTTTATTAAAAAATTAATTAAATGAAAAATAATGTAATTTTTTTTATAAATGTAAACATTTTGGGATTTTTTATCAGTTTAAATATAGGATCAATCATTATACGATTATTATGCAAGCATGATAGTTTTACTTGTATAAAATTGAATTACATGATCACCAATATAATTTGTTTTCACATGGGCTATATCTATAAAATTAATATGAATAAAAAATATTATAGTTTATTTAGATATTTTTTGCACAAAATAAATATATTAAAAATTATTTATTGGTGGTATATTTTATAGATAATATTATGTTTGCAAGGAAATTATTGGTATTTGAAGTGAAAGGATATTTGTTTATATGGTTTTTGGAATCTAAAGAGTAACCAAAGGTTGTTAGTTCCTTGTAAGTGAATTAAATGAGAATTCAAGTATTAAAATGAAATGAAACTAAACCTCTCTTACCTAAGTACTAGGGGGAGCTTAACACAATGAAAAAAATACAAATAAGAGATAAAAACATACAACAAATTTACCTCCCTTGTCAAAATTAGTGTTCACTTATGGGCATAAAATTTCTTTCTCATCTTATAGCATTAGATACTTTGATCAATGCATTCTACATCTTGGTATCATTTCTCTAAGACCATATGTGGCTTTGCTTTTCTTTGCTTGGCTTGGCTTGGCTTGGTGTGAAGCTTTTTTATATAAATTTGGCATTATAACATTACTTTGATGGCTTATTTAAGTCATTCTTGTAGAATAACCTTACACACAAAATCTTCTTTGGTTAGAGTGAGGGAACTTGTATTTATAGGTATCAAAACTAACTCTAACCCTAGGGAGGTTAGGTTTATTTATAACTTTGGTTGAGTCTAAAATAACATAGGTTGAGTTTAAGCTAACCTTAGGCTGGGTCAAAGAAATTATGAAGGTTTGACAACAAATCTTTAGATATTTATGAGCCATGACAACTTATAGAAGATATTTATGAGGTTATGACTTGAAAGAGTGTGCCAAGATCTTTGAACAGATTTCATGCAATCAATGTTGAATCTTGTGAGGAAGTGTGAGAGCTCCAAAATTCCAAGAGAGGAAAAATATGCATTAACCTATCTATTGTAAAATGTGAATGAGTCAATTGATTGAGAGATTCTTTATTAACCTTCCAAAAAGAAAAAGTGGGGTACATATAGGGAAAATTAGGGCAACATGAGGAAGCCCCTAATTTTCCTAATTAACTAATTAAAATTAAATATAATTATCCTATGGACCCTTTATAACTAACCTAAGGAAGATTAAATAACATAGAATGGCCATACGATCGTGTAGGTAAAACCTAGTGGAAAAAACCACTACACCAACACCGTCCCTTAAACATAGCTTAGGTGAGATGAGATTATGAACCTCCATAGGAGGAAGAAGAAGATGGAGCATCACTAACCCCAATGAGAGCTCTTAGATGAAAAAAATTACTCTCTATGAATGGCTTAGTTAGAATATCTACAATCTACTCCGATGTTGGACAGTATCAAAGATCATTGACTTACTCATTGATAATTTCCTTGATGAAATGGATGTGAATCTCTTTGTGCTTGGTATTTTGATGGAGAATCAAATTCCTAAAAATTTGGATAATGTTTTCGTTATCATAGTAGATGATTGTTGCATTATGAAACTGGACACCAAACTCAATGAGAATCCCTTGAAGCTGGATTGCTTCAGTGGTGGCATTGACAACCCCTCTGTATTTTGCCTTTGTAGATGATAAAGAAATTGGATGTTACTTCTTGTTTGACCAACTTATTGGACCCAAACCAAATGAGAAACTATAGCTTTCTTGACAACCTCATGCATCAAACTCCCTGGTAAGATCCTCTATGCATTCATCTTACTAGTTTTTCTTCTGTCTTGGCTACCATTTTTGACCTTGGAGGAATTTTTTAAATCACCCTTGAAACTTGTGTTAGAAGGCCTTTGATGAAAAATATTTTCATATATATTATCTAGGTTTTTTGAGATATAAAATGGGTTGCTTTTATATTTTTGAGAAAGTTTGTATATTTTCCTAAAAATCAATTTCTTCCATCTAGTCAGACATTTGTATAGACGAAGTAATCAAGCCTGCAAACCCTGGTTTACTCTTCATAGACCAATTTGGGTTATCAAAAGGCAATTACTTGATTCCAAACCAAATCAAGTTTTCAAAGTGTAATAACTTACTTTCAAACAAAATTAGGATTTCAACATTACTTTACTTTCAATTCATGAAGTTAAGTAAGCAGTCCAAGAAACTTGAATTACACTGCTTGGAAGTAATCGAGCTTCTCCAATACCATAAATATAAGTAATAAGGCTTCTCAACCTCAAAAAATTGATTACAAACTAAATTAGGTTCTTAGCATTACTTTACTTCTAATTCATGAAGTTAAGTAAAGCAGTCCAAGAAACCCGAAATACACTATAGGAAGTAATCGAGCTTCTCCAAGGCAACTACTTGGAAGTAATCAAGCTTTTCCAAGGCAATTACATATAATTTATCGAGCTTCAATAGTCAAAATTCACAACCCAAAAATACACTATAGGAATTACTTAGGATTCTCTAAGGAAATTAATTATAAGTAATAGGGCTTCAACAATCAGACTTCACAACCCCAAAATACACTACCAAGAAGTAATCAGGTTTTCCAAGGTTGACTACTCATTTAATTTTTTAAGTTGCAGCAATTTGAAACCCCAAATTAAATTTGTTCAAAGAACCTAAAATACACTACCAAGAAGTAATCAAGTTTTCAAAGGGCAATTACTTATTATTATTTTTAAGTAAAGTAGTTATAAGAACCCAAAGTAATGAAGTTGTAAGAACCCGATTTACACTAGCAAGACCCACTCGAGTTTTCAAAGGGCAATTACTTATTACTTCTTTTTAAAGTAAAGTAGTAAGAACCCAAAGTAAAGTATTGTTGAAACCTGAGTGATGTTCAAGAGGGTGTCAAATTTTAGGTGAAAGGTAATGAATAAACAGAGTAAAGTTTGGAAAACAAATTTCCATTTTTGGAAAGGGTCTAGGAATATGTGGGAGTAAGAACCAATAAGTGCTATAAATATCAATCCATATCTCCTTTTTGGGTGCCATTTTTTTTTTAAAGTGTATATTTTCTCAAGCTCTATGCATTGGTAACATTGTTTTAGAACTTTTATAACTTCCATTTTTCACATGGTGTAATAGCTTAAAACTCTCTTCAAACCTTTGTACCTTTCCTCTTGGATGCATTATCAACTATGCCCAACATCCCTCTCATAATTTCTCACACTAATTGCTCATAGAAGCATTCTCAACTATGCTCAATGTCTAAGACTGAGCGTGTGTACATTAAAACTTTAGGGGGTATTCTTGATAGTTCAAGGGGTACTTGTACTGTGTTCCTTCTATTCTTTGCTTTCATTTCAATTCTAAAATTTGTCTCATTATAATCTATACTAATGGATATAAACATCAAACCACTCACACCATTTAACTATCTATAATCGAAGTCTAAAATACAACTCACTTTGAGAGGTAAAGGACTCTATCAGATTACTATGGGTGAGGAAATTGAGCCATATATATATGTAAAAAAGGTTAAGTGGTATAATAGATGTGATGAGGTCTATGGGTTTCTGTGCCTATTAATATATCTCAACTTCTTGTTTCATGTTGAATCTACAAAAACTCCAAACAAAGTCTAGACAATCCTAGACAAGTTTTTTGGAGTGCAAGACATAATGAGCTAGAGAATGAGCTCATCACATTGAACCCAAGTGACTATGAAACCCTAAAAGACTTATTTACAAATTTTAAATCACTGAGAGTGTAATTGAAATAATGTGTCATTGAGAAAATAGATGACCAGTTGATTATATTCATGCTTGTAAAACTAGGTCATGGCTATTCAGTTTTCATCTCTACATTTCATGCTACCAAATGTGCACTTTAATCCACATGGAAAATGCCATAATTTGATAATTTTGTTGCTGATATGACTTAGGAAAAAGATAATTTTGTTCAAATGGGTGCATTGAAGTCTTTAAAATCACATGCCTTGATTATCAATCAGGACAAGAAAAATCCTTCTAATAGTGGCAAACAAGAGAAGAAACAGTCTAAACCTAATCATGAGCACAAGAATAAAAAATTAGATGCCAAGTCAAAGGCATCATAAAATTATTCCTCCTCAAGGGGGAAACCTAAGAAGGAGAAACTCAAATTCAAATTTTGTAAAAAACTTGGGCATGATGAATCTTAGTGCATGAAAAAGAAGATTGACACCTTGACTAAGATGCCTGAGAAGAACAACATCAGTGTTCCTAAATCCTCATCTTAGAACATGTCCACATAAGATTTTACAAAGGAAAAAGATAGAATAAAGCATAAAAATAAGGGCAAGGCACTTGTTGCAATAGCTTATCAACCTTCAAATTGGGTTATTGACTCACGTGTTACCTATCACATGGCCTCCTCAAAGGATCTATTTTCAAAAATAGAGCCATGTTTTATGCCTTCAATTCTCATGGGTGATGACACTTTGATAGAATCCAATGGCAAAGGATCAATAGAATTAAGTGATGGGACCTTCAATGATGTTTTATGTATTCATTAACTATCCACCAATATTCTATCAGTATAACAAATCACTCACATAGGTGCAAGGAAGTGAGTTAAGTTCACACCTAATTCAATGGTCATCAAGGAGCTACACAGTGACACTATAGTGGATTATGGGAAGGTCAATAATTAGTCTAGGCTATATACCTTCTCACATTTTTCCCTAGATCAACCCTCAATTACACTTCTTACTCATCCAAATAGAGTAAGTAAACTATGGCATAAATAGTTTGGCCATTTAAACTACCATTACCTAGAGAAACTCAGTCATCAAGACATGGTTTTAAAGTTAACTAAAGTCAAATTCTTAGATGGCCTATGCAATGGATACATTCTTGGCAATCATCTAGAATATAAATATGATAAGGGCAAAGCAAGGAGAGATGAGTAGAAGCTAGAAATTATCCACAGTGACTTAGCAGGGCCATTTCTAAAACCTTCATTCAATAAGACAAGATACATACTCATATTCATCGATGAATTTTTGAGGTACACCTAGGTGTTTTTTCTCAAAAAGAAGCTTGAGGTCTTTGATCATTTTAAGGACTTTAAGGCACTTGTGGAGAAGTAGTCATAATGTTCCATTAAAATCTTAAGGACTGATAATGGAAAAGAGTATGTCAATAACATGTTTGAGTAGTTTTTCACATCAGAGGGGATTCAGATACAACACACAGTTCCATACAATCCTTAGTAGAATGGTGTGGCTGAACATAAGAATCATACCTTAAAGGAAGTGGAAAACTATATGCTTCAATCAAAGCCTCTTGCTCCTCAGTATTGGGTCAAAGCAATCAACTATGTGTGATACATTAAAAATTGAGTTCCACACAAAGGTTTAAAGTGAATCACTCCTTTTGAAGCTTGGGATGGTCACAAGCCTATAGTAGATCACTTTTGAGTGTTTGGATCACTAGTAATGGATCATGTTCCCAAGAATAAATGCAAGGCAATGGATCCTCAGATTTAGTCTTACATCTTTGTGGGGTATGCAAAGGGTGTTAAGGGATATAGGATTGTCCATCCTAAAAATCATAAGTTATTCATTGGAAGGAGTTTCAATTTGTAAGAGGGCCCACTTAAACATAATCTTGGCACTCCAAACTCTTCAAAAGTCTCACTGGACATTGATTCCACTTTAGACATTGATACAGATCCACCTCAAGATCCTCCTAATGATGAGGATGACTCTTCCTCTTCTTTAAGTTTAAGAGATGAGAGTAGTGATGAGGATTCTCCTCCTCCATCTCACACTCACACTACAGATGATGAGGACTCAGCTCTTGATTTTCTAATCTCATATAATTTTGGTCCTATTTGGGCTAGATAGACACTTCAAAGCATTGGAGGATGGGTTGGAAATCCATTAGATATAAGGTAGACTTGGTCCCTTTTTTAAAAGGAAGAAAATTGGTCCATTGCAAATGGGTTTATCAAACCAAGTATGGTGTAGATGGGTCAATCGATAAGTACAAATATTGACTAGTTACAAAGGGGTTTTATTAGGTGCTTAGCATAGACTACACTAACACATTTTCTCTTATTGCCAAGATGATGTCTATAAGACTCACTTTAGCCATCATAGTCACACATTGATGGGATGTTAACCAAATGGATGTAAAGAGTGCTTTTCTACATGGTGACCTCAAAGAAGAGATATATATATATGGAGTAACCACAAGGCTTTATGGAAGATACCTCCTTAGTTTGTAGACTTAAGAAATATATCTATGGACTCAAATAGGCCCCTTAGGCATGGTATGCCAAGATGGACTCCTTTCTCCTCACAGTCGAGTTTACTAGATGCTACTCAGATCTAAATGTCTACATATTATGACAAGATGATTATTTATTGATCCTAGTTCTCTATATGGATGACTTATTGATTATAGGGAGCTCACAATCATCCATCTCAGTAGTGAAAACTACACTTTCAAATAAATTTTCAATGACAGACATGGGATTGCTACACTACTTTCTCAAGATTGAAATCATTCAGTCAGATTCTGGGATAACCTTATCACAATCCAAGTATTCTCTTGATTTGGTTATGAGGTTTAACATGTATGATTGTAAGCCAACTCCTACTCCCTTCTTATCTGGTGTGAAGCTTGAGGCTGATTGTCCTACACCACTCATTGATGTAACTTTGTATCGACAAATTGTGGGCAATCTTATATATCTCATGCACACTAGACCTAACATATACTATGCAGTTGGGCTAGTCTCCCAATTTATGTAGGAGCCACATGAGTTGCAATGGAAGGTAGCAAAGTATATTCTTCACTACATTCAGCATTTGTACAATTATGGGATACAATATGGAGTAGGAATAGAGGTTGATTTGATTAGATACATAGCTTTAGATTGGGCTAGAGATATTCAGAGCCAAAAGTCCACTTCAGGCTATAGTTTTTCACTTGGTTTGGGTCCAATAAGAAGTAACATCAAATTATTTTATCACTACAAAGGTAGAATATAGAGGGGCTATCAATGTCACTATTGAAGCAACCTGGCTTTAAGGGATTCTCACTAAGTTTGGTGTCCAATTTCATAAGCCAAAAATCATCTACTATGACAACCAAAGCACTATCTAGATTTTCAAGAATTTGATTCTCCATCAAAGGACCAAGCAAATAGAGATTCACATGTATGTTATTAGGGAACTTATTAATGAGCAAGTCATTGATCTTTGATATTGTCTAACATCAGAGTAGATTGCAGATATTCTAACCAAGCCATTCATTGAGAGTAAATTTGTTCATCTATGAGCTCTCATTAGGGTTAGGTCTGCTCCACCTTCTTCTTCCTCCTATGGAGGTTCATCACTATGTACTTGGGTACCTCATCAGGCTTTCAATGTTGAGACCCAATTCTCATCTCACCTAAGCTATGCTTAAGGGGAGGTGTTGGTGTAGTGATTTTTTCTACTGGATTTTGCCTACACTAACATGACTCACTTTTTCTTGGATTTTAGGAATTAATAAGATATTTTATTAACTTCCTTGAATTTAACCTCATGTTTATTAAAAAAACCCTTTTTAGATAAATTTAATTCACTAATTCAACTTGGAATTTTTACTTAAGCAAGCTAATTGAGATTTAATTTTTAATTAGTCTTGCTTAGGGTTTTTGGCTTTCATGAATTATTTTAAAATGTTTTGCATTAATAGATCAATAGGTCAAGAATGTCAATTTACTAGGTCATAATTTCACTAGGGTTTAATCTAATATAGGTTATTAGTGCATATAGGGTAATACCCTAAATAAGCAAGCCTCGACATGTTTTTGGGTAATTAAATCCCTTACATGGATAGAATTGGGAAATCTAGATGATTTCTAGGCTTAATTTATATCATTTTCTTTAAATTGATATGAATCTTGGTTTAGACATGAAAGTGGTCACAAAGGAGTGTCTATAATTTGCCCCTATTTAAAAAGGCATTATGAGACACAGGTATAGTAACATATTTTTAAAGAATGAAAAATCCATTAAACTGAAAGGTTCATGCCCTAAAAGGTATTAAATTAACCTTAGATGCCCCTTCAATGGAGTGGGAATAAAAATAGAGTCATCAAACATTACCTTGAAATGAATAAAATGGTATGATCTAGTGACAATGGGAGTGGAACTACTAATTTTCCCAAAGGTGGTCATAATTAGAAATGGATGGTTAAAACATTGATTTTCCCAAAGGTAGTTATAATTAGTAATAGAATATAAGACACTGATTTCCCCAAAGTCAATTATAATCAATCACATAGGCTTGTGTCCTAGTAGGGTAGACAGGTTGAAAAATAATGATTTACCCAAAGGTGGTTATAATCATTAAACTAGTTGAAAAAGAATGATTTTCCCATTGGTAGTTATAATCATTCTCATATTTAATCACATGATTTTAAAACTATTTTTCCCCTAAAAAGTAAAATATATCATTGATCAATCGAAAAATAATTTTGTTGTATCTGGTTAAACTGGCAAGAGGAGCCTATGCCAAATACTTATAAAATGGATTTATGCTAAGCTGGCAAAGAATAAACTATTTCTATCCTAAGTGTGAGTATGAAAATACACGTTCAAATAAACATGTTTTATAGGTATAAAAATAATGTTGTTAAACAAGTCTTGGAAGAGGCCCAAAAAGATAGTCTAGTGATAAAATGACCAATAAATAAGGCATGTAGGATCAAACGACCTATAAAGTAGAACATAGAGGTAAAAAATAGACCTCCTAAATGAGAAAAAGGAAATTTAGGCACTAGGGGGTGAATTTCCAATTTTTAGGCTATATATTCACACCATGGGGTGAAAAATAATTCATTTTCACTTAGCCCCATTGAGATTTGAGCTTTGGTTCTGTGCGCAAGCTAGCTAAGAGAAATGGCATGTGAATGAGGAGGATGGCATGTCAATGACCAGGTGAGGGAGCACAAGAAACCTCTACATGATGGGACACCAATGTGCATCTTGAACTTCATCATTAATGTCATTTATTGTGCATTTATGGATAGTTTTAGGTTAAAAATTAATGAAGTTATCATTTGCGTTTTTGGTAAAATGATGGATTCACAAGGGAAATCAATGACTTCATAAAAAGTCATCATTCTTAAAAATGGTGATTTCATCAAAAAACTTTGGAAATCATTGAATCAGTGATTATACCCATTTTTAGGTGAAGTTGCCATTTTTTTGAAAAATGAAAACAACAATTTCACCCAAAAATGGTCAAAAATGCCAAAACTATGACTTCAACATTTAGAAAAATGGTGACTTCACCTTAGAAGGCAAAATAACTCACTTAGGGGACTAAACAAGGGTCCAACCTCTAGGAAAGAGGTGAAAATAGGCTTGTTATGGTAGGCACAAGCTTAAATAGTATCATAAATATAGGTTAACACTAATCTATATGTGATTACAGGAATGGTTAGCAATTTTGATGGCATGGGAGTGATGTTCCCATTGCTTATGCACACTATAGATTTAGATGGCAGATATGATTGGATTTTGTAGGATCCAAACTTGTAAGGCATGGTGTGGATGTTAGTTATTCACATAGATTGGGCATATTTGAGCACATTTGCAAAGTGGTGGCATAATGAGACTTAAAATTTCCATTTGTTAATTGGAGAGGCCACCATCACTCTTGAGGATACCAAATGCATCTTCAAGCTATCAATGAGAGGATGTAGGATCTTCTAGATGGATTTAGATAGTGATATGATATTTTAGATGACTTGGTTAACTATCAAGGTATTCCCATGGTTTATAAGAAGGTAAGTATCCATTTTATTGAGATATATACAAATTTGAGATAATATGACCTAGCCCCTAGGTTTTCTTTACCACCAACACTGATCAACAGGGAAGTTATGGTATTGATCTCTATTATCAATGGCATCTTATTACCTGACAAGAGCATATGATATTTGCATATGGAACTTAGAGGCATGATTTGTAGTATGATGGATGAGGCCACATGATTTTTATGGGGGCCATCTATATTGGCTCAATTATATAAGGAATTTCATATGGTGGCATATCATAGAGGGTACAACATTGGAGTGCCTACACTACTAATGGTTTAGGGTTGGAACCATATCTTGATAGAGTGGCTAGTGGGCTAGAGATGGGTTTGGGATCTAGAGGAGCCATTGGCATATGGGTATGCATAGACTAGAATAAGATGATGAGGATACCATAGAGAGATACACTTATACCATTGTATGTTTGATGAGATTACACCATAGTTCTTTATCTAGAGGCCATATCTTTTTTATTAGTTCTAATGGCCTAGGGATGGTTGCTATATATCCTATATGACATCTAGATGTTTTATAACAAATAAGAAGTCACACATTATAAAGGGGTATCTTCCCAATTAGGTACTTTGGTATTTTGGTAGGATACAAGATGTGCCAAAAGAACATAGGTGGTTCACTCATATTACTATAGAGATCGATTGTGACACTCCAGTCATTTAGAGGAGTGTATCTATGTCTAGTTATCTAAGTGTTCCATATATATCATGGGTGTATGCAAGGGGGCTAGTATATGTAGGGGTCACACCTGAGTATATTCACTAGTGGGTATAGGTGTACCCATTAAGGCTTACCATCTTAGGTCATGTAAGTGGTTAGATGTAGATAGATATTGATGATGTTAAGGTTGATACTAGTAATAAGGCTTGTGATAGTGGTAGTAGTTGACACAATAGTTTAGGTGAGGAGGGTGATGATGATGATGGATTTGGTAGAGGGGGTGATGGCTTTAATGGATAGGATGACATATGAATCATGATGGTGCTAGATCTCAAAAAGATAGGTATAATAGTTACTTATGTTGATCTAGTATAGGCAAGGCCATCTAGTATAACTAGGGTAGGTATGGACACTAGTATGCTCGATGAAGATATCACTACCAAGGTGGGGGGAATCATAGGTTTAGAGTGGAATTTGGCAAATTTACAGACCACACTAAACATATGTGATGAATATATGACTTGTATTCAATCAAAAATTATTTGGCTAAAGTTTAAGGTGGCTAATATGGTTTAGATATAGGCCCAAATGACATCAAAGAGAGACCAAGCCATATCAAATAGATATTATGCTTTGATAGATGTTTAGAGGCTCTGGTGAGAGTGTGATGTGGCTTGAAGAGATAATACATAGGCAAGTTTTTCCAAGATTATTCTTGAGAGACCTCAAGCTAAGGATGAGGCCTCATGCTATCATAGGGAATATGAGACTACTATTTTGAGGGACTACTAGATAACCACTTTTGAGGTATGGGGTACCTAGAGGGTTAGTAGTAGATCAGGTTAATTGAGGACCAAGACACATGTTACAAGAGCCTCAAGTCAATCTATTCATCAACCACAAACACCTACACCACTAGGGCCACCTCTAGCTACAAGTCATATGGATTCTAAGATTAGGACTTGATCACTATATCTTTGTTGGCATTTTGGCACATGGTTTTATTTTTTAACTCCATGATGATATGTATATATTTTCTATGAGTATGAAATTATTGAGATATATTGACATTTATATGGGGTCCTTCATGGCTTGTGTACATGGATAGATTGTTTTTTTGATATATTAATTGGATCTATTTTTTTATCTTGTCCATCTCATGTTTAGCATTATGGATGTTTAACATTGTTGATGTTTTTGTTAATTTAAACGTGTATGCTCTTTCATTTATTGTATTTTCCATGTATATGATATGCTTCTCTATTTTTATCTTCTTATGTCATATGAATTATATGTATGCTTATTTAGAGACACATTTGTATCAACACATTATAAATCATATTGATCTATTACTAATTGATTTAGCCTATGTTTGGTAGTTGGTTGGTTTTAATCTCAGAGAAGTACTATCTACTGCATTAATCGATAGTGCTTATTGGCTTGATGTTTTTTATATATTATGATATTATGCATCATAATTATGAATAACTATAATAACATTGTATATCCTAAGCATATAAAAATTAGTTTAGATACAAATACGAACAAACTAGGAATAAGATATGAACAATCAAATCCTAAGTGTAAATATAAAATAAATAAACCAAGTGTATGACTATATACAAAAATTCAAAACCTAAGCACAAGATATGGATCATCAAGATTCAAGTGTAAATAAAATGTAATAAAACTATGACAATTGAAAAAGGCACAAAAAACCGAAAAGGCAACAATAAAATAAAAACAAATAAATAAGAACCAACCAAACGGACATAACAAATAAAATAAACAAACAAGGCTATACAAACAAAATAAACAAACAAGACCAATGCATACAAAGGCAAACAAACTAATATAAAATAAATGATAATATATAAATAAGTGAGTCCCAATGTTAGTTACAAATAAAATAAATAAATTATTCGTGCATTTTTAATAGAGGTGTTACCCTTGGAGATAGGGTTACCCCTAGGCTAGGTAACAATGACACAGGTAAAACAAAATAATAAAAAATGGTATAAGGTTTCCCCTAGGCTATAGGGAAACAACAACAAGGGGTATAATTGTAAAAGGTTGCTCCTAGGCTATTATGGAGTGATGACACAAACAAGATGGTAAATATTTCCCCTAGGTTATAGGGGATAATGACACAAATAAAAAAAATAGAGGGGAATATAATAAATAGGAAGGGGTAACTGAGTTTAATCTAGATGCACTAGGTAAGTGTACGTTGCATATATAATCCCATAGACACTAGGTCTAACATGAAATTTAGGCCAAATGTAGTTATTCTAGGGTATGGGATAGAAGAAAAAAGATGATAATTGAAAGAGGATGATTCTAGAGGAATATGGGAATGGTCTCACAAAATGGTAAGTGCGTATGAAAGATGTGGGGTGACACTCATAGTCATGAAAACATTAACACATAAATTTTACAATCACGAGAGCATGATTTAGTCTAAAACCACACTAAAAGATAAGAGACGAGCATCCACTAATGAACTAAATTGATAATTCATAGTGTTTACTACATATATGGCTTGGAATGAGATTGAGATTATAAAATAGTGAGAGCATTGACTTAGGTTGCTCATAAAATAGCGAGAGTGTTGGCTAAGGTTTCTCACAAAATGGAGAGAGAGAGTAAAAAAAAATAAGGACAGGGAAACTAAAGGATAAGTTATTAATTATGAAATAGTTATAAGACCCAAAATCCTTAAGGCAAAGAAGTGGAAATGGTTGACCTAACTTGAGATACCTCGTGTATCTAAGTATTGTTTACATAGTCCATATAGACCTCAGGCTAATATAGTTCTCCTATAAATGGGAGGAAAATGGAAAAGGTGGTCAAGAAATGAAGCTAGATAGGTAAGAAAGCCCATCCTAGAAAGTTTTGAAGTCTTTATATCTTGCATGGAAATTTTAAGACAATTTTCATGATTTTGTGATTTTCCTAGGTCTTTTCAAATGTTTAGGGATTTTGGAAATGTTTCAAATGTTTTTTGAAATTTTTGAGTCATCTCAACTCAATGGATAATTATGAGATATTTCTTACAAAATATCAAGAGCATGGCTTAGGGTGATTGTAAAATAGTGAGAGCATTCAAACTTAAGCTACTCATAAAATGGTGAGAGCATTCAAACTTAAATTGCTCATAAAATGGAGAGATCATTCAAATATAAAGTGCTCAAAAATAGTGAGAGCATTCAAACAAGGGTGGCTAAGCTGTCCTTAAAAAAACTAAGTATTTCCTACATAGTCCAAATGGATATCAAGCCACTACAGTTCCACCTATAATGAGGGATATGACTAAGTACCAACAAGTTTAGGAATAGGTAAATGGCAAGGTGATGTGGAAATACATGGTAAAGGCGTTGTTCCTAATTTTCCCCAAGGTGGTTATAATCACAAAATAATGATAAGGGTCAGTGGTACTAATTTTCCCAAAGGTGGTTATAACTAGTATCATGAGTAATGATATAAAATGTAACAATAAATGAAGGATGTAGTTACCAAGACCACTATCATACTACTTTCACATAATACCATTCAAAAGTTTAAATCTAAATCAACTACTGAAACTGCATCTAATATCAACCATTGAACATTTTTAAAATACAAATGAATCAAAACCAAGGCTAAAAGTGATAAGGTTTAGCTCAAAAGAACTTGGTGGAAATAGGCTAAGGTATGGGGGGAAAGGTATATTGTATAATAATAATAGGTATAGTGTGGTATAACTTAAATAATCCTTAATATAATAATTCAAGTCCCTCAAGTGTAATTTTTTTTGAGGTGTAGTATGTTCATCAGTTCATCTCCTTTTGGTGTGGTGAGTCTGTATGTTCTAAAATCATAGCTATAAATAACCACATAAGGCCCTAACTAGTTAGGTTGAAACTTTCCTTTATTATTTATCTCAACATTGACATTCTTTTGATTTTCTTTTAATACAAGGTCACCCAACTCAAATTCTTGATGCTTAACATGTTAATTGTATTGGACTCATAATCTATTCTGATATACTTGAAGGTTATTCAAGGCATCCATGCACTTTCCATCTACTAATTATATCTCTTTCAAATGAACTAATCTATAGTCCTCATCATCAATGATGTGATGTAGTTAAATCTAGAGAGAAGGCAACTTGACCTTGATAGGAAGAATGGCCTCAATGTCGTAAATAAGGGAATATGGGGTATTTCCTATTGGAGTACAAAAGATGGTACGGTACACCCAAAGGGTATTAAATAACTACAAGTGTCAACTATGATCAACATCATTAACAATCTTCTTTAGAATATTGACAATAGTCTTGTTATAAGTGTTAGGTTGTGGAGCTAAAAGCTTCACTGATGCAAGAAGGGAAGGAGGTTGCAGAAGGGTTGCAGAGTGTCACAGACACCGGCGTCGGTCAGGCCAACCGACATCAGCATGATAAGGCAGTAGAGCAACCGACGTCAGTCATTAGTCAGCCAGCATTGGCGACCACTAGGCAGACAGGGACCGACGTCGGTCACTTGTGGTTTGAGCTGCGAGTATATTACAGGCAGTTAGTTGATGAACCAAGTGTTTGCATGTTTAGAGCCAATTTTAGACTGAGAGATACAGATCTAATTATTGTAATTGGATGTCTAATTATTGTTTGGATGAGATCTATATATTAGATTCATGGTTGTATTGTAAATTAGTGATAGAGAGTAAGAGAGCAATATTATAAGCTCCTTCTGTGTGTGAGGTGAGCAATGGTGTGTTCCTCCTAGTGCCACAATACCAAGTGTGGGTGCTGGATTGGAGAATCAGTAGGGTTCTTCATTATGTATGATCTTGGTCATCAGGTGAGCATGGCTTCTATAGGAGATCTACATGGTAAGTAAGATCATTGATTTGTAGGTGTATGTGTGTGCAAGGTCAAGGTTCACAGGTGTGTAGAACCAGTTTGATTTACAGGTGTGCAAGATCAGAGAGGATAGCAACACAATAGGGAGCAGAATTAGGTGAGATCTACTTGGAGTACAATGTGTACTCAGATAGAGCAAGAGAGGAAGGCAAGGAAGATCATTCCATAAGTAAGGTCTATTGAGGTGCAAGTTATTGCAGGTTCAGGAGAGATCTACTTGAAGTACGTTGAGTACTTGTGGAGTGCATGGAGCATTTGTGGTGTGCGTGGAGCACAGGTGTAAGGTGAACACCAACTCAGTGTTTGAGTTGGGTGTTGGGACCTAAGAGAGAGAGCTTTGAGGAGAGAATTACTGTTCACTTGAGGTGTGGGAAGCCTCTGAAGAGGTGGTGGAGAAGAAGTGGCATCTTCTTTATTGTATTCTTTTCTGTATGAGTATTAATACAAGTTGTGTATTGTCTCGCATATCTTGTGTTATTTCTGGATTCTAGTTACTTGTTGATTCTGGTTATTTCCACATATTAAGTTGCTTGTATTTGGTAATCAATTGTGTGCTTCTGGTATTCATATCCCAACAAGAAGCCTTATCTTGGTTGTTACCTTGTGGGTAATAGGTAGTGTAAAAATATTATTTGATGTGGTATTGGACACAAAGTGTTTTGACATATTTATTTTTAAATGATATTCCATTATCAGATATAATTTCATAGGGTATACCATAGTGTAAAATGAGATGGTTAAATATGAATTTGTATATCTACATACCAGTTAAATAAGTGAGGGGAATAACTTCCACCCACTTAGTGAAATATTCCATAACATTAAGTACATGTTTATGGACATATGAGGATGTGAGGTTTATCTTGCCTATGAGGTTAAGTCCTCACATTGAGAATGGCCATGGTGTGGTCAATATTTTGATCATTTTGGATAGAGAACAAATCAAATTAGCATTATTCTGACACTTTACACACTTCTTCACATAGGCAGTTGTGTCTATTTCCATAGTTGACCAGTAATAACCAATATGCAGTGATTTCTAGGCAAGAATGGACCCACTAGTTTGGGCTCCACACACTCCTTTATGAACTTCCCTTAATGCTAATCCAAATTCTTCTAAAGATAAATAATGAAGTAGAGTTCCATCATAGCTTATATGATACAAGGTAGGTATAAGTAAAGTATAATGGGAGACTTTATGGATGAAAGATTTTTATTTCTTACATGAAAGTTCTGGAGGAATGATTTATTCTCAAAGGTAGGAATATATGTTGGAATCCCAAGTAGAAGTGGGACTAATAATATCTTAATCCATCTTGATGGTTACTTGTTCATGTACCATTGCTAGGAGATGTTTCATAAGAAACTGATAGTACCTGGCTCTGTCTGTAATATAAATCATGGAGTTGATTGTGGCCATGACATCAACTATTTATTTATTGGCTCTAGGTATCCATTCAAATTGAAGGTTGGAAATTTTTTTATTTAAGAGTATCAACCATACTCTTATATGGTACCAAATTATCATCCTTCATCTGGTGTTAGTCTATGACTTGATTGATTATAAGTTTTGAGTCACCATGAACTAGTAAATGTTGGATATTCCATTATATGACTTGGTGAAGCCCTACAAAGAGTGCATCCTACTCAGCCATATTATTGATACATTGAAAAATAATGTAAAAGGATTTAAGAATAGTATCCCCTTATAGTGTGATGAATAATATGTTGATGCCTAGTCCATGTGATGTGAAGGAAAATTCAAAGTACCTTTTCTATTATTCTACCTCAGGAGGTGCATTTACTTCTCTTGCGGTCATGATGGCTTCATATAGAAATCTAAATACAAGAGTTTGAGTATTAGGAAGAGGAGATTTTAAAATTTTATCTACAAGTACTTGTCCTTTAATGGCCTTTTAATTGGAATATTTGATCTCAAAACTCACCTAAAATCATGATCCACTTTGCCATACAATACTATAGAGCTATTATGGAAGGTAGATACTTTAGCATATCTATTTTGGTAATTACAATGGTATTATTATTCAACATGTAGTGACATAACTTTTGGGCTACAAAAACCATAGCTAAACAAGCTTTTTCAATTGGTGTATAATTATGATCATATGTGACCAGTGTTTGGCTCAGATAATAGATGACAAGCTCTTTATCATATTTATCATGTTGTGCCAAAAGTTCCCTTAGGGCATTTTTAGTTTCTAGTAGGTAAAGCAATAATGGATTTTTTGGAATAAGTGGTAATAAAATAGGTGGATTGGCCAAATATTCCTTGAGATGGTCAATGCTTTTTAGCAATCTTCATTCCATGATAAATTAGTTCCCTTCTTTAGCAAGTGTGTAAAAGGATGATATTTTTTGGCCAACTATGAGAAGAAGCATTGGATTGATTGTATCTTTCCCTAAAAACTATAAAACTACTTTAGAGTAGATGGTGATGGTATTTAGGTAATGGCTCAAACTTTGGCTGGATCAAATTCAATTCCCCTATGAGAGACAATGAAGCCTAACAATTTTCTAAAATTTAAACCAAATACACACTTCTTAGGGTTAAACCTAACTTTATACTCTTGAAGTCTCTTAAATATTATCTGTAGTATGGTTGGATGGTTGACATGGGTCTTAGATTTACCCAGGATGTCATCGACATAATCCTTGATGATGGTGTGCATAATATCATGGAAAATCATTGTTATGGCTCATTGGTATGTGGCTCTTGCATTATTGAGTATAAATGACATCACTTGATAAAAAAATATTCCCCATAAAATGGTGAACATTATCTTATGTTGGTCTTCTAATGCAATTTTTATTTGGTTATATCCTCAAAAACCATCCATAATGGAAAACATTTCAAATCTGACCATGGAATCAATAATCATGTCAATGTTTGGAAAAAGAAAGTTATCCTTTGGGTAGTATTTTTTAATATCTCAAAAATAAGTGCATAGTCTGATACCCTCTAGCTTCTTGCTTATTGGTACTATGTTGGAAATCCATTATGAGTAGTCAATTAACTAAATGCATCTTGCATATAAGATTTTCTCCAAATCTTTCTCAACTAATATAATAATATGAAGATGCTTTTTTTGAGCTTTTGTTTAACTAGTTTGGCATAAATATGTATAATAAGGTGGAGTAAAACCAAGGTAGGGTCTAAACCTAGCATATCTAAATAGGCCCATACAAATATATCAACAAACTCCCTTAGAATGGTTGTAAAGACTTCATGTTCCTCCTTAATGAGGGATGTGCCTAATTTGATCCATTTTGGGCCCTCTAGAGTCCCAATGTTAACCTCTAAAGTGTCCTTCAAAAGGAGTGTAGAATCATCTTCTAAAATAATTGGTAAGGAGGTAAACTAGTTGGCAATGGTAAAATCTTCTGGTTGAACTAGTTCTTTTAATTTTCTCAAATAGGTTCAATTAGAATCATCCAATAGTGGTAAAGGCCATGTAACAAATACTTCAAGGCACTCTTGTACAATCTGCTCAAAATCTTTCCACTCCTTAGTACTGATTTTAGATCCATATGTAAGCCTTGGATTAGTGGTCTCTTTCACTTCATGCAAAGAGGGGTGAACATCCCCATATAATGGTACATGAAATAGGTTTTCACCAAGAGACTTATCTTTTTCTTTACTTTTCCCTAGTCTGAAAGTGCCTCAAAGAGGTTTTCACTTTTAGACCTTAGAGTTTTATTTTATTTTTACTTTTGGCCAAGGAAGCTCGCCCATTCTCTAAAATAGGCAGCTGGATCCAATTTGATAGAAAATCCTTATTTGTGATCTTTTAGAGAAATATGATCCCTCAAACCTAGAAGTCATAAATGGCCTCATCATTCTCAAACTCATATAATGGCATTGTCAACTCTTGTTAGTCCTAGTCTATCAACTATGGGTGATAAAGGGTAAATGGTAAAAGGTGATAAATATGACTAATGGTATAAATGGCATAAGGGATAAATAAATTCATGCTGTAAAGGCCATTATATATTCTATAACTAGACCTTACATCACTACTAGCATCATCTTCACTAGTTGATGGTGTATAAACTTGAATAAGGTATGTGGGGTCACCCTAGGGTGATTTAAATCCAATACCATGTGTTCCTTTATACTTGGTCATCGAAACTGGATCAAACATTCCTTTTTGATGTATCCCAAATCCTCTACCTTCATAAACTAAGTTATCCATAATTAGGTTAGTAATAGGATACTTGTCACTTTGGTAACAGTCAACTAGATCATCAAATATAAATCCATGAATCATCTTCAAATAAAGGGTCCTTTTATAGGATAGAAGTAGTTTTTAAAACAATAGGTTTGGAAAAATGAGATTTTCCATTAGCACACCACTCCATGTGAGTAGTGTTGGATTTGGGTCTCCCATAGGCTTTTGGGTTCTATAATAATTTGGCAATGTCGAAAGATTCATGAGTATTGTACTCTCTTATACCTTTGTTAGATATATAGAAATGGTTAGTTATAAATGGTAGAGGTGCATATGAACTAGAAGCTAGGTTATCAAGGTCAATGTAATTGGCTTCATTTCCTGATTCAATATATTTGGCTTTATAGGCTTTTTCTCCATTAGTTTTAGACATAAGATTCAAGCCAAAATGATAATTATAGATCTTGTACTCCACCTTGAGACATTTTCAATATTGGTAAGGATGGAGATCAAATGGTATAGTTAATTCATCCTTGAATGGGGAAATTTAATACATTGATGCAGTGTGGAAGGTATGACCTTAATGTCATGAATACATGGTTGACCCAAGAGTAAGTTGCATGATAAATCTAGGTCGAGAACATGGTAGAGAGTGTCATGGGTCAAAATCCCAATGACCACTAGCAATTTGATGGTTCCTTATGATTCTTGTTCCTCATTGTCATACACCTTGATGAAAATGGTATCTAGTTAAAGGTTAGTCATTAAATATCCAAGATGCTTTGCCAACTTTAGATATATAATGTTGAGGCTTGAACCATTATCTACAAAGACTCATTTAACCATATTTCTTGTTATATCAACCTTGATGAACAAGGGGTTATTGTGCAATAGGCTCAAGGATGACATATTGATTTGATCAAAGGTAAGTCAGTGGACAGGGGCCAAATGTCCTACCATGGCTTGAAATTTATTAGGCATAATGTCATTGGGTATGAGGGATATGCTCATGTATTCATTTAGTTTGTTCTTATGGATGTTAGATTTATACAACAAATCTATGATGGATATTTGTGTAGGTGTCTTATGTATCTACTCCATAATATCATAGGTCTTCCCTTCAATTTTGGAAATTGGATTGTTTTTTATAGGTATGGATGCCTGAATGGGTTCATTTATGGAATTTGGTTATGGTCCTTTGATGTTATTCTTACCTCATCAAGTTATGATTGCACAATATCGATCAAATACAGGGCCTCAGTAATTGGTTGGGGAGGTAATAAGAACTACAATGGTAATTCTTGGGTGATGTTGATCCTAGATAATAACATAGTTCAAAGAAGAATTACCAACATAAGGAGGTTGTTAGGCATTGTTTGTTTAATAGGCATTGTTAGGAATAAGGTCTCAGTCTATTGGTAATGTTGGAAACATGACTATATGAGACATGTCCTGCAATATTTTTTTAGGTATATGTGATAGCATGATGGCCTCCTTGGTTGGATTGGTCAGTTTTCCCTTGGTTTTGACCATTATGTTGTTGTTATTATGGCATATGTTGTTGTTGTTGATGTTATGATGGAGTTATTTACCATTATTGTTACTATTTTTGGTTATTTTTATGTTGAGGAAATAGGTTTTGATAGATGTTTAAGTTATGATTAGTTGGAGTATGGGTATCTCATTGTATCTCCCCATCAAATGCCTTAGTTGTATAGATTGGCATATAGAATGTCCCTTGACTTGATGGTACTCATAAAATTCATGTTCTTTGTATCAGTCAAGAAAATGAATTTATTCAAGAAATGACTTTGGTACAAGCTAGCTAATCATATTTTCTTGAAATAATTTATGAAATACAAACTCAATGGACTCCTTTAGGTCATTAAATGCTCTAACATTGGGTGATCTTTTCCTTAGAAGAGGTACTTATAATTGGGTTTGATTTTACAATTGATTTTGTGGATGTCTTGACTGAATGAATGGAGGTAGTGGTTATTGAATGGGCAGAGGTAAATGGAAAGCTAGTGTTTTCAACATTTGTATATGGCATGATTCAATGACCCTATTACCAACAAATTATTATTGTGGTTATAGGCCTTTAATATTTCATTAGTATTGGCTTGAGTTGGTGTTAGATCTGGTATTTGGATAGGGTTTAGGATATGATTATGGCTCTAGTTTTGGTTTTGTTATCCTTGATGTTGGTTTTGGATTTGATTAAAAGAAGATAGCTTGATGATTCCTTTTTTGATAATGGCCTTTTCAATCCATATCACTTTCGTGATAACCTTTTCAAATTTGTGAGCACATTATAGCTCGAGATGATAAGATATCTCATTATGTAGGCTCCAACTGAATATAGCATCCAATGGATTGTCTATAAAATTATGACTGAACCAGATCACAAGGGATATCCATCATTGTAGGTAAGCAATGAAGCTTTCACCATTTTTGTTTTGCTTGGCCCAAATCCACCACTGTAATCTCATGTTTGAGATTGTATGATAAATGTTATATAAAATTCTTAGAAAGGGCATCAACATATGATATAGAATTCTTTAGTAGTTTAAGAATCCATTTCAAGGCTTATTTGGATAGAATTCTTAGAAAGAGGAGAAGCAAATATATGTCACTATAGGCCACTGGTTGGAGAGAAATAAATAATTCATTTAAATTCTCTTTGGGTTCATCTTTGCCCTTATATTTATCAAATTTGGTCAGCTCATAACATGAAAGAAAAGATATCTAGATATAATTCATATTAAATGGATACAAGCATATATCATCTAACTTGAACTTTTTTGTTTGCTTCCCAACAAGAATGGCTTGAATTTCATCCTTTATTTTCTACAACTCTTGAGCTAAGTTGGATGGCATGGCATGTTATGGTTGGAATTATGTAGTTAGAGGTGGATTACCTTGACCAAAGTATGAAGGAATGACATACTATGAAATGTTTGTCTAATTGGTTAAATGACTAAATGTACGTATATATGTATTAGGATTATGTTGTTGATATGGAATACATTTTTGTTGGTAATCATTCTATCTAGGGTTGGCAACATAAGTTTGTTTAGAAAATTGTGGTTGCAATAAAGGCATTTGGTTAGGTGGAATGTGTTGGTATTACTAAGTTTGGGTGGGAACTTGTTATCTACTCATGAACCCTATTGTATAAATGGAACTCATTGTTGTCTAAAAACCTATTATTGAAGGTGTTTTAAGTTATATCCCTATTTTATGTGTGATACCCATTAGGTAAAAGGCAATTACTACTTAGCAGCTCATACCTATTGTACATTGGAACCTTTTTGTTGGTTAAACACTTGTTTTTGGTTGGACACTTATTGAGGGTTTGGCATTTTTTTTGACCAACTATCACTCTTTATTGACCAATAAAAACATGCTGTGGATTAGATAATTTTTTTGATGTTTAAGGTATATTGGTCTAAGCTTGTTATGGTGAAACATTCGTTTCCACTTGTTAAGGTGGTGTAGTGTTATACACTTGTTGAGGTGGTATGTTT
Source organism: Torreya grandis (assembly GCA_037957365.1). Lineage (NCBI taxonomy): Eukaryota > Viridiplantae > Streptophyta > Pinopsida > Cupressales > Taxaceae > Torreya > Torreya grandis. Next base: position 1,451,078 of record JARHVA010001141.1, on the reverse strand, counting down.
GTCTGTTATTTTTGGTTAGTTTCCCCCTATTGTGTGTTTGAATAAACAACTGGTTGAGGAGTGGAGGTTATTTGTTGCATTTAGTAACTAGGCATACCTTCCCCTTATTGTTGTAATCCACTCAAGGTATTAGTTAGACGAATTTGGTGTGTGTTGATCTATGGTAATCTAGATCTACTTTGGTTCACATTGGAATGCACTTGTGTGCTATCCGCTATGTTTTATGTGAGGTTTTCCATATGATATGTAGTTTCTTCTATCATTATTAGGATATTTTACATGTTTTCTACTAATGTGATTTAGCTAAAGGGGTCTATGTTCTAATTTACATATCTTGAAGAATCCATTTTTGGCCATGTTGATGAAACTAACTCTATAAGTGGAATGTTTGAAATAACCATGGCATTAAAGTTTTGAGCTAGGTTAAGGTAATTTTGGTACACTTGATGTACCTATTATAATTTATCATCCATAGTACCTTTCTATTTCTCAAATGCACTTTGGCTATATTGAGGTATTTGTACTAATGTTTGATTGTAACTAATTGACACCTATTCAAATTATTGGTTATGAGGCATATTGCTAGGTTTTTAAATAAAACTAGATAGACTCATGCTAGAAGTGTAGTGGGAATTTGGTTCCTACTTCTATTACCCTGACTAAAATTTCATCTTTGTTTTCTATAAAATGGTGATCGAACAAATATGGATCATAACTTGTTAGTTTTGTTACATAGTAGGGCTATTTTTGTTAGTTTTATTTGATAATAGATGTCACTTGAGCAAGATATTGTGTTATTTGTTCTTGCTCTTAGCCTAGATAAGATGGTGCATTTACCAGGTATTGCACTAGTGGTCTTTCCCTTATTCTACTTATGAAATATTATAAGAGGGATATGGATATGTTTCATATGTTATATCATCACCATATGGTTCTTGAAAAAAGGGGTCACTAGTAATAAAGTTTTCATAATCCAAATTATACATAGTCTTACTATGTGTATAGTGAGGCATGTTTGGATCTATGACTAAGTCTCTTTAAAAATAAGGTTTAAACATAGCAAACAATCAAGGTCTAAGGAAAACAACCTTTATCTCTATAAAATAGGTCCAAAGGGTAAAACAACTAATCTAGGTCTAAGGTAAGGGTAAAAATAAATCATGAAACTATTCTAACAAAGGTATTGATTTTCCCAAAGGTGGTTATAATCAATGGTAAAGGTGTCTAGACAAGGTAGAATAATCATGAATTAGGTCAAAAGGATAATGATTTGTCCAAAGGTAGTTATAATCATTAGCATGGAAAATAATGTTAGACTTGGAAATAAAGGTTGATATATAGCAAAAACTTGAAACTAATATAAATCTAAGGTATTTATCTTGGATAAACTCAAAAAACAACTCAAAAAACAACCTAATTATAAGGTAATTGGCTTAGAAAGACGCTCAATAATTTGCTTGGAAAAGACTCAATAATTGGCTCACAAATGGAATTAGGACATTTTTTAACTTAGCACAATGAAATATAAACAAGGCACATGGAAAAAAACAACTTCTAAGTCTACTCAAATGGGTCTTTAGACCAAATAATAAATCAATCCAAGTATCACAATCTAAATGCAAGAGGTGGACCACTTAATCCCAAATTAGACAAGACTTCGGCAAAGACTTGATAGTTTAGGATTTGAACTTCAGAAGATTAAATTTCAAATTTAATGTAAAATACTTGTATTTTCTAAGGAAAATGTGCTAGACTAAAATGGGAAACCTAATCGTGCATTTTGAAATAAAAGGTATGAATGATTTTGGAACTTGGTTGCAAATAAGGAAAGGTTTTGGAATAATTTTGGTAGCGTATCAATGATTTTCTTGGAATAAGTGACATAAAAAGATGGTTTTAAGAGAAACTCCAAGATAAATGTTTGAAACAAAATTGGTAGCATAACAATAGCTATTAAATAAGTGGTATAATAATGATCTCAGAATGAAATCTAATGCAAATGTTTGAAACAAATTAGGCAAGGTAACACCTCTTAGCTCAAAGTGGTGGGTAATAAATGAAGGTTTAGACTCATTTTGATTTTTAAATAAAAAAATCAATCAATTTAAGACCCAAACACACATGTTAATAAAATAAAATAGAAAAATCTTTAAGTTCACATCCTTTCCCTAAAATTGACAAGGTGTGCATAGCTTCTGCCAAAGTTTCCCTTGATATACCAATTATCAAAAGGAATTAAATGTCAATACAAAAAATTAAATAGCACATGTAGGTAGAGTTTTTAATCCCCCCTTTATCTCTCAAGTATTGGTATGTGGCATGAACTTAGAGTGCAAAGCACTCAAAATTTAGAAATATATTATGTGACAAAGTGGGGTTTGCTAAAATCTATAAGTTTTGAAGTGATATAAATGGTCCCAAGTGTGTATAACATAAGGGTGAATCAAATAATTTGGATTCAAACTCATCAACTTGATATGCAAAGGTCTAGTTCTTTGCACAATAACTTCAGTCGTGTACTACTTAGTGAATTTTTATGTTTAGCATGAACTAATCCAAGTTTTTTTAAGAATTGGTAGGATAACCACTAAGACACTATTGAATCCTAGTATCACAAGCCCAATTTATATACCCCACCATGGAGTGGGATTACTACAATGCTTTAAGATGAAAACCTAGGTTAATGCACCCCTAAAGAACTTGTGAGGAGGTGATGAACTCCCACCCATAATCTAATGCAAAAAAATTATCAAATGAAAATTAGAAGAACTTTAGAGGTATATTTTGGGTCACCCAAGTCACTAAGAGCTTGGGGATATCATACAGGACATTTATTCCATTATATAATAAATAAACAAGGTAATAATCAAAACACTTTTGATCACCTAAGTTCCCTAAAGGGTATGGGGAGAGAGCATACACACAATGTTCATTTTTGAATTGGGAAACAATTCAAGCAATAATTCAGGTGATGGGTCCACCCCAATTGATGATAGAACTTTCGGGAGCCATAACTTTTACACCGTATCTCCAATTGACTCATCGTTTGAACCATTGGAAAGCTAATAATGAGGGGAACATTGTGAGATGGTATGGAGCTCTTATAGATGAAGTTTAAACTATGAAACCCAATGGAAGTGCCCTAAATTTTGATTTTAGTAGTGCAATCTAAAAATAGTAAGTTTCTAAAAATAGTAATTCCTCGAATTCTGTATTGTTTTAAATCATATAAGTCAAACCAATCCATCTCCCTTGAGATTGGTGACCTTCCACATCCTCCCCCCACCTTCAAAACATGTATAAATGAAGATGTAACCTGAAATGGAAATCAAACATCTCTTCTCAGAGATAAGCATATGTTTGGGTTTGCAAATTTGATCAATAAGACATCTCTTCTCAGAGATAGAATTATTAGAATTTTCTTGTTCTTGTTTCTTGAATCAAAGCTTTCAAGTTTTGGATCAATTTTTCCATAAATAATTTAATCTAAAAACTTTGAAACTAGATAACAAACAAAAAAAACTCTTAATAGCTTTAATCTAAAGTGAATGTTGATTTTAAAAGCACCAAATCATATGTGAATGAAGTTTTGACCCCTTGGCCTTGTTTTCTATTTTCAAATTGAAACACAAAAACATAAGTTGTGTTAGGTCAATTTTAAGCACTAAAATGAAAGTGTGTATGAAAATTTAGAAGTTTTTGGACATCCTCTTCTCCACTTAGGTTCCTAAAAAAATGTTATGGAGCTCTCTTGGATTTATGCAAAAAATCCAACCAATAAACAACTTTTCATTTTCAACTCTCAAGCTTCCATTTTACATAGATAAAAGTAACCAATTATACAACAGATAAAAATCACTGATTCTAGTGAAATTATCATTTTCCTATGGAATCAAATAGATTAAAATAAGTATCTATTAAATTCACCATTATATAGGGGTGAAATCACTGATTAGTCCAAGTAAAGTCACTGATTATAGCTTAAAATTAGGCAAAGTCACAAAAATCACTTGAAAATATACTTGGAAAAGCCACTAAAATGTAGGGTTGAAGTCACTATTTTTGTTTATCAATATCTCCATTTACACATAATGGTTAACTTAATATAGTTCAATGTCACTGATTTCACCACAAAGTAATGTCATCATTTCTAGCAAAGTTGTTGATGCAAAGGTGTCATTTTTGCAAAATAAAGGACATAATAGGCAAAGTCATCAATATTAATAGAATAAAATGATAAGAATTTTGAGTATAAAACTCTAAACTTGAATATTTGAGTACTCTTTTTATGAATTTTAAAGGTTCTACATCATTCATCTAGTCCATATGGGGTGCATGGGCACACATCCCACCATGTGTACCATTATGTAGCTTATTAATTTGAAGATCAAATGTCGTTAGTTCTTTATTAGTGAATCAAATGATAATTCAAGTATAATAATGAAATGAAACTAAACCAATATTTCCTAAGTACTAGGGAGAGCTTAACATAATTAACAAAATAAAAAATAAGATAAAAATATACAACAATTTTACCTCCCTTGTCAAAATTAGTGTTCACTTATTGGCATAAAATATGTTATTGCTCATATTATGGAATTATATACTTTGATAAATGAAATATCCATCTTGGAAACATTTCTCTAATGCCACATTTGTCTTTTCTTGGCTTGGTGTGAAGCTTCATGATATCAGTTTGGCATTATAACATTACTTTGATGGCTTCTTGAAGGCATTCCTATGGAATAACCTTACACATAAAATCTTCTTTAGATAGATTAAGCGATCTTGTATTTATAGGTCTCAAAACTAACTCTAACCGTAGGGAGGTTAGGTTTAGTTTTAACTTTGATTGAGTCTAAAATAACCTAGGTTGAGTTTAGATTAACCCTGAGTTGGGTCAAAGCAATCATGAAAGATTGAAAACTCATTTTTAGATATTTATGAGCCATGACAACTCATAGAATATATTTATGAGGTTGTGACTCACCTTTTATTATATTTTTAGGAATTCATAAAAAAATTATTAGCTACCTCGACTTTGACCTTATGTTTATTGAAAAATTCCTTTTTTAGATAAATGTAATTCATTAATTCAACTTGGAATTTTTATTTAAGCAAGCTAATTGAGCTTTGGTTTTTAATTAATCTTGATTAAGGTTTTTAGCTTTTATGAATTATTTTAAAATGTTTTGAATTAATAGATCAATAGGCCAAGAATGTCAATTTTCTAGATCACAATTTGACTAGGGTTGAAGCCAAGTTAGGTTATGGGTGCATACAGGGTAATTCCCTAAATAAGCAAGCCTCGACATGTTTTTTGGAAATTAAATCCCTCACAGATGAAATTGGGAAATCTAGGTGATTTCTAGGTTTAAATTACATAATTTTCTAAAAATTAATATGAATCCTAAATTATACATGAAAGTGGCCAAAAATGAGTGTTTACAGTTTCAAGTTTCTATAAATTCTAAATTTAAACCTCTTAAATTTTTTATTTATTTATGTTATAAATATTTTTATAAAACTTATAATCCTAAGTGGATAATATAAAATAATATTTTGATATCTATGTGTGGTTTGCATATCTTGATTCAAGCCTTCTACAGTACTTCATTAAGCATTTTTGTTGGCTAAATGTGTTCCATTTATGTTCACTTGTGGGAGGCAATAATTAGAGTTAAACATGAATAATTTAAATTTAATTACTAACTAGTATATATATATATATATATATATATATATATATATATATATATATATATATATATATATATATATATATATATATATATATGGTAAAAATCATGTATTGATCATAAATGAAAGTAAATACATGTTAACAGAGGTTGATGCAGATATTTACATCAAGGTACTATTTAGCTGGAAATTTATGAAAACTGTGATTCTAATAGACTAATATTTTTTCAATTGTGTTCATGGTTAAAAAAATATGGTGAAAATTCAAAAACATGTGTCAATCATTGAAAACTTTCATGCACATGATTGGGGACAACATTGCATAATGTTATTACAATTATTCATTGAATTGTTTTATTTATATGAGCATTGCTACTGAAATTTAAATTCAATCTCTTTTATGTTATTAAAATTTAAATATTTTTGTGGTTATTACTCAAAATCATTGTTACATAATATTCTTTGTTTTATGAAAATTTAATTCTTTATTTTTCTATTAAAAAAATGTAGGATTTTATTAGAATTATTCATTGAACTCTTTAATTTTATTGAGCATTATTCTTTTTGTTTCTTAATAAAAAAAATTAATTGATTTGAAATTATTCAAACTCAGAAAAAAATGATAATATCCTATACAAATAGATTTATAGTTCATAGTGTGCACAAAGGATATAGTAGTAATAAAATTTAGAAAAACATGTGATATTGAACTAAAAAGAAATTATAATTTTCTCTAATTAGATGTTAAGGAATTTTTATATAAATGTTTAGTTGGTTTAAAAATTAAAATATGTATGTTAGTGAAAAAAATAAATGTTGTTATAATTATTCTAGATGACATAGTTAAAAATTTATAACTTATAAATCATTTATACTTAGGAAAAATGTCTTGAAATATAACATATAGGCTACAATGGTTTGGAAAATCCAAACATTTTTACATAGTATTAAACACATTTTTGGAGAAAAATAACAAATCTTATACACATCATAACATAATACTTATGTATGATTCTAAGGAACTATATTATTGTGAAGGCATTCAAGGTAGACAATAAAGGTGAAAACAAATACTTGCTAGGATAATTATTGTCGATGTTATAAGTACTTAAAGATGTGGATGATATGCAACCTATTGTAAATAGATTTATGTAAATATAACTTAATTTATGTGTACATAAATGAGTTTTGTTACATTATAAATGTATTATGTTTCAAAATATGTAATGTTTCATATTATTATTAAAGGTGGTACATATATCGTTATAAATGTAATTTCATATCTACATAAAAATAGAATTTAATTTATGCATAATTTACATTATATTTGTGATGCTATATGCATTACTATATTTATTCCTTTACGTTTAAAAATATATAATGTTTTCCATAGGTGGATAAGATATAAATACGTTTGATGGAGACCCAAAAATCACCAGGTTCCAAATATCATTTGATAATAACAATAATAGTTATTCATAACCTACTAATTGCTAGGTTCTAAAAACGTATTGATAATAATAATAGTTTTTTAGAACCTATCTTTTGTGCTTATACCTTTACATTTTATGAAAACTTAGAGACCACTATATTATAATTTCATTTGAGAATAATAATAGTTGTTTGAAACCTAACAGTCATTAAGTTTAAAAAATCTTTTGATTATAATAATAGTTTCTCAAAACCTAGTAGTTTTTAGGTTCTAATAATTTTTCATTGATATTTTTGATGTTAATTATATGATGTTATATTGATTTACAAAAAAATATTATTAATTTTTCCTCCAATATTTATAAATAATTTTATGGAAACCTATTAGTCGTTAGGTTCCAAATAGCCTTAGATAATAATAATTGTTTTAAAACTAGTCACTACTAGGTTCCAAAAATATTTTGATAACAATAATATTTGTTCAAAACTATAGGCCACTAGGCTCAATACTTTTTAAATGATATTTTTTATCTTAAATATCCTTCAAACCTAATGCTTGTTAGGTACCAAAACTATTTTGATAATAATAATAGTTGTTTAAACCTAGTAGTTGCTAGTTCCACAAAATTATTATTAAATGCAAGTAATATTAAATTTTAATGGTGTATACATATAAATTTTGTATTATACATGTAAAAATGTAAATTTTGACTTATCTTTGACATACATGACTTGTGCAAATAAATTTGACTCTTAGTCACATTGCCCTTTATCTATCTATCTAGCTATCAAGTTAGACAATCTAATTTAATATAATTCATACTCAATATCTCTTTTATTATATTCTATAATTATCTATTAACCTACTCTTATTATCACCATATTTCATATCGCTATTTTATCCTTTCTAGGTAGTTCTAGAAACAATTAGATGTGGCTAATTACTAAAAGTGTCTGCCTTCACCAACAGTGTTTGTACACTCTTTAAGGGATATATTTCAAATCCAAATATATCCCTTGGGTTGACCTAAGCACATTTCTTATGTTGGTCATGGGGTAAATATATTTATACATATCAATCCTTATGTCATTCCTATCTAGTAAGCATATTAGTAAGTCATCATAAGCTTAATAAACATATCTGCACATCCTTAAGATGTTATTGAAAATAATTTAACTATGATAAACCTCAAAGGAATATGCTTAAAAATAATTATAAACATTATCACAAGGACAAATTTACATGTTATCAAGTGTTAAAATATACAAACACTAAAATTTGGAACTAGACACTTGACAATTTCATTCTTGACCTATATTTACCTTACATGAATTAAGTTACACATATGGTTCTTACACACCCTTCTTTCTTATCCACTTACCTTCTATGGGCCTGAACTTCCAAATTTTATATTATTCACCTATAGTAATTCCTTAGTCTATGCCTAACCTACTTATTATCATATTCAGACTATCTCTTTTTCATCATATCATTGTTCATATCTTTTTGGATGCCTTTAATGATATTCAAACAAATCCAAATTTATAAAATTTTCCACATCCATTAGGGTCATATTCACACCAAGTAATGGTATTTCTCCAAATTTAAATTATCCATATGGATTGGACCATATGTTTTATAAGCTAGTGGTGTGAGAAGTTAAAAAAAGAGTCCTTTATTATACATAGTACGTCTAAGCCTATTTTGGGGTATAATTAGCACATATTAAGAAGACATTTATACACATCTACACATTGAGAGGAATATTCATAAATATCCAAAATAAAAAATCAATCACAAGGAATAGTCCATAACTAATTTTTTAATGCTTAATTACGTACCCATTGTCAAGTGCCAAAAGCTAGCTTATAAGTTACATCCTTACTATTGGATCATGATTGGATACATACAGTTAAAGGTTAGAACTATAGGTGGTTTTATTTCCCTCCTTGGATTATTGGATATGTAGGTAGTATTCATCCATTCATTAGGGAGTGATTGACATCAACCCATTACTATTCACCATTTTTAAAGGTTAACCTAGTGTCAAAAATGGAACTAGGGTTTCTAAGTAAAGGAGACAAATTATATTAATGTGTAGACACTACAAGTTTATAATATCACATAGGAAGACAATTTACACGAAGGGGATGTAACTTATGCGAAAATAATGAATCACAACTACATGGACAAATTCAAGTGAAGACGGATACTTATATGCATCATAGGCATCCAAATCTTGATTGACTCATCCCAATTTATCTAAATACCTAGTTTTTATAAATAAATGACTCTAGATACATCTCCAATCTTTCATTCCATCTATACATAGTCTTTGACCAAAATAAATTAATAACAAGATAAGTAACCTAATCTTCTTAGTAATTTCCATAAGTAGTAAAGTGTAATTAAACATTTGTTTGTAGAATTCATATTTGTTTAATTCAGACATATCTTAGACAATATTAATAGCTAAAAAAATAATCTTATTTAGACACACTAATTCATAATAAGGTAAAACATATTGATGAACCTAACTTGTATATTCTACCTCATAAACATATTATTTATCAACACCTCCCATTATATTTTTAAGTGTGTGTTATAAATAAGGCATTAAAATAGGTTTTAGCCAATAATAAATTAGGAATTAATATATATAATATCTCATTTTTAAATCTACTTGGTATAGAGGCAAAGGATCTCACCTATTCAGACATGAATATTCATGGATTTGGAAACATAGCTTGGAAAGTGTTAAGATAAATCATATTGAATATCATTTTATGTCCTATAAAAATTGTTATAGTGTGATAGGATATGCCCAATGATCTTAACTATAATATTCTATTAGGAATACCATGGATTCATGATATGAATGCAATACCATATACCTTACATATGTATCTCAAAATTATTCACAAAAGATTTTATATATATATATATATATATATATATATATATATATATATATATATAGACATGTCATATGGTGTTGGGACCATACATAGGTGAAAACTAAATAATAATTAATTTGAAAAAGATTTATTCAAAGAAAATATATTGATTATTTTGATTTAAAATGTTCAACAAGCTTTATAAGTTTTTTAGGTAGTTTTCTTATGGATAAACTAACTTTCTGATCTAACATGAATAACAACTACCTTAAAAACTAACATTTACTTTTGATAACAATTAACATATTTATTAGTACTAATGTTTATTTACCAAACTAACTTACTAACATTATATTAAATTAAAGGGGGTATCTCATATGAGATGCATGACCCATACAAATTGTTATATTAAATAAGAGTACTTTGGATCAAATGACCCAAAAAAACCACATTGATCCAAAGGAGTGTAAACGATGATCTAGAGCATGTGACTATGAATTCATCAAAATTCTCTATCATACTTATAATTAACACTATGTACATTATGGTATTGATTAACTGATGTTGCTTCATATAGAAGCTTAATATGCTTCAAGTTGTGGAATGAATGATAAACTTCCTAATGTGCATGATCATTCCCTCTAACCATTATGTAACCATATTATTGTATAATCATGATCAAGGCCTACTCAATGATATTGATCCACATAAGATCTCACACATAAACATGTCTAGTGATTATCATGTATTGTGTATAACACATCTCTCTCATTCCAAATGATGTTGATGAACCTTTGATTAACACTAATAGTGATATAAAATCGCATGTTAACTCATACAATCACTAAAGACTGATCAAAATCCAACATCTTCCCACTACTAGGAGAGAGGTGAGAAGTCCATGCAATAAGAAATCATATCCAAGTAGCTTTTTATTCTCCTCATCAATGATATCAAAGATATGAAGATCGAAATTGAATAAAAAATAAAAAAATCTAAGCCAAAAATTCTACTATAGTAGAACCCTAACTTTGATTTAGTACCTCAATTGAGATGAGTATAACTCTATGCACTCAAAACATAGAGTCAGGTCCATCTAACCCACCTAATTTAGCCATGTATGAATCTTATTGATCATATAATGTGTCAAAATATCTAGTGTGACAAGAGTTACCAAAAGAATCTCCACTATGTTGAGAAATATAATGTGTTTTTGCCTTCCTTTTATGCTTGTATTTTTGCTTTTTAGAAGTACATACATTTACAAGGTTTCCATTACCACCACAATTATAGTAGTATGGTTTTTTTTTTATGTCAATGAAAACTAGAAAATTATTAAGAGTAACTTGAGTAACCATAAGATTAAGAAAAAATCTTATGATTATGTCTATGTTTGTATTTATAATATTATGAAAATTGTCTCAGAGAATTATTCAAAGAATGCTTCAGATAATGTTTCTAAAAAAATCTAGTTTTCTCATAGCTCTACTCTATTATGTGTCTTCCTATATTTGTATAGTAAACATCTTATATAGGCTTACTATTCTTATTCTTTGTGAACTGTCACTCATTTTTAATTACCAATTCACAAATGGAATCAAATGTTGTGTTATTGAGATGGTCATTGAACTGAAACATTTATACAAAATTTATATAATTATAAGTGGGTCCATTCAAAGTGATGGATATGATCATATCATCATCTATTTTCCCACCTGTATCAATGTATCCCTATTTCAATTTTTTCATAACTTAAATGAATTTGAATACATCTTCATCATCTTTTAGTTTATTATTAAATAGCTACATGACGAGATCAATTTTCCTATATGCTATTTATTTATTATACAAATACTTAAATGTTTTATAAGCCTTCCAAGATTTAGTTTTAATAGCCTCAATATGAATAATGACCTTTTTAGAGAAATAATACTTAAGCAATGAAAGTTAACACTTATCTCATTTTTGAAATTCAAGTATTTTTTTAGCATCGATAGGAGGTGCAGTTTGTTTTTTAACTATTTCAAATAAGTCCTTAAAAATGAGGTGGTTTTCATATTCGTTCTCTAGTATTTATAATCTGTAGGCATTAGTATCCTAATTTTTGAGATTAGAGTTATGATTTTAGCCTTAATGAAAAACACAAAAATGTCACAACAATAAGAAAATGGAATATTGCTTTGGTTCTTTGCCTTTGCCATATAGTAGATTCATGATATAATGCTTGGATCTTGAGACCTATCAATCTTTATATTTAAAAGTCATAGAAGCCACAAAAGTCACAAAAAAATAAATGTTTATGCCTATAACATTATTAATTTTCACTCTTCTTGTCACATGAATCTTGTACCCATTTGATTAGTAAGATGATTTAGTGTGACAATGAGAATGTCCCAAAGGTGTGGGACCTTGGCTCCTTGGGATGAATGTCTAGAGAAGACCAACTCCTACTTAAACTAAGTGCACCTGATGTAAGATCATCTTGTAGGAATCAAACACTACCTAATAGGGACTATTTACATCCTTAACTAACTCATCATGGAAAAGGGATAGAAGTAAATTAAAATTATAAAATGGTGATGCACCAATGTCCAAAAAACTCCTTAACTTGTTTTAATCAGCATAATATAACCTTTATAATGGATATAAATTTGTACACACAATATTCAACTCACACACCTCTCACATAAGTACTTTTCATGAAGGTAATAAGTCTAACACAACATCAAGAGAGGTCACAATTCACCTTGAAAAAGTTCAAATGATCAAAATCCATAGCTAATTATGCATGAAGTTAATTATATACAACATACAACCTATAAAATAAAGTGATATACTTATGCATGAAGGTAAGAAGTACTGGAAAATATTACAAGGGAACAAATTAAATCCAAAAGCAAAGATCAACAACCCCAATGTTATACCAACTACCATAATCTTATACACAACATGCAAGACATTTGAGGAAATGCAATATCAATTATTTATTAATGTCAAGGCTAAATCATCTGTTATAGTCTTCAAATGATAAGAATATTGTTACATCAAAGTAGATGGCTATTTTTTCAATCCTTTTGTAGTCATATATATAAATAACAAGAGAATGAGAGAATAGGACAATAATAACTTGTTCAACTACCTTTATCAACTTAGACATGTGTAAGATAAGGAAACCAAGAATTTGAATGCATTAAAATCCTTCAATGCTTTAGACTTTTTCCATGTAGACTTAGTTTTTGATTGGCATAGTGGAGGATAAGTCCATCCTATATTCACTCCATTTTTATCTTATAATAGTTTTTATTGATGCCCCTTGGCTGATGACTTGGTCTTCTTATTTAAGGAACTCCTAGAAAGGTTATGAACTCACCACCTTCCCCTTGAGCATGTGATGGTTGGAGAAAAGCTAGTAAGACTTCACTTGTCATCTTGCTTGGATTCCCTGTTAAATCTTATACAATAGAATAGGCCTTAAACTAGCATAACTCACCCATTTAAAACATTTGCACATGTTTTTCATGAATGCCAACTACCTTGAGGAGGTTTAATTATTTAGGATCATGTCTCTAGGTAGTTTCCATGTTTTATTCACCCTCTTCAAACAACTTGAATCAATCATTAATTTGAAAATATCTTCTCTCAGCCTTGAAAACATGTTTAGGCTATTTTCCTTGTATTATATATGCTTGAGGAGGTTCAAGAGACTTTAATTTCATCATTGGAGGTCTTGAATGCTTATAATATATTACTTTGAGGGTGTTTCATCATTGGTATTGTCCAAGAGTGGGTTGAAGACATGCTTATTATGATTAAATTCTTCATTACCCTACACTCCAACTTACTGCATGCCTCATACCCTGTAAAATTGCATTTCATCCTTGATTTATGATTCAAAGACCCTATAATAACATTTTAAAAATGCCCACATGATTATAACTTCATTTAAAAAAAATTTGTTTGATGATTAGCCAGTTTAGCTTCAAGTTCATGCTTATAAGGTTTTCATGGTATGTTATAAGAGAGGAATAAACTTCCCCTATTATTTAGGTCTGTATAATCTCTAAAAACCCTATTCTTATTGAATCATCATGGAAATATTATAAACCTTGTTGAATACCTATTAGTTCATTTTAATCATGATCTAAATGCTTTTTTTTACCTTACATCATCAAAAATCTTGAAGGAACTCTATCTGCATAGTTATAGTTAGGTCTTATAGATCATAATCTTTTATAATATTCCTGTAAACCAATAGGATAGGTATTGAAAGAGTTTTAAAACCTTGAAACTATAAATTTTAGGCTTATAGGTGCTCTATATCACGTTATACAAGATCTAAAACCTTGGAAACTAAGTTGCACCATCATGGAGACCTTGAATGTTAGCATTATTTGATCATAGAAATTAGAAACTCTACTAGATTATTGAATCATGCTTACAACTCTCTATCTTCTTTATCTCATCAAGAAACCTTGAATTTATATGTTTTAGACCTATTGATGTGATTAAATCATGCTCTAAAACCTCTACATGATCTTGATCAGTAAAGAAACTTTAAATTTAGGAATTGCACCATGTTGGGAAACCTTGGAAATAATGTTACAAAGGTGTTGATTCTCTTTGAATCAATCAAGAACCTTTAAAACTTCACTACATACTTATATTAGTATATATGATATTTGAAAACTCTTGTCTAGAACCTTGATACAACCATGGACATTGGAAATAATTAATGACATACAGTGGGTTTATATGAGGTCTTAAACTTGTATTATCTTTGTATGATCATATAATTTTTCATGCTTAATTTATATACCTATAGGTAGGTTTTGAGGCCATTATAATCTTATCTTGGCCTTATAAACTTTATATTTTCTACCTTAAAATAGTCAAAAACTTTGAACTATGTTTGCTTATTGTAGACCTTGTTTTTCTCTTGATCATACTTGAAACCCATGAAACTCTACCTTGTAGACTTGTATGCTTCTTTAGATCATAGAGACCTTGTCTTCACTACCTTTAGACCTATATGAAGGTTTTGATATCATGTTACTTTAGATATGGGTTCTAAAGGCTCTAAAAACTTGAATTATCATTGCCTTATCATGTAAAAGTTGCATGTTCTATTGCAGACCAATTAAGAACCTTGAAAACCTATTGATGTCCTTAAATAAATCTTTATAACCTTTGAAAATATAATTTCATAATTATTAGTGGATTAGATCATGCTGTAAAAACTTATATGATCCTGATCAGTCATTAATAATTGTAAAATATGATTTATCTAGGTTTTAGGGGCTCAATTCACAAGTTCATCTCACATCTCAAAAATTGGGGCATATATCACACTCATCTTATTCTAACTCTAGGCTCCAGACATTTAGTAAAATTTTTTATCTTGTAAAAAGGGGATTTTACATTTTTATTACTCCTATACATACCTATAATGTGATGCTTATTCCTACCATGAGATATATTGAGGATATTTGTTAGTCTTTTTTTAAATTGTATGACTCAAATTATTGTTCTAGCCTTGATTTTTTGTCACTAAAATTTATACTTATAAATGTATGTAATGTTTAGCATAGATTAATATGCATGCAATTCAACAAGGGCATCCTCACTTTTGTAGCAAAACCAGGTGTATCATTTTCATTTTCCTTTCCATATTTAAACATATTATTATGGGCATTTATGCATGTGTAATGTCCTTTTAAGTTTCATAAATGCATTGGAATTTTTTGTGGGGATTTTTGGGTTCTAAAATATTATATCCACAATATATATATATATATATATATATATATATATATATATATATATATATATATATATATATATGTATATATATATATATGTATATATATATATATATATATATATGTATATATATGTATATATATATATATATATATATATATATATATTACTTTGATATGTATACACACACACACACACACATTAAAGTGGGTCATTATGTAAACACCTAAAATTGGTCCCTAAGAATTATTAGTTGAAATTTTGCATTATTTTAGTGTACCTATATTTTTTGATTATTGGTATAGGTTAGGATTTATTGGCACATATTTGTTTAGTTTTGGTGTGTCCCTTTTATTTTTCTCTCTCCTTCATCAAATTTTTCTTCTATAAATGGCGGACTTCATAGAAATGTATAGTGTATATTTCTTGGGGTGTGGACATTTTCACTTGTTAGGGTCCATTAGAAATTTATGGTCATGAATTACCCATTTGTTCTCACATATGATGTTGGGGTGTGTGCCAATAGGTTCTTAATTTTAATTCAAGAGGTCTATAAATTACATAGTTATATTAGTGCATTTAAGGATCTATTAAGTTTTATTAATTTCCCATATTTTGTGTCTATATAGGCACATTACTGTTGGGAAGTTTCACTATGTAGGACATTGTAGTAAAATAGCATTCAGGTTTGAGAAGTTGGTTCCTCCTACTCTATCACTAACCGAAACATGTTAGCAGTGAAAAGAAAGAGAAGAAATCTAAAAACTAAAAAACAAGAAATGAGTGATGCACTAAAGTACATTAAAAGAAATAAATAAGAAAAAAAATGCACACAAATAAATATTAAGGGTAGGAATCAACAACCAAATTTGTGTAAGGTACTACCAGAATTATATAGTTGCACACATAGTTTCTAGAAATGAAATTGAATTGGATTGAAATAAATGTTGGGACATAAAATTCATAATGAGTCTATCATGAAAAGATATGAAAAATCCATGAGTAAGGACTGAAATAATAGAGAGACTCCTTCTACTTAATACAATCAGTCGATAAGAAGAGTGGGCTTTGATTATGTAACCACATGTCAAAATTTTCAGCATCCATCAATGCAAAAAATTACCCAATAGCTAATATTTATTTACCTAAGAATATTCCCATGAACTCAAAATGTGATTGGAGAAAAAATAAGTAAATATCCTTTAATAATTTTCCATCGCCCATGGATATGCTCCAAGGAAAATTTTAGAGGCTATTTATAGCCAAAAGGCTATAAGTAGTTTTTTTTTTAATTTTGAAAAAGGTTAATTTTGTGAAAATATACATTGTTCAAATAGCCTCAATTTTATACAATTAATTATTCATGTGTTTCAAATCACCTTATAGATAATACTCAATCTTATTTTAGGACACATATTTTCCAGAGTTACTATGCATGTATGGGTCTAATTCATGAAAAATTATACGAGACATATATATATATATACATATATACATATACATATATATATATATATATATATATACATATATATATATATATACATATACATACATACATACATACATACATATATATGTATGTGTATATGTATATGCATATGCATGTGTGTGTGTGTACATATATATAATATATATACATACATCTATATATACATATACATACATACATCTATGCATACATACATATATTTATAGACATATGTATACCTTAAGTTTATTGTCTTAGGTGGTCCTTATCATATATGTATGTATGTATACCTTATCATACACACACGCATGTATGTATTTATATCTATACATACATACACATGTGTGTGTGTGTGTGTGTATACACACACACACACACATGTGTGTGTGTGTGTGTGTGTGTGTGTGTGTGTGTGTGTGTGTGTGTGTGTGTGTGTATATGTATATATATATATATATATATATATATATATATATATATATATATATATACATATATATGTATATATTTATATATAAACACACATATATGTATGTATGTATGTATAGATATAAATACATACATGTGTGTGTATGATAAGATATACATAATATATATATGTATGTATGTATGTATGTATGTATGTATGTATGTATGTATATGTGTGTGTGTGTGTGTGTGTGTGTGTGTGTGTGTGTGTGTGTATACATATATATGTATATATTTATATATAAACACACATATATGTATGTATGTATGTATAGATATAAATACATACATGTGTGTGTATGATAAGATATACATAATATATATATGTATGTATGTATGTATGTATGTATGTATATATGTGTGTGTGTGTGTGTGTGTGTGTGTGTGTGTGTGTGTGTGTGTGTGTGTGTGTGTGTGTGTGTATACATATATATGTATATATTTATATATAAACACACATATATGTATGTATGTATAGATATAAATACATACATGTGTGTGTATGATAAGATATACATAATATATATATGTATGTATGTATGTATGTATATATATATATATATATATATATATATATATATATATATATATATATATATATATATATATATATATATTGTGTTCTACATGGTCTTTATCATATGTGTTTGGGTATGTGTGTGTGTGAGTGATAAGGACCACGTAGGACACAAAAAACTTAAGGTAATAATTATATTTTGGTTGGCATGGTTTGTTAGTTGAAATAAAAAAATATTTGAAAGGTCAATTATGGATATGGTTAAGACATTTTGGCAGACCTTATTATATAGTTTATAATTTAAAAATTATGAAAATGTTTTGAATTTTTTTAGTGCCATTTATAAAACTGAGTAAAACAAGCATGCTCTTCCTTATATATGGTTTTAATAATTAAAAAACTTAATATTAAATAATTTTCAATAATAATCTTTGTTTTATTTTTGGCATTGAATGCAATGCAGGTGGAATTAAAGATACGGAGATTGAGGTTTATATCTTAACCCATTTTTTAGTGAATTAGCATTGGCATATTGAGTGACCCAAGGCAAAATTTAATATTGGTTCAACACATCAACTATGGTATTAATGTAAGTTTCTCAAATACATATATGATGGTTTCTCAACCTTTTTTGTCATTTATGCAAACTATTGGTAGAAGCAAAGCTCTAGTAGTTGTAAGATTGAGACGAGAGGTTAGAAATGAAGGTACATACAATTTCTATGTTGATTTCCTTATGATTTCAATTTCAAGGTATAGATTTGTGTTTATTTTGTTGTGAAGACTAAGATTGATTGTTTGCATGCATAGTCATCTCTCTTGAAATGAATAAATGTAATTATAATTTCCTTGAAAAGCATTTATTTAAAGATATTTGTTGGCAGTTTCTCTATTTTTCTAGTCACTGATGCAAGCTATTGGTGGAAGTGAAGCTCTAGTAGTAAAAATATAGGGAGGAGGTGCAAATAATTTCTAATTTGGTTTTCTTATGATTGTAACTTCAAGGTATGGATTTGTGTTTCTTTTACTCTGAAGACTGAGAGAATTTATATGCATGCATAGTCATTTGTCATGAAATGAATAAATATAATGATAAATTCCTTAAAAATCATTTATTTAAAGATATTTGCTGATGTTTTCTCAATTTTTCTAGTCATTAATGCAAGCTATTAGTGAAATCAAAGCTCTAGTAGTCAAAATATTGGGATCAGGTGTAGATAATTTTTAAGTTGGTTTCCTTGTGATTGCAACTACAAGGTATGGATTTGTGTTTTTTTTGTTCTAAAGACTAAGAAAAATTGTTTGTATGTATAGTTGTCTATCTTAAAATGAATAAATACAATGATAAGTTCCTTGAAAAGTATTTCTTTAAATATATTTGCTCAAAACACTATGCATGTTGGTTTTCTTGTTAAATTCATGTATATCTGAAAATCTTTTACTTAATCTCAAAATCTATGACATGGGTATTTTTGGGTTAGTCACAAATATGGTTAAAATGATCATGAGGCTTTGTTGCATTTATTCATTTTTTTATTTATGAATTGTTTAAAATAAGTATCTTGCATGCCATTATTTCTCAAAGGAAATCATATTATTATTTGTTTAAAAGGAGTATTTCTCAAAGGAAATTAGTTTCTTATTTATTTAAAAGACGTATGTGGTAAAGACCAACCAAATTATATAATAAATTGAGTATAGCAAAAATTATCACAAAAAATTAGAATATAGAGTATAAATAATAAACTGACTATAGAGTATATTATCTCTATACTCTAATTTTTTGGCACTCATTGCTAATAGAATGTGGTTAGGTAAAGATAAAAATATGAGCCCAAATTGACCATTCACCATTGAATTCATAATTTAATCCTGCCATCCATCAATCTATTAAACAATTTCCACATTATCTCATGACTAAATCTTAAATTGGTAGTAGGTTACCCTCTTGTGAATACGTGAACCAGATATGATAGTCTCAAATATCAACTATATTTTAAGATAGAGGAATGACTCAAAAAATTATGGTTGGGGAAATGGAACTAAATAGACATTCCTATCTTCATCAAAGTCTACATCATGATTCATGACAAGAACTCCTATCTTTAGAATATAAAATGTTTCTTTCTAAAACTACATCCATTCTTCATGTATTCAACTACTATCTTTCTGTAGAGTAATTTCCTACTCTATGTCGTATTTATTTTATTTTTTGATTCAAGTGCTACAATTTTGGTTCCTACGTATCCTTGGATGTTGCGGCATAATTTTGAAGCAGAGGGCTGGTTCATTTTGCCTAAGTATCGAAGTGCAACGGAAGGTGCCAAGTGTCACCCTTCGAGCATGAGTCTTTTTCCCCTTCTTGTTTCCTTCGTCTCATTTTGCCCAAGTATCGAATTCAAGCAGAAGTCACCATGTGTCAATTTTTAGGAGACAAAGATGGATAGTTGGCATCCTCTGAATACCCTTTTGTAACTTTTGGGAAGGCCGTGGAATGTGCCACGTACCTAATAATGGCTAAGTGGAACACACCACATGTCAACATCTGAGTCTCATAAAGGCACCCGTGTTTCATTCTACCTTTTGACAAAGACTTTCAATGAACCAAGTAGCATAGAGAGTAGAAAGTGCCAGGTGGTAGTTGCGAAGACCCTAAATGACCTTTTTGAAGAAGGCAGTGAAATACACCACATTCCCTAGATAGAGAAGTGGAAGATGCCACGTACCTTCCCAGGAGCAGCAAAGATCACCACGTGTCAATTTTTGAGAGACCATATTTGAGCCTAATTGCCAAATAAAGATTATGGTGGGTCCTCGAGTGTTACTCCAAAGAAATGTGGAAGTGATGAATGTCAACAAGTGAAGATTACCATGTGCATCCATCCCTTCTTAAAAGGTTGCCTGAGCAAGGAACGCGATAAGTTTTGTTTTGTTAAAACTGCAAAATATCAAGGAAGTGGATTGCGACAGGTGTCAAAGGTGGAGTGTCCCTCAACAAAATATAAAGAAAGTGGAAGTGGCCAAGTGTCATCCTCCAGTGCCTTCTAGACCGTAAAGGAGAATTTTCATGGATTGACTAAGTGTCCTCGCGTCCGTCTATCTATTTTAGCAAAGATGGAAAGAAATTCAGTGTGAGTTATTCCTGGTAGATAGAACAGTGCACCAGGTAGATTTTTTGGGGCTTAAAAGCATTAAAGATATCATCTATTTGTCCCCTAATAGTAGAGGTAGAGTAGACAGTTGAGTGGCCAAACATATGATGGAATGAATAATTTTTGGTGTGAAGAGAGGTACTAGACATGGATTGCCATGCTGCAATCAGGGTAGTTCTTGATAAGACCAAGATACATCCAAGGCATTGAATGCACCATCTATTTTGTCCCCTACAAGTGAAGGATGAAGTGGAATTGCATGGGAAAGAAAGTGATCGAAGGAGACATCCGAAGCTATATAAGCAAGATTGTAAAATCAAAAGAAAGGGGGGGAATTCTATAGTTTTAGATTTTCTAGAGTTTTTAACCAGTAATATCATTTTCTCTTGTCTCAATTTTCTTGAGTTGTAAAGTTGATGTAACTATGCATGTTTCTATGCCTTTTATGTGACTGAATGAATTAAGAAGATTTGAACTCCATGCCTTGGTTGGTGTTATCTATGTCATTTGCAAAGTAGTCTATACTGCAGATTTTCTAGAGTTGTGATTAGGAATGTCATTTGCTTTTGTCTCATTTTCTTGAGTTGGAAGGTTTACATAACTATACATGACTTCTACACCTCTTATGTGATTGGAATATTCTATTCAAAAGATTGAACACTATGCCTTTGTTGACATTCTTTGTATCTCAGCAAAAGAATCCCCTATTGTGAGCCTTTGTTTCTATTATTTCAATCTTTTACATTGATCATGCACTTGTCTGCTCTTAAATGTAATTGAAACCTATAATAGTTTCACTATGCTTAGGTTAGGATTAGGATTACACTCAAGTGCATCACCATAGTTAGGTTTCATTCCTGTATTTGCATTTTTGTTTAATCTTCTATCCCTTTTCCCCCAACATTTGACACAAAAGAAGAGACCAGCTTCTCTAAAACCTAGAGGTTGTTTCAAGCCGCATTATCCCATAGCTTGAAACTTCCCATTGTTGATTGATTAAGATCAAGCACAATTTTCATCATCAACACTTTCCACCCATGCCGCTTCCATTCTTAACACTCCTGCAACTCATAAAAAGGGGGATTTAAAATGAAATAAACCATATAAATTACAAGAATTTTTGTGAGAGTTGATTTTTGAATCTCAAATTAATTGTTATACATTTAAATATAGATGCATGTTATTTACAAATAAAATTGAGTTAATAAAATAAAAATTATGTGTACTTTACTAAATGCATTATAGTAAGAGAGCAAATCTTGTGACTTCATGAGCCTAAATCAATCAGTGCATGCTAGGTGGTACAATATGATTAGTCATAATAAAGTAAAATCCAAAGTAGATTAGACCTCAACAAATGGATTGTATATAATATAAGTGTCAATATATAATTTAAATATGATCACATGTACTAGTTTATTTTGAACAAGACTAGAGTGAAACATATGATAGTTATAAAGCAAGGCGAATAAACACATGAGTCCACATATTTTTCAAGGCCACAATCAAAATAATAAATAAACATGTGAACCTGGTGATTGTGAGGCCTATAAATGAGTACAACAAGTAATTTTTTGGGTTAATGTATGTTAAATTTAATTGTAGACACATTATTTGTTATGCATGATCATGAATGCATGACAAAAGCAAAACATATTTTATAAATAATTGGGTCCACATATCTAATTAAAATCACAATGAACAAATGAAGATTGTGTTACCCCATGAATATGTGACCACTAAGAGTGGAAAGTGTCACATGAACACAATTAAAAAATGATTGAACACTTTGTTAAGGTATAACATCATGACCATTAAGCACATATCGTGTGTCTCCTTTTGGTTCAAATAGTTTTTAAGCCTGTAAACAAAGGTACATTATAATTGTAAATATAAGTGAATTAATTAAATAATAGGTCTATACAATTTATTAAAGTCATTTAAAAATAGAAGGAATCTCATGAGTTTGTGATCCCATAGAAATTAGTGCATGGCATGTGGTACAATGTGATTGGTGAAAATAAAGTAAAAAACAACAAAGAGCATAGTTCAACAAAGGGATCACATAGTATGTCAGTATACTATTTATATGTGATCACATATAATTTTTTATTATGAAAAAGATAAAGTGTAAACACATGAAAATTATAAATCAAGGAACACCATTTATCTGGAGTCCCTATAAACTTCTCTATTAATTTGCATAGTGTATGTACTTTCAGATCTATATAGAAAATTGTCATGTTGAAATTTGAAATTTAGGCATCTAAAATCTAAGTTTGATCGAAGAAGACAATAGATTTTGTGATACCCAATAATTTTACATGGATTCATAAATCTAGATTGCATTTTGATAATTAATACTGGGTGACTCTAATTTTGATGGAAAAGCACTAATACTTGATTAGAAAAATATGAATTTTTTGGCTCTGTTTGATTACAGTAACATGTCTATAAAAGTTGTAAACTCTATTATAGAGATGCATAAATATATTGTGGTGTTCCATTTTTATTTTATACCAAACTTATTTGAGTTATCTATAGTGTAATGAACTATAAGTATCTATATAGGACCAATAGCTTCACTTCCACCAATAACTTGTAGAAATGACTAGAAAATTTGAGAATATTGTCACATATGTATTAAAGCAACTTATATTAATCCCATGGGTGATGTTTTGGACCAACATTAAATTTTACCTTAGCCCTATTGACACAGTGGATTGTACCCTTTGAAGGGAGGCTCATCTCTCTTCCTCCATATGGTAAAATTGAGACATTCCTCTTGTTGTGGGTTGCAAATGTGAGGGATGAATCCATATATTAGGGACTAGCTCCCCTTGACGCACCTTGAGGCCCTAGATTTCCTACTGCTAATAATGGGGGGGATGAAAAGGAAGAGAAATACTAAAATCAAAACCTAAACTAAACTGGTGATGTACCAAAATGGTTGGTCTACTCATCTTTAACATACACTTTACACCAGAGATAAGCAAGCATACACTTCATTCAAATGATAACCTTTCCTGCATTAGTGTTTCAATAGGGGATCCTATGGAGATATAGGGAGGAATAACTACTATAGGTGTTCTAAGACACACTATGGAAATCATGTTTACATGCACCTATACTTTGAGCTGGACACTTCTTATTGACCTACAAGAGAAGAACTCACAATACACTAGATATGTTGGAATAAATTTATGAAAGCATGAAAAGAAAATGACTTAACACAAGATAAAACCATAGACATATGCAAAAGTATAAGCTTAAATGGAGGTAAAAATGCTTCTTCTGATTCAAGGTAAATTCCTTTAGGGCTTTGCCATACAAGCTGAGATCTCATTTCTTAAATGAGAAGTTACAAATATATAGTGAACTAGAAATAAGATAGCTGACAAATCAAGGAATAGAAACCCATGCTGAGTTAAACACTTATGTAGAGACCAAAAGACCATGTTGTTGTCACTTTCTTCTAAATACCTATGGGAGCCATGTTGTAGGCTATCCAAACCATTGTTTCTACTATCCTTGGGCTATAAAAGCATGGGAGACCATCCCCAACGATTGACAAGGCCATTCTTAGTTGTTGTGACTGACTATGCTCTCTTCAATACCTAGACATGACTTGCTTGCACATTAATGGCAAAGTGTGAAAACATAAGATGTTGGTATCTATAGTTTGAAAACCAATCTATGTTATTAGTTTTTAGTAGATATATTCTACCTAAATGTATTAACTCCCTACCGAGTCATCTATGCCACTTGTCTTGGTCTGATTGGTCATTGATTCTATCCTTTATCTTTGTTAGCAATTAGAACTATTCCTTGTTTTGTTTTTTCTACTTTATCTTTGCCTCTATTTTTTCTCCTTCCTTTGACTTCTCCTTTACCTTGGCCTTTTCTTTGCTTGCTCTTTGACTTATTGAGCTTTTTTTATCTTGGGATTTTTTCCATGCTTTCCTTTGGATAAAATATCTAAAGAAATTCTTTCAAACATTTTGTCTGAAGGAATTTTTTCTTTTAATTGCTTCTTTTCTTAAAGGGCACATGCCCCTTAGGCCTTTTGTCTTTATTCTTCACTTTCTCAAGATGCCCTCTGCAGGGATACTTTGAGTCCAAATTTTCCTTTCAAAAGAATTGTAAGGGTCATGTCCACCACCTAAGTGCCCTCTGCAAGGGAACTTACCCTTCGGCCTTTCTCTAATTATCCTTCAAAAAAGTGAAAAGTCCACTTTTTTTTTGTTATGTGCCCTCCAAAGAAAATTTGTGCCTTTGGCAAACTGCATAGACCAAATTGGATCCTTCACTTACTTTTACTTATAAAATATGACAAGTAATACACCTACACAAACCCAAATTTCATTAGATAAACCATTTTAGACTTCTCATGAGCTCTTACTTTGGGTTTTGCATCAACTTCAACTCATACAACAAACAAGTAAAGACACTTGGAAAACTTGATTTGGTCTGTCAAGACCAAATCAAGTTTTTTAAGTGTCTTTACTTATAAACCTTTATAAATAATGACATTTTCAAAGTCTAAATTACACTGTAAGGACCAAATCAATTTTATCAACTTGACTTATGAAAATTTCACAAGTAAATCATTTGGAAAACCTGATTTGGTCTGCTATAAGTGAAGTAATTGCTCTTAACAAACCTAAAATTCACTTGGCTAAGAAAATGAGGAAAACACTTAGCTTTTTCTCAAGAAAGGTCTGGCAACATTTTGCATAAGGCAGCAGAGGGATGATCTAGCCAAAACATGGATTGGATGACTTTTTCAAAGAAAAGGAGGGGGTACCCAATTTTGGCTTGCAAGACCAAAAATTGGTCAATAGGCCCTTCAATATTCCGGTGCCAATTCACTAAAAAATGGGACCATATCTCAACCTCGATCCCTATAACTTAAATTCCACCTTCACTAAATTCAATGCTAGAAATAAAATATACATCAAGTTTAAGAATTTGGAATGTGAATCCATTTATGTCATTAACCTCTTTTAACACTGTGTGGTTTCTGAAGCCTTGAAGACATAGAAATTTCAACTTACAAGTTTATAATGATAGTTTTAGTTATTTATTATTAAGTTTTATAGTCATTAAAACCATATAGAAGGAAGAACATGTTTGTTTTACTTAGTTTTATAAATGTGTTAAGGAACACTTAGGACAAAATAGACTTAAGTTAATAATTATATTTTATTTGGCATGGTTTGTTAATTGAAATTAAAAAATATTTGAAAGTCTAATATGGATATGGTTAAAACATTTTGGCAAACATTATTATATAGTTTATAATTTTTAAACTATGAAAATGTTTTGAATATTTTTTTAGTTATGTCATCCTCGCTTTTCACAGTTGTCTTGCTATATGGCCCCATAGTTGGTTTATACTCTATACTATGATTTTTATAATAATTTTCACTCTACTTAGTTTATTATATTATTTGGTTGGTATTTTGAGAGACTTATAGAGGTATTTACTCAATTTATACTAAGTAATATGGCCATCAAATTTAGTCCTTAAAAATAAGGACAAATTTAATTGTTAAAAAGGACAAATTTAATCATTAAAAACAAGGAATCGTAAATAATATCTAAACTTTAAACTTCTCGTCCTCTAACCTTTTTTTCCATTGGTTTTTTAATTAACATTAATTGCCTCTTATTAAATAAATCTACATAAGTTCTTCAAATTGATTAAAATGCTAGAACCATGAAACCTTAAAACCTAAATTCATATAACTTCATTTTTGTTAAAGTTTTATTCCTTTGTGGTTGTGGGAATCACAAAGCAAGTAAAAATTATAAGAGAAGGCCAAGGAGGAGTCTAAACATCCAATAATAAAATACAATCCAATAAATAAATGCAAGCCCTACATATCTATAAATATTCACACGCTTTTAATGAATTCTACCTTATTTTTTAGGGATTTGAATTGTTGCCACAATTTTTTTCTTTAGATCTTTGCTCACAATGTGAAAAACCCTTTTTTGTCTTATATAAAAACCCTTAATATTAGACAAGATTTGGTTACCACATATGGTTATTTTTTTAGTAATGAGATCAACAAGATATTTAAATTTATTTAGGATTTTTTTTTTAGTAACAAGATCAACAAAACCTCAAAAATATTATGAATGTGTCTAGGCATTGATGCAGTGATGAATTTTTTTCAAAGTTTCACACACTTGCTTAGGGTTTAGGTTTAGGATGGGTTTGTATCAGTTATTATTAGTGTTATCTCTCATATCCTCCTTGTTTTGATTTATTCATTTGGGAAAGTGTTTGAAATGGCTGGACTACCCCAATTTCATAGGGTAAAGCAAAATAGTTGTTCTAAAAAATTTAGGGTATCCACTGATCATAATATTTATTCGACCTCAAGAATATTTGCCCTATGAATGTGTTTGGGGAAAGGGGTTTAACTATGATATTTTTCCATTATTTCTTGATTTTAAAATGACTCTTGATTCACCATCTCTTTATAAGTTTTTTGAGAGAGTTAATAGAAATCACCAATCAAGTTATACCAGCATGGAGATTTTACCAAAGATTCGTTAATGTAATTAAACCTAAACTCTAGGATTCGTTAAGATTTTATAGTAAGATTTTAGGGGTCCATTCTTAAAATTATCCGTGGATATGCTCCAATTAAATATTTTAAAATCTAAAAAATTTAAATAAAGACCAAAAATACCTTAGTAGCCTCTCCACTTTTTAAGCCTAGCCCGCTTGCTTTCAAATTTTAAAGCTTAAAATCTTTAGTTTAATGTAGGCCCCATTTTTTTTATAAATTTAAGATGACTTTTTATATGTATGTCCACCATGGTATTTTAAATTATAAGAGATAAAAAAAATTTGAATTTTCCACCATTTTAATAAAGTCCTTGGCTTGTATTATGGGCTTATTTAAATCAAAGGTGAACATTCTTTGGGTTTTATACCCATATATGCATAAAAGGGGATAATAATCCCAAGACACTCCAAATAAATTTTATCTTGAAATGATCCTTTCCCCTTATAAATCACCAATGGTAGAGAATTCAACCTTGTCCGAAAAATAGTGCAATTATTATGGGGAGCAAAATTTTATAACAACGTCCAAGACAATCATATATAGAAGGCATCCGAGAATTTAAATGAAATATTAAATATAATATACCATTTATTGTCACAACATTTTATTGAGAATTATATAATTAAGGTAACATTCATTATATCATTTAAATTCATGATGGTGCCACATTACATCACATTGTATTGTTTGGTTGAATCATTGTGTTTACTTAGTTTTTTATCTTTGATATTGTGTACTGTAGATATATTGTATTTTGATGTAAAACCCACTTTTCCATAAAATAATAAAATACACATGAAAAATAATAATAACATCCAATTTATATTTCACAATCCATAAGTAGAGTATTCACAAAGGGTTTATAAGTGTATCTTGAGTATCACAAGATCTTGTGACAATTATCTAAATCTTAATGCTGAAATACCCACCAAGAAGTAAGAGTAACCTCATCAAAAAAAAAATTAAGTGATTGAACATTGATATAAAATGTGTTGTTGGCACTTTATACAGGTATAAAGTGTCGTGGGTGGTCCATGAAATTGACAGATAGACCTAAAATTTATTTGACATCTATCTTCCTTTAATCATAGACTTTGATTAATTTATTCCAATCTTTGTGTTGTTATGCCTATAACTTGAAAAATAAACTTTCTTCTCCTTGATAACAATAATATTTTAAACTTAAGTAAATCAATTAATGTTTTAGGTCCTATGTTTCATGCTAAAAAAATAGTGGTGTGTAGTGTGTGTTTTTCTCCTTCAAATGATTTATCTAGCATGAAATTATGTGCCACAATGATAAGTGCTCTAATGATTGATTAATCTTTTAAGAATGCATGTGAGTTCTCAATAAATTATCTATGAATGATTGGTAGACATTGTGTCAAATTAACTACAATTTTTGTGTATTTATAGGTAATTTAAATTCAAATTAGGATGCTTTTGGTACCAAATTGATATCAAAATGATAGAAGGAAAAAAAGACATGGGGAAGGATATGGGTATACCTTGACTTAGAAGGACCCAAAAGGTAAGCCTAAGATAACTATGGGCACTCTAAACATACTTAAGATTGTTGATAGTGCTCTCAAAAATCAAAAAGAGAGACAAAAGAAGGGGTTAAAAGAAAGAGGGGACATGGAAAAACACAATAAACACATCAATAATACCTAATCCAATCCAATTATCACAAATATATATGCACATAAAAATAATGCAATTTAACAATTAATAAAAACTTAGAGACCATATTTAGGTTTATACATTATCAAACTCTAAGTTAAATCAAAACATTTGTATCGTTTGGAACAAATTTACTATATTGTTGATCCCAAATATTCCCCTTCCTATCCCTTGAGAAAAGAAAACAAAACCATGGTTGTGGCATATGTAAGAAAAAACCTATAATGAGGATTTTTAGAGTCATAGAAGTAATTCCAAGATACAATAAGAGGCATATATAATTTAGGTATAAATACATGTTTAAACAAGTGTTTTTGGGAGGATTATGAAGCCATGTAGGAGGAGACTGGAAAGTTGAAAAATCATATAAACTCATCACTATGAATCAACAATTATAAAATAAAAAAGTGATCTCATACACTTAAATAATATAAATTAAGTGAAAGTTAAAATCAAATCACCCTGGGCCATTAGAGATTATTGAGGAAGTTTTCAAAACTATGAAACATGAGTATATGAGGAATGTCACTCTATGGGCTATAAGGGAAGTTATAGAGTATGTTGTGAAATTGGGACCTCCTATTGTTAAAAACATTTTTGATTGTTTCTCTAACAGATGGATGTTGTTGCCTACTTTGTTAAATATGAATAATCCCCATTCTCCAATCAATATTTTAAGTGCTCTAGCAAGGATGATTTGTTATTTTCACATTGTTATATATTCTACGCAAGATTAGATTATGTTAAAATTTTAGTATCCCCCACTTTGGTATCCAATTGTTGATTAGAGGGTTTGGTTCCTTTGATTGAAATAATTGAGATTGCTAAATGGAAAAATGTGGAATGTATATGAGGTTTTCATCTCCTTTAGGATTCTCCTAAAATTTCTTTCTCAAACTTTAGTTTAGTTTTTGAAAAGGATTTATTGTGGTACATTTCATTGAACAATCCAAACCTTAAGATGTTCATCCCCTATTAATTTTTTCTTAAGAAAAGGATCCATCAAAAATGGATATGTAAAACTCTTGGTTATAAATATTGGTGTTTATCTTCAGTTTGGTAACTTATTGGACTATTATGTAGCTTCTACTTGTTATGTAGCAGTTGGTTTTTTATTCTAAAACTTTTTGCTTATCTTTTCATTAGTTGTCATGAGATGGTGGTATCATCTTCAACTTAAATTTCTAATCCTTTTGGCTAATTTTATGATCATTTTTTTTAAATTTATGTATTTTATGAATACAAAGGGGTGAGGAACCTCTTAACCCTATTTTATTGATTAAAAAATGTATATAAATCAAGTGAATAAAAATGACCCTACCTTTTATTATTAATTATTGTGAGAGTTTACCTAAGTAAAATCTTTAAAAAATTACGTATAATAAATACTTCAATTACTTAACAAAATAAACTATTAAAAAAAGAAATAATATATCCCTAATCTGATTTGATATCTTTTGACAAACCATCTAGATACTCAAAATATACACCTTTTGTTGGAATATAACTATTCACTTGGCATTTATTGAAAATTGTGTCAATTAATTTTATTTATTTGATTCAATATTAGTACACATAAATAATGCATAGTTAGATTTAATTCACATATAATTATTGCATCTTCATTTCACATTATTCTTCCCTTCTAGATAACTATGAAGATGTTCAAGAAGTTCACGTTCACATAACTTAGACAAATAGAATATATTTAACCATTTTCAAGTCAAACTAAAATTTAATTAAAATTTTTACTTTGCATAGGCCTTGTTGAGGTGGTAGAGAAAACAAAGAGGAGTCTCATTCTAAGACAAATGGCTGACAGTGAAAGCCAAGTCACTTGTAAAACTGTGTTCAAGTTGAAGTCAAGAAATTACACTCCACGCCTGTACATTTTGGCCACAAATAACATGCATTCGCATTCTCCCATTCACATTGAAATATATTTTCCTCTATAATGGAATCTATTTTTGTTGATATTAGAATCTATTTTACTTGATACTATAATTTGACTTCCTTGATTTTGGAATCCAATTTCAACTTAATTGGATTATGTTATTGATTATAATATGTCTAGATTTAATGAAATGATGGTTAATCCTTACTTTTTAGATATGTGATTCATAAGTTTATTTAACATATAAAAAATGGGGCATATATTCCACTCATTTTACCTAGACTCTAGGCTCCAAACATTCAGTACAAATATAGCTCCTATAAAAGGGGGATTTTGCATTTTACTTACTCCTAAATGTACCTATAATGTAACACCTATTCCCACTATGGGATATATTAAGGATATTTCTTAGTCATGATTTTTTTTAGGACTCAGATTATTACTTTAACATTGATTTTTTGTCACTAAAATATGTACTTATAAATGTATGTAGGATTAGCACAAATTCATAGGCATGTAATTTGATGAGGGCATCCTCACATTTTTAGAAAAACCAAGTGCATCATTTCCAATTTTTCCTTTCTATATTTCAAAATATTATTATTATGGTCATTTATGAACATTTAACATTATTTTAGGTTTCATAAGTGCATTGGAGTTTTTTGTGTGAGCTTCAAGATCCTAAAATCTTGTATCCGCACTCTACATATTATATTGTGATACACACACACACACACACACACACACACACACACACACACACACACACACACACACACACACACACACACACACACACACACACACACACACACACACACCCCAAAGTGGGGAATTATACAAACACCTAAAATTGGTCTCTAACATTTATTAGTTGTAAATTTGAATGATTTTAACATATATGTGTGTTTTTTAACTATTTTTCAAGGTTAGAATTTATTGTCACATTTTTGGTAGTTATTTTTTGTCCCTCTCCCTTTTTCTCTCTCCTCCCTCTACATTTTCCACTTTTTATGGTGGTCCTCATAGAAAATTATAATGTATGTTTATGTGGGTGTGGGCCTTTTTACTCATTAGGTTCCCTTAGGGGTTTGTGTTGGTGTCTTGTCTATATATTCTCCCATTTGATGTCAATGTACCAACAAGGTCCTAATTTTAATTTAATAGTCTATAAAGTACATATTTACACTAGTGCATTTAGGGATCTATTGAGGCTCATAAATGTCCCATGCACTATACATGTATAGGTACATAACATTTTGGAAGTTTCATTGTGTGACATTGCATAAAAATAGTGTTTGGGATTGAGAGGTCAGTTCTTCCCACTCTAGCACTAATATAAACATGTCAAGGGTGAAAAGAAAGAGAAGCAATCTAAAAATAATAAGATAATAAAAGGTTGTTGTATCAAAGTAGTTGTATCTCCCCCTATTGAAATGAATGGATGCACAGAAAAATTATTTTATATAAACCATTCCATAACACATTATAAGAGGTAAATTAAAAAAATATGCACACAAACAAAGACTAATGGTAGGAATCAACAATAAAATGTGTGTACATTACTACTAGAACTACATAGATACACACAGTTGCTAGAAATGAAATTAAATTGGATAGAAATAAATGTTGAGGCATAAAATTCATAATGAATCTCTCACGGGGAGCTAGAAAAAACCCATGGAGTGAGGACTCAAATAATAGAGATAACACCTCTATTTAATAAAAATGAAGGAGAAAAAGAGAAGAGTAGTGGATCTTGATTATGCAATCGTATGTCAAAATTTACAATCACCATCAATATAAAAAAATGTTTTATATCTACCATTTATCTACCTAATAGTATTATGTGACCTCAAAATGTGAGTGGAGCAAAAATTAATAAATGGGATTTAACAATTTTCCTCCACCTATCAATTTACTCCATTTGTTTAGTAGTTGCCCTAATGGTGCAAGGAACATCAGGATGGATTTGTCTTTGTCTTTTAATTTTATTTAATTATGTTATTGTGATATTATTTAATAAAATATTACTATTATAACAAATTTATAATAATAATAATGACATATTATTATAATATTATCTAAAAACTATAGTGATCATAATCATTGTATAATAGATATTTATGTTGACATGTAACATATTTATGTTATAAGGACATGTAGCATTTTTTTCACAAATTTGACATAACAAATGACAAAATTAATGTCTATTTGAATAGATGGCACATCACACATCAAACCATATTCTTCACCAAAGGTATTACTTTACAAGTATAGGTTTATGATCTCCAAACCTAAAAGTGGAAACAATCTTAGGAAAACTAAACCAAAATACATTGAAAACTACTCAAAATATAGAAATGAACAATATTTTATATAGAAGCATTCTCAAACATACTAAAAAGTGGCTTTATCAGTATATAACACATAATAAAAAACACTAAAAAGATATACATTATGTTGATCTTGTCATATTCTAAGAAAGGGACTGGCAATAGTTTCATGAGCCATATTAAAATACTTGTGAGCTTTGACATAGCATTACTTATGTGGATCTCTATATTGACTGTCAATCTAAGAATTAAAATTAAATGCATTTTTACTGTATCTTGTTCTTCTCCTATTATATTAATGATATTGTCATCAAATGTATGAGAATCCCCTAAGCATGTTCAAATCCTTTTTGGCATAACTTTCATGTTTTTAGAGAGATATACCATATGCATGCATCAATACAATCATATAGGTCCAACTTATTTAAGCCAACCAATTGAAGTATCAACGAACTTATGTAACATGTTTTGTAAGACTTGATCTTTTCCTTCATAATCATACAATCTCTTGATGTGAATAAAAAGAGATTCCATTAGCTTAATTGTTTATATAGACAACAAAAATAGACATTTGGATTCTTATAATATTGTAGACAATCAAACTTATACGAAAAAAGTGAGCATTCCTAAACGATAGTGAAGGTTGATAAGCAATGAGATAAATAATATAGAAATGAACTACCTTAATCCATCTCACATTTAAGAATTCAAATTCATAGGGCTCCCTATAGCCATATATATCTAAAAAGGATTAAAATTTTTTATGTAAATGTACACATATCTAGTATCAAATGCACATAGCAGACATTTTGGTTCTATCTACCATAAATGGTTGCATATTCTATGGTGGAATTTTTATTTTTCCCCAAACTAAAGAGCTCACACAAATTAACACTTTTCATACCCTTATCCAACCTACGAGGGTTGATACAAACAATTTTATATTGTGTGAAGTCATCGTGACTACCATTTTGTATTAGGATTAATTCTATTTTTGGAATGGCCTTAACTGGGTGAAAAACTTATAGTGACAAAATGTATAACTATAATGAATTCAACATTAAAATAAAATTATATTGCATATAATAATGAGTTTCATCCAAATTCTATTACCTTTATAAATTATGCAATATCATAGGGTAAAATGAGAACATTAGGAAAAGGCCTTTAGAGCAACATAAAGGTCCAATGGAAAACCAAAACTTATTGGAAAAAGTGGATAGAAGTTGTTCATATGGAACAAGTTTACATCGTATTAGTTGAAATAAGGATACCTTTCTAATCATTTTAGTTAAGGTATAGAAACTAAAATAATCGAAAACATTATGTAAATCAAATTCATGTGTTGATTTAGAACATGAATTATAAGCCTTGCAAGCTAGTATTCGAGCTACCTTTAGGAATCCTTGATATTTCTTCACCACTAATATTTCTTAGGACATCTAATGTGCAACAACCAATGGTAATCTAAAACATCATACTACAATTTATTTTAAAAGAAGTTAGATAATCATTCATTTATTGGCTTTATGCACATAATAATCAATGTATTTATTAAAATAAACAAAATGGATTTTTAATATAGGTTATCTACATTTATTTAGTGATTTTACTTATGTTAAATTTGAGAATAAAAAAATAATACTAGTTGCATACACTTAAATTTGCTCTCTCTAATTATTCTATTAATCTCACTAATTTATCCTATAAACCATAATCCTAGAAAATTAATTAAAATCCCATGTCCTATTAAACATTTCCTACATCCTACTAACCTTTATACACCCCCACGACTAATTAATCACCTGATTATCCTACTTAAACTACTAATCCTACTACATTAACTACCCACTAGCCCACTTGCAAATTAAAAATTCATATTTATTCAAGTACCCCCTAGCCTTCCTACCACCCTAGCCTTTCTTACATCCCTATGAGCCTTGAACCTCATTTAATCCCCATATAATCCCTTTTATACCTTAATCTACCTAAAAATCTCTATATCTAGAGAACCCTCTCTAAAATTCTAGAACTCTCCAAACTAGAGGCTTCTAAATAATTAAAAATTCCCCCAAAATTACTTCCATTAACCTATAAATAGCCATGCTTGGAGCATGTCTAAGCTAAGAACAAAGACCATAATCCTTCCATAAACTCTCATACCATCCATCTAGAGCATCCATACACTCTTGCAATCTACTCAAGCATCCAAATAGGCCATTAAAGTTCTTTTGAAGCCATTATCAAGCAATCCACATACAAGTCAAATAACATTGGAATCAATAGGAAAATCTTGGAGAAAAGCTACTAGGAGTAAGGTGATGGTAAGAATTCACTCTTGAATTATTGATTTTTCATAAATTCCTTTCTTTTTGATGTTATTGTGCTTTTGGGTTAAACTTGTTATTTATAATAGTTTTGATCAATAGCTAAAAAATTCAATCATACATTGGTGACCATGGTGGGATAACTCCTTCAAATTAATAATTTTCCATGTTATAATTGTTTTGATAGCTTATAGCATTGATTGATGAAGATAAAGCTCTATAATTTATCAAATATTCACATATAGGAAAAGGGTATTTTTGCTCTTTAAACTATGATATTACATCGATGGTATTGA
Source organism: Torreya grandis (assembly GCA_037957365.1). Taxonomy (NCBI): domain Eukaryota; kingdom Viridiplantae; phylum Streptophyta; class Pinopsida; order Cupressales; family Taxaceae; genus Torreya; species Torreya grandis. Next base: position 1,414,558 of record JARHVA010001141.1, on the reverse strand, counting down.
AGATCATAATTGTGATTTTACACTAACCATACCCTCTAACTATTAACATATAGCCTCTTGTGTAAGGTTTTCCCCTTTCACAATATTGCAACTTGAAAAAGGAACATTTGATGATAAGATGTGGTTTTGACTTTTAAAGTGCGCTTTTACAAGATATAGTTTTAAAATCTAAATAATCAGTCTTACACATATCTTTTAATTTCTAACAAATTTATAATAACTCATTTTGTCTTATAGGGTTAGCATTAAAACTTGTCAATCTTAAAATTAGTATTTGTTTTATTTAAACAAAATTACATTTTTGTATTCATGATATTGAGATTGAATCATGATTTTTCCTTTATAAATGGCTATTTTGACTTTTATACTAAAAAGATTAGTTCAATCTACTAACCTTGACTTCCTACTAGTTTTATGTCTCCATTTTATTATTTTTTTCCCACAAGAAGGGGAGGTGTTGCTTAGGATAATTCCTTAGCATTCATAAACACCCCCTTTACTACCGATTGTAATACCACACATTTTTAGAAGTGATTTTGTCCACTAACTACAGTTTTACAAGGGGCAATGTTGGTTTTACAGGTAGCATTAGAATAATTGTTGGTAGTTGGTTTTCTAATTCTATTCACAAATATCTAGTTGCTTTTAGTTCCTTATGATTAAATAGTCTCAAAATTTTATATTTTGTATATAACTAAATCAACTTTTAACTTGATGCAATACCACAGTTTATGAGAAACATTTTTGTTTCCCATAGGTGATTTTGATTAATAATAGGTGGTTTTGACTTAAATAAATTAGGTAGAACATTATTTTGTAAATTTTATATTCTAGTCTGTTCCAACTTCTAAAAATAGTCAAAAAATATTTTAATACTTTAGTATCATTTATACTCTATAAATAGTGTGTATATTTTATAAATAAGTCCAAATTTTATTTTCCTTTTTTATCATTAATACTGCCTTTCAAAATAAGTAATATTGATGCTTGCAGTCAATTTTGCTTATTAATAGTTAGTTTCAAGTAAATAGGTCAAACCATAAATTTGACTAAATTTAGTTTTATTTGCATCATTCTATACCCATTGATTTGCATGAAGTTGTCATCATGTCACTAGGTTTGTTGTTTTTTCCTTAAAATTATAAAATTATAAATCACAATTTGTGATTTTGAATTTTACTAGCGGTATTACTTGATAATATATGCTTTTGCATAACCATGATGTTATAGTTAACTAACAGCTTATAAAATTGCATATTAGCTAGTCATAGTATTGCCAAAAAGTTATGATTTTGTACTTTCTGGAATCAATTTTACACTAATATACTATTAAGTGCATTTTTGTAGGATCAGAGGTAGTTTTGACTACTTTAAAAATACTAATAATTTTTAGTGTAGGACCACCTTAGCAGGAGGCACTAGATTAATTTACTATCCCATTTTTTTTAGGAATAGTGCTTAGTCTAATAATTTTAATCTTGAGCTTACATATATCTTTGTGTGCTTACTTGATTAATTTTCTCACATAGTTAATTAATCATATAAATAAATTTTTGGTTACTTATTTATCAACCCAATTTTTTAGGATTACACGTGATGTGGAATTTATCCCCACACACTTGTCTAGTCACGATGGGTTGGTGACACAGAATTCATCACCACATATTTAACCAAACTCTGTGTTTTGGAAGAGTATAAATATCAAGGATAGCTATCATTGGGTTAAGTGGTTAACCCCATACAAGTCATCCATCAATGGGAAGAGTTAATTCTATAAACTAAGAATTAGAAATCACCCTATACATATTTGGGCCCCATATACCTTTGCATATCTCAGGGATGCCCATAGACACTTTTGTGTATACCTAGTTTAAGATCTATCAACTATAATAAGTGACTTACTATCAAATTCAGTATTAGCTCCCAAGTGACCATCAAGTGTAAATGGGGTTGAGAAGGTTATTTATATTCTATAATGGGTCACCATCCTACAGCCTCACCCATGAATCTATTAGATGGTGTAGTCATCAAGTTACACACCCTTTTGATTAACTAATAATAGGGTTTGTGATTGGGTATGGTTTTATGTGTGTAATGCTACATCTTGTACTATTTGTGAACTGAGCTAGCCTATCCCTTCATCACTAAAAACACCTAGAAACACATTAAGATGCACACTGTCTTAGGACCAAACCAAACTATTTCATCTTCATATCACCATCCACACCTTTGAGTATTAGATTTTGCCTTAAAACCAAAACTTTAGTGGTCATTCATAATTCTCTATCATAGTCATCACTTTCTTCAAGTCAAACCTTGATTAAACATTTTCAAAGTCTAAAACATTGCTAGCTTTTGTCTAGCACCCATTATCTCATCATCTTGCCTATTCATACCTAGCACTCATCTAATTATCATCTTGTTGGCATGAAAGGGAAATTAGTCATCTCATTCCTTTTGTCTCCTTGTTAAGTTAAAGCTCTATAGGTTTGTTACTTTGATAATATTTGGTCACTCTAGTCTTCAAATAATCAAAGCCAACTCTAAACCACATCTAATCACCCCTCTTAACCACTTTTAGTCTTGGGTTTAAGATAAAATTAGTATCTAAAGTTACTTCCTCTCTCATCATCCTATATCAAAACAACACCTAATCACTACTTTCACATCACCTTCACCATCCACCATGCCTATTATAACCCATGCCCAAATATTAAGAATGGGATAAGGATCTAACCAATAAAATGATATCCTTTAGACTCTAGGTGAGTGAAACTAGGATAATGAAGAAACACATAATAACATGTACACCCTTGGGGAAGAAGACCGGTTTACAAATGACTTCTTTATTAGTGATGAGTTTAGGGCACAATTTGACCAATACATCTATGAGAACCATGATCAAATTCTTGCCCAAGTCATTAGAATGAGGTGAAAACTCCCTCCTATATTTGATCCAAGTCTCTTACAACACCTCATCCACCCATCATCAATACCTAATACTTCACCTCATCAAGATAATTTAACCAAGAAAAAGAGGAAGACAACCTTGTAGATCATGAATAAGAAAAAAAAACCCCATATAATAATCACATTAAGGCTAAAATGAGGAGATTTGCCTTGGAAGATCACCTAAACCAACTAACTCAACAAATTAATTCCCTAGCTTCCCAATTTTGTGCTCAACACCAAAGACCAACTTTACCAAGATAGACCACTAGAAATACCAATCCTGATTCATTGAGACCAAGAACAAGCCAATCACACACCTATAATCCATTAATGGAACCCCCATTCTCCTAAGAGTGGAGGATAATGAAGGAGACTCTTCAATATATTTACCCTTGCATGCAGGTGATGAGATATAAGTATGAATACTTATGTACATCTCCATTGGATATGGGAATCTTAAAAATACCCTTCTCAACACACTTTGAGATCATAAAGTTTGATAAATATAAAGGAAAAGGGGACCCACATGACCATGTTTAGTAATTCTATGTGTCATGCCATGAGGTTGTGTATGATGATGCTTACCTACCTAGATTCTTTCCCAAAAGTATCACAAGATCTGTACTAGAATGGTTCATACATCTATGTAAAGGGTCCATCTCTAGTTTTAGAGAACTAACAGAGAAGTTTATGTGATACATCTCCTTTAACATTGCACATGACATTTATACTATATATCTTTATAATACCAAGTAGATAAATTGGGAGAGTTTAGCATCATTCCTACAATGATGGAGAAGCCTCACCAACCAATTCTATTACACGATCCTTGAAAAGGAGTTGGCCAAAATATTTATTGACAATCTTAATGTTGAACTAAAATACAAATTGAAGTTGTAGTGTGTCAAATATTTCAATGAGATTATAGAAAAGGGGATTCAAATTGAAAAAACACTCATTGAAAATAAGATAATTATATTACATACTTGAAATAAAAAAAGCCTAAACCAGGATAATACTTTTTTGCGTAAACCTAAGGTCTTCAAAAAGAATAAAAATGTCATAAGGGATGGTGTCACAGACTCAAAACATGTAAAAATAGTATATAAATATCCCCCTACTACTAAAAATCAAAATTTCACCATTACAAGGGTACCAAGGGGAAAACCAAATCCAATAATGGGAAAGAGACATATAACTAGTCTTGGTGTACCTAAAAAAATGGTCTTATAATAATTAATTACTACTAAAATTACTCTCCCTAATATTAGACCATTGGATGATAACAAGCCACGATGAGCCTAGTATCGAGAAGATGAATTATGCCAATATCATAGAGTCAAGGTACATGATACTAAAAAATATATGCAATTATAACACTTCATCCAAGATTTGATAGACAAAGGATACATAGAAGTTGAAGTGGAGAGCCTAACAAGTTAATCTAAGAATCAACAGTTGGGTGTATATCAAGACCCATTACCTAGGCACGAATAGAGGAAAAATAAACCACCAAAGGATTAGGGTCAAGCCTCCACCTCCAATAGAATTAACTATTAGTCCATCCCCTACAATTACATTAATATGATTAAAATATGAGGCCCCCAAGAGCCCACACATCCACCATCCACCATCCTTAAAATCAACAAGGCAACAAATAATTGTGTAGTTACTACATGACATGTCAAGATCATAGCTCCTGGAGCACCTCCAAAGGACCCATCCACTTCCTCAGATCAAATATTCACTATTTCTAAGAAAGTCTTGAGCTCTTAAGATAAACCCTATGATATCATTCATAAATTGAGAAAACTCCAGCCCAAATCTCTCTCATGGATATTATCAAGACATCGTTTGTACATCGAGAGATACTCAATCAAGTCTTAAATAAATTGAAAGTCCCTAGGGATATTGACATAAGTCAATTGCAAGCCTTGGTGGGTCAATTATCCCCTTCCTAAAATATTAATTTCAGTGCCTAGGATATGCCACCTATAGGACCTCACCATAACTATCCATTATTCATTGAAATTGCCATTGCCAATTATAAGATCCCATGAGTACTTATAGATGGAAGGCATCCTTGAATCCATGCAATCTTGACTTTTTTAAGAATTTGGGGTACTCTAAATCTTTATTAGGGCCTACTTTGATAATGATTAAAGCATATGATGATAATGACAGTCTATCTGTAGGCACAATTTATCTTCTCATAGTTTTAGGACCCATAGTCCACCAAACCCTAATTCATGTAGTGCACATTGATCTCCCCTATATTCTAATTTTGGGATGCCCTTGGATCAATGTGATGAGAGTGGTATCCTCTACCATCCATAAATTTCTAAAATTACCATATTATAAAATGGAGGTCATGATCCCAAGTGAACTTTAACACTTTCATAGTTGCCAAATAGATCAATCAGATCCTAATTTTTATTACCCCAGGACCCATAATTCTTATAATCCCAAAGCCACAAAGTATATCCACCCTAATGATCTATCACCCACTTCTCTAAATACCCAGACATCACTTGCCTTAAAATCACTTCCAAAGGCTATGAGGAGTATGAATATAAGACTCTGTGTCAAAAATCTACCACTATTCCCATGCAGCTAGGGTCCCCTGCTATGAGGCAAGATAAACCTATTGTTTACCGATTTGGATCTATGGCCTTCACCAATGTAGGTATGTTATCAGATGAATACTTTAAATAACTAGATGATTCATGGGTTATTTCTAAAGATGAGGCCCTATAATTTCATTATCAAAAATACCCCCAGATTTAGAATATGCTTTAGAATATGAACTATAAGGGCAAAGGATTAGGTATAGAAGAAAAAATTAGGCTAGAACTTATCAGGGTTCAGAAACATATAAAACATCTTGGCCTCAAGCAAAAACCACTAGGAATTAACTTAAACACTATCTTTATGGATACTTCTTTGGTTATTGAAGGGTCTACCTCTAATGAAGAATTCAATATGGACTTTGTCTATAGTCTCTATGAAGACTTAGCTACCACAAACCTCTTCTCTAACATTGTCATCTCTAACATCAACATATAACTCCATTAGCCCACACTCATAGACTAGGGTTAGAAGAATGATTCCATCATTTTATGTCTTACAAAATGATGAATCCATCATTGAATATCTAAGAACTAGGGATTTTATACTATCAAGAAACCACAAGAAAGGATTCTCTATCATTCTAAACAAACCCTCATATTTTGGAGAACAAAAAGTGTCACTAAATCAAATCGAAGAAAAAGAATATAAAGACAATGATCCCTCCCCAAATATGGAATAAATCTAGTCTACTCCTAATGAATAAGAGTCTTATCTAGAATTAGATGGAGAGCTTCCAGGAGAATTTGTTTCAAGAAAATAATTACCACCACCCCTAACATATCTACAATTTCATTCACCTTCTCTTATTGAGGAGGTTATAGAAGTGAATATTGGGATAGATGAAAATCCTAGAATGGTCAAATTGGGGGGCAATTCTCAAATCTAAAGAGCAATAAATCCTTGATGAGATTCTCAATGAATATATAGATGTGTTTGCATAGAGATATTCTGACATGCTTGGATTGGATCCTACCTTGGTGTTACATCATTTAGTAGTTCATCTAAATGCATAACTAGTTAAATAGAAACTCCACAAAGTACACCCCAAGGTGACCCTCTTGGTCAAATAAGAATTACATAAGTTTTTGGAAACCAATTTTATTCAACTAATTGACTATTCTGAGTGGATATATAATATTATGCTTATGGCCAAACCACAAGGAGGAGTAAAAATTTATACCAACTTCTGGGACATAAACAAGGCATGTCCTAAGGATGATTTTCCTATATCCAATATTGACATGATCAAAGACTCTACTATAGGGTATGAAATGCTTTCCCTCATGGATAGTTTCTCTAGTTATAATCAAATTAAAATCACTTCTAAAGATCAACATAAAACTACATTTATTACTCCATGGGGGACCTTCTACTAACAATTCATGCCTTTTGATCTGAAAAATGTAGGAGCCACTTACAAAAGGGCCATGACAATTATATTCCATAATATGATGCATGATATTGTAGAATATTATGTGGAGCCACTTACCAAAGGGCCATGACAATTATATTCCATAATATGATGCATGATATTGTAGAATATTATGTGGATGACATAATAATAAATTCTAAGCTCTAATTAGAACATCATATAGTCCTAAGAAGGATTTTTTAGTGGTTTAGGGAATACAAAGTCATATTGAACCTTAATAAATGTGTATTTGGAGTCACTCCAAGCAAACTTTTTGGGTTCATAGTTTCTATATGAGGAATTGAATTATATCCTACTAAATTAAAAATTATCATTTAAATGCCTCCTCCTAAGAACTTAAATCAATTTAATAAGCTTTCAAGGGAAAATACAAGCCATCCATCAGCTTATATCAAAACTAGAAGATAAATGTCATCCCTTCACCCATCTCTTAAAGAAGTAAGGTCATTTCAACTGGAACTTGGAATGTTAAAAGGATTTTGATAATTTGAATCAATATTTAGTGAAGCCTCTAGTCTTATCACTGCCTATCTCAAGAAGGCTGTTACTTTTATATATTTATGTTAAACCTTGTGCTATAGGGTATTTACTACATTAACATAATGATGAGGGAAAATAAAGATCTATTTATTATCTAAGCATAAATTTAATCTCATATAAGCTTAATTACACCCCTATTAAAAAACCTTGCTTGGTTTTAGTCTTCACCTCATAAAAACTCATGCACTACATGTTGAATAACCAAGTCAAGCTCATAGCAAAGGTTGATCTCCTTAAATATATAGTATTAAAATCATCCATAACTAGTAGAATGGACAAATGGATCATATTATATGTGAATTTGATATAGATTATGTAAATCAAAAGGCCATTAAGGAGCAAGTCATTATAGATCAACTTACAACAACACCCATAGTAGACACTAAACCATTAATCATGGCCTTCCCAGATGAGTTTATACTAGCAATTGAGGAGTCATCTAGTTGGAAATTGTATTTTTATGGATCTTTTACCATGCATGGGTCAAGAGTAGGAATCCTTTTGGTAACTCCACAAGGTGACCTGGTCCCTAAAGCCTTTTCAATCACTTTCCCATGTACAAATAATGTTGTTGAATATGAAGCATTAGTTGTTAGACTACAACTCATCATCTAATAGAATATTTAACATATTAAGGTCTTTGGTGATTTTCAATTGATTATAAAATAGATGAATGAATAGTTCAATACAAAAGATGATAAATTACTTCCTTATAAACAATTAGTGGATCAATTGAAGCAAAAAATTTAGTCAATAACTTTTGAGCAAGTTCTTAGAGGAAGTAACAAATCTATTGAATCAATGGACACTATTGGTTCTTTGATAGATATTTCTAAATATGTACATGAAATCAAATTTTTATTTGAATAATTATTATTATCATCTCATAAAATAATGGCTCATTATCAAATTTGTGTTATACCTAATCCCAGTCTACCCTAGTACTATGACATTTACACCTACCTCAATGACAACATAATACAACCAAACCTCAATCACCACCAACATAAATCCTTTATTCATCACACATCCCATTATACCATCCTTGAAATCATTCTCTATCGACAAGGATATGATAGGACCTTGTTGAGATTCCTAACATCAGAGAAGGTTATTCTTGCAATCAAGGAGGTCTATTATGGTATATATGGAGGACATGTTAGTGAGATGGCCCTAACCAAGAAGTTACTCTGAATTAGATACTATTGGCCCATAATAGATCATGACACCTATGAGTATGTGCAAAAATGTGTATCCTTTCAAAATCATGACAGTTTCATCCATGCCCCTGCATCAGAACTATAACTTATAATGAGCCCATGGGCATTTTCAATATGGGAACTAGATCTTATTAGCAAGATTAATCCTACATCATCTGATGGACATAAGGTCATAATCATAGCTATGGAGGACTTTACCAAATGGATTGAAGTCATTCCACTAATTTATACCATAGTCTATAAATATCAAAATTCATTCTAAATCAGATTATTTTTTGCTTTGGAATCCCAACTAAAATCATATCAGATAACAAAAAATCTTTCAAAAATAAATAAGTAGAAGAGTTTTATAATCATTATCACATTGATCAATATTTATCTACACCCTACTATACCTAGGTTAATGAACAAGACAAATAAACCAATAAAATGCTTCTCAAGATTCTTAAGAAAATTATCAATGATGATGGTAAAAATTGGCACTTCCAACTATATCTAACTCTTTGGTCTTATACAGCTAGTGTCATAACACCTACTAAGGCTACTCTGTATTCTTTGGTCTATGGAGTAGAAGAAATCTTGTCCATTGAAGTTGAGTTCCCAACCTTACGAATATTCTTGCAGGGTATGATTATTGATTATAATTATTGACAAGAGAGGCTACAAGATCTTGAGTTGTTAGATGAAAAGTGTCAAAATGCCTTGGATCACCTTCAAATATATTAGAATAAGCTTAAGTGCCAATATATAAAAAATATCCAATCTAGACAATTCAAATTTGGTGACCTAGTCCTAAAAGAGAATCAGAAAAACACCAACACTGATTGAGAAAAGAAAGGTAAATTTGTAGCAAATTAGCTTGGGCCCTATATTTTTATTAAAAAATTATGATCAGAAGCATAAAAATTGGCTACTTTAGATGGTGATGAGCTTGATGATCCCATGAATATTATGCACCTAAAGCACTTTTACATTTAAAGGGATCCAAAAAACCCTTCATCTGTAAGTCCCTACTCTTAGGGGTACACACATCCATCATCACTCCACTTATCTCATCTTTTCATTCCATCTCATATGACTCTAATCCTAATATTTGGTATAATATATGTTCTTTGGAAAAATTAGGAGACATGAGTTATGAAATGGGGTAAATAATTATTGCAAGTGTAAAGGGGATACCTATTGATGAGTTATCTATAACATCTAATCCACTCTTACAATTAGTAATTCCATTTTGACCTCTTATCCCACCAAATTAGTTACATCCTCCTAGATGAATCTTCTTCCTATCAATCTCAATCACACCCCACTTACCCAATCCCCATTCACCCCCTAAGTATAAACCTACATGCACCCAATAATCTCATCATTAAATAAGGGTCATGCAATATTCCTACTTCAAAATCTATAATATAATTTGTAACTAAATCTTGACTATTCACTTTAGATCCTAAGATAGTTATTATTGTGAACAAGGAATATGTAGAGGGGAGGTTAGTCTTGTGTTATTCCAATTAAAAAATCAAAATAACACACAAAACACTTGACACCTCTATCCTAGACACTAGGGAGAGCATATGTAACAAGAATACAAATGAAAACACAACTAGAAGACAAAAAAAACATTTTTTTACCTTCCTTAGAGCTCCAAATGGCTTGTTGAAGTGGCTTGTTCAGTTTGTGCATCAATGGAGCTTTTTTTGCTTCACATCTGCTTCGCACCTTGGCTTGGTTTATTGTCTTATGAATATTTCATGGTAATATTACACTGATGAATCTTATAAGGGAAATCCTACATAATAAAACTACACTATCAAATCTTAGATATCAATAGGTATGACCTTGTATTTATATCCTCAAAAGTTAACTCTCACCCAAGGTGAGTTAAGGATAACTCTAATTGAGTTAAAATTTGTCATGTAATTATGATTTTAAATTTCTAGTAATGGCTCTCAAATTAGATATTTTGGAAGAGCTTGACAACTCATAAAGGCAATGATGAAAAGGCTTGATATTTTGATTTTTGGAATTTCCATTTTCATATATTCATTAATTGCAAATGGATAGCTCAACTAAACATTTAATATGATTTAATTAAGTAATTAAATTTGATTAGTATTTTATCTCTTTTAATATTTGATCAAATGCCCCACTTAATGGGTCTATAGGCCAAACTGCCAGTTATTAGGTCACAAGGTGATTGAGAATGAATCCATGAGAGGTTATGATTGTGTACAATAGAATAACTAAAATAGGGATGTCTCAACATGATTTTGAGATTTTATGAATGATGCACATATGAAATTGAGATGTTTAGTGATTCTTAGGCTTAATTTGTAATGTTTGGTAGGAATCAGTCTAAAGTTCAATTGAAAGCCAGTTGTCACCAAAATTGGTTGTCCACGGTTATAACTAGTTTTTATCCTTGTCTCAATTATTAAAAATATTATTGGGCACAATTTACCCTTCTAAATACCCATTTTTAAAACAAAATACTAAATTAATTTCTCTTAATCTAATTTTGATTAGGACATCTTGTACATATTTATCATTATTCTTCTTTGCCTATAGTAACCTTTTAGGTTATGATTTGAAACATAGAAATCATTTTTAACTCTTTGTTAAGTCACTTAGGGTTTAGTTCATTTTTTAAATAATACCATCATTATATTTTTGTTTAAAATTATTTGGTTATCCATGTAAATTATGTTTTGAAATCATGTATATATTTAGTCTTCATTAATTTTGCTTTGATAAAATTACTGTGTCATAATTTTATCATAGTCTTATTATATTATCTTCTTAAGTATTAGTCTTTATACATATTTTTCATGTCAATAGTGTCATTAGTTTATCTTATTTTATTTATATTGGTGCTCAAGGTTGAGGGGTCCCTATCCCAATCACTTTTGATCAGAGCTCCAACTAATTTGGGACACAAGTGGGGGCCCAGATCCCCAAGAGAATACCAATGAATGACTACAACTATCCCAAAAATACCAATGAATGGCCACTACCAACCTAAGAATACATCATAATCAACCATAATTGGCCCAACAATACCAATGAATAGCCACTACCAACCCAATAATACCTATGTTTGACCATAACCAGCCCATGAATACTTAACGAATGGCTACATTCAGTCTCTAATACCAAATTGAGATTTGAACCTAGGTGGTGCTTAAAACAACCAAGACACTTTACTAACTCACCCACATCTCATCAATGTCATTATTTTATCTTATTAATAATCATTGTCATGTAAATATTTTCTATTTTTGTCTTAAAACTTTTGTATCATTTTTTTAAGTGTTAGTAAATAATCTTGTTTTTTGTCTTGTTATGTTGTCTTTTTAAGTATTAAATTTTGTTTTTTTTTAACAAAGGGAAAGAGTATGGCCTTAAGTGACTACCCAACATAGTAATTGGTAATGTCACTCAACAGAGTTCCTGCTCCAAGTCCCCCATGCACTCTAATTCAAACATGACCTTGATTATCCTCATGTTGTAGGAACACTTGACATCATAGTGTAAAAGAAACATAGGATTGCCTACATATCCAATGGTTTCAAGTCCCCATAAATCCATATACATTCCTCCCAATTATACCACTATCCTATTTAAATATCATATCCTACTACTTAACCCCCCCCCATCTCCTTGGTGTAGGAGGATTTTACCCAAAATCAATTTGTGACACATATGGTTAAAATTAATGGATTATTTATTTATAGCACATGTCATTAGTTTCCATCATAAATAACCACCATCCATCATATATCTATAAACCATATCACATAATAATCATCTATATCATTATAAATAAATAACATACATAATCACATCCAATCTATGTCAATATATCTCATCATCATATATCTAATGTCTAAACATCCCATAATCATAAATATCTAATAACATAACATAAATCCATATATCCATAACCAATAATCACATGTAAATAAACTAGTCCATACATCATCATAAAAAACATACTTGCAATAATATATATCAAAATAGTCTGTAATGTCCATAAGAGTCCATGTCAAAATATATAACTACAAAAATGGGCCCATGGGCATCAATGTGCTACAATGACACATGTCCATAATATGCACTATGTCTCACAAATACAAGTCAAGATCATTATTCTCTAGGTGGGCTCCTAGTAGGCTGATGCATAAACTGGGAAGATGTACTTGCTCTAAAAGTTAGGGCATGCATCTGTTGGCATTGCTCCCTCATATAACTCCCTATAATATTAGGCCTCACAATTCAATTAAGATATCTATCTCATCAAAACCCCCATACCTTGTTACTCTAATAAAATAGCATCCTCTTCCTTGGCCTTCTCATCCACCTAAAACTTTGTCTCTTTTTACCTCAATCTCAACTAAAGTTGTGCAATCTATCCCCATAATGAAACTATCTATGCATCTTAGATCTAAATCTACCTCTAAAGTATAGCTATCTACCCATCCTAAACTTGAGTTTGGATCAACTACCCTTGTAATGCTAAAACATGTCCTAATAAACCTATGACCTATCGTAGTACACCTACCATTTGGCTATCTCATTATCTGATATGCCTCTATAGGTCTACCACCATCTTATCTAGCTCAATAGTAATACCTACCACCTCTATTGCCTAAGCTTAAACCTCTCTCCTCAACCTATCTAACAATGTCTAGTCATCTACACTTAGAGGTGGACTAAATGGCCCTACATCATCTAAACCCACTCTCCTCCTTGTATGATCTCCACCTATGTCCTACTCTCCTCCTCTAGATCCTTGGTCTTCACTGTCAATAACCATAACTTCTACACCACCCCCATCCTATCCATCCAACCCCACTTGCTCATCATGTTTGTCTTGTGCCTAGGGTTGTGGCCTCTAATCTTGCCTCCTCCCTAAAAAAGTGTGCCTATAATAACCTCTGTATATCCCCTCTCGTCACTCCATCTACCTAAGAAATATCTAGGGTCATCTCTGGGACCACCACTCTCTATATATGTTGTTACTCTTAGATCACCTATGGGTGTTTGATAATCCCATATCATTGGGGTAATAATCTTATAATCCACTCTCACTAATGATCTATCTACTATAGGCTCCCACTAAGGCCTCTCTCTATCACTATGGGAAAATAGGTACTCATCTCCTAGTACATCATGTTGCTTACCAAACTATCATTAAACCTAATCAGGCCAATATCTCTCAATTATGTAGTCACATTAGCCAGTCAAATAACACTCTATGAGTATAAACTATGTCACCTCTTCATCCTTATCCCATCCCCACTTTTTACAACAATAGGGCATCCACGTAATTTGAAAAACCCTCAAACTTTCAAATGCTTATCTATAAAACCACATGTCTCCAACATGGGCTCTTTGAACTCCTAAAATGATATAACACCCAAACACCAGATGTTGGTCACATTCCCTACCTCCTTGAGTGCTCACTAGTCTCTCTATAGTAATATGCTCCCAATTCCATATTTATAATAATAAGGTTAGGCCAAGTATAGCTTCACCTCTATATGTACCCATATTCATCTCCCTATACAAATGGACTAGTACTATAAGACCCCAATCAAAAACATGATAGTCATGTACCATGTTGGCAACCACATATCCTAATCTAAGGAGGAATGACTATTCACTTTTATTTGGTAGTTGTATGCTGGTAACAAGAGACATCAAAACTAGTGTTAGTGTATCAATCATCCCCTCCCTCAATGATCTATCAATATCTACTTGGGCATCCTATACTCTAATTGGTACCTACACACACAATCTCTAAATATTCACACTAAAGGTACAAGATCACCAATAGTTATGGTCACCTCTCATCGATAGCTAAAAAATGCACAACACATCCTCTAGTGTCACTAACATCTCCCCAATCACAAAGTGAAACATGTTGGTCTCTAAATACCACCACTCCACTAAGGTTGTAATCAATACTCTGTCAATCCACACCATTTATATTGTAGTAATATAATAAATTACAATCATATTTATCACCCCATAGTCTATAGGAGTCAATCGATGCATCTCATAAAACACCAATGGTCATCGTATCCTAGACACCAATACTCCTAAGTCCTCTTACACCAATAAACATCTTATTAGTCCACACCCCTATTAATATATCACAACCTATCCATCCAACCTATCATAAGCCTTATATCTATCTAATCACACCTATTTATCCTACCCATACCATCTAACTAATCAACCCTCTAACAAATCTATCTAACTAACCACTAAACCTTCCCTATCTAACTAACCCCTCTTAATTAACTTTTACCACCTATCATATTTAACTACTAACTTACTCATCTAATTAAATTAACCTAAAACCCTTATTCCCTACCCCTTTATCCATTCAACCCCTTCATCTACCTTATCCACCCTCCCCCATTCCCTTCCTAACCCCTTAACTAACCTTAACCTTCATTTTACTCAATATCACATATCCCTTTTTTTCCTAACTTATAATTTTGACAATACCACAGCCTGTAAATAGTAGTTTTGAAAAACCACATGTCAACCCTTGAGGTTTATAAAACTGCTCCCCTTCTATAGTATTGAAATTGATCCTATCAATTGATGTGATATTGTAAAATTATAGGTCACCCCTTGCAATTTTGAAAGACTATAACTTGAAGTTGAAATACCATAGCTTGCATTGGCAATACCATAACTAGGTTTAGTGCCCTCAGAGGTGTTATTTCCTTCCTTAGACATACATAAAATAAATAAACATAATAAATTCAAAATGACAAAATCAACTAATTAGGGTTAAATTACTCACTAGTGGTCCTGCATTGGCATCCCTATGGTACTCTCAGGCTCTCTCTCTGTGGTGTGACGAGTGAAGAATGTGGTCCATAACTTTTATATCCATAGCACAAATCCACTACATCCAAAATTCAAAATAACTCTTTTAACCCCATTTCTTCATATTTTACCCCCCCCCAAATTCCTTGAATTATTTACCCCATTCACCCCATTTAACTCTTGCTAACTATACCCTCTTATCCAATGAACTAAATTTGACCCCTAAATCTCTTTCTACATCCTATTATCCCATTTAACCATATTATAGTCACTATTCCATATTCACATGTCATTTTAAATCTTTTTTTGGGCATGACTTTTCATTCCCTACTCCACATCTCACATATCGAGTCATAACTACATCAGCCTGAGGTTTCTTATGACTATGTAGGTAGTAATTGGTCACTATCCAAGGATAGCTCAGCCACTACTAACATCCAATCCCATTCCATCCTTGTTCACTATCCAAGGATAGCTTAACCACTACTAAATTTGACCCCTAACTCTTTATACATCATATTATCCCATTTAACCACATTATAGTCACTATTCCATATTCACATATCATTTTAAATCTTTTTTTGGGCATGACCTTTCATCCCCTACTCTACATCTCACATATCGAGTCATAACTACATCGGCTTGAGGTTTCTTATGACTATGTAGGTAGTAATTAGCCACTATCTAAGGATAGCTCAGCCACTACTAACATCCAATCCCATTCCATCCCCTATAGGTCACTCAAAGCTATTAAATTATATTGAGCTATGAACTTTCTACTAAAGTTATTTATTAACATAAATTTCTTATCAAATGTCCTTTATAGGCTTCTAGCTATCCCTTACATGAAACCTTGCTAGGGAGTTATTTCCATCTTGTGTTCTAACTCATCTCTCGATTCCCTGGAACTTTGTTGACATCTCAAAAATTTCCATCTTATCATCTCAATAAAAATACCTCCCTCCTAAGCATTGGTCATTTCTTAGGACTTATCCTCTGAGGGTAAGTAATTTTATCCCATAGAAAGTATTTTTGGGAAATCTCAATTGTAGCACAAAAAACACTCAAGTCACCTTAACCCCCTCATTATCTTTCTTTTATCCCACCCTAGGGATTTATTTTCAAGTGGCCATCTGGCTCATTCCTCTCCACATGTCCTCTTAAGGGGGCATCATGTCTACTAACATCATTTGATAATTTATCCATAAAATGGTTCTTATTTGAAATTCCATTACTCCTTCCACTTCATCCACTCATAATTACATTTCAAATAGGGGTAAAATGTATGCACCTAAATTTGCTCACTCTAATTATTCTATTAATCTCACTAATGTATCCTATAAACCATAATCTTAAAAAATTAATTAAAATCCTATGTCCTATTAAACATTTCCTACATCTTACTAACCTTTATACACCCCCATGAATAATTAATCACCTCATTATCCTATTAACATCCTACTTAAACTACTAATCCTACTACATTAACTACCCACTAGCCCACTTATAAATTAAAAATTCATATTTATTCAACTACTCCCTAGCCATCCTACCACCCTAGCCTTTCCTATATCCCTGTGAGCCTTAAACCTCATTTAATTCCCATATACTCCTTATTATCCCTTGATCTAACCTAGAAGTCTCTAGATCTATAGAACCCTCGCTAAAATTTTATAACTCTCCAAACTAGAGGCTTCTAAATAATTGAAAATTCCCCCAAACTCCTTCCATCAACCTATAAATAGACATACTTGGAGCATGTCTAAGCTAAGAATAAATCCCATAATCCTTCATATACTCTCATACTAGCCATCTAGAGCATCCATACACTCTTGTAATCTACTCAAGCATCCAAAGAAGCCATTGCAACGATTTTGAAGCCATTATCAAGCAATCCACATACAAGTCAAATATCATTAGAATAAATTGGAAAATATTGGAGAGAAGCTACTAGGAGATAGGTGATGGCAAGGATTCACTCTTGAATTATTTATTTTTCCTACATTTATCCCTTTTTGAGGTTATTGTGCTTTTAGGTTAAACTTGTTATTTATAATAGTTTTGATCAATAGCTCAAAAATAAAATCATACACTAGTAATTCACATTAGAAAAAAGGATGCCAAAACATGAAAAAATTTAAATAGTAACTAATTTACGTCTTCAAAGTCATCCATATTAAATGTATGTTGCATAGATATTGACAAGATATATGAACATTTGATATTTTGACATAATATGTCATATCCATTCACTAAAGGTGAATGTCATTAAAAAGGTAAGAAATTCCACCATGAAATTTTTTTTATGATAAAACATAAATAAAACCATCAATATACGTATGGAAATACAAAATCATGGTGTGCATTAAGTGTAAATGGCACAAGGAAAACACATAAACTAGACCTTATCTATTCACAATAATATTGTAACTGCATGAAATATATAAAGCAATGTCTAATGTCATATTAATATATTACATCTTGTATGTTATGTATTATATTATTAATGTAATATAATATTAATGTATAATATTGTATTTTCACCTTTTCTTAAGGCTTCACTAAAGCCAAGAATGGGAGTACCTTTTTCATCATAGAATATGCCATCAACTTCATCCCAACGAGGGTTTGATTTAGAAGCCCCATCAAAATTTAGCTTAATGGAAATACCTTAAGGAGGTGTCCAACCAAATTTTAAACTACCTCTTCTAATTTTTCCAACCCTTATATTGGGGAAATATAATAATAATGTTATAATTAATAATTTTATTATTTAAAAATTCCTTGTTGATTTGGAAGAATTTTTTGTTATGTCTACTTTGTGTTTGGTATAACTTTATTATTGTTGATGAAGATAGGAAGAGTTATTTAGGTCTCATTTTCACTATCCCTCAACATCATCACCTAACTCACCTTGAAAAATTTTATCACTTACATGTTTTGTGTGGCTTTGCCCTTCTATTAGTTGAAAAAATTATCAAGGGGATAAAATGTGGACTTGCAATCAATAGCATGGGGACAAAGTCCCTCTCCTATTACAAGGCATAGCTAATTTTATTAAAAAAAATAGATGTGGGAAATAAATGTATTTATAGCAAAAAAAAATTATGTGGGGTCGTATTTTTAACTAAAAAGTATGGAAAGGTGGCATAAAGGGAAATGAAGGGAATAATGAAAAGGAGAAAAAGGAGAAAGTGTTAGAGTAGGGGTTTATTATTTTTCCATGTTTATTTATTATGGTATTTTTTCATCACTTGGATTTTTCCTACTTTCATGGACAAGATTACTTAGGTGTAGTTGGAGTTACAGTCTAACCAGAGGAATAGGAAGTAACTCCCTTGATCAGTTATTCTAGGTATGGGAGTTAGTATTATATTCTTATCTCTTTGATCACTTTTTGTAGAGTATTCTAGGGAGGATTTACACATGCACTCTCTATATATGTACATCTCACATTTATGAGCTTTGGTAATGGAATATTGGGATTTGGATCTTATTCTTTTTGTGTAATATTCTTGTGTATGTGATTTCATTTTGCTTATATTTATTATGTTGAGTACTAGCTTTTCTTCTACATATCATAAACTTGTGCACTTTTTTGATCTAAATATACTAATATCCACTCTAATATGGTATTAAAGTACCAAATTGGTATAAACTTGTATAGTTTTTAATTATTGTTAGTTTACTTGGAATCTCAAGTTTTATTTTATTAAGTTATCAAAGTTTTGTATGAGCATTATATCTCTTATGTTTTTGGGCTCTAGTGTGTTAGTGTTTCAAAATTTTGTGGAAGGTTGGATCTCTTGTTTTGTATGTAGGTTATTTGGTCTCTAGTTTTGTATATAGGCATAGCTCCATCTCCATTATGGCATTTTGGAAGTTATGTTTGTGAAAATAGTTTTATTTTGATGTATTGAGCCTTACCTTCCTCTATTTTGGTTCTTTTCTCTATGGTAGTTCAAAGTATATACTTGTGTGTAAAAAGGGAGGCCTTTCAATTCTATGCATGTTGATCAATGGTTCTAACCTACATCTTTCATTTGTGCTTACACTAGGCACTTATTTCTATGGATCTACTCAGATTCATCTCATGATAGTAGCATAAATACTCATGTAGTTTCAGTAGGCTTGAAAGTTTCTTCAAAAAAACTAAGTCTAAAATTTTAAGTATGCCCTAAAATTCAAATCAAATCTATTTTTTAATTATTTTTTAAAAATATCTTGTTTTTATTTTTCCCTAAAGAGGAAATATTTTACATTGAGTTTCGCATGTGAGTGGTAGATGACTTGGCTAAGACTTAGTATTGATGTTGAAGAGATCATTAATTCAATTCCCAACTTTGTAATTGAATAAAAAAAATTAGTCAAAGTGAATTTAAAATTTTACTATGCATATTTAATTAATGGACCATTAATGATATAAAACCATATTAATTGTGATTTTTTATCGGTAACTCAGAATTGACTATCATTTTATTCAAAATTGCATGTTTTTTCATGTCTAATCTATTGGTATCATTTATTTTTTAATCACACTAAAATTATAAAGTGTCAAACTAGGGTGGTTTGATCAAAATTAATTTTAGGGTAGTGTTGTGTTGTGGTGCATTTTCTTTAACATTTCTTAAAATTATTTTATTTATACATCAAAAAAAATACAAACTCTATTTATGTATAATGGATACAAATTCAATTAATCCTGTAACACCATTTAACTATCATAAAAAAAATAAAACTACAAATTATTTTAAGGAGCAAAGGTTTATATCACATTACAATGGGGTTACAAACTAAACCAACTATAGATACAAAAAAAGTTAAGTGGTAAAATCGTAGTGATGAAGCCTATGGATTATTGTGTCTTTTTATGTCTCTTGATCTCATCTTTCATATAGAACCTTCCAAAACAAACAATGAAGTGTGGACCATTTTGGAAATCTCTTTTGGAAGCAAGATGCGATGAGAGGTCATGAATTAGAAAATGAACTTATCATCGTAAGTCCTTGCAACTTTGACACCCTTCAAGATTTCTTGACCAAGTTCACAGCTTTGAGATTTTATTTGAAAATATTTGGAATGGAGAATAAAAATTACCAATTAATATTTTCTATACTCTCCAAGCTAGGTCTCGATTACTAAGTCTTTATCTCTACCAACTTGACTCGAGAGAAAGGCATGTTAATACAAATGAGAACATTTAAGTCCTAAAAACCTCAAGGCCTAACTATTAGTAATGGGAAAGTAAAAGCTTCAAAAAAAATAAGAATAAAAAGAAAAAGGATAAAGGGAATAATAAAGAATCAACCTCTGCTAAAACGACCACTAAAACTTCCTTTTCCAATGATAAACCTAATAAAGAGAAGGTTAAGTGTGCCTATTCCAAGAAAAATGGGCATGATGAACATAAGTGCATGAAGAAACAAATTGATCACCTAATTCATCTTCTATAAAATAACAAAGTAGGTATTCCTAATTCTATCAAGAAGAATTCATCAACTCAAGATTATTATAAGGTAAAAGGAAAAGGAAAAGAGAGAGAAAAGGGTAACCATTTTGTAGTAATTACAGCTCCAACATCTTCATGGGTTATTGACTCTTGTGCTTCTCACCATATGGGTTATTCATAGGTTTATTTTTATTCCTTAGAGTCTTATAACATGTCTTCAATCACTTTGGGTGATGACACTCCTATACCAATTTCAAGGAGAGGGTCTATTAAAATGGAAGGAGAAACATTCAATAATGTTATAAGTGTTCCATCTCTTTCAACTAATCTCCTATCAGAGTACTAAATCACTCATATCAATAAGGGAATGAGGGTGGAGTCTTTATCAGATTCATTTATAATCATAAAGTTACATAATGATTCTAAATTATTAGTGGGAAAGGTAGATCACCAGGCTAGGTTATATAACTTCTCACATTTTGCACCTGATTCTTCTTTGACTACATTGTTGACTCATTTGGATGGAATTATCAAATCATAGAATGAGTGGATTAGCCACCTCAACTACCACTACCTATAATAACTTATCAAAAATGACATGGTCATAGGCTTACCTCATGTGAGGGTTTCACCCTTGGGAATCATCCCAAAGAGAAATTTGATAAAGGGAAAGCTTAAAGGATTTCATAGGCATTGGATTTAGTACATAGTGATGTATTTGGGCCTCTTCCCAGTCTATATTTCATAATGGCTAAGTATGTTCTCACCTTTATTGATGATTTATCAAGGTACATATAGATCACTTCCTTAGGCATAAATCTAAATTTTTTTTCAAGTTTTAAATTTAAAATTTCTTGTAGATAAATAATCTAATAAATGCATCAATGTTGATATAACTAATAATGGGGGTATGTCAATAACATATCTAAGTAGTTTTGTACAATAGAGGGGATTGATTGTCAATATATAGTTTCATATAGTCCTCAACAAAATAGAGTTTTAAAATGTAAGAATAGGTCCTTAAAAGAGATGGAAAACTATATTATTCACTCTAATTCACTTACACCATAGTATTGGACTGAAGCAATCAATTATACTTACTGCATTCATAATAAGGTTCCCCACAAAGATTTAAAAGGCATAACTCCCTTTGAAGCTTGGTATAGTAGGAAACCCATATTTGAACATTTTAGAGTATTCAGATATCCATCTATGGCATGTATACCTAAGAATAAATGCAAGGTTATGGAGTGTCAGAGTAAGCCTTACATCTTCATAGGTTATCTAGATGGTATCAAGGGGTATCACCTTATTCATCTAACCACACATGGGTAGTTCATCGAAATTAGTGTTCACTTTTAGTAAAGTCCTATAAATTTCACACTTGACACTTGTCCCACTTCATTAGACTCACTTGTATTTGATTTAGATGATTCATATCAATGTGAACACATTTTAGAGGTTGAGTATACTTCTTTCATTTCTAATAGTGAGAGTAGTGATAGTGATTAATCTCCATCTGCATCTAACCACACTTTAGAGGATGATGTTTCCTTACCTGACTCATCCACTTTTGATCCTATTTAGGCTATGTAGACACTAAAAATTACAAACACATGGGTTAGTAATCCTTTATATGATATGAAAACTTGTTTAGAGTTTTAGATTGGTCCACATGATTTCTATGCCTCTACCTCATATCCATAGACCTTTTGAGATGCATTAGTTATTCTTGAGTTGGATGCATGAGGAGTATAAATCCTTAATTAAGAATCATATTTGGGATTTGACACTTCTTCATAAGGTAATAAAAATGGTATGATGCAAAAGGATATATCAAACCAAATAGGTAGTAGATGGGTTCATTGACAAGTTCAAGGTATGGTTTGTCACTAAAGGTTTTTCACAAGTGCCTATAATCAACTACATAGAGACCTTTGTACAAATCACCAAAATGAAATCCATGAGACTCAAACGTGTTATTACTATAACTAATCATTGGGATGTTCATCATATGGATGTGAAGAGTATCTTTCTTCATGATGGTCTTGAGGAGGAGATTTATATGGAGCAACCTCAAGACTTTATTGAGGATTTTTCATTAGTATGTATACTCCATAAATATATCTATGGCCTCAAATAGGCCCCTGAGGATTGGTATGCCAAGATATATTCATTCCTCCTTTCAACAAGATTGACTAGATGCCATTCAAATCCAAACTTCTATCTCTTGTAGCAGGATGATTCACTTTTGAATCTAGTTCTTTATGTTGACAATATTTCAATCATTGGGTGCTCTTCCTCATCTAATATAGCAATTAAAAAGGATATTTAGGATAAATTTTCCATAATAGACTTGGGTTTGTTACTTTACTTCCTTAGGATCCATATGTATCAATCTGATTCAAGAATCACTCTTGTACAACCTAAGTATGCTGTCGATCTACTTACTCAATTTCACATAGTTGATTATAATCTAACTCTAACTCTCTATTTAGATTTAAGCTTGAGGTAGGTTTTACTTCATCATTGGTTGATGTGACCTTATACCAAAAACTTGTAAATAATCTTATCTTCTTAACACATATCATACAAAATAGACCTAGTCTCTATATTCATGTAAGAACCCCATGATTTATACTAGAAAGTAGCTAAGAGTATTTTACACTGCATTTAGGGCACACATAGATTTGAGATTCATTACAAATCTACATTAACATGGAATTGAATAGCTATACTAACTTTGACTAGGTTTATGATATTCAAAATCTCAAGTTCACTTTATGTCATAGTTTCTCCATTTGTTTAGGATTGATTATTTGGTTGAGGAAGAAGTAAAATGCTATTAATTTATCATCTACTAAGGTAGAATATAAATTATCTATCAATGATACCCCTAAGGCCATTTGGATGTAGGGGATTCTTATAGTGCTTAATATTCAATTAATATGACCCTCAAGTCATCTACTATAACAACCAAAGTACTATTTAGATTTATAGGAATGTGGTTCAACATCAACAAACTAAACACATAAAGATTCACATGCACTTCATTAGAGACATCATGCATGGGCAAATCATTATTTTGAGATATTGTTAGATGATATATTAAACATCAAGCATTTTCACCAAACCTTTCATAGAGAGAAAGTATATTCAAAGACAAACTCTTCTTGAGGTTCAGGATACCACAAAATCATATTCTAGGGGGGCCTTCTAACCTCTTTTTTTTTTTTTTCTTTTGGGGGTAATTTATTCCTACAATTTTTGTCCTTTTCTCTAATTTATGAGAGATTGCTTTCTACATGGGTACCTCATTAAGCCTTGTTTTTGGGACCCATTTCTGTTACCCACCTAAGTTATGCTTATGGGGGGGTGTTAGAGTAGGGTATTATTATTTTCCCATATATTTATTATGCATTTTTTTCCTCACTTTGAGTTTGCCTACTTTCATAGACAAGCTTTATTAGATGTATTTGGAGTTATAGTTTAACTGGAGGAATAGGAAGTAACTCCCTTGACCAAATATTTTGGGTATGGGAGTTACTCTTCTATTATTGCCTCTTTAACCACTTTTGTGGAGCTTTCTAGGGAGGAGTTACGCATGTAATATCTATATGTACACCTCACATTTATGATCTTTGGTAATGGAATATTGGGATTTGGCTCTTATTTTATCCTGTGTAATATTCTCATGCATGTGATTACATTTTTCTTACAACTATTATGATGAGTACTAGCTTATCTTATGCCTATCACAAACTTGTGCACTCGCTTTATCTAGATATCCTAGCATCCACTCTAATAAAAATAAAGGAGGAAGGGAGAATGGGATAATTCTATCTAGTTAAACACATAAAGTTTCTATAATAATCCTAGGGAAGAAAAAAGATAACTCTTTGTTGTTAAACATACAAACTCATTAGAATAATCCAAGAGTTGTGATTGTAACATAGAAATCCTTTATCATGAAAATGAGATGAGAAAGACATATTTTGAACATATGATTACGATACATGCACTAAGGATATTGAATAAAATTACAAAGAAAGATATAAAACAACCTCATATTTCCAAACAAAAACATATATAATTCTATTTTCAATCTTGATGGATTTCATATTGAACTCATATTGCCACAAGATCACTCTTACACACGATTACCATAGAATAACCATCTTATATATTATGCACATAGACATGAATTATGTATAATCTAACCTCTTCATTATTATCTCTCAAGAGCAAAATACAATATGTAGATTCCTTTCTTCCACCTGTCTAAGAGAATCATAAAGAGAGCTTATTAAATAGGCTAATGAGTTGGTTTCACAAAAATTGATTGGTTGTTTTGAACAACCCAAATATAGGTGGACTATCTTAAATTAGTGCATAGTAAAATATTGTTCATACACACAAATAAAACAAATCCAATGAAAATAATAAAACACTCTAAATCATGCTTAACTCCATGAGTGGATGTAAACATGACTAAAAAAAATAGTTTATAAATAAATCAAACCATATCCAGTACGAGCACTCCAACACCCACCCTTAAACATAGAATAGGGAGTGATAAAAGATAAATCAAAGAGATTAAATTGGTCTTGATAACTAGGCCTAATTAAGTACCTATGTATAAATCACAATAAAATACTAATTATCCCTATGGTAACTAATCCATATTAATAAAATACATGAATGTTGAGTCATTATATCTACCAAGATAAATAAGAACTAATACTCTGTACAAGGCTAACTCTATAAAAACACTGATCTCAAAACACTAGGAAAAAAGAGTCATCAAGGATGAAATGTATAACTGTAAGGTACCCATAAAATAGTAACAATAGTTAAAGTTGAGAAAGTAAAAACATATGTTACAAGGCATCCCAAAAATCAAATAGCTAATTACTTGAACATAATGTTGAAAATGTGCACTAGATGGAACTAAGGCCATCAAATAAAAATGCACTAGTTGGACTCAAAAGTCTCAATGGAACTCAACTCTACATGAGTGGTCTAGATCTACTTCTCGATTGAAAAAAACTAACAGTAGAATTCACTAGAATAGCTCTTACAAAAATAGATTGTTAAAGGTGTTGTTAGTGTAAAAAAGTTCACCAACTAAATACAGTTTACTACTAGAAGATGAGATATACCAAGGGTTAATAAGGAACATAAAAATTGAAGTAGGATCTGCACCATAACCCCCATACTATTGACTGGGTGGAGCAATGCAAAAAAGTCTAAATGAGTGGGTTAAATCCACTACTCAACCATTAACATGTTGATATTGTATTCACTAGAATAGCTACTCATCAGAAGGAGATCAAGATCCAAAAAAAAAATTAAGGAGACTATCAACTATCAAAAAAGTATTAAGGATATAGATCAAATATCTCTCAAGAAGATGGCCTTAGTGGTGATGGTAAAGTCAAGCAACTGAAAGAGTGAAAAGGTGCCTAAAATAAAGCACATAAATGTATGAATGTAGATAAGGTTAAATCAACAAATCCCCCATGACACTTTTTAACTTGGTGTGATTAAAAAATATCCCATACATAAAAAACACCAGATGATGTAAGAAATCCTAGAATGTTGTCAATCTATAGAAGATGCCATCAAGAATAAGAGAGTTCTTCCTAAAATAAGGGATCACTGTGCGGACAATAAAAATACAAGTGGTACAAAAATGTACTCAATAATTTCAGATGTTGAGCTCTACCAAAAATGAATCATGTGTACAAAAAGTGACACAAAAAGACAATACACACTCAAAATGGGATGTTAAACTCCACCAAAAAATGCAATTATTGGTGTGCAAAGTGTGATGATAAGGATAACAATGTGGTCCAAGAGGGTACAAGCACAATAAAAATGAAATCCAAGAAATGAAGGTAAAAAGGAGTGAGAACAAGTTTATTTTGTTTGTGATGGGATCTGACCTCCTACCAAACTGGACCTCACCCTCTGTCTTCAACAAATGAGACATAAAGTTACAAAATAAAATAAGAGACTTTCCTTTGGAATATCCCACTTTAAAATATTGTTTTTAAATAAATCAATAAAAAAAATCTTCAC
This sequence comes from Torreya grandis, assembly GCA_037957365.1. Classification (NCBI taxonomy): domain Eukaryota; kingdom Viridiplantae; phylum Streptophyta; class Pinopsida; order Cupressales; family Taxaceae; genus Torreya; species Torreya grandis. The sequence goes on along the minus strand of JARHVA010001141.1, from coordinate 1,387,398 downwards.
TTTAAAAGTGAGCATGGCCACTTTTCATAATATCCCACTTGCAATAAAATTCACTCCCTTTACAAAAATAAACATCACTTTATAGTGATGTCCCCCACTAAACAAAAAATCACCACCAAAATTTTATTGTAAATAATCTTCACATTTATTTGGGGTTGAGGGGCCTCAAACCTCCAACCTCTTGGTTTAAAATTTGTTCAAAATCTTATATATCAATCCAGTATGAGTGGTTTTAAATACACTAAAAAAATTCTCTTTAAACCCTTTTAAAACAACAAGCTTTGAAATTAATAGCCCACCTTTTGGTTTAATAGTGCCATGGTTTTGCAGGAGGATTTGTAATATATATCTCAAGATTTTTGTACCCATGGGAAATACATTTGATGGTGAGGAAGGTATATGGTTGTTAAATATCTAGCTATGGGCATGCTACAAACAAACCACCTTTGTTTAGGGAGTGAAGTCATGGAGCATGCCAAAAACTAGGATGAGGTGACTCAGTTTGAGCCATGTGGAAAGACTATACATAGTTTGGAATTTTGAGGATGGTCAGATGTGATGGTAGATCCAATAATGGGCAAGCTCAAATTTAGAGGCTAAGACATGTCAGATTTTAAATAATGGTCTACATGGTGGGTCAATCATTCAACTTATGGATAGGAATCACTAAGAAGATTTTTTCCTATGCCTATCATTTTACCATGTGAATCTCTCAATACTAACTAAGAAGAGAGAGAGATGGAACCCCATACACCACACCACATATTTCATCAACCATGACCATTTGTTCAAGGCCTAGTTTTCCCTCTTTAAATAAAGCTACACCTTTCATTTTTAGGTAACCCATACACATAAGGATTCTTGGAAGGCCTCTAAAAAAATTTATTCCCCAATAAACTCACCTAATAGATCATCCAAGACAATCTCCATCCCTTAAATGGAACTTTCAAACTAGTAATGACTATTTGAAGGGGGATACAAGGGAATATTTGGCCATGAGCAAGATTTTGTCTAGGACACATCAAGAATCAACCTGAATAAGAATGACCACTACCAATGTTTAATTATTTATTTTTAGAGTTTCAATAAATCCATGTCTAAGCAAGAGGAGAGTGGATGGTGCAGTGCCATATCAAAATAAAGAAATCTTTAAACTCAGATGTAAGTCTTAGTTTTCATGAGCCAATGCAAAAAAAAATTGAATGCCATAAGGGGCCACAATAATTCTAAGCCAATGGGAATAAGGTTGTGGATGAGAGGTAGAAATGTACCAATGAAAAATTATTTGGATGCTAGATCAGGGGATAATTGTGTCAAGAGGTCAAAATAATAACAACATAGTTCTCCCTACATAGAGAGATAATTCACTGAGCAATGGTTGTAAAATATAGCATTAATATCATGATGGATCTCATATTGAACTCATGTAGCCACAAGATGACTCATGCACACCATTAACACAGAAAACCCATCTCATATATTATGCAAATAGACAAGAATTATGCACAATCTAGCCTCTTCATTACCATCTCTCAAAAACAAAATATAATCCATAGATTCCTCTCTTTTACTATCTTGTAGAAGCATAAGGAGAGATTTATTAAATAGGCTAATGAGTTGGTTTCACAACAATCACTTGGTTGTTATGAACAGCCCAAATATAGGTGGATTGTCTTAAATTGGTACACAACAAAATATTGTTCATGCAAACAAATAAAAAAATCCAACAACTATAATAAAACACTCCAAATCAATCTTAACTTTGTGAGTGGGTGTAAACACGGTTAAAAATAAAACTAGTTTGGAAATAACTCAAACCATAGCCAATGTGAACATGACCACTCCAACATATCTCACCAAGGTTTAACAATGACAAAAATTCCTAATGTAGATTTAATAAAACTTCTACACTCAAATATTTGCATTCATTAACTATCCAACAATAATATTTTATTAAATTGAAAAAGGAAGAATCAAAATAGATTGACATACTTATGCACATCATTCATCCCAAAAAAATCTTGGCATAGTCTTGTAAATTATTTCTATATTGGTCCTTTGTTGGGTTGTACATATATACTCCTTCCTTCCATCTTGCCAAAAGTTCTCATACTATCAAAAATCCCTTCAAATGATCTCAGAACTCTTATTTATAGATTACAATAGGTGTAACCACCCATGACCACCTTTTTGGCAAAAGACTTGTATTTTACATTACTTTATCTTTTATAACTTTAAAAATGTAAATATGACCTCTTTAAGTGATTACAAAAAGTGCAACAAAGAAATAGAAAAAATAGAGAGAGAAAAAATGATTCCAAGTGGTTATCAGAAAGAAGAAGATTTTTTTTGCTAAGACAAACCCTATATAACAACTAAAACTAGATTTGACTCAACCTACTTATTTTGTCAAAGTTTCTTTCTCCTTTGGGAATTTCATCCTAAAATATGCTACAAATCTTATACCCTCTATTGTTTATCTTTATCTAACTACTCAATCATATTTTATATCACTTCAAACACATTGGTCACTACTATTCATGATGTTCTTTTTATAATTCCTTGATCTCACCAATCTATATTCATTCCATCCAATACGACAATGTCAAAAATTGGGCATATTGTCAAATAACTTACATACCTTATTTATGCTTCCACATTGTTACTTTGAAATGAAATGTATATAAATTCATGAATACCAAGAGAATCACATTCACTTGTGTTTTCTCTCCAATGACTATTTTCAAAATGAAACATTTGTGCACCCTTTTTAACTCCAAAAACATCAAATGTGTCAACCCCTTCTATTTTTTTCCTCTATCCCTCTTTATTTCATTACTTGGACCATCACTTGAGCTTAAATTATTTACCCTATTGTTAAAGATAGGCTCATTTTCATCAATGGTATCCTTTTCACCAAACCTTAAAAAACTCTCCTCTATATCATTAACTAATTAATTCCTACTACTATATGATTCCATAAAAGATTCACACCTACCTCGTACATATTCATCTTCATCTATGCCATCCCCTTATTCACAATTTCTTGGTCATTATCATCATTTGGATCTCTACAAAAATAAGATGGAATAGGATCCAATACAACCACTCATCATTCTCTTAAGGTTTGTTGAATTAATGTCTTAAATAAATTCATTACTTGTAAATCATACATTAGAGTTGTTAAGGAATTAACCATTTGTATCATGTTGGGTGCATTTATCATTGCAATACTCTAGGAATTCATCTTGTTGTATTTCTCTTTTTAGACAACATCTTCCATTATATTTATAGCCTATTCCAAGAGAGTTGCTTGAGTTGGAGGAATGTTGAGACATTTATAAGGTGTCATAGAATGTTTTTGTACTTGTGGAAGTTATTTTGCAAGTTGGTGGGCTTATAAGGATATATTTACATGCAAAAGAGCCTTAAAAATGCCACATAAGCACTTATCATAGGTTTGTTTGAGCACAACAACCTTTTAAAAATTAAATACTACAAATTTCTAATTAAAACCACTTTTGAAAATACTAAAACCATGAATTTATCCACTAAAACTACCCCCTTCATTCAAAACCATAAGTATCTTTGTTAAAACCACCTACCAAATTTATCAAAACCAACTTCCACATTCAAAACCATAGTTTTCTTTTCCAAAACCACACTTTAAAAGGCCAACACCATGAGTTTCAAGTGGAAACCACCTTTTAAATAAAATACCACGAATTTCCTTTAAATTAAACTTGAAACCTCTTTATAAATCCATATACCATGAATTTAGGTTTAAATCAACCATTTTGAAAACACTTTCATGAGTTTTGAAGTTGCCACGTGGAAGGATGGTGGTGTTTTGAAAGGGCTTGGCATGTTTTGGAGGGATATTTTGCATGTTATAGGAGTTTAAAGGTATATTTTGCATGCTGATAGGTTTGAGAGGCTTAAAAAACCTTTAAAATGTCTCTTAGACACATTTTTGTGGGTTTTAGAAGTTTTTTATGCATGCTAGCAAGATTTTAAGGTGCAATATGCATGTTAGTAGACTTTTGGTGATAACAATGCATGTAAATATCTTTTTCAAAGGCCACTTCATACACAATATGTGATTTTATAAAAAAATTCAAGGTGGCAAGTTTTTTAAAGTCATTTTTCATGTAAAAGAACTCAAAGAATGTTGCATAAGCTCTTTTAAAAGCATGAATCAATGTTGGAAGACTTATAAGAGACGTTTTACATGGTTATGGATTTTAAGAGATGATTTTAGATATACATATGTAAGGAAAAGATTACACAAGTTTATAAAGGTTGTAATATGTTATTAAAACCTTTATTTAATTAAAACAAAACATACAAAGGACTTGTATACTTTTGAAAAGATTTAGAATGTGTTTGAAAGGGTGAACAACATGAAAACATGCTACAAAAATTGAAATTGAGGAACCTAATTTTATGAAACTTGTAAAAGATGAATAAGAGATTTTGAGAATCATTACATGGATGACCAAGAAGGGCTAAGGAACTTGTGGGTGTGAACAAGGGATACATAGAGGGGAGGTTAGTCTTGTGTTAGTCCAATAAAATAAAATCAAAATAACACACTAATCACTTAACACTTCTAGCCTAGACACTAGAGAGAGCATAGGTAACAAGCATACAAATGAAAACATAACTAGAACATAAAAGAAAATATTTGTACCTTCCTTGTAGCTCTAAATGGCTTGTTGAAGTGGCTTGCTTGGTTTTTGCATCAAAAAGCCTTTAATAATGAAGCTTTCTTTACTCCTTCTCTCCTTTGGCACCTTGGCTTGGATAATTAGATTATGAATTTGGCATGGTAACACTACTTGAAAGGCTTGTGAAGGAAATCTTGCATAATAAAATTACACTATAAAATATTAGATATCAATAGGTATGGCCTTGTATTTATAGCCTTAAAAGTTAACTCTCACCAAAGGTGAGTTAAGGTTGAGTTTAAACATGTAATGAGTCAAACTAACCCTAGGTGAGTTGAGGCTAACTCTAATTGAGTTAAAAGTTGTCACATAAGTATTATTTTTAATTACTATGCATGACTCTCAAATTAGATATTTTGAGATATTTTGGAAGAGCTTGACAACTCATAAGGATATGATGAAAAGGCTTGATATTTTGAATTTTAGAATTTCCATTTTTAGATATTCATTAATTATAAATGGATAATTAAACTAAATATTTAATCTTGTTTAATTAGATGATTCATTTTGATTAGCATTTTGTCACTTTTAAGATTTGATCAAGCACCCCACTTAATGGGTTCATAGGCTAAATTACCAATTTTTAGGGCATAAACTGACTAAGGATGAATATGTGAGAGGTTATTATTGCTTACAATATGATATCCCAAATAGGGATGCCTCAACATGATTTTGAGCATTGATGAATGATGCATAGATGAAATTAGGACATTCATTAATTCTTAGGTTTAATTTGCAATGTTTAGTGGGAATCAGTCTAAACTTTAGTTGGGATCTAGTTGTGGCTAGAATTAGGTGTCTATAATTTACCCCTATTTGGGAAGGTAGTTCAAGCTATATGCATAATAATGTCTTCTCAAATAATTAAAACATATTGTATGCCTAATGCCCTAATAGTTTATGGATAAGCCCTGGATGCCCTCTTGAGGGAGTGATTGGAAAATAAGATCGGTGATTAGTCCCACAAAAAAAAGAAACAATAGGACCACAAGGTAAAAAGGGGTGTAAAATATTGATTTGCCCATAGATAGTTATAATCAATGACACAATTAGATGACCTAGTTGGGGACATAAAAAGGATGATTTTCCTAAAGGTAGTTATAATCATTGGTACAAGAAGGTAAAAAGATAATGATTTGCCCATAGGTAGTTATAATCATTAGCAAAGTGAAATAATAATTTTCCCAAAGGTGGATAGAATCATTGGTAGAATGAAAACATGCTCCAGTTGGGTGGATAGAGCTAATGATTTTCCCAAATGTGGTTATAATCATTAGCACAATGAAAATGTGCCCCAATTAGGTGAATAAAAATAATGATGTTCCCAAATTTATTTATAATCATTAACATCCAAAATGGTCAAAACATAATGATTTATCCAAAGGTAGTTATAAGCATTGATATATTAGTTTGGATCGAAACACAATGATTTTCCCAAAGGTAGTTATAATCATAGGCACTGTTGGTGGGACAATATTATAAATTAGAAAAGGGGACTTATTGATGAAATACATACTCATGGAGTAAAAGTAAGATGGTACAAAGGAGAAAAATGAATTTTGTAAACCTAATATTATATAGATGCATGTCCTAACTAGCAAGGATTAAAATTCTTTTGTGATTGAATTACTCTATATTTGGGAAATGATTGGGATAGTTTGGGAATTTTTAAGGTGACCAAGGAGAATTATCTCGACCTCATTTCTTGTAATATTTCTTGAGCTAATTTTTACTATAAAATGTGATGGCATGCATCATGATATAAAACAACATGATAAATTATTTATAATATGCATAAGTATTGACACGTGGTCCAATAAACAAGTGAAAATAATGCACCAATCATAAAAACTAGGATGACAATGTTGACATATGAATATGGATGGACTTAATTATAATGCACAAGGAATCACCCAATGAATGTAGGTATACTAAGTCAAGGCACAACAAATAAAGTAAACAAATAGATAGACAAAAATACAAGACACCAAAAAATAAAAAGGAAATAAAATGATCAAAACATCATAAAACAAACACAAATAATGGTTAATCACAATGTTAGTGAAAATAGAAGACAAAAGCAAATGACACAAGGTTGCCCCTAGAATATAGGGAAATGAGGACTCTGAAGATGAAAAACATTATCCCTAAGTTATAGGAGATAATGAAAAAAACAAAATGGGGGAATAGAAGAAAAGGAAGGGGTAGTTGAGATGACTCTAGACGCACTAGGCAAGCGGGCATTGCCTATATAGTTCTTTGGATGCAAGATCCAACATAAAATTTAAGCCAAATGTAGTTCTCCTAGGATAGGGGATAGGAAAAAAATGATGATGGAGAAAAATATTATTGTCTTGTATAGGAAAATAGGAATGAACTCACAAAATGGTGAGAGCATAAAATGAATCTAAACATTCATTTATGTATCAAATCTAAATATATAATACATAAAATAGAAACTCACAAAATGGTGAGAGTGTAAGGCTAAGGCCAAAAAGGATGGGGAAACTAAGTGATAAGTGGTTTTTTGTGAAATAGCTAGGAGTCCCAAAATCTATAAGGCAAAGAAGTGGTTGAAAAAGAAAAGATGGTATAACTGAACTGACCTGAGATACCCCGTGTATCCAAGTGATGCCTACATATTTTGTGCAAACCTCAAGCTGATGTAGTTCTCCCAAAAATGGGAGGAAATAGATCAAGGTGGTCTAGAAATAGACTGAACAAAGAAATGGCCCAACCAAAAAAAATTGAGGGATTTATACCTCGTATGGATATTCTAGGCCAATTTTCATGATTTTTATAAATTTTTAGGTCATAGAAATAGATTGAACAAAGAAAATGGCCCAACCAAAAAAAATTGAGGGCTTTATACCTCGTATGGATATTCTAGGCCAATTTTCATGATTTTATGATTTTTAGAATTTTTTAGGTCCTTTACCAATCTTTTTGGAATTTTAAAGCATCTCAAATTGATTGAGAATTACAAGATACTAAATGGTCTAACTCACAATATGGTGAGAGTGTTCAAACTTGAAATTGCTCACAAAATGGTGAGAGCATGGAAAAAGGGTGATTGAGTTGACCTTAACATGAATTGATCACTACCTATATAGTCTTACTAGGACCTCAAATCACTATAGTTTTTCCTTATATTGGAGGAATCTAACTAGGTAGGAGGAATTGCTTAAATTAGGAAAATGGCACAATATGACATAAGAATGGCAAGGTAAATCGGTAATGAATGATAAAGGTGTTGTTCTTAATTTTTCTATAGGTAGTTATAATTAGGTAACAATGACATAGGTCAATGATACTAATTTGCCCAAAGGTGATTATAATTAGTAACATAGAGTGGGATACTAATTTTCCCAAAGGTGGTTATAATTAGTAACACTCATAATGAAATGAAATAAAAAATAAAGGATGCAACTACCAAACCACTATCCTACTGGTCCAAGTTACTACCTATATTTATAATACTAAATTAACTACTAAAACTTGATTTGAATCCTCTTACTAAAGGTTCCCAAAGAACCAATAGAACAAAATCAAGGTCAAAGGGTTTGGTGAGGAAGGGTTAAAAACAATTTTAGTCAATAGTGAAGGTATGATAGAATGGTATATGGTATGGTACAAAGAAGAATGATGATATGGTATAATGTAAATGTGTCTCATAGATAATACTTCAAGTCCTTCAAACAAAGTAATGCTTGAGGTATATGATTTTCATAGGATCATCAATTTCATCTCCATGTGGTGTAGTGAGCCTATATACTCTAGAGCCATAATTTGAGATAATTATATAAGGGCCTATCTAGTTGGGTTTAAATTTTCCCTTCTTCTTCTTCTCAGCCATGGTGTTCTTTTGGTTTTCTTTGAGAACAAGATCCCCAAGCTGGAACTCTTTATGTTTTATCCACCGGTTATAGTGTCCATGAAGTCTATTTTGGTATGCTTGAAGGTTATTTACAATGGCTATGCATTTTTCAACCAGTAATTCTAGCTCTTGCTGTTGAACTACTTAATAATATTCATCATCTAAGACATATTTTAGTGATATATGTAGAGAAGGTAACTCAAACACAATCGAAAGAATAGCCTCAGTACCATAAAATAGGGAGTATATAGTGGCTCTAGTTGGAGTATAGTAACTGGTACAATATGTCCATAGGGTGTGGAAGATTTGGAGATGCCAATCATGGCTAGTGATAATGATAATATTTTTAAGGATGTTTATAATGGTTTTATTGGATGCCTCTACTTGGCCATTACCTTATGGGAAATATGTGGTAGAAACATTTTGGGTGATATTGTATTTGGTACAAAGTGATTTGACATATTTTTTTAAACAATATATAGTTATCAGATATAATATCAGATGGGATACCATAAAAATAGATGAGATGATCAAAAATAAACTTAGAAATCTATTTTCCAATCACATAAGTGAGGGGTATAGCTTCAACCCACTTAGTGAAATATTTGGTAGTGGTAAGAATGTGTCTATGGCCATTAGATGAGGTTGGGTTAATCTTTCCAATGGTATAGAGGCCTCATGTTACAAATAAAGAGGGTGTAAGAATTAGTTTTAGTGTTTTGGCTAGGGCATGAATCAGATCGGCATGCCTTTCACATTTATCACACCTTTTGACATAAGCATCTACATATACATCCATGGTTGGCCAATAGTAATTGGTACATAGGAGATTTTGGATAATATGGCCCTACTAGTGTGGACTCTACATACTCCTTCATGAACTTCCTATAACACTAATTTTTATTCTATCAAATTTTAAAAAAAATAGAGTTCCATCAAAGGTTTGGTTATAAAGAGTTTGGGCCAAGTTGGGTATATCATGAGGTTTTATGCATAAAGGCCTTTTATTGTTTATGTGATAGGTCTAGTGTCATGATATGGTCATGAAGGTAGGTAAAGAGTTTTGAATACCATATAGATCTAGGACAAACAATATCATAGATCATTATGATGGTTGAAGGTTCATAAGCAAGCACTAGAAGATTTTCAAGGAGTAATTGATATTATTTTGCCATGTTTGTGTGATAGATCTAAAAATTGATGGTGGCCATGACATCCACTATCCTATTATTGGACCTTGGTATGTGTTTAAACTATATGGTGGTGATTTACTATCTGATAATGTCATCATGGCCTTATATGGCACCATCTTGTCACCTTTGTTCTGAAACTGGTCTGTAACCTGATTGATGAGTAACTAAGAATCACCATAAATTGTGAGATGTTGAATATTCCATTGTACTACCTAACAAATCCCTACAACAAGTGTTTCATATTTAGTCATGTTATTAGTATAAGGAAAGATAATATATAATGATTTATGGATAAGATCCCCTATGGTGTAATAAACAATAGGCCTTCCCCTTATCCATGTGATGTGAATGAACCATTAAAATATAGTCTTTAGTATTGGTCCTCAAGAGGTGTTTCTATGATGGTCATGTTGGAATCATTTAGGAATTGAAAAGTGAGGGGTTCTATATCTACAAGGGGATCTTAAATAAGTTGATTTGTAAGTACTTTTCCCTTTATGTCTTTCTAGTTGACATAATCTATCTCAAATTCACTCAAAATCATGACCCATTTAGCCATGTGGCCTTGTAAAGTTGTCTTGGATAATAGATACTTGAGAGGATCTACTTTATAAATAACTATGGTCTTGTTATTAAGCATGTAATGTTGTAATTTTTTGGCTATAAAGACCATAGTGTTGACTAAATTCTACCCTTAGGCCTAGAAAGGAGTCAACCCATGCATGAGAACCGAAACTCACCTTGTGTTCACCCTTCTTATACCTCTTGACGTGTTAGGATTCTCTATTTTTTTCCTGATAAAGCCTTACAATGAGTGATTCATATGTGGCCATGTTATTAATATAAGAAAAGATGATATGAAATGATTTGGGGGTAATATCCCCCTATGGTGTAATAAATAATAGGCCTACCCCTGATCTATGTGATTTGAGTGATCCATCAAAATATAGCTTCAAATTTTGTTCTTTATGAGGTGTTTCAATAATGGTCATGATGGACTCATCTGGGAATTTAAAAGTAAGGGCTTCAATATCTACAACGGGTGTTTCAACAAGTTGATCTACAAGAACTTGTCCCTCTATAGCTTTTTGTTTGACATACATGATCTTGAACTTACTCAAAATCATGATGCCTTTAGCCGTGAAGCCTTGTAAAGTTGTCTTGGATAGTAGATACTTGAGAAGATCTAATTTAGAAATAACTATGGTCTAGTTATTAATCATGTAGTACCGTAACTTTTAGGTTATAAATACCATAGTGTTGACTAATTTATACCCTTAGGCATATACATGATTCAATCCATGCACGATAACCCAAACTCATCTTGTGGTCACCCTTCTTATACTTCTTTAACTATTAGGATAGTTCAAAAGGAGGTCATGGGTTATCTTGACTAGACAATAATTTCAAATTGTTTTATCATGTCAAAGAACACCATGGTAGTCATATACTCACTCTATTGAGATTCTATCAAATGATCTCCTTGTGATTATTCATGTTTAAGGATCCATAATAGGCCTCAGGGTGGTCTTATTTGTCCAAACTTGTTCAAAATGAAGATTATCTAATGTTGTAGCTTATGACTCATCATGAATCCTTCTAGTATGTTGAAGATCTACAAGGTAGGGTTTGATCATAAGGTTTAAGAGTGTTATATATAATATATGGTAACCTAATCTAGGTATTTATCATGTTAAGGTATATTTTTAAGTATTGAAGTAACCTCCATTTGCACCTTTACTTGACTTCATGTGTATTGTATTAAAAGGGGGTGTTTAACATTCAGATGATGCTAGTTTACCTTAAAATGCCACTAAAACCATCAATCACATCCTCAAAGTCCTCCATGAGTCCCATAATGCCATGATCAAACCATTTCATATGTTAAGGGTGTCTTCTCACAAGTCAAGGACTTTTATTTACCATTAAGGGGGGCCCACACATGGGAAATAATGACTCTTCATCTTCCCCAACTGTACCATATGCTATGAAATGTATTTTGAACCCTATTTTCCCTCTTTCTACCCACCAATGATGATTTATAGTCTAAAAACATGAGAAAATGTAGGAAAGTTGTAGGTTGTAGGAGTTTTCAAGCAAGTATAAATATGTATAGTACAACATGATTAGGAAAAGTTGGGGATCTACAAGGGGAGTTCAACATAGGCATCAATTGAGAGAATCTAGGTGTTTCAAGCCAAAAATATCCAAAAAGTGATCCACTTCTTCTGTAAAACTCTTTGCTAACCTTGGACAATGAATTAGGTTCTTGATCATTATGGATAGGAGAGAAGATGGTGACTTTAGCTCTTATCCAAAGGAAGGGGGTCTAATGCCCTTCCAATCTTAGGCATTGGTTTCAATATTAATCCTCTATGATTTATAAATAAACATTAATAATTTAAGTAGTATGGGTTGCCTTCCTCATCTTTAGAGTGTTAAAAAATGAAATAGCTTTAGTGCATGGTTGGCCTATTTTATAAAACCAATGGTCAAATGTCTTCTACAAGTCCTCAGGTTTCTTCCATTTCATTTTCCACCCTTGGTTCACACATGTGAGCCTATGTGAGTAAGAACATCCAAGTCATCCCAAGATGTAGACTATAAATGATGTGCCTTGGTGAGGAAGAACATCTAATGCACATATCTAGAAATGAATAGTGGTTTAAGGCCTGATAATGGTTTCTTGAATTTGATCATATCTTATTGCCTTCTTAACTCAAGTATAATGGTCAAATGTAACTTCAACTACCACAAGATCTTGATTTCAAAGAAGAATAGAGTTTTTCATGAGGATTTTTATTAAATTTAATCAATATACCATAAAAGTAGTAAAGGAGTGTTTTATTCATATGAAAATGTCCTTATTTTAGGAGAACCAAACTCCATGATAATCCTCATAGGCAAAAAACTATCAACTAGATCTCCAAAGCATTCACAGACCTAATTAGTAGAAGTTAAGGTTTTTAATTAGAAGTTAAATTATTCAAATGATCTTAGGTTTTAAATTTTCACTCCATATGTCTGATTTATGAACTCCAGGTGTCTTGCTCTATTGAGTATGTGGTTAGGGATGACTAGGGTATTCATAGATCATCTTGAACTTGAGTCAATAGTCCATTTTAAGTTCTCAAGGAAACTCTTTCATCTAATGGTCTTATCAATGTAAATCCACCTCATATTATGTTGAATTTCTAAAAGAAGACTCCATAAGGTCTTATAACCATTACCTGCAGGTTCAAACCTTCTTGCCCAAGCTTAAAGCATGGAGACTAGTTCAAATGCACCATAATTCTATTAATACCCATTAAGGTTGAGATATAAGGGGCCAACATAGGTTTAAGTACTATTTATAAGCATAATGGCCACCTATAGGATACTAACTACCCCAGCCTTTAAAGGGTTTAAAATCACCATATACGATTAAGTCTTAAAATGTAAAGAAAGGTGATAGATTATGAAGGTGGTTATCTCAAGGGGTGTGAGTTGGATTCAAGAAAATCCACTGAGGTCTCAATCATGACATGAAAGTATTCCTCTTGATTGGGATCCTACTTAAGGACCCTTAACAATCAACATATCTAAATCACTACTCAAAGCTGTAGGCAGTCTATCCCCAACCTTGAACATGAAATGGTATATGTACATAAGGGGAGAACTCAAACTAAGATTGTGTTTAAATCATATAAATTATGTTTCCAAGGATAAATAATTTACATAGGTGACTAATTATAATGGCTCAAGTATATACAGTGAGTTAGGCTTACTTAGTTAGTCTAGAATGCATGACTGGAGTAAATGGAAATGCCAAGAGCATGTGAAAAGAAAGATCAAAGTGATGATGATATATTTATCTCTTAGATTCTCATATGATGGTGATCCCAAGTTAAGGTGATTATCTAGTTTGATTTGGATATCCATGACACACATGCCTATCTTGATTGTGTAAGTAAGCCCTAATAACAAAGTTAGGGAAGACAAGCCTCAAAGGCTATATTTAAAACATGAAAATATGTTGTTTGATCCCTAACTCCATCACTATAAGGAGCTAAAAGAGATTTATTAGGTCACTAACACCAAATATTTCAAGCCTCTACATTGGATGGTCGTGGTTAAGGTATACTTAAGAGAGGGAGAGGTTGAGATGGTGGTCTAGGCAGATAAGGACAAGTGTATAAGGTGCAAACTATATTGAGGAGGAGGAGGAGGATATGATAACATTAAGGCTATAAATGCTCCTACAAGTGATTTGAGGTTCCTATTGATGTGATTTTTATGCACACCTGAAAGAGTTTAAAATGTGATAGCCTCTAACATTTTGGTATCTCTATGGAACTAGGTTCCACTCTAGGGCATGAGTTGTAGGTATGTGGTTAAAATGACTAGGTTTTGAAATAGTAGATTGAGCCTATGGGTTTTTTAACTAGGTTTGTGGTTGGATGCATGGATTCTAATAAAAAAGGTAGAACACTAGGTGAATTGGATGGGTGGAGGACTAATCTATGGTGGGTAGATCTCAAATAAACTTAAAAGGAAAGAAGGGTAAGGTAGAAAAGAAGGTTTTATATCTTTGAAAAGGAAGTTCTAAGGTTGTTTCTTTAGTGGACAAGTATCTCAAGAACTAGTTTTTGTTGTTTGTAGCTTTTACATACCCTCTAAAAAACATAATTAGGATTATGGGATAAAATATATAGGATCTTTAATGGTCTCAACTAAAGGTTTCTCTTCTCTAGGCTATTGTTGCATACCTTAGTATAAGAGATTATAATTCATACTAGGAAGTTATCTAGGGCAGTTTTGGTTCACACCTAAAAGAATATATTAAAGGATATACCTCTAAAAAAACTTTAATTATTAATTAAACTTATAATACTATCTAAATCAATGAAATATATAAATCTTAAATAGATAGTGCACATCTAAGACCAATATTCATTAATAAAACAATCAAATTCATCTATAGCATTGGCACACATAGGAATTATTGAATCAATATATACAAATAAACTTCAAATTCATGAAGATAGATAAGGAAGAAGAAAGAAACAACATAGTTTCATGAAAATAAATTTCTTGATTTCTACTTGTATATTCATCCAAAAATTTGACCCTTTGAAAAGAGGGATCTACATGATAAACAACTTGGGGAAGGGGTCACCTCATCCTCCAAGTTTAGAAAATTTTGATTACATATTAAAATATTATCTAATAAGTCTTAGTTACATGTCAATATCTTATAGATATCTCAATCATTCAATGTGTGCATGCTAACAAAAATGATCCATTTAAATATAATATAAAAGTAACTAGGACTTAACTATTCATTTATAACTACTACATGCAAAATTTTTTAAAAAAATAGCCTTTGATATAAATTAGTTCTTATTTAATGTGTCTCAAAATTATCATTGGAACTATATTTATACATATTCTTAATGACATGGTAACTAGATTTGTACTTAGTGATGCATTCATTGATTGAGCAGAAGTTACCATCAGAGCTAAAGTGTGAGGTGGAGCTAATGTGGCTATATTTGTTGGCACTGTAAGTGGATTATATGGAGTATAAATATAAGATGGTGTTTGTGATACCTTATTATTATCATCTAGATCTTGGTAGTGTTTATATACCTTAGTATGTTGTGTTCAAATTAGTTTCATATCTAGAAGATATGGCCTAATCGCCCTGCTTATCTATTCCATCAATTTAGTATGTTCTAACTTGGTGGATCTAAAGCCAACCTAAAAGACTTCTACATCTATCACCTTTTTCTTGGTCATGCTTGATTTGGATTCAATATCTTCTAAGCTTAGAATTTATAGACTTTATTTGGTTCCATTAGAGGCCTATTGAATCATTTGATCAAATGTGGCCCAAGTCACCAACTTCCATCTGTTATCCCAAATTATTCTTAATTATAGCTCTATCAAAATTTACTCAGCCTACTTCTCTTGTTCAGATAATTTATTTAATATATCCTCAGAGGATGCTACCCAATCTTGAGCCTCATTTGTTCTTATTAAATATAAATTCAAAGCATTGTATGCCTCCAAATGGGTCATCAAGTCTAAGTGGCTAAATGCCTTATTGGGTGTATGTAGCACTAAGAAATTTAGCTTATTCTCATCCTCCCTAAGAAGCTTAAACAATTTGGTTATAGAATTGATATGGGGATCCAAATTGACTCTCAAAGAATGAATTAAATCTAAAATTTCATATAGTCTAAGTGTTGCATTCTACACATCCTACTTAATACCTTAGGGAACTTGAATTACCTATTATTACTCTTTGAGAGTTTCAAATTCCTTTTTGATCTCTTATCTAGCCATCTAGATTCCCTTGTGTATGACTATGATTACCTCTGTATGGATCTCCATGTAGGACTTGAGGTCCTCTATATACAAGGAATAACCCTTTTGCCTATTATATCTCTTCAATAAGGAATAAACGTCTTCCCTTTCCTCCATGATCAGAGTTCTACTAGAGCTATCCTCTATCTTCCTCTTCCTAACCTATTGGATTAATGTTGTAGCCTTATCAAATAATGAGCTCACCATTGGTAGTTTAGTAATATTTATATTGGACCTCTTAAAGGCCAAAGCTCTTAACTCCTTTTCCTGATTTGGAAGAGTGAGCTTCAAATGATCTAATGGTGTAGCTTCTAATTTCACATGATCTTTAGACTTAGGCTTAGTTTCATAAGAAGGATTGGGCATAGAAGGCCAAATTATTTTAGACCAATCTATATTTTTAAATTGTGGCTTTGGATGCATAATAAAGACTCTTGGGTCCCATTTTGTGGTCACTACTATGGTTGTGGAGGTTAGAGTTGAAGAAGGCAAAGGTGAACCCTATTAGGAAGAAGAAGAAACAATTGAAGTGATGTATTGGTTAAAACCTAAAATGGATAAAACTATGGTTGATGGGGTGGATATTGAAGGAAAAGAGACTACATTAGTAGAGGTTGGAGAAGGTGAGGTGGTACCAAGTAGATTAGTAGATGGGTACATAAAAAGGAGACCCATAGAAAGTGCTTGAATAGGAATAAATGTATAAATAATTGGTGGAAGGATGGTATAAATTATGGGTAATGACATCAAAGGTAAAAGGCATAAGGGAGCTATAAGCAGAGGACCCTTACTAGATGGTTCACTAATGAGAGGTACCTTGGATTTTAGTGATTATAGGCTTAATACCTTGGCTTGTTATAATTCCTCTTCATCTACCTATTGTGTTGGTGGGACCTATGGTCTATCCTCCTTTGGCATTCATTGATATCACTTTGTTGCTCTGCAAGCTTGTAAAACTATCACCTCTTGAGGAAGAGAAGGTGGAATGATGCTAGGTGTTGGGGCTATAAAATCATTTGTTTCCTCTTCATAAGAGGAGCCCAAATAAATAATCCCAACTTCTTCCCTCT
Organism: Torreya grandis; assembly: GCA_037957365.1. Lineage (NCBI taxonomy): Eukaryota > Viridiplantae > Streptophyta > Pinopsida > Cupressales > Taxaceae > Torreya > Torreya grandis. The sequence continues at coordinate 1,370,177 of JARHVA010001141.1, read as the reverse complement.
GGGAACTATATTTTTCTTGAGTTAGCTCCTCTGCCATCTCTTATTTAACTTGTATCAATTTAGCTATTAATGTTTGAACTGGGATCATTTGTTCTTAATCTACTTGTGTAGAGGTAGGCACTTCTTGTTATTCATCCTATTTTCTCATAAGAGGTGCATCACCTACCAACTACTATTTATATTATGGTTTGTCTTGAGTTATGAAAGGACCTTGGGGATCTTGTCCCTCTCCTTATAGTTTTTGTGATGGCCTACCACTCCAAAAGTCAAAATATATCCATCCTCTAGGAGGAGGGATCCTAAACTTTGCCTGATCGAGTGTGAAAGAGGGTTCAGCATGTATCACCCTTAATAAGTCCTCACTCAAATGTGTATTTTTGCCCCTTTATTTCACCTATTAATCATCCTTAGCATTTAGGAATAAAAAACCATGATTCATTAACTCATGTTTGTAAGCAAGGCCAAGGGTATGAATCTTCTTTTAGATCTTCCCATGAAGGTCCTAATCTCTATGGGGAATATTAGGCAATGCATACACTTTTTTGGAATTTCTAACTTCCTTGAAATGCCTTTGTATAGTTTATTGAATTCTCCCAATAGTGATGTGGGAGCCATGAAATGTAACCTTCTTGTTCTTTGTCGATTCCTCATCAATGTCATTCCATATTTGAGATGCAGTTTCCTACTTAGTTACTTTATCCAAAATAAACTTAAGAAGCTAAAGAGGATCCACCTTATAGCCAACAACCATGATAAAAATGTATTTTAGGTAGATCCAGTAGTCTCCCACATTATTGGTGAGTGTTTTGGCTATACTAGGTGAAATTCTATCCAAAGACTGACTGTGGATGGCCATCTAGACCTAAGGGTAGATATCCTTAGTGATATTAGCTATGTTACTCACATATGAACATATGTGAGTAAAGGAGTAGTAATCACAAATTATATTCTTATTAACATCTAGGTTTGGATCCCATAAGACTCCATTGTGCCTTTTTACTATCCCCATGACTTTTTCTAATAGATAAAACATCATGTAGAAATTTCCTCCAATTGGCCTCTTGTCTTTGTGTAAGATTTTTTCTTGTGGGTGTGTGCTAATTACTTCCCCCAATGTGTAGGTGAGCTCTGAGGTACTTAGTAGGTATAGTAGGGGAACCCATTACAAATGTACAAAATAGATGCTTATATGGCCAAAAATTTAATTTAGTAGTGTCAATCCCACACAGATCCCCATTTCAAATCAGGTATTGGGAATAGGATTCTTGACATGTTCTTTTAGAGTGAAAGTTTTTTGGGGGAGGATCCATCTAGTTGGTGCTCACTCCACATTATTTTACTACTTCTAAGTAATGACAATAGGTAAATCAAACATGACATATAATATGGGTAAACTCAAATACCTATTAAATGCATCCCCTGAGATATATGTGACAACTATGTTATTATCAATGTAGTGAAGGTATCTGTTGTCTGCTATTCTTATCTTAAAGAAGAGGCTTCATAGTAAGTCTATGCATGGCATAACATCTAGATTCACACCTGTGTAATATAGGGCTTAACATTTAAATGGAAGTAAGTCCTTCACCGACTACTTATCTTCAACTAAAATATCCTTTTCTAGTATAAAAGATTCTACATTCTCCACAACTTCTCATAAGGCTGAGTAATTGGGATAATGACCATCATATACAGTGGCATCAAAATTATTTCTAAATACTCTATATAATCTTTGATAGAGAAACTAGAGGGTGTCGAGGCTCCTTTGTATGACTTGGATGATGATGTCATGGTGGTTTGATGAGTATTGGTATGCTTTAAGCTTTTGGAAATGGTGTGTATTGAATTGAATTTTATGGATATAAAATCACTGTGATAGCAATTATAGATTTTGAGATTGCTTAATGCTAAATTTTACTCGAGCTCTCAAAGATGGAATGATGTGAAATTATCTTGAGGATTGATGTTAATAGCTTTCTACATTGATTTCTAGCTCATGCACCATTAATTGTCAATATCTACATGCTCATCACCTTCATTCAATTTGAATTCTACCACCTTATCCTAGTGTACATGCCACATAAGATTCCTTATCATTTAGGGTGCCATAGTGTTACCTTTCTTCTTTTGTCATTTGTAATTATGTATTCCAATCAAGGGAAGTCAAACTTTACTTTTGGGCCAACAAACCCAAAAAGTAAAAACTTCTTCAAAGATATTGGTTGTGAAATATTTTATCCTAAATTTTTTGAAACAAAGGTCTTGAAACAAAAATTTCCAAAAACCAAAGTCGTCAAAGCAAACCTTCTGATGAAAAGTCTTCAAAACAAAGTTTCTTAAATGAAGTCTCTAAAATGAATTTGCCAAAACAAAGTTATTGATGACTAAGTACTCTTTAGGAAGGTTGTGGTTTGGATAAAAGTAATCACATTGAAAGTTCTTGAATAGAAAGCTTATGAAATGAAAGTCTCTGAAATGAAAGTTACCAAAGAGAATCTTCTAAAACACATTCACCAAAATAAAGCCTCAAATGAGAAAGTTCCCAAAAAGAATCTTTCCAAAGAGAAGTTTTTGATGAAGTAAAGTATCTAAAGTGAAACCTGACGAAGAAAAGATTTTGAAATGAAATTTACTGACACAAAGCCTTTGATGAGAAAGTTTCCAAAAATAATCTTTCTAAAACAAACATTCTGATGAAATGTCTCTGAAATGAAAGTTGCCAAAGAGAATTTTAGAAAGAACATTCACTGAAATAAAGCATCCGAAGACTAGATTTTGAAGACCAAATTTATCAAAGAGAATCTTTTGAAACACATTCACTAAAATAAATCCTCTAACACAAATCTTTAAACAAAACTTCTAAATGAAAAGCTATCGAAATAAAGTTTTTGAAGACTAGCTTTCAAAGACTAAACTTGTCGAAACAAAACTTCTTAAGATTAAGTATTCTAAAATAAATTCATTGAAACAAAGTAATCTAAATTCCTATCATGTAAAGTCATGCTTTCTATCTTCTAATTAATAAGTTAGTTTGAATAGGCACTTCCATATGAAATAAGTATACCCAAATGCGATTCAATGTTTAAAGTAATGAGTTTCTATAGATAATAAAAACCATCATAACCCTAAAAAACACATAAATACCTCAATAAGATATTCACTAAAAAAACAAAGGGAGTCCCCACTTTTTTAGATAAAAATACAAGGTGGGATGTGTTGAATACAAAAAATGGTGACTCATAGGGGTTAATACTCTAGAGTTTTCAAGAACCCAAAATCCATGGTTTCGTAATCCCAATATCAACCATAAATTCATCCCAAAATAAATAATTAAACTAGACAGGAAAAGAGACTCTTAATAATCCTAAGCAACATACTAAATTTACTTATGCCTTCAATATATATGTGAAAATTGATATTCTTTACCTCTTGTCTCAGGTTTTTAGGCAAAGACATGGGGGTGAGCCACAGGTTTCACTTTGATTGGGAATTAGGTGTATAGACATTGGGGAGATCAAGCATTGCTCTACTATTAACTAGGTGCTCATAGCCCTGATAGAGATACCTTTGATCACCTATTCCGCCTTTATTCATATTTTTCATGGTGTGTGATGCATTCATCTTATTTCATCATGTAGGCTTTGAATCATTTTTTAATTTTCTTTTGGATATTTGGATTATACCTTTTATTTTTATTCTTTTATTTGTTTTGATTTATGAAAGAGGAAGAAGATGACCACAATGAGCTAGCCTTAGTAAAGTATTGGTTTAATCAGAATGTCCCTATCATCTCTTTCTCATGTCCATGATTATTACCTTAAACAAGTTTTAACATTGTGTGCATATGACCTAAGGGGATAAGGAAAGTTTTCTAAATTTGCACTAAACTATGGGAGAAACTTTCACATACCTAAGGAAAACATTAGTTTTAATACATATTCATGGTCAACTCTCTCATTGTTTACCTAGAATAAGAATTTTGAACTACAGTATGCAATACTCATTGATTCAGTTTAGATTCAAAACACCTCAAATTACATTTGATTATACTAGGATTGACCAAACTTAGACTGCCACACCATCAAAATAAAACTATCCTAGAAAGTAAGAAAACTACAAAAAGTAAAAAAGGCTAATATAGAAGAAAAATTAACCTATTTAATAAAAGCAAATGACTAAAAGTAAGAAACTAACAAATAAAGCAAAACTAACTTACTCCTACCTCTACTAGGACATCTTTTGTTACTCAAAGACTTCTCTAGATGGGGCATCCATGAAGTAGTGATTAAAAAATTATCTATTAATTAGATATGTCAAATCATTACCTTGAAGATCTTTCAAATATAATGCATTATTACCCAAGATCTCTAAAATTTGATATGGTCCTATCCATAGTGGGGTAAACTTGTCATGCATTCCTTTTTTCTCATGGGATTTGTCCCATAGTATCACCAAGTTGGAGATCTTAAATGCATTGAATTTTTCTCTCTTATCAAACCATCTCTTGGCCAAGTCCTAATGTTTGTTGGAGTTTTGTAATGTTTTAACCCTAGAGTCTTCCATTTCAATGATATTTAGAAATCTAGACTCTATTTTGTCATTGGGCTCCATGTATTCTTGCATAAAATGATATGTTATTAATTTTAGCTTGATTTGGAACATTGGTTATTTCCCATAAACCAATAAATATGGTGAAGCTTTAAGGGCTTATTTGTACCTAGTTTGATCTACCCATAGTGCAAATTTTAGTAAGAAGTGCCACTCCTTGGGTTTATCTATAACTAACTTCTTAATTGCATCTATGAGGTTCTTGTTGGTTGACTTACTTAGTTTTTCCCCTTGAGGGTAGTGATTAGAGGAAGATCTAATTGTATTCTGATTATCATGGGCACATTCTGTGAACTTGACTAATTGAAATACTAGCCCATTATTATAAACTAAAGAGACAAGGGTGCTAAACTTGGTTTTGATATCTTATTTAAGAAAACTTATCACATCATGGGCTCTATAGTTCTTGGTGGTTGTTTCCTCAGTCTGCCTAGTGAAATAATATGTAGTAGTGAGCACAAACTTGTATCTAGCTGAGGAATTTAGATTTATAACATTGATGAAGTCTAATCCCCATTGGGTAAATGGCCTACCTTCAATCACCAACTATAGTGTCATTATTGCATGTACCTCTTTTTTTATAAAACTTGGCATTCATAACATGTCCTCACATGGAAGTAACCATCCTTAAAGATTGTCAACCAGTAATAACCTATTCTAAGTATTTTATGAGATGTATTATTGCTAGATGGATGGTCATTGCCTATATTTTGATATAAATTTTCTAATATTTCCTAAGATTCTCCACATGACACACATCTTAGATAAATTATTTCATAATTCTTTCTATAAAGGACTCATTTCTTGATCATATAATGAGCATCTTTGAGCCTTAAAGCTCTCTTTTTATCTCTTTTGAGTTCTTGGGGACATGTTCCAGTGAGTAGGAACTGAATAATACTTGAATATCAATCTTCTTGGGAGACTTGTGTCTGGAAGACTTCTTCAATGGTGATGTGTGGGTTTAGTTAAGTCAATAATTGAATAATTCCTTGTCCTCTAATGATCTTGGCTAGTTTAATTTTAGTACCAAATTACTATAATTTCACCATCCATTTACCTCTATGCTCACTCATTTCATTATGTCCAAGCGTAAGATTGAAAATAAGATCTAATACTATGGAAATGGTCTTATTCTATAAGATGTAATGCCTAAACTTATTAACTACTTTGATGAAAGTGGAGATAATCAGGGAATACTTAAGCTCTGCATCTTTCAAGTTAGTATGCATAAATGCAATAGGATGTTCACTTTCTTCCATTTTTGCATAAGCATGGAAATAATAGTATGGTCAGAGGTAAATGAGCATAAGAAAAAGTCTTTAGTGAAATTGGGGCTTACCAGTAATAGGGCTTGAAAAATAGCCTTCTTTATGTCTTAGAAGGACTTTGTGGCTTTAGGTGTCTACTCCACTTTGTCATTCTATTTGAGCATTGTGTTCAAGTGTTTGACAATCTTTGCAAATCATGAAATAAATTTCCTTATGAAAATTATTTTTCCAAAGAAGGATTTGAGCTCATTTTTGTTGTTTAGAAACATTATTTTTGAAATCCCCTAGATCATGTCTAGGTCAATAGTGATTCCATCCTTAGTAATAATGTGGCCTAGTAGCTTGCCTTTAGTAATGTTGAATATACTCTTCTTGGAATTAAGTGATACCTGAAACTTCTTGAACCTTTTAAAAATAGACTAAAAATGGTCAATATGATTAGCTCTATTTTTAGAAAAAAAAATGAGATTATCCATGTATATATTTATTCACTTCCCTATTAGTCCCTAAAATGCATGATCAATTTCTCTCTAAAAATTATCTCCAGCGTTGATCATCCCAAGTGGCATTCACTTATATGCATACGTTCCCCATTTCATGGTAAATTTTGTTTTCATCATATCCTCTAATTTGATTAGTACTTGATTATAACTTGAAAATCTATCCAAGAAAGACATCATTTCATACCCACTCACTCTTTGTATTACCTCATCTAAGGAGGCTAAAGGATAAGTGTCCTTCTTTGAATCATTATTCAAAATCCTGAAGTTGATGCAAAATTTGATCTTGCTAGTCTTTTTCCTGACCAAAACTAGATAGACCACCCAAGTCAAATGTCTAATAGAAATAACTATCTTAGCACTTAGTAGTTTTTCCAATTCCTTATGAATTAATGGTTTTAAGATAGGATTAACTAGCCTTTGCCTAAATGGTTTATGATCAGGCTTAAGTGGAATCATATGGGTGATGAACCTAGGATTTAATATACTTAAGTCATCATAGGTCCATGCAATTACATCTTTATACCTAATAATCATTTCCTTGACCTTTCATCTTTCTTCTAGTGTTCAACTTAATCTAATATTAGTGAAGTGTTCATTCCTTTCATCACCAAAATTTTTTTATTTGAATTCAAATTCATTAACCTTGAGTTGTCTTGTGATTGGGATTGAGGATCTATATCAAAGGTCCTTTTTAGGGTAACCATTCCCAATGGGAAATAATTCTCTTTTAACTGGATGATACCTTCTTCATAAAATTCTTCATGACACCTTGGTTTATTTCCTTATCATCAATTATTTGAGATTTTAATTGTCTTAAATTTGTCAAAAATTGGACAATTTGTTGGTCATCATCAAACACTTGAAATTTTTAGACATTGTCTGGTATTGAAGGACATGTACCAATTCAATGGAGAATTTCTAGATTTTTGACATCTATAAGGGTGCTAAATTTGTTGTTAAATTAGTTGATGAATCAATGGCTCCAATTTATTCTCTCAAGATAGATACTATGTTTTTGATAAAGTAAGGTGGCAAACCAGGGGCCGAACCCTATGTAGTCAAAAAAGACAAGAAGGCAAACAAACAAAAAATGCCTTCAGAGAGACGACGACATAGCTGAGAACAATAGATAGAAACAAAACACAAGCCATAAGAAGACTAGAGTTAGAGAGGTCTCCCCTTACATAACTATTGATTTGATAAGATCATTGAGTTTCTCATCTATGTGTTGTTAGCATACCTAGTATTACCCACCACTTCTAGCATAGACATGTTCAGCAGAATTGTATTACAAAGCCCTTTGGCAAAGACCTTCTCCATCTTTTGAATGTGGTCCTTTGGGGCCCCAATTTTAGTTTTCCAACTAGTCTCATTCTCAGTTCCCTCACCAGCTTCCTCGACACACATTTTCCCCTTATTGTCAACAGTTCCCATAGTGTCAGCACCCTGCTCCTCAGTAACCTCAAAATCCCTAGTAGCCTGCTTCCCTCTAGTGTCCTCTAAAAATTCTTGGATTTCTAGCTCCTTAGACTCTTCCTCTTGGGTTGCTTCTTCTGAAGCACTTTCCAAATAATCAATTAGTCTAGCCTTTGAGGCTGGTTTACTAGCAATCTGCCCTGACCTTCGCACTCTAGAGGGGAATCCTTCCTTATTAATTTTGGAAGGCTTGTGAAATTTTCCACCTTGGCCCCCCGTGGCCTTGCTTGGATTCCTATGGGTCCCTTCTATAGTATTTTTAATATTTTCTTCCTCTTCATCAACCTTTCTCTTCTTACCCTTCTTGCTCGCAAAAGAGTTGGGGGTATCAACAGGGGTCTTTTCAGGGTCACCAATACACCTCATTCTTGATAAGTCATCTCCTTTTAAATGATCTCCCTAATGTTTAAGGGAATATGAACACATTTTCGCCACACCCTCCAACCTAAAAATTGTTGCCCAAGGTTGGTACAAGCATCAGCGACCCTATTTCCTTCTCTGTAGGTATGGGAAATCCCAACTTCAAAAAAATTTTGTAAACGAAATTGGATATCAGTAATGATGTCTTTTAGCTTGATTCCCATATTTGAAGCTTTATTAACGGCATCTATGACCATCTTAGAGTCTCCTTGTATATAAGTTCCTTATTCCTAGGGATATAACTAACTTTAAACCCCATAGTAAAGCCATTGCTTCAGCATAGTTTTTGCTCTGGCATCTAATTCCACTAGCATAGACAACAGACATCCATCCTTTATCATTCCTTATAATTCCTCCTCTACTAGCTTTACCATCTAACTTGGATGCCCCATCAAAGTTGAGTTTCATCCAGTTAGGTTTAGGGGGGATCCATTTAGTATTAAGTCTCTATAGTATTTTGGAGTTATTATACCCAAGGATCTGGTTTAAAACCTTCCATTTGGCTACAATTTGGCTTTCAATTTGAGATAGGGGTTTCTTCAAAAACAAATATGAGCTATTGTAACACTTTCCATAATGGTCCTAGCAAAGGAGTTAAACACCTGAGAAGCATTTCTAACAGTGTCCCTGAAAATTCTATGATTGTGCTCTTTCCATAAAGTCCAACTCAAACATGGCAGAGTTTGCTTCCATAATTCCATAAGCTAGGGATGTGTGAAGGTTGGGTTCCAGCTGAGAATTACTTCTTTAAGGTCAAAATTGTAGACCCATTCAATACCAAAGTTGTTAAGTATTGTGTCCCACAATTCCTGGGCAAACTCATAGTGGATAAAGAGGTGTGAAACTGATTCCTCTTTTGAACCACACAAGAAACATCCGTTGACCAAAGGAAACCCTCTCTTTTGAAGGTTATCTTGAGTAAGGATTTTGTTATGAGCAGCAGCCCACCAAAACATGTTAATTTTTGGAATAAGTTTATGATTCCAAACCTTTTTCCATACATCTTTATTCTGAGCTTCAGGAATGAGCAGATGGTAAGCAGATTTGACACAGAATGATCTGTTCTTATCTGGTTACTAGTATTGTCCATCCTCCCAGGGAAAGAGAGGGATTCTAATTTCCTAAATGCATTAGTGGATCTCCCACACTCTTGAGAAAAGATTAGGCTAGTGCACATAGCAATCCAAAAGATTTTTCCAACTCCTCATCCCATTGTTATTTTCCATATAATCACTGACCCTCTCTCCAAAAAATTGGGTAGTCAAGTTAGCAATCTCTCCATAGTTTCCCTATGTGATGAGAGCCTTATCCTTTAGCTAGATATCATCCTAGAAATTAATATGCCGGCCATTTCCAAGTTTCTATCTAATTCCTTATTTGAGAAGGCTTCTACTTTTTAGCATTTTATTCCATATCATAGATCCCTAGGGTAATCCTGTCTGTTGAAGAAAATTGGAATCATCAATTCTATGCATGTATTTGGCATACATTATTTCCCCCCAATCATTATTTTTATGGATTAGGTTCCAACTAACTTTTGAGAGAAGGGCTTTGTTCATGTTTCTGATGGACCTAATATTAAGTCCACCATGAGATTTTGGAAGACACACTTTTTCCCATCTGACTAAAGAAATTCTTTGTTTGTCTTCCACTCTCATCCGTAAAAATTTCCTTTGGATTTGTTTCAGTTTCTCAGCAAAATACGTAGGAATTTTAAAAAGAGATAGGAAATATGTAGGAATACCTTACATTAAAGCTTGAAGAAGTTGCAGTTTACCAGCAATGTTGAGTAGTTTCCCCTTCCAACCAAGAAGTTTCCTCTGCACTCTTTCCACAATTCCATTCCAAAATCTAGGAGATACCTCTTTAACTGAGAGTGGGAGACCCAGGTAGGTAGTTGGTAGGCTAGCTTTAGCACATTCTAATATATCAATGATTATATGTCTAAGTTCATTAGGAGTGTTGAATAAATACACATTGCTTTTCTAGAAATTTATCCTTTGTCCCAACTCTCTAGAACAATTATTTAAGATATTATTCCATCTTCTAGCTTCAATCACCAATGAGATGCCAAAGAAGATGGTATCATCCACAAACTATTGTACCACCATAGGATGAAGGGAGGAGGCAGGTTTGATGCCCACTATCTTTTTTGAGGCTATATTTGCTTGTATGTATCTTCCCAATGCCTCAGCCATAATGATGAATAAGTACAAGGAGAGAGGGTCTCCCTAACGAATTCCTCTCAAGGATGAGAAAAACCCTATAGGAACACCATTAACCAACACTAAGAATTTTGCAGAAGAGACCGCGTTCCATAACAAGCGAGACATCTTATCATTAAACCCAAATTTTTTGATCACTTGGAACAGAAAAGTCCATGAGACTCTATCATAAGCTTTAGAAATATCAAGCTTAAGAGCCATCCCAGGGATTCTACTCTTATCCATGGAATGAATAGTCTCATGTGTGGTGATCATAGCATCAAGAATCTGCCTACCTGAGATGAAACCTTTTTGAGCAGGAGAAATAATTTTATCTAGCAAAGGTTGAATCCTCATGACCAGCATTTTAATACATAACTTATACATAGTGTTGCATAGACTAATAGGCCTAAAATCAGTGAGGTGTGAAGGTTGTGATTTTTTAGGAACAAGTACTATGAAGGTATTATTAGCTAGTTTTAAAATTTTACCTGATCTGAAAAAATCATGCACAGCAGCCATGAGGTCCGCTCCTACTATCTCCCAATATTCTTGAAAGAATATAGGAGGAAAGCCATCAGGACCTAGGGCTTTAAAAGCACCCATGGAGAATAAAACAACATGGACTTCTTCCTCAGATATAGGCTTTAACATCTCTAGATTATCTTTTTTTGTTATCAAACAGGGGATTTTATCAATAAATTGATTCATAGGTCTATCAATTCTATCATTATTATTTTCTTTCATAAGCAGATTCTGAAAGAAAGCCTTGGCTTGTTCCCTTATTTCATTATCCTTGGTAATAATGTCACCATTATCTAGGACAAGCTTAGTTATTAAGTTGGCTTTCCTATGTTTCATAGTTGAGAGATGAAAAAAGGCAATGTTCTTATCCCCCTCTTTAAGCCACTGAACACGGGATTTCTATTTCCAAAAAACCTCTTCTCTTTCCATAAGATTCTTCCATTCTAAAGATAGGATATTCTCTTCTTCTAAAGTGTTCTCAGAGTCATCCCCTTGATCTATTAGTTGTTGTACATCCTTGAGTTTTTCCACTATATTTTTCTTCTACTGAAAGACCTGCCCAAAGTTGTATTTATTCCATCCATAAACTTCTTGTTTAATGTGTTAGAGCTCCTTGACTATTCTAAACATAGGAGTACCTTGAATAGAAATTTTCCACCATTGGGCCACCATTTGTCTAAAGTATTTATATTTGATCCACATAGCTTCAAAATGGAATGGGGAAGGTCTAGAATGTCCCTATTCTCTCTAACTGAGGAAGATCGGGTAGTGGTTAGACATGGTTCTAGGGAAACACTGTGCCTACATATTATGATAATCTTTCTAGTTGCTTGATATAAGAAATCTATCTAATTTAACCTAAATCATTTGATCTCCTCTTTTTTTATTGGTCCAAGTAAAATTTTGGTTTTACAGCTCTATGTCCAATAATCCCCAATCATTGATGAATTCAGCAAAGTCAAAAATGTTGTCCGAGTAATCCATAATTCCACCCTATTTTTCAGAAGGGTATAGATGAGTGTTAAAATCTCTAGCTAACATCCATCTAATGTTCTAGGGATTATTCCTAAAACTACTCAAGTCTATCCATAGTTTTTGTCTCAAAGCTCTGTTATTCGGTCCATAGACATTGATCAACAACCAGTTCAAAGATTTCATAGAAAAATTGGTAATCAAGAAGTGCTTATTATAAGCCATAAGAGACCCCTAGATTTTAGCACTATTCCATATAGTGAAAATCCCCCCTGAAGCCCCTTCAGTAGGACTAATGCAAAAAGCCGCCATAGGCCATATATAGGCAGTAATTTTCATAAAGTTCTCCTCGTTCATCTTGACTTCTTAGAGTAATAAAATATCCAATTTATTATCTAAAATTCAATTTTTAACCTCAAACTGCTTTGAGGGACTGTTAAAACCCCTTAGGTTCCAAGATAATATTCTCATTTAGAGGGTTTGGGGGGTTGGGTCTCTAGTGTATTCTATATACCATTGGCAATCTCCCTAGCAATCTCTCTTTGTCTTGTTTCTCTTAGGGTTGGCCTCCCTTGTTTGGGCTCAGTGCCAACATCTACAAATTTTTTACCTTTTCGATTATTTTTCTTTGGGGTAACCCATTCCTCTTGTTCATTACTACCACTTTGTCCTATTACACCTATTGCTAAGTAGTTTCCTACTTGGTCTCTGACTTTTAGAGCATGGAAAATGTTTGTATTTAGTTGTGGGTCTGCTTCTCCTTTAGTGGGACTTTCTAGAGTTACTTCTTCTTGTCCAACTCTTGGAACTTTGTCTTCTTCATTAACTTACTCTATCAAAAGGTTACCTCTTTCTCCTTCCTTAGACATATTAGTCTATTTTTCTAGAGGGTTGGTTGTGTTAAATATAGCCTTCTGACTATCAGCTACTACTATATTTTCCTTTGGGACAGCTTTTCCCTCAATACTAGTGATATCTTCCTTTCTCATCTCCTCCTCTCCCTTTTTTGTGTTGTTAAGATTTTCCACATTACTCTCTATTTCCTACTTGTTGTTCTTTTTATAATTGAGAGCCTGATCCTCCCCTTTAATCTGGGAATCATCTTTCCTCCCCTTTTGCTTTGTTATGCATTGTGTCATTAAATGTCCCTTTCTCTTACATATTTGACAGAAAGTGGTAGCATTTTCATAAGTGACCAATTGAGTCCAGGTCCCATATTTAGATTTTAGCTCTATGGTCATAGGGAGAGTCCTATTTATTTCAACATTGACACAAATTCTAGTGTACACACATCTAGACTTTGTTCTGGTTGTATGATCTATAGTGACATATTGGCCAATAGAATTGCCAATAGCTGTGAAAAAAATTTCATCCTAGAATTCCAAAGGGAACCCTAGTAGTCTTACCCAAGCAGGAGTAGACTTATTAAGGTCTGAGTTAGGATCAAATCATGGTTTCCATGAGCATAGGGCAAGAGAATGTGGGCCATATAGCCATGGTCCTCCAGCAACAGTAGCGATCATGTCCTCCCTATTCATAAAACTAAAAAGCAATAGGCCTCTTGCCATGGTAGTGATCTAAACACTACCCTTAACTTTCCACCTAGATAGAACCCATTTCCTAATCATTTCAATACTAGGATGGAAAGAAAAAAACATACCTACCAATGTAAGGTCCATGGATGCCATGATTTCCTCCACTATATCGTCTGGGATATGCAGGGTCGTGCCCTCTGAGATAATAGGGAGGCTCATCATGCTTTTTAAGGGGCACATCTTTTCACCTGTAAGTGCCTTCTTCCATCTGTTGGATGGACTATCCACTACCATATTTCTAAACAGATCCCCAGAGGCACTGCCACCAGCAGTGTCTTCCATTGGATCCGTGATCCCATCGATCACACTCAGTGGGCCAAAAGCTTCAAATGATTTAATTAAATCATAGGATTTATGCTTGTATTTATTCAAATATGACAATTTGAATTGATATTTATTTTTGAGCTAGTTAATAATGAGTTTAGAATCTCTATATACCAGTAATTATTTGATATTATTCTTGAGGGTAAACTATAATCCCAAAATCAAGGCCTCGTATCCTGCTCTATTATTGATACATGAAAATTGGAGCCTATATGTTTCCAATATTTTTTCTCCTTGTGGATTTATCAACTCTATACCAACACTTGATCCTTGTTTAGATCTTGCTCCATCAAAATGGAGGGTCCATAATTGAGAAGGACTTGGAGTTTATTTCTATGCCTCTTCTTTTATGGTAAATGTATAAATTTCAATATTAGGAGATTTATAACTTACCTCTTCATTGAAAGTATTGTATTCTATAATGGGATACTTCATTCTTAGCTCTTGATTGATCCTGATCTAATTAGTTATGCCTCTCCAAGTCAACTAGATATGTGAAAAGTCTATGGAAAGATATATATTTAACATTTTCAACCAATCTCTACTCAACAACAACCCATATCATTTAGGAACATCCACTACCAAGATGTCAATAGTCATTTATACTCTAGGTTTTGATGCAACCTAAATTTTTACATCATTAAGCTCTCCCAACATAGTAACTACTATTCTATCTAGATATAACATAGTCCTCTTGGATGGCTTCAGTATTAAACTAAGCTTTTGACAAATGGAATTTAGGATTACCATTGTTTAAGCTCTAGAATCTACCAACAATTATGTATATTCTTTAAAAATGCCCAAGTGGTAAGCAAGAAAGGGGAAACTTCAAGCTTTATTTTGTATATAACATTCATGTTAGCTATATTGGACATTTTTCAACAAAGTTGCATGTCATGGACTTCCATAAGAGCTCATTCTACTTCATGATTTGTGTGAGTTCATGAAGAGTGAAGTTAGCCTTAATTTTCTTCATATACTCAACAATATTGTATTGTCATTTATTATGTTTCACTCTATGTTGAGGTTGATCATTCCCTTTAGGGGGAGGAGGATTATTATTAGATTTGGGATTTGGAAGGATAATTGTATTATTGGGAGGAGTAAAGTAAAAAAAAGTTGTTTGTTCCTCATATTATAATTGTTCCTATTGAACTAATGGAATGTTTATAATTCAACATAATTATCCTCTAGGATATTGTCCTCTTTGTTAAGGAAGGAAGATTCAAAAGTCTCAAAAACCATAGCTAAACTAGATGGGCCAGATTCATGAAGGAGATCTAGAGGATTTATAATTTGATCTTGTCTAATCATTTCTCTCTAGAATATTTCAAAGGCTACCCAGAACTCTATATAGTCCAAATTTCTATGTTGTGATGTATTTTGGACCCTACATCAATTGGGAAAAGTGGTTTCCATGATACTAATTTCTGGAAAATTTATTTGACTGTTGTTATCTTATATTGTTAGTGGGCCTATTAAAAGTCATGTTATATCTTGGAAAGGTATAATTTTGATTGTAATTTGGATTATTGGTATTACCCATCTTCTTCTACATATTCAATAAATCATTGATCATCTTCCAAACCATTCTTTGTATTGAATCCAATTTATCTTTGTTGGAGTCAGAACCCTGAGTGACTATCACATTGGTATGAGCCTGATGTTGATTCTGCTATTGACTATTCCTTTATGTCTGATTATTTAAGAAATCATAATTCTAATTCATTATATACTACATCATGGGAGGTAGAGTGTATATTTTATTTTTATTAAATGTAGCGGCATTCTAATTCATGCATGGAATCATACTCAAGGATGGAAATTCATGGAATGGGAGGTAGAGTGCTTGTCAATGTTGATAGGTTCTTGGAATTCTAAAGCTAGCATATTAGTAGTGGAAACCCTTCACAAGTACATTACAATAATAGGATATAGGGCATTCTTTTATAGCTTGAGGATTATATTCTCATATGGCTTATATGTAGAATTTAATCAAGTGTGGATCTTTTATAATCTTGCATTGAAGGATTGGATCAACTTGTTAGGTTCTCTTTTCATGTTGGTAAAGAGATGATATACTAGACATGGATTAGTTACATTCCTAAATTATGCAAGGAATTTATTTTGACACTCATTCCATGAGATGATGGAATTTTCTTGCAAATTGAGATACCAATCATAAGAAGAATATTATAGAGTAAATGGAAAAAATATGCATGCAACATCCTCAAGGGTAATATTCATTAATCTCAAGGTGGCCTTGAAAGATTTGATGTGTTCTTCAATTGTCCTCCCACTTGAAGGGGATAAGGTAAGAAAATATTATTTTGTATTCCTTGGTAAATCATTTTGGTCCCCAAGGATGGTAGTGGTGGATCTCATCAACCATGGTTGATCCATAAGAAGTTTGATAAGGGGGATGTTCCTTACAAGGGAAGGTGTTCAGGATATACGTATCTCAGGGATGATAGGTATTCATCTAGTCCTCCTAGAATTTGACAATGGTGAAACCAAAAGGTTGGCTTTGGCCCTAGACCTTGTTAATCTCTTAGGTGCCTCTATAATTATTAGCCCCTATTTATTTGGAAAACACACAAATGTGCCCTCCTTCTAGTGCCATCTTTTTATTTTATGTTGATGTGAGTTTTATGCACACCTTAGAGATTTTTAAATGAGGTAACCTATAATGTTTTGAGATATTTTTAGAACTTGATTCCACTTTGGGGAATGGGTTTCAATTATCTATTTTAACAAATTGATTGGTGGAATAGCAGGTTGAGCCTATGGGCTATTTAACTAGGTTTGTGGGCGGATACGTGGATTCTAATAAAAGGGTAAAACACTAGGAAAATTAGATGGGTGGAGGATTAATATATGGTGGGTATATTTTTAAAAAAATAAAAGGGAAGGAAGAGTAAGGCATAAAATGAGGTTCTATGTCTTTGAAAATGAAGTTCTAAGGTTTTATCTTTGGTGAACAAGTATCTCAAAAATAAGTGTTTGTTGTTTGTATATTGTGTACACTTAAAAACAAACATAGTTAGGAGTTTGGGATAATATATTTAAGATTTTTAAAGGTATAAATTGAAGGTTTATCTTCTCTAGGCTACTATTGTACACCTTAGTTTAAGAGATTATAGTTTAGACTAGGAAGTTATCTAGGGTAGCTATGACTCACACCTAGAACACTATATAAAAGGAGATACCTCTACACACCTTGAATTATTAATTCAACTTGTACTAGCTATCTAAATCAATGAATTATATCGATATTCAATAGTTATTGCACATATAAGACTAATATTAATTAATAAAATAATCATATTCATACGCAGCATTGACACACATCAAAATTATTGAACCAATATAGATAAAGAAAATTCAAATTCATTAACACAGAGAAAGAAGAAGAAATAATAAACACAGGTGCATGACAATCAATTGCTTGATTTCTTCATGTATATTCATCCAAAACCTTGACCCTTTGAAAAGAGGGATCTATATGTATATAAAGAACTTAGGGAAGGGGTTGCCTTATCCTCCAAGTTTAGAAAACTTCAATTACATCTTGAAACACTATCTGATAAGACTCATTTACATGTCAATAACTTATAGATATCTCAATCATGAAATATGTACATGCTGACAAAAATGATCCTGTTAATTATGATATAGAAGAAACTAGGACTTAACTATTCGCTTATAATTGCTACATGAAAAATTATATAGAAATAGCCTTCAATCTAAATCAATTATTGTTTAATGTGTCTCAAAATTGCCATTATAACTATATTTGTAATTTTTATTGATGATGCATTAACTATAGTTGTACTCGGTAATGTACTAATTGATTGAGAAAAAGTTACCATCAGATTTGAAGTGTGAGGTGGCACCAATGTGACTATAGTTGTTGTCACTATAGGTGCTTGTATGGATTAGAATTAGTAGGTGGTGTTTATCTTGCCTTCTTATAAGAATTTATCTCTTGGTAGTGCATATAATCCTTAGCATGTTGTGCTTGAATTAGGTTCATATCTATAACATATAACCTAGTCACCTTGTTTGTTTATTCCATTAGTTTAACATGTTTTGTCTTGGTGGCTCTAAAGCCAGCCTAAAAGACTTCTACCTCTATCACCTTTTTATGGCCATGCTCAATTTGGACTCAATATTCTCTAATCCTATCCCTTATAGAATATTTGAAGCCATCAAAGGCTTGTTGAATCATTTGATCAAATGCATCCTGAGTCACCAGCTTCCCTCGGTTGTCTTAAATTATTGTTAATTCTAGCTCTATTAAAATGTGCTCAACCTACTTCTCTTGTTTGGTTAAATTATTTAATATATCCATAGATGATAATAGCCAATCCTAGGCCCCATATGTTCTTATTAAAGCTAATTTCAAAGCATTTTATGCCTCCAAAGGTATCATCAAGTCTAAGTGGATAAATGCCTTATTAGGGGTATATATCACTAAAAAAATTAGCTTATTCTTATCCTCCCTGAGAAGCTTAAATAACATGGTTATAGAATTGACATGGAGAGATAAATTGACTCTCAAAGAATGATTTGAATATAGAATTTCATTTATCCTAAGTGTTTCATTTTGCACATCCTACTAAATACCTTAAATAACTTGAATTACCTATTGTTTCTCTCTGATAGTTTCCAACTCCTCTTTGAGCTCTTGTCTAGCCATCTCAATTCCCTCATTGTATGGCTAGGATTACCTCTGTATGGATCTCCATGTAGGAATTGAGGTCCTCTATGTATGGGGACTGACCCTTCTACATGTTATATCTCTTTGACAAGGAACAAACCTCTTCCATTTCCTCCATGATCATAGTTATGCCAGAACTATCCTCTATCTTCCTCTTAACTTGTTAGATTGATGTTATAGCCTTATCAAATAATGAGATCACCATAGAAATTTTAGAACTATTTAGGTTAGGCATCTTAGAGGCCAAATCTCCTAACTCCTTGGCCTAGTCTATAAGATTAAACTTCAAAGAATCTAATGGTTGAGCTTCCACTTGCACATGCTCTTCAGAGTTAGGCTCAATTTTAGAATAAGGATTGGGCATAGATGGCCAAATTATTTTAGACCAATCTATGTTTTCAAATTATTACATTTGATGCATAACAAGATTGTGTGCTTCATTGGAGGCCTTTTGGTGGTCACTACTATGATTGTGGAGGTTGGAGTATAAGAAGGAAAAGGTGAACCTAATTGGGTAGAAGAAGAAGCAAATGGAGTGATGGATCAGCTAATGGCTGGAATGGACAAAGCTATGGTTGATGGGGTGGATATTGAAGGAAAAAAGACTATAGTAGTGGATTTTGGAATAGGTGAGGCGACACTATACAAATTAGTAGATGGGTACATAAAAAAGAAACCGATAGAAAGTTCTTGAATAAAAACAAATGTAGAAACAATTGGTGTAGGGATGGTAGAAACTATGGTTAATGACATCAAAGGGAAAAGGCCTAAGGGGGATGTAAATAGAGGACCCTTACCAGATGGTTCACCAGTGAGAAGTAATTTAGATTTCAATGATTTTAGGCTTAAGACATTAGCCTATTGTAACTCCTCCTCATCCACCTATTATGTTGGCAATGTGTATGGTTTATCCCCCTATGGCTTCCTTTGACTGTCCTTTATTGCTCTACCAACTTGTGGAACTGTCACCTATTAGGGAATGGAATTGGGAATGATGCTAGGTTTTGGGTTGTAGAAGCCATTATTTCCTCTTCATCATAGGAGTTCAATAAAATAATCATGACTTCTTCCCTCTCTACACTATCTTTTCTTTGAGTCATCTCCACTGCTAGCTCTTGCTTAACCTATATCATTTCAACTATTGATGCTTGAAATGGAAGCATTTGTTCCTCTTATACTTGTGTAGAGGTAGACACTTCTTTTTGTTCATCATATCCTCTCATAGGTTTTGCATCACCTATGAACTATTTTTGATCTTGTGGTTAGTCTTGAGCTATGAAAGAAACTTGGGGATCTTATCCCTCTCCTTCTAGTAAATGTGATGGCCTACCACTCCAAAATTCAAAATATCTCCATCCTCTAGGAGGAGGGATCAAAAACTTTGCCTTTCCAAGTGTGAGAGAGGGTTCAGCCTACATCACCCTCAGTAAGTCCTCACTCAAGCCTATAGTTGCTACCCTTTCTTTCACCTCTTCATCATCCTTAGCATTTAGGAATAGAATATCATGATCCATTGGCTCATGTTTGTAAGCAAGGCCAAGGGTATGAATATTCTTCTAGACCTTCCCATGAGGATCTTAATCTCTATGGGGAAGAATATGCAATACATACACTTTTTTGAAATTTAAAGCTTCCTTGAACTGTGTTTGTATTGTGTATAACATTCTCCCAATAGTGATGTGGGAGCCATAGATTGTAGCCTTCTTATTCTTTATCAATTACTCATCAATTCCATTCTATATTCGGTATGTAATTTCTTGCTTAGCTGCTTTGTTTAAAAAAAACTTAGGAAGCTAGAGAGGATCCACCTTATAACCAACAACCATGATAATAATGTAGTCCAGGTAGAGATAGTAGTCTCCCATATTATTGGTGAGTATTTTGGATATACTAGGTAAAATTATAGCCAAAGTTTGATCATGGATGGCCATCTAGAGCCGAGGGTAAATATCCTCAATCATCTTATCTATGTTTCTCACATATGAATATCTGTGCACAAAGGTGTAGTAATCACAAATTCTATTCTTAACAACATCTGGGTTGGGATCCCATAGGACTCCATTATACCTATATACTATCCCCATGACTGCATCTAATAGATAATACATCTTGTATAAATTTCCTCCAAGTGGCCTCTTGTCTTTGTGTAAGATTTAATATTAGAGGAATGCACTAATTAATTTTCCCAATGCATAGATGTGATTTAAGGTACTTAGCAAGTATAGTAGGGGAACCTACTCCAAATGTACAAAATAGATGCTTGCATAACCAAAAATTCAATTTAGTAGTGTCATTCCCATACAAATTCCCATTCTAAATAAGTTAAAGTGAATAATATTCTTGACATGTTCTTTTAGAATGAAATTTTCTCTAGGGAAGAGCCACCTAGCTAGAGCCCACTCTGAATTATTGGCATTCTTCTAGGTAATGACTATATGCAAATCAAATGTGACATCTAATATGGGTAAACTCAAATACCTATTAAATGTGTCCCCTAAGATATACGAGATAACTATGTTATTATTGATGTAGCGAAGGTATCCATCATCTACTATTCTTCCATCGAATAAGAGGCCTCTCAATAAGTCTATGCATGGTATAAACTTTATATCCATAGTTTCATAATGTAGGTATTAACATTTGAATGGAAGTGGGTCCTTCACCAACTTCTTATCTTCAACTAAAATATCCTCTTCTAATGTAAAATATTTTGTGTTCTCCATAGCTTCTCATAAGGCCAAGTAATTTGGATAATGACCATCGAATACAGTGGCATCAAATACTGTGTTTAAATACTCTATGGAAGATTTCATAGAGAACCTAGAGGGTGTCTCTTCTCCTTTGTATAACCTAGATGATGATGCCATGGTGATTTTATAGATACTAAGCTTTTGGAAATGGTGTGTATCAAACTAAATTTTATAGATAGAAAATCACTCTGATAGCAATTAGGGCTTTTAAGATTGCTTAACACTGAAGTTTACTCAAGATCTCAAAGATACAATGATGTGAACTTGGATAGGGGATCAATGTTAATATGTTTTTTCATTGATTTCAAGTTCATGCACCATTAATCACCAATGTTTATGAGCTTATCACCATCATTTAATTCAAATTCGACCACCTTGTCCTAGTGTACATGCCATGTAGGATGCCTTATCATTTAGGGTGACATGGTGTTGCCTCTCTTCTTTTTCCATTTTTCATTATATACTCTAGTCAAGGAAAGTCAAAATTTAATTTCAAGCTAAAAGACCTGAAAAGAAAAATGTTCTTCAAAGATATTGGTCCTAAAATATTTTATTCCAAAGTTTCTAAAACAAATTTGTCAAAACAAAACTTGCCAAAGATAAAAACTACCAAATGAAACCTTTCGATGAAAATTCTCTAAAACAAAGTTTTTGAAATGAAGTCTCCAAAATGAATTTGATGATAAGTACTCTTTAGGAAGGTTGTGGTTCAGGTAAACATAGTCGCATAGAATGTTCCCAAAGAGAAAGCTTCCAAAATGAAAGTTGTCGACACAAAGCCTTCAATGAGAAAGTTTTTGAAAAGACTATTTATAAAACAAATGTTTTGATGAAAAGTCTCTGAAATGAAATTTTTTGAAGATAATTTTTGAAAACATATTTTCTAAAACAAAGCCTCTGAGGAATGGTTTCCAAAAACCAAACTTGTTGAAGAGAATATTTGAAACACATTCACCAAAACAAAGCCTTCAACACAAAGCTTTCGATAAAACTTTAGTATGAAAAGATGTAGAAATAAAGTTTTTGAAGACTAGCTTCCAAAGACCAAACTTACCAAAACAAAACTTTTGAAGACTAAGTATTTTGAAATAAATCCATTGAAATAAAGTAATCAAAATTTCTATCATGTAAATCCATTCTTTTTATATTTTCATTAATAGGTTAGTTTGAAAAAGTGCTTCCAAATGAAATAAGTATACCCAAACGTGATTCAAAGTTCAAAGCACTGAGTTTATATAGATAATAACAACCATTATCACCCTCAAAAATGCTTAGATACCTAGATAAGATATTCACTATTTCCAAAAAACAAAGGGGGTCCCCACTTTTTCAAATAAAAATATAGGGTGGGGTATGTTAAATACAACATTTCTAAAGCCAAGTCTAAGACATAAGACCTAAATCCTCCCTTAGGTCTCAATACCCCACCTCCATCTCAGTAGTAGATCCAAAACCCAAAAATAGAGTCAAATCCATGAGAGGGTGTGTGTTGTTGTTATGGTGCCTGAAAGAGGTGTTTAAAGCAAAGGAATATAGGGAAACAGTTAAATTTAGTCATAATACCTTCTCAAGCTACATTGCCTTAAGCAACCATGTCGACTTGCCATTTTCAACACTCATATCTCACATGACATTGACACTCAGACCTAGTGCTCTTAGGGGGGAGTTGGTCACCCCTATGCACTCAATATCTATGAAGGAGAGAGTGGGATTTAGGGGCCCAACTCTATGAATAAACCTTAACACTGTAACCTACACAAATTATCTACCAAGGAGCTTGAAGCACACCATATTTCATTCATATCTCACTGTATAAATTATATGGGACCTATAGATATTCAAAATATTTGAAGGGGTCTGTGGGCTAAATATTCATGGTAAGAAGTTTTGGTTTAGAGGTCCATACTCTATGAACCATCGTTAAGATGGTAGACCTCTAAAACCCTCTCTAAACCTTGATCATGATATGATGAGTGACTTATAACCTCAAATACATTTAGATGAATAAGTTGGGATATGAAACAATCCTAATGGTCTCCCCAAGTCACCTAAGTACCCAAATGGTCTACTGGTTGGCATGTGTAGGGTATGTGTTGAATGGATTAGACCTAAAAGAGATAATATAAGCCTATATGAAAGAAGTTGAAAATGATATTCACATCCCATATGTTTTTTAAGGATTGAGATGGACCCATAGGTCTCAAATAACTATACAATGGCCACCTATAGGGGCCTCCATGCCTAATAACCACTTACAAACCTATTTAGGTGCCCAAGTGGAAGATTGTATGCACACAAAGGAGAGGTAAGTGGATTAATTAAGATAAAAAAATGATACAAGGGCCCTAAAATGTAAATTTCATATCATCAAATGTGGATAAGTGATTCATAGCTCCATTTTGAGGTCAAAACTTAGAAACCCTACCTTTAGGCTTGTTGGTCTAACACTTCCCTCAAGGTAGTTATACTTAAAAGCTGGAAAAAAGGATAAAATGGAATATAATAGCACCTTAGACCTCTATAAATATGTTTTTCAATTAGTTTTAGGTGTGTGAATAACATTGGTTTGCAAAAGAGAGGTCATAGTTCGTCATTTTAGCCTAAGAGTGCCTTGAAACTACTTACAATGCATATTTCTCACCCAAAGAGAAATTTGGTGGGCTCATAACTATATGAAATAGTTTCATGGGGAGATTATCACTTTGTGAGAGTTAAGGGGCCTTTTATACAACAAAATAGTGGCATTTTTTAATGGGTTAGGGGCCTAAAATTTATGAACCATTGTTAAGAGTCCAAAACCCCTTCAAACCTCCCTAAAATTTATGAACCATTGTTAAGAGTCCAAAACACCTTCAAACCTCCCTAAAACCCTAATAATTACCTAGTTAATAATATCTTGGATGAAATGAATCCAAATTCATTAGGATTCCCTAGTAAACACTTGTATCTCATAGTATACTCTTAGGGGTTTCCATCTATGGTATTGGTCCATATAAACTATTGTATGGACCCATATGAAAAAATCTTTTTGTATGATTTAATGATATTTCCAAGGTGAATAAATTGGTCAAGGGTTTTAAATAATTTTATAAGGTACTATGAGACATATTTCACCTTATAAAATCATAAAACACTCATATTTTTGCCTTTAAACACTCATATAAGTCTATGCCAAACAGGCAATCTAGTTATGCTAAAGGGAGGTGACCTAGTCATCTAAGTAAAGTATAATTTCAGGTGTGAGATGCTTTAGAAGAATGGATCATGATATGTTATTTCTCTTCAATATTTTAAGAGACTCACACAATCATCCTAAAGGTTTGATTCAGCCCTCATAGCCATTCAAGTAGCAAGCAGTGAAGATAATAGGCTAATTATCTAACAAACCTACTTAATCAACAAAGGGAGATGTTTATGGACATAGATGGATGATAAGGGAGTTATTATAAGGGTATAACACCCATATAACTAATTAATTTAAGGAATAAGGCACACATTTTATGGTCATCTTGAAGAATGGATAGTTTCCTAGACTAGTTGACATGCACAAAAAGAAGGTGTGTCATTAGATGATCTATGGAGGCCTAATTACACCACTTAAATGATTTGTAACTATAATAAGGAGAGGAAATTGACCAGGTTTTGGGTGCATATGCTCTTCATGGAGTCAACCTTTCTAAAAATATACTTCAATGCCCCAAAGATGCTCATTAAAGACACCAATCAGCCTAGGCTATGCATGGAGGAGTGTGGAGGCTATTTGTAACTAAAAATTGAAGGGATTATGGTCATTCATGACCTCTTAATGTTATTTCCACACCAAAATATATCTTATTCTAGTTTATTCTTATATATATTTAGGCCTTAAGGACATTATAATCCATCCCTTAATGGGGTGTAATGAAACTCTGCCAAATTATATTTTGAGAACTTCTGAATCAATAAAGAAGTACTATTTTCATGTTTCTTCATTAGCTTATTATGTTATGGTTTATTGATTTTTAGAAAGTGTGAAGTTTATTCTCCTTTTTAGGTCCTTTCCTTCACCTAGTTTCTAGAATGTCATCCTATTAAGGTCATGTGATGTGTTAAAGTGTTGATAGTTATGTTGAAGAGTAAGTTGGTTGATAGTGCCTCAATCAGACCTCTTGTCCATTACCTTCAAGTTATAGGCATCCATCATATCTTTCACATGAAATACTAATGCTTAGGATTGCATTAAGAAGTTTGTTTTAATCATGAATCTTTACTTGATTCATAAGGCATTGATTAAAGATCAGTTAGAGTGGATAGATTAATATTAGTGCATCACCTCATTAGCTTAGGTTTATTTCATGGATTCCTCTATCTCTTTTCACCCCAAAAATTAGTAGGTCTTATAAAGTTATCTCCAATTGATGTACCATGTGAGATAGCCCCATAACCTAGAGGCTTGGTCCTCTTATAGGTCATCCACAACCTTTGGACCAATCCTATGTTACCCCAAACTTGTAGAGAACTAAACCATCTTCTCCTAAGGGTACAGTTTGGAGTGTTAATAGTTATACATTTCCTAGTGGTACCAATATTAAAGTGAGTTTAATCATGCACTTGCAAACTTGAATGACATAGAGAGTTTCAAACATTTTAGTGGCATATCTGTAGTCAAGTTTTATTTAAAAAATGGTCACAAGGTCTTCATAAAAAGGTAAGGAGATTGAGTTTGTTGAGTTATCATTTGAATTTTATAAGAGAAAGAGATACCTTGGACCTAATCCTAATCTTACACTCCCTTATTTTCCTAATTATACTCAACCAAACACTACTATAAATGCTACACCTCCAATGGCTATGCTTAGATTTCAAGCCTTTGTACCCTTTAATGGTGGCATCCCCTTAAATCTAAATCAGTTTGATGACATACCTTTTGTTTCCTTTAAAATATTTTCCTATTTAATAGGATAAAACTCAACCACCCTTGTGGAATATATTTCAAACATATCTAATTTGTGCTTAGTTCACAATATGACCCAAGAGAATGTAGCTATGAGATTATTGACCACTTCCTTGAAGGGTAAGGCACTCCAGTGGTATAGGGTTTTAACACTTGCTTCCATTAATACCTAGGATGAATTTGGGGAACATTTGTGCAAACACTTTGAGGATTGGAGTGACCATATATATTTAGTAGAGTAGCTTACCATAATTAAAAGGGATCCCCAAGAGTTAATGGCAAATTTCAAATATATGTTTCAAAAAACTTGGGATAGGATCCCCATAATAGTTAAGCCCACTCCCAATTATTCCTTCTTAGACTACTTAATATCCCTCAATTATGATGTGGTAGTCATGATATATTCCATAGGGAAACACTCTACTAGATGCTTATGTCGTGGCCCTAAGGCTAGAAATTTGTTTAATCCGAGTAGGAAAGCTCACCCTAAGACCCCTCATTCCTTTATTCCTTGAGATTCAACTCCCAATGCCTACCATTACTCCCTTACCATCACCAACCAATCATGATCAGGTAGATGTCAATTAAGCAAGTAAATTAGGCAAGATTGAAGGCTACTTAAGGCCTAAAACATCAAGATAGTGGCCTTAGAGAGGCAAAAAAATATACCCTATAAACCTTATCAAACACCTTATCAGGCCCTCTATCATCCCTATAAATATAATAGATCTCCATATCAGCCTAATCCAAAAGGTCAAGGGTAGATCACTCAATCAAGGCCCTATAATAACAACAATCCCAATTCTACTATAAGTTCTAGAACCCTAAATCCAACTCAAAACAACTATGCTCAATAAGGTAAATGGCCTACTCAATGGGGGAAGTCACATGAGGTGTCACTCAATTCAAGTGGATAAAATCAAAATCCTCCAACACATGATAGTCAGCCTCTTACACAACACAAGGAAGGTCTTCCTATACAACATGGAGATTTTCCATTCATGACCCAAGTTGAAATGCCAAATCAACAAGTTACAAGTATAAGTAAGGAACCATCTGAGAGTAATTTTGTTATTTTCCAAGAAGGAGAGCATTAATTTGAGCAAGTAGAAACCAATCAGGGTGGAAATGCAACCAAGGTAGATAGTCCAATTACAACCCATACAAGGGCTAAAAGAAATGTAATTGGTGATGGTTCAAGACTTGAAAGAGAAGCCCCTCCACCATATCAAACACCTCAAGGGGAGATTATTCAAGATTCATCTCTAAGACATCATCAACTCATCAAGTTCAAGATGAGAGAGTGTAGAATCATATAGGTCCATTCATACCTCAATTCACATAAACTCTTAATGGTGGTGTTGCTTTCAAGTTACAGCCCAAGGATACCACCTCTCACATTAGTATTGTGGATCAGATGAATAATGCCCATGTTGCTATCCCTATGTGGGACACCTTACTCATTTTTGGGAAAAAAGATCTCCTTCAAGAAGAGCTTTCCAAACTCCATGTCTTAGACAAGTAGACAAAAAAGGTGGGTATAATCCTAACCAATTATGATCAACCTCATGAGTCTCAAGCACCCAAGGTAATCAAACCCCCTCCCTTCTATCTCTCTATTATTATAGGTGAATATATTATAGATAATGGGGCCAACACTATTGTCATGTCTAAGTCTATAGCAGATAAATTATTGTTAAAGTATGAATTGAATGCTAAAGGGGTCTAAAAATTGGATGGGTCTTCCACTAAGACTATTGTTAAAGTATGAATTAAATGCTAAAGGGGTCTTAAAATTGGATGGGTCTCCCACTAAGACTGTTGGTGTCCTTAAGGATATGAAAATCATCTTGGTTGTTTGTCCTAATTACATTATATCTCAAGATGTAATAGTACTTGACCTCCCTCCTTACTTTGCCTTATGCTTGTCTAGGGATTTCACTACCAAGATATGGGGTTATCTCTTTTTTGATTGGTCTTATATGTTTTTTAGGACTAGGTATGGAATAAAGGTCACCATAAGGTCTGAGCCTATTTCTAGGTTCCACTTAAATCCTTACATGCCTACCTTGTCAAGTGTTAATTACACTATCATAGATGAATATGAACACACCAATGACCAAGATCCCATTGAACCATTTAAAACCATATTATATTTGATACTTGATGAATGCACAATAGACAAACATGGATATGATCCATACAAAATCATTAAGGAGGTAGGTCTGAGTGTATATTGTATGCATGAAGAAGGGGATATCATGCCATCTCTCACTATCCCAAGCCAAGATCATGAATATGGATCTAGATCCAAGAATGGAAGTGGGGAAGGTATCATGTTTGTCTCTCCTTATAATAAAAGGTACTTTTTGGACCTGAGGTTTCAATGTAGTTGCACTTCTAACATAACATAGTTTGAAGCCCTCATCCATGATTTGTAATGGGAAAGAAAGAGAGGCATAAAACTCATGAAAGCCATAAGATATAATGAGTTGGTATTACATCAGGTGAGATGGTACAGTGTATTCAAGAACCTATTCTTGAAGGCATATAAACATAGGTTTTAGGACCTCTTGGAGGACTTTGAGGCCTTTGACATTCTCTTCATCCCTAGAGAGGCCAATCAACATGTAGACTAGTTGGTAGCCATAGGATCACAGTATGACATACCAAGTGGGATAAAAGACATCAAAGAGTAGTCCCAAATCAAGGAGGTATTTATACCTTCAGTCCCTAACAATGAGGTGAGCTAGAAAGTGTTTGAAAATGAAAACTAAATTGCATGTTTCTTGTAGTAGGAGGCATAATTATACTCAAGAAACTAAGGAAGATTACAACAATAGTATGGGGACCATATTGTCTAATTAAGGACAAATAAGTCACCTAAAGGTTTGGTGACATTAGAAAACATATTCAATGAAAATGATTGTCTAAGGAAATCTAAGGTGAGCATATTTGTAAAATAAGAGCACTATGAGAAAGTCATCATCTTCAAAGATAGGCTACTCAAATTAGGAAAAAGTGAACACCAAAGAGGAGAAGGTATCCTTCATAGAACTATGTCAAGAGTTTGTAGAAATATTTGCTTGGGAGTATCATGATTTGAAAGGGTTTGACCGTAGTTTGGCTCAGCATACCATAGAGTTGGAGGGAAATTCTAAGCATGTGAGACAAAAATAAAGACCATTCAACCCCAAGATTGAGATCCTTATGAAGAAGGAGTTGAAAAATCTTATTGAATCTAACATCATCATCCCTATCAAACACTCTTCATGGGTGGAAAATCTTGTGCCTATGAGGAATAATAATGGAGAGATAATGTTATGTGTAGACTTCAGAGATCTCAACAAGGCGTCATGAAGATATCACTATAACATATCATTTATGGATCAAATTATTCAAAGGGTTGTAGTTTTATAA
The DNA here is from genome assembly GCA_037957365.1 of Torreya grandis. Taxonomy (NCBI): domain Eukaryota; kingdom Viridiplantae; phylum Streptophyta; class Pinopsida; order Cupressales; family Taxaceae; genus Torreya; species Torreya grandis. The sequence goes on along the minus strand of JARHVA010001141.1, from coordinate 1,340,453 downwards.
AGTTTATCCTTGCTTGATGGATACTCAAGGTTTAATCAGGTGCTACTAAAGTAGGAGGACCAACACAAGACTACCTTCACAACTAAGTGGGTCACTTATGTTTATAATAAGATTCCTTTTGAACTGTTTAATATTTGAGCTACCTTCTAAAGGGAAATGGATATATTCTTTAAAGGAATCATAATTAGGATGGTGTTCATCTACCTTGATGACATCATAGTATTCTCCAAGAATCCCAAAAATCATTTGACACACTTGAGGCTAGTGTTTAATAGGTGTCAGTAGTTTGGGGTCTCTTTAAACCCTAAAAAATGAATCTTTTTAGTCTATGAGGGTAGACTTTTAAGACATGTGGTTTCAAAAGAATGCCTCTTTATTGACCTTGAAAGGATAGATGCAATTCTTACATTATCATTTCCCAAACATAAGAAGGGATTGCAGAGTTTATTTAGGTAAAATCAACTTCATTAGAAGGTTCATACCTAGATTTGGAGAATATTTAAGGCCTATAACTCACATGATTAAGAAAAACAAAAAGATTTCATGGACTAAGGAAGGTAAAATGAGCTTTGAAGCCATCAAATAGGGTATTGCCCATGCTCCCACCCTCCTCAACCCTAATTTTTCAAGGGACTTTTTCATGTATGCCTTCTCTACAAATGACACTATTTATGCCATGCTTATACACCAAATTTTAATCATGTTCATTGAATTTTGGTTGTCATTTATGTCAAATATATCATGTTATTCTAATGCATTAATGACAAAGTGATCATATTGATGGTTTGGAGAGATATGGCACATTTGTAGGTCTATAAGGACAAAGAAGAAGTTATGAAGCATCCATAGATGTATTAATGAAGTCCTAATGTGTATTTTGATCATTTGTAATGAGGAACATGCATATTATAGCTTAAGAGAAACTATACCATCGTATACTATCATGCAAACATGAATGAACCAACAAGTTTGTGCATTTATTTTAGGCACCTAGAAAGTCAAATAAGGTCAACAAATTTCATGGATATGTTGTCTATAGTGCCAAGAAGGTACCCTAAAGATTTGAAGTCTTGAAGTGTTTTCTATTTCAAGTTATAAATCTTCAATGTTGCACTTTCACACTATGATGGGCTAGAGACAATCAAGTTAAACTATGTTGAATTCTGAGGTCATCGAGTCAATATATCTAACAATGCACATTAAATCATAGATTTTGATCCAAGGATGCATGTAAAAGTCAATATGTCAAAGAAGGAATATGCTAATGACATGTGTCATATTCATAAAGATTACATAGAAGATCAATGATTAGTGTATGATCATGTAGTCAGAAGATCAATGATGTGCATTAAATTTGATGAGTCAAATGTGTAGAAGGCATGTAGGGCTACCAAGTGGCAGAATCACAGGAGCTTGGAGCTTAGATCAATGGTGATTACTACAAGATAAAGACTTGGTTAATCTATAGAGATATAAAATATTTATTTAGTCAAAATTTTTAAGGTTCACAAGATGAGGTAAACATGATCAATGTTTACTAGTGAGCAAAGATAAAGATCAAACTACTTCCAAGGAGAGCGACAATGCATATTTGGTCAAAACTACAATGGAGCACAAGATGAGTTCAAACTAATAGATGTTTAACATAGTTAACTATCATGATACTTTTTAGGTAGATCAATGATTTTTATTAATTTAATCTATTAGAAGGCATGAGATGTTGACTAAGTGTTTGATGTTTAATAGTGACCGTTGGAATTTAAATATTCAAATTAATGAAGGAAAACCAGTGCTTAGTTTTTGAGCTATAACTTTTGACCCAAGATGAATTTATTGATGTAGTAAAAATAAAAAATTTATATGACTTAAAATATCATCCATTTAATATGGTTATAAGGTCTGAATGTTTATATATTCAAATTTATTAAACTCCAAAGTTGACCTTATACTTGGCCATGTTTTGTAAGTGACCTAAGAAGGATAATTGAGTTGTTCTTGATGGTATTTGGATGTTTCAAGGTGAATTAGATACTTAAAGTGTTTTATACTCCATGAATAATATATATTTGTATTTTTGAGGTTTGAATAATCTAGCTTCAGTGTGAACAATTGCTTAGAAGTTGAGTGTGTTTGTTGAATACACTAGCAGTTTCAATGACCATCTTGCAGAGGTAATTTGAAGGTATTATCAGTATAATTGAAGAATAAAATGAGTATGAATATTTTTTATAATTATAAATGGATTATGATAAGGCATTTTTTATCATATTTTGTCCCTAATTAGTTGTGGAGAGTCAAAATAAGTATAATTATATTTTGACTATTTGTGATCAGTCTAAGTGGTCATTCTAAGAGAGTTGAATTAAGTGATTAAACCCTATATTTAATAATTTAAATCACATGGAGATTTATCATAGGTTTTTTAGGGTTAAAAATTGTGATCTAATCATATGGTTATGTGAAATATTTATGTTTTTGCTTTAGAAGATTGAGACTATGTTTTCTATGTTTGAAGGCCTAAAGAGCAAGGAGACTTAATTGGTAGGTTCAAGTATTAAGTTGGTGTTCCAAGTAGCATATACCCATGGGAGTAATTAATGGGATATTGGAGATATATTTTATGTATTATAATAATTGGTAAAGGTTGAAGGTGGTCCACATAATCTCACATATAACTTGTGAGTATGAAGGCCTAATTATTTTAGGCCTCACCAAGACCTAATGGTGGTTTGGGACTAATGAGGTAATGACCCACCTATGAAGAGTGTGTTTATAATATATAACATCTATATTTACATATGTTAAAGGTGGTTCAAATATGTAAATAATATTGGCTGACCAAGATGGGTTAAAGAAAGAGAGTGGTTTATATACAAGGCATAATTGGACTAATTATTTTAGTCATGAGAGCAAAGATTCAAGTGAAGTAGAGAACCTTTGAAAGAGAATGTATAAGTAAATGAGGACCATAATAGATAATATTAAATCAATCATGTTTATATAATCAATATATTATTTTTGGATACATAGGTCAATAGATTTAATGAGCCTAGAAGAGGCAGATTGAGCGAGTGAGCCCTTAAGACTGTTTGGGTGTAAGAATTGAAGAGTGAAAAAAATAAGAAAGGGTGAGTGCCCAGTGGATGGATTTTAGAGAATACTAGGTTTATGAATGTGTGTATGACATATAGTTTAAATTTTTAATTTCAAATATAATTCTCTTGTATTCTTGAATATTAGGGAGAAAAGCAAATAGAAGAAGGATTTTTAGGTCTAAGTGTGTATATGAGAGCAATTTGAATTAAGAGGAAGAGAGATTGTGGCATGCCTATGTGAGAGTCTTGTATGATATAGAGAGGGTATTTTATAGGGGTTATAAAATTAGATTTCCATCATCAGGTATTGAATACATCAATTCAAAGGTGGATATGTTTATATCATAGGTGTTGGGAGGGTGCTCAACATCTAGGTTAGAAGGACTTGACCATCCTAGGGGTAGGCACTCCTTATGGAATAGGTGTTTCAATAAAGTGTAGTAAAAAGGACTTGACCATCCTATGGGTAATTTATCCTTATGGAATAGGTTTTTTACTAAAGTCTGGTCAGAAGGACTTGACCATCTTAGGGGCAGGTGCTCCTTGTAGAATAGGTGTTTCACTAAAGTTTGGTCAAAAATATTTGACCATCCTAGGGGCAGGTGCTCCTTATGGAATAGGTGTATCACTAAAGTCTCATGTTTTCATACTTCCTATAAGATAATTATTCCATGTGTTTTTAGGTTTGAGAGTGGGTTTTATTCCCCAAGAGAGCTTTTCCACATTGATATTGTGTTGTGTGTGTAATCTTGCATTATCTATTTGTTCATTGCTCTAAATATCTTGAATGTTTCATGAATAGTTATATTGAATGGACAAGTTTTTTAAGGGTTTATAAATTGAATGAGATTATTTTCCACCATTTATTCACCCCCCCTCTCAATGGTTTGCACCTCTAACAAAAAAATAGTGAAGGCCTTGAGCATCCCATAGCCTTCTTCAGCCAAGCATTAGAGCGGTATGAAGAGAGGTACACTTTATTTTAAAAAAATGTATTTTTAGTCATGATATAACTCAAGAATTTTAAACACATGGTTTCTAACAACAAAATATTTATCATGGTAGTCCACCCTAACATTAAGGATTTCATATTCAATAGGGACTTGAGTGAAAAGAGGGTTGGTTTAGTGACCAAATGCATGAAATATGACATATATGTCAAGGTCAACAGATTGGATAGGGGTAGGGGACTATGTGAACACCTTACATAATATGTTAAATAGGACAAGGAAATGGTTTTGGCAGACCAAGATGATCAACAAGTAGTTGCACGTATATCTCCTTCTAGTTAGACCCAAGACATGGTGAGGTTCCTCTAAATAGGAGATTGTCGTATAGGCTTAAATAGTATAATTAGGTACTTTATAATGTGATCCATTCCTTATGACTTGATATATGGGGTAATCTTCAAGAAGGACCTTGGTGGCATGCTTTTGAGGTGTGTATAAACTAGTTAAATTGACAAGCTCCTAAGATAATTTCATGATGGGCTTATAGGTGGACACTTTGTAGCCAAAACCATAGAAAAAAGTATCATAATATTATGATATTTATGACCAATTTTATTTATGGACTCTCATTTTTGTGTTAGGAGGTGCCAAAAATGTGTTATTTTCATAAGTAAAGACTAGTTACCTTACCTCTCAAGCCTATTCAAGTAGAATAGCCCTTCATGCCGTGGGGCCTAGACTTTGTAGGTATGATTCATACCCCATATAGTGATATAAATAAGTGGTTCTTAACTTCTAGTGATTACTTTACTAGGTGGGTGGAAGCAATTGCACTTAAATATTTAAATGAGAACTCAATCTTAGAGTTCTATGACAACTTAGTGACTAGATTTGGGGTCCCCTCCACCATCATCAAAAAATTCATTAGCCTTCAGTAGTGAAAGGGTGAGTGAGTTGGATCTTAACATGGTACCTACCTTATTTATTCATCTAATTACTATCTACATGGAAATGGACTAGTAAATGCTAACAACAATTTGATTAGGATCATAAGAAGAACAATTTAGGACAACCAAAGGGAGTGGCATACCAAGCTAAGGAATACCTAATGGGAAGATAGGATTACTCAAAATATTTATACTATCACTCACTATATCTTATTTTCTATGTAAAATAATCAAGGCTACCCATAGCACTTGAGCTACCATCCTTGGAACTTGTACACCAACTTGAACTCATTGAGAGTGATGTAATAAAGGTGAGGATGAATGAATTGAGGGGGTTAGAAGAGAGAAGGGATGGTGATATACATGCCATGTGGTCCAAAAAATATCAATTAAATATATAATTTGACAAGATAGACTCTTCAAATACTTTTCAATAAACTGACATTGTACTTAAGTGGGATGAAGATCATGCCAAGCCAAGTAAACATTTAAAGTTTGATAGTATTTAAAATGGGCCATATGTCATTAATAGATGCAAAGAGAATAATGCCTTACAATTTTCCAAAATGAGTGGTTATTAACTCCCTATCACTTTCTATGGTGTGTTCCTAAAGTATTATTACTATAATCACAAAACCATCTTATACATAATATTTAGTTTCCTTCCTCCAAGTGTTACAGTACATGCTTTACTAGTTGCTTGTTTAGTTATTATTTTATATTATATTTATTTGTTTTTTTCCTTGTGTCTTATTGTGTGTCTTGTATAGTTTGTTTTATTCCTTGATATCAACAAGGTATTAGGCATGAGGTGACATTTTAGTCAAAGAGTCTTTCGTATATAACATGACTGGTATGTAAGAGATCCTAGGTCTTCTTAACTAGTAGGTAGGTCAAGCTTTTAGAGTCACTAGTAATGTTGAATATTTTTTGACCTTAGGCCTATAAAATATTAAACCCATGCATTATAACCCAAACTTACCTTGTGGTCACCCTTATTATACCTCTTGAAGTGTTAAGATAGTCCAAAAAGAGGTCACTAGTTATCTTGTCTAGACAGTAGTTTCAAAGTGTTTTATCATGTCAAGGAACACCATGGTAGTTATATACTCACCCTATTTAATTTGTTTAAAATTTTTTCCTTATTATTATTCATGTGTAAGGATCAATAACAGGGCTTATGGTGGTCTTAATGGTCCAAACTTCTTCAAAATGAAGATGGCCCAATGTTGCAACTTATAAATCAGCATGAATCCTTCCAGTATGTTGAAAATCTAAAAGGTATGGTTTGATTAAAATGTTTAAGAGTTTTATAAATAATACATGGTCAACTAATCTAGGTCTTTAGCATGTTCTAAGTTATGTTAGTAAGTATTGAAGTAACTTCCATGTGTGTACCTTCACTTGAGATCATGTCTATTGTCTTAAATGGGGGTGTTTAACCTTAAGATGATGTTATTTTGACCTTAAAATTCCACTAAAACCATAAATCACATCCTCAAAGGCCTCTATGAGTTTCATAATTCCATGATCAAAAAAATTCATATGTTAATGGTGTCTTCTCACAAGTCAAGGACTTTTATTTGCTACTGAGGGCAGCCCACACATGGGAAATAATAACTCTTCATATTCCCCAACCGTACCATATGTTTTGAAATGAATTTTTACCCATATTTTCCCTCCTCATACCCACCAATGATGATTAATGGTTTGAAAATATGACAAAATGCAAGAAAGTTGTATGTTAGAGTTTTCAAGCAAGTACAGATTTGTATAGTATAGACATGGTTAGGAAATGTTAGGTATCTATAGGGGGAGTTAAAAATAGGCATAAGGTGAGATAATATAGGTGTTTCAAGCCAAAAATAGACAAAAACCAATCCACTTCTTCCATCAAACTCTCTGGTAATGTTGGATAACTAGTTAGGTTCTTGATCAGTATGAATTGGAGAAAGAAGATGGTGACCTCAGATCTTGGCCAAAGGAATGAGGTATAATGGCCTTCAAATATTAGGCATTGGTTTCAAGATTAGTCCTCTATGATTCATGAACAAACTTTAAGAAGTTAAGTAGTTTGGGTTGTCTTCCTCATTTGCACAGTGTTAAAAACTGAAATGGTTTCAATGCATTATTGGCCTACTTGATGAAAATAATAGTCATACATGCCTTTTAAAGGTCCTTAGGACTCTTACATTTCATTCTCTACCCAATTTTCACATATGTGATCCTATATGAGAAAGAACATCTAATTCATCCCAAGTTGTAGATTGTAGATGATGTGTCTTGGTGAAGAAGAACATCTAATGCACATATCTAGAAATGAATAATGCTTTAAGGATTGACAATGGTTTATTAAAGTTATTAAAATCATATTTCATTCTTAGCTCAAGTGGAATGGTTAGATGGACCTTTAGCCACCACAAGATCTTTCTTTGAAATGAGACTACCTACATATTTGGGCTTCATTGCAAGTAAGAACAGAGTGTTTCATGAGAATGTTTATTTAATGTCATTAGGATACTATTATGATGTGATATTGCACACTTGTGGAAGATTTATTCAAGCTCCTCCACTCCCAATCACAATATGGGAATAACCCTAGGCTATCGGTATCCTATAATAGGGTTGAACCTCCAAAAAAGGTCAACTTCCTTTTGATGGATCACCTAAACTAATGATTCTTCTTGGAAAAGGGTTATAAAGGGGGAAATAGGGATCCTAAGAAAGATAAAAAGGTGACACACCAAATATAAATGAGGCTATCATATACTTGAACCCACACTAGATATACACAAGACAATACTATCTCACACAATCTCGCAATCTAGCTAATTGCATAAGTATTTCATAACCTAGGTTTAAGAAGCAATGAATGAAAAAAAAAAGGATTTATAAGACTCACATAGATCTCACATAAATGGTAGAAAGAACATGATTTGAGACCTGAAATAGCTTATAAGCACCTTAAAATAGGTCAAAAAGAAGGACAATGGATATGAAAGAATCTCCTTCACAAGGCCATCATGCACAAGTTTACTAAACACTAATAAAAGGGCAAGATATAGGTAAAGAAAGTATTTTATTAAATTAAGAGGTAGTTATTGCAAATTTTTATATGCATTAACCTTATCAAATGAGATTCTCTTGCTCTCCAAAATCAAAGAGTCCTTATGAGAATATAAAATTAGAGAGGGAGCTTTTCAATGTGGAAAAAAATGGAAAAAATAGAGAAGGGGCAAAGAGAGAGGGAGCATGACATCAGAGATAATTAAATTAGTAGCCACATTTTGATGAATGATCCACCATATTTTTATCAAATCAAGTTTAATACATCATAGACAAGATAGCTTTCATTTATCCTAATAGCCCTCAAATCTTCTCATTGGTCGAGCAACACACTTAAGGATAAGATTTTTCCAAATGTGGTGAGTCATGATCTTGTTTATGAATTTAAACCTTTAGATACCCCTAAAAATATATTAAATGCTCCAACTACTTTTACTAACCACCAGATTTCCATCTTGGGACTCTACACCATCCTCCACTTGACTTGCTTATGAAGACAAAATCTTCATATCTTGAATCTAATAAAGCCATGTTTATGTCTATTTTGGGTGGCTATAGATACCTCTTTATCGAGGATGTGAAGATTTTAGAAGATAAGACACTATTATATAGCTTATTTATATATGTAGCTACTCCATCTTGAATATAGATTTACTATAGATTGAAAACCAGTCTTATTTATTAGTTTTCCTATAGCTATCATGTCAATGAGAACCTACAAGATATATAATCTTATTTTGAACTATATTAGCTTTAAATAAACCTATGCTACCTCTAAACCCTATGGGAGTTGAGAATTCATTTCACACGAGGATATTCCTTCTAAAAGATCAATGAACACACCATGGAATAATCCTACAACTTTTAGAGAATGGAGTCAATGGGTTTTAAATCATCAACCAAAGATCTTGTCTAAGCTTTAATGGTGATGGAGTTTCATCAATGACAATATTTATTATATGATTGTGTCTGCCTAATGATTTTCAACTGAACTCTAATGGAGGCACATGCCCTTTGAAAAATTTGTTCTTGGTTCAACCTGAACCATATTCAACCTCCATTTGAAGTCTCTTGGCTTCAAATTTTAATATTTACTATTGATCTTGATTTGGACTTCTCATATTATGCCAATTATTAGCTCCACATTCATCTTTGATTTTGGCCTTTGAGAATGTGACATTTTTCAATATCGCATGCTTCCTATGGACCTTACTATCAGTCTCTATTTATTTCATGTGTTTATGCCATGTGATGACCTTGTGCACTATTGATTCTATTATTGCATGATTTAATGCACTTTATTGGATATTTTAGACCCATTAACATTGTTTATTTCCACCTCACCATTAGATCTTGAGTCAAGATTTTTTATCATGACACTTGTTGATTTTTCACTCCTTCTATGGACCCTATAGTTAAATCTCTATTTGATTATCACTTTTGCACCATATAGCAGCCTTGCATTCACCTTGATCTTATTGACTTCTTGACCTTGTGTATTCCATCAATCTTCTTAGAATTCACCATGATTAAGACACTTGGTACCTTCACATTTATCCTTCTATGGGCCCAAATGTTAGTCTATGCGATCAAGCATGCTTTTACCACCTAGTGACCTCATAGGCCTTCTAAGCTCATTGACTTATTGACCTTATGAGTACCTACATGTTGTTAGATATACTTTGGAGTTCACCATAATTAAGACACTTTTCATCTCCACATTCTTCTTCAAGAACATTTGAAGCCAAACAGTTACTTATCATAGCTTGAATTTAATGTCTAGATGTACATCCCACTCTACTAGTTCAACTTTGAAGACTTGCATCTTGAGATAGAAAAATCAGCAAGACACAAAATTTGTAGAGGATGTTAAAGGAATAAAAAACATGATCTTCGTGAAATATTTTGGCTTGGTTGACTTCTTAAATTCATTTATGAAATGTGTAACTAAATCAACCTATTTGTTTCTGTATGACATGGTGTAATGGTCTAGTTCTTGAAAATCATCAGATTTACACTTTAAACCTACTCAAAGTGTTTCAAAAACTTGTGGTGACATGGTATTCTCATAGAGTCTATATGTTCCCTTTCACTACTAAATCACTCTCTCAAAAGGATTATGCTTAGGTGTTCAAACCACATCAAGGCAAAATTTTATTATATGAGCCAAATTTGGCCAATAAATACAATAAAGGTAGCAATAGAGTGTTGTATTCATATGAAAAGGTCCTTATCTTAAGATAACTAAAATCCATGATAATCCTCATAGGTAAGAAATTTTTAACCAAATCTCTAAAGCATTCATAGACTTGATTAGCAAAATTTAAGGTTATTTATCATGAGTTAAGGTATTCATAGATCTTAGGTTTTAACTTTTCACTCCATATGTTTGATTTATGAACTCCAAGTGTCTTGCTTTGTTATGTGAGTAGGGATGCATAAGGTCTTCATAGGTCATCTTGAACTAGAGTCAATAGTTCATTTTAAGTTCTCAAGGAACCTATGCCATCTAATGATCTTATCAATGCAAATCCACCTCATATTAGGCTCTGAGCTCCAAATGAAGACTCCCATAAGGTAATATAACTATTACTTGCAGGATCAAACCTTCCTACCCAAGCCTAAAGCATGAATACTAGTTAAAATTCACCATAATACTATTAAGATCAATTGAGGTTGTGAGATAATTTTCTAACCTAAATGTAAGTACTATTGACAAGCATAATGGCCACCTATAGGAGACCAACTCAGCCCAACCTTCAAAGGGCTTAAAATCACCATATAGGGTTGAGTCTTAAAATTCAAATAAAGGTGATAGATTATGAAGGTGACTATCTCAAAGGGTGTGAGTTAGAATCAATGAAATCCATTGAGGTCTCAAACATGACATGAAAGCAGTCTTCTTGTTCAGGAGCCTACTTAAGGACCCTTGATAATCAACATAAGTAAATCACTACTTAGAGTTATAGGTAGTCTATCCCCAACCTTAAACATGACATGGTATATTCACATAAAGGGATAACTTAGACTAAGATGGTGTTCATATCAAAGAAATCATGTTTCCAAGGACAAAGAATTTTGGTAGATGATTAAGCAGAATGGGTCAAGTATATACAGTGATTTAGGCTTACTTAGTCTAGAGTGCATGACTAGAGTAAATGAAAATTCCAAGAGCATGTGAAAAGGAAGCCTAGAGTGATGATGATATTTATATCCCTCAAAATCTCATATTATGGTGATATCAGGTTAAGGTAAGTCTAGTCTAATTTGGATATCTAAAACCCATAAGCCTATCCTAACTGTGTAAGTAAGCCCTAATAATAGAGTTAGGGAAGACAAGCCTCAAAGGCTATAATCAAAACCTGAAAATATGTTGTCTAAACATTGAATCCATCACTATAAGGAGCTAAGATAAATTTCTTAGGTCACCAACACCAACTGTTCCAAGCCCCTACATTGAACAGTGATGGTTAAGGTAGACTTAAGAGAGAAAAAGGTTGAGATAATGGTTTGGGTAGGTAAGGACAAGTATAGAAGGTGGAAATTTGATAGAGGAGTATGTTATGATAATATTAGGGATATAAATGCACCTATAGGTGAGTTGAGGTTTCAAATCCTAGTATAATCCATAAGACCTAAAGCCTCCCTTAGGTCTTAAGACCCCATCTCCACCTCAGTAACATATCCAAAACCCCAAAATAAACTCAAATATATGAGAGGGTGTGTGATGTTGTTATGGGTCCTAAAAGAGGTTTTTGAAGCAAAGTAATGAAGGAAAATCATTAAATATAGTCTTAAAACCTTCTCAAGCTCTATTGTGTTAAGCAACTATATCAAGTTACCATTTTCAACACTCATATCTCACATGACATGGAAACTCAAACCCAGTGTTCTTAGGGAGATTTTGTCACCCCTATGCACTCAAGATCCATTAAGGAGAGAGTGGAATTTAGGTGCCCAATTCTATAAACAAACCTTAACATTGTAACCTACACAAATTTATTACCAACGATCTTGAAGCACACCATCTTTCATTCATATCTCATTGTATAGTTTGCATGGGACCCAAAGCTATTTAGAATATTTTAAAGGATCTATGGGATAGATTTTTATGGAAAGAAATTTTAGTTTAGAGGTTCACACTCTATGAACTATTTTTAAGATGGTGGACCTATAAAAGCCTCTCTAAACCTTGATCATGACTTGATGAGTGAGTTACACCCTCAAACACCTCTAGATGAAGAATTTGGGATATGAAATAGTCTTAGTAGTCTCCCTAGATCACCTAATCAAAAAAATAGTCTAATAATTGGCATGTGTAAGGTATGTTTTGTATGGATCAGTCCTAAAACATCTACTCTAATCCTATATGGAAGAAGTGTTAAGCACAAATCTCGTACCTTGGAAGAGAGTGTTCAGTCCTCTCCCAGATTTGGGTAGCATGGGAACATTTCCAAGGCTTGTGGGTATGCCTATGCTAGAAATGAGCCTCTGGGTTGAAAGGGACAACTTCCTATATAAATATTTGTCAAAACAACTCTCTTAAAAGGAAAAGAGTTAGGAATTTGTAGGAAAAGGAAAATTGAAGGAAAATAAATCCTACTCTATGGGTGGTGATGCACTCAAACTATCTTTCCACATGAATGTCAAATTCCTATGCATGATAAGGCAAAAATAGAACTATTTCTAAAGCTTTAAGTAAACTAACAACAATATTTCAATGTAGAGGTAAGGCATGCAAAAAATGGTGCAAGGCAAATGAGATGAAAGGTAAGATTTGCACATTTAATGCATTATTACACATACAACAATTAATTACACTAGGTACACGTTGTGTGACCAATTAGACTAAGATTCCTTGATAGATGTGGAGGATAAAGTATGCGGAAGGATAGAAGATAATCTCACACTACCACTATATGTCTCTCTCACATTTAGACCAAGAAACCCCCAAAAAAAAGCTTCAAGGAAACAATTCTATGCTAATTGTTCAAAGGCTGAAATTTTATTATCCCAGTAGGGCTTCACCATATGTTGCATGGTTAATTTTTTCCCTTACCCACAGGATGTATTTATAGGAAAAGAACAAGTTGAAGATCCCTTTGGTGCTAAAGGAAGGAATCATTAAAATTGGAGGTCACCATCTTTGGTTGCAACTAATTTTTCCAAAGATGCTTGTTTTTTGCATTATATTTGATCCATGTCACTCTCTTGGATGCCCTTTGCTTTCCCCCTAAAGATACTTCTCAAACAGCCTCTCAACAAAATGAGATATTTGAGGGAAATCATCAAAATGATTGCTACTAGAAGAGCCACTTTCAAAAAAACTTTGTCTTCATGTCTAACCTCCTCATCTCAGCCTTTTGTGTGGAAAAAAGATGTAGAGGAGGTCACTTTCAACTTATATCTTTTTTTGACATGGAAGAAGTGCTAAGACCACGTGTATTCTCCTTTCCATTCCTTAGTTGGCACCTTTTAATTAGTTTATGAGGGAGAGACATAGATCACCCCTATTATGTCATTAATCTAACTGGGCATGGATGTCTATGAGTGTCCTTCATCTCATTTGCCCCTATCACATGGAGGATCCTTATTTGCTTGATCATGAGTCTTAATCACCATTGATCAGATATTTGGGATTTCTCAATTGCTTTAATCATAAAAAATGATAAGTAAAGCACCTTAGAAATCCCAATTTTGTATTTGCTTACCCATTCAGATTTTTAGAACCACTTTACTTATAAAGTTTATAAGTAAAGCCTTTGCTCAAACCCAATTTGTACTATAGTGACCCATTTAGGATTTTTGGACTCACCTACTTCACTTCAAACTCTTTGAGTTGCTCTACTTATGAATTTTATAAGTAAAGTAGCTGGATAATCTCAATTTTGTCTTTGCTAACCCATTCAGGTTTCTCATTGCTCATTACTTTAGGTTTTACCTTGCTAACTACTTTAAACCTTCTAGCCTACTTTACTTATAAAGATTATAAGTAAAGCCTATGATAAATCTTGACTTACACTATAGACCTAATCAAGTTTTGTCAATTGCTTTACTTCCATGAAGAATGGAATTAAAGTAGTTAAGAAAATTTGATTTGCATTGTAGAGTATTTTTCTTACCCATTCAGGTTTCTCATTGCTCATTACTTGTTTGTTTTCCAATAGATATTTCATGATGCCAAAAATGACATCCCCTGGCCTGTCATGGGATATTTGAATCCCAATGTCTACTTCATGATCTTAATCTTGATGTCTCCTAGCATGTCATCCCAAGCATCTTCCTCAAGATTTCATTTCCCCCAAGTTTATTTTTTCCTTGGGCCTTAATTTTCCCTGAGCTAATTCCTTCAAATAAAAGGTCTAAAGTAATTTGTCTAGGTACTAGGTCAAGGGGAAAAGTCCCTTCAAAAAAAATTTGAATGGTACTTTGGAGGAAAGTATCCCTTTAAAAAAAATTTGAAGGGTACTTTGGAAGGTGGAAAGGGTCAAAGTGACCCTTAAAAAAAAATTTGAAAGGCACTTGAAGAGAAAGTGTCCCTTTAAAAAATTTTCAAAGGGCACTTTGAGAAGAAAAGTGACCCTTCATAAAAATTCTGAAGGGCACTTGAAGACAAAGTGTCCCTTCAAAAAATTTATAAAGGGCATTTCGAGAAGAAAAGTGACCCTTCAAAAAAAATTTGAAGGGTACTTGAAGATAAAGTGTCCCTTCAACAAAAATTTGAAGGGCACTTGGAGAAAGAACGGGAAAAAGTGACCCTTCAAAAAAAATTTGAAGGGCACTTTGGAAGGAAAGTGTCCCTTCAGAAATCTTTTAAAGGATGCTTAGTCAAAAAGTGACCCTTCAAAATTTTTTTGAAGGGCACTTTGGAAGGTGAGTGTCCCTTTGGAAATCTTCTGAAGGACACTCAGGTAGAGGAAAAGTTAAGGAAAGAGCCTTTTGATGGGGGAAAGAAGGGCCAAATAGGGTTAAAAAAAAGAAGAAAAAGAAGGAAGTGAAGGGAAAAGGAAAAATAAGAAGAAAAAAAAAGGAAAACGAGGGGGAGAAGGGAAAAGGAAAGAAGGGAAGACAAGAAAGAAGGAAGAAGAAGACAAGAAGGGATGAAGGAAAGAGAAAGGAAAGGAAAAATAAAGGAAGAAGAAAAGAAAAGGCTAGAAAAGAGAAAAAAAACATGTGCAAAAGTAAGAGGGGATAGACAAAAAACTATATTTAGCCAATTTTCATAGGTGGTAAAAATTGGCTAACATTTTTGGTGATTCTCAGGAGAGGCATGCCTACTATGCCTAAGACTAGTCATCTTAACCCTTCCATTGGGCATGGAGTCATGCATAAGGATTTCAAAAGATTTGAACAAGCTTCATGTCAAAACACAAAAATTGGATGATCACACACAACAAACCAAAAGGGAAGGACAACTTGTGTCAACACAACACTTAGGGAAAATAGCAAATAATAAAGGGAAGCAAACACACCTAGACTACTATTTACAAGGCAGGTTGGTAAGGTTAGTACAAAATTTTTAGATGTATCCCATTGACTGAGATAGGTAGTTCTCCTCTATTCATTTTGGCCAGCTGAAAGGAATTACTTTGCTTCCATTTGCTAATGACATATGTTCCACTTCACAAAGTGTCAAACTTTGTATGTTTGTCTGGTTTTGCCCTATCTTTATCTCACTTCAACACTAAGTCACTTTATTAGAAAATGCTTGAATTTTACCTCTTGCCGAAGGACTTATTCATAAGTATTTGGTGATGTTCCATGGATTTATGTGCATCACCCCTTATTTTTTACAACTGCATCAATTATATTAGTCAAACCTCCATTGAAGTGTTCTCAAATAATTCCAACTATTGTGTAAGTTCTAAAGTAGGGAGTTATTGAGTTATGGATAGACTAGCTTCCCTCCCATGGACAAGCACAAAAAGAGAGTTATCAACTAATTTCTTAAGAGTAATCCAGTCAGCCCATAAGGTTGTCCTTAGATTTTTATGTCATGCCCTCTAATTGGTCTCCAACATTCTCTTGACTATTCTAATGAGGTTTTGTTGGTGGACTCATCCAATACATTACCTTGGGGGTAATAATTGGATGAAGTGCTTAAATAAACCCCATTTCTTGTTACCCAATCAAAAGTCTTGGCACTCATGAAGGCAAGTGTGTTATCAAAAATAATGGCCTGAGGAGCCTAAAACCTTGTTTTAATGATATCATAGAACTCTATGATAGCATTTTTGCCTACCTCCTTCAAAGCAATAGCTTCCACCTATCTTGTAAAGTAATCAGTGGTAGTCAATATCCACTTGTGTCTAGCACTTGATGGAGGATTGATCATGTTGATGAAATCAAGGCCCCATTGCATGAAGGGTTGATCTACCTAGATAGGTCTCAATGGGAGAGATGCAAGCTTTGGTTTACCCATAAAGAAGGCACATTGAGATAATTTTCTAACCCACTGGTAGCAGTCAGTAAAAAGACTATGCCAATAATAACCAGCTCTCATGATTTTAGTATCCATCATTTTAGGAGAGAAATGATCTCCATCTACACCATCATAGAACTTCTCCATTAGCATATCAAATTGGTCATTGTCAACACATCTTAGTAGCACATTATTTACATCTTTTTTGAAAAAAATGCCATCCACCAGATAGTAAGAGATGGCCTATAGTCTAAAATATCTCCTTTGAGATTTGTTTAATTTATTAGGACACTCACCATTTTAAAGAAAACCAATGACACCTTGTGTCCAACTTAGAGCTTGTATTTGATTAGCTGGTGATGAGCTCAAAATATGGCTCATTATTAAAATGATATTTATTTCAAATCATCTCTTGAAGGATATTATCTTATACAAATCTTAGATTCTTAGATAGCTATTACATGAAAAATAGATAATTGTCTTGTTTATATTAAATCAAAGACTGAACCTTTACTTTGTCATTAAATTTCTAATACATAGTATGTTTTAGTGATCTTTGGTGTGAAGAATTCTCAGAAAGAAGACACAAGTGATGTATAGTGAAAAATCTATTTTGATCTCCATCCAGCAGAACTACAGACTCTGCAGCCTTGTTTCTATGGACTCTATAGGGTTGTTTCTACGGACTCTGCATGCTTGTTTCTACGTACTCCATAGGATTATTTCTATGGACTCCATAGGCTCATTTCTACAAACACCGTAGGGTCAATTCCAAAAATTTTGTAAGAACAACACCACAAATGGGAAGCTGGAGACTAGATAGGATAAGAAAGAATCATTCCAGCTGGAATCAAATAAGGAAAATAACCACCTACTATTTTTAAGGACTTGCTTTTGATAAATTTGTATGTAATTAGATTTTAGGACTATTATAGGATAGGATATTTATTTCATCAAAATAATTGGATCTCTTGGAAATCTAATCTCCTATCTTTAGATGAAGGGATCGACCAGGAGTCCTATTCTTTTGCATCCTATTTTAAGTTGATTGTATTAGTATAAAGTGTAAGACTTTCAACTATGAAAAGGAGGAGAGAAGAAATAGAGGATATAGAGAAAATAAAAAAGCAAGAATTAGATTTTTTTAAAAGCATACAAGTTTCAATCAGATTATAATAATTTCATTTTCATGAATTAATACTTCAATTTTCCAGCACTAATTAATCTTTGTTCTTGAGTTCGAGAGGAGCAAGGGCCCACTCTCCTTAGAACCAAGAACTGTGTATGGTATTTATTTTCTATTTTATTAGTTAAAATATTGTTACTATTTGCATTTATTTATAAAAACATCAAAATAAATTCATATTTTAAAAAGAGTATTTTCTTATTTCTTTTCTTTTCTATGTAAAGTATGTTTCCTTTTACAGCAAAAGTGTGAAGCAAATTTCTTTTCGTAAGTAGAAGTGTTAATTTACATTCCCTACAAACCTAAAATAAGAGTGTGATCTTTTACTTCCAGCAAAAAATTGGATTGATTTGATTCTTTCTTTTTTAACAAAAGTGTGAATCAAGTAGTTTAGTCAAAGTTAGAATAGGATCAGCAAGCACCCCCATAAGCAGACTTCTAGATCTACCATCTCATACCTTACTGCAGATAGCTTTGGACACTAGCCCTTGTTGATAAGACACGAATTGAATATTGGTTAAATGAGGAGTTAGATGACACTCGTCATTTTTGGTGTTGTTGCCAAGGAATAAAAGGTGTTAGTAGGATAATAATTATTGATCTAGAGTAAAAAAAATGTAAAAATCATAAAAATCCCAAAATAATTAATAAATCGATGTACCATCCTAGAGATTCTCAAGGATGATTTATTCTAAAGTTTCCACCAAGAACACAAGTGGACACTCCTTCAACATCTCTGAGTAGTGAACCAGAAGATACAAGTGAAACCTATTTGTAGGAATCCTCTGAAACTAGGATAAGAACCAGGCCATTGCCACACGCAAGCCCCATAGGATAAATTCCTCAAGATCAATCTTTTATAAGAAGACATTATTTAGATATTGCTAAAGACTTAGAAGTAGCATTTCAAAGATTTATAGCTAAAGAAAATTTTGATAACTTGGAGCAACCTATAATTGAGACCACAAACATTCAATGGGAAGATCATCTCGGCTTTGAAATATCATCAGAAGAAGAAATGGCTCTCTAATAAAATCAATAATTTGCATAACTAGGAAGGACTTATTCCTTTCCTATTGTTACAGATCCTAATGATCAAACCCTCATGAAAAATATTTCACCAGCTAATCTACCAAATTTCTAGGTATGATCTACAGAACATCCTGATCAATTCCTATTTGAGTTTAAGGTGCTATGTCAAACCTATGATTACACAATTGATAGCCAAAAATTAAAACTTTTTCCCTCTACACTTAAAGATGTAGCTATGAGATGGTTTATGGGTTTACTTGGTAATTCTATTAGAACATGGGATGACATGGAAATAGAATTCTTGAACAAATACTAAGATTACTACCGAATGTGAGAAAGAAAAGAGAATTTCTTTAAAATCAAACAGAATGAGCATGAATCTTTAGAGGATTACTTGGATAGATTCATGTTCACTCATAAAAGAATAAATTATCCACTCACTGAAGATGTTCAGAAATTGGTTTTCTTGAAAGGATTGGATGAAGACACTAGAGATGCCTTAAATTTGATGGGTGGAGGAGATATAAATAAATTGGCTTTCGATCAAATTTTTGAGCTTTATACCAATTTCTCTCAAACAAAACCTGGAATTAGGAAAGGAAAGTTGAGGAAATATAATGAAGTGGATAAATTAATGGAAGAGTTTGCTAATCTCAAAATAGATATTTTGGTTACACTAAATAGTACTTTAGATGGCCTTCAAGCTAAGGCAAATGCAACAAAGCCTTTAGCAATCTACTATCCTAAGTGCAAATAGAAACATGCCCTTAGAGACTGCCCCCTAGATAAAACTAATATTTCATCATGTGGGATCTGTGATGCAATAGAGCATGATACCAAATATTGCACCCTTCTACCTATTTTAAAGAATCAAATGAAAACCCAAGTCTAGTCCACTGAAGAAGTAAATTATATTTAGAAATAAAACTTTACCCCACAAAACCAGGCTTAGAGATAGTTTAATGCAAGAAATCTAGTTAATCCATGGATGGCACCATAGAATGTTTCATTTCCTACACCATTTTATAATCAATCTCAAATTCCATCAATTCAAAATCCATGGGTAGGACAAGATTTGATGTCAACATCTCCATGGATGGTGCCATAGCCACAGCAACAATGGGTACCACAACAACATTGGATGCCACTGCCATATCAATAATGGAATTAGTAGTGGAACCCATAGTCACAATTCACCCAACCAAGAAGACCACTTCAACAGCAAACCATTATGCCACCCCTAATTATTTAGCAACAAGGACAAATCAATCAACCCTCAATGCCTGCACAACTAATAGCAAATCTAAAAAATAAATAACTAGCCCCTGTTTATGTTAATGAACAGGAAGAAACAATCAATGTTGGAGCTATTGAGTATTCAAACATACAATTGAGATAAAAAAACTATACAAAAACTTCTAGTACTTATTTTTGAGATACATGATGAAAACAAAAAGATAGAATCATCTCAATTAGGCACTAGAGAAACTAAAATCAAAATGAGCCCTAAAGTAAATAAAGGAAACACTACTACACTAGTAATTCCTTTTCCTAAAAGATTAAGAGAAATTGATATTAAACTAGACTCAAATTTGGTCTATGAGTTGCAAAAGATCAAATTTGAGGTACCCCTTCTACAAGTTATTAGGGATATACCCAAATTAAATAAGATTATCAAAAACCTTTATATCAAAACACTTCGGAGTAAAATATCTAAGAACCATTCATGTTGATGGAAAAGTTATTGATTTACTAGCTGGAAAATTATTAGTTCCAAAATATGTAGATCTGGGAAGCCCAGTGATCACAGTTACAATCGAAGGGAAAAAAATTCCTAACATCTTTGTAGATTTGGGAGCAAAAAACAATGTCATGACAACTAATACTCTCCATGCATTATCTCTTATGAAAATGTAACTCACAACTACCATTCTTCAAATGGCAAATCAGTCGGTAATGAAACTAGAGGGAACTATAGAAAATGTTGAAGTGTTAATTGAATATTAGGAATATTCAGTAAATTTCATGGTCTTACAACCCAAAACAAAGAATCTAGGATATCCTATACTCCTAGTTAGACCATGGTTGGCTACTGTAGTAGCATTGATTGATTGTAGGCCAGGAGACATGACCATTTCCAATGGGTTAAAATTCAAATGCATCTCCTTGTATCCTCCTGCAAAATCATCAACAAATTGCATACAATAAATTTGGGTGGATGAATAAGACAACATATTAAACAACATTTTCTCCTTAGCTATGATCACAGTTAAAAAAGACTTGGAAGAATTGAATGGAGACCTATACCTAGAATCTACGGACTCTGCCAGTCTATAAACTATGGACTATGCCAGTCCTGAAACTACAGACTCTACCAGTCTAAAATCTATGGACTACCTTAGTTTAGGATTCTTGGGTCAGTTGGAAAATTTTGAAACCTCCACTTCAACTTCTACTACTACTTCTTTGTTATATGATCATAGATTGATTCAAGAAAGTGTGTGGAAATTGGTAAAACAACAGCAAACTCATTTCTTAGATGCATTTCATTATTCCTTAACAAGACTGATTCCTCTTGGAAAAGAGTTTGTTGATAATGTAACTATGTTTCATAAGCTACTTCCTCATCCATGTCCTCTGAACTCATTAATTGGTGAATTTAAGCAAATAGAATCCAACTATCTAGGTACAAAACCAATCATGATATTACTTGGAAAAATTTTGAACATCAATAGTTGGTTGACAAATGAAGATGAAGATCAACTCTTTAAAGTATTATAAAAACATACCAAAGCTTTTGCTTGGGATTATACTGACATGAAAGGAATTCACCCCAGCATATGCACTCATCACATTTACACAGAATCTATCAAACCGATCAGACAACCACAATGAAGAATAAACCCAGCATTAAAGGAAATAATCAAAATAGAAATCCAAAAGTTGCTAGAAGTTGGGTTTATTTAACCCATCTCAGACAGCCAGTAGGTGTCACCTCTGGTAATTATGCCCAAGAAAAATATAAATTTAAGGGTGTGTGTAGATTATAGATAACTAAACAAAGCAACATTAAGAGATTACTTTCCTTTACCTTTCATTGATTAAGTTCTTGATAACTTAGTAGGGAAGAAATATTTTTTTTCCTAGATGGGTTCAGTGGGTATAACCAGATAATGGTAGCAGCTGAAGATCAAGATAAAACCATGTTTACCTACCCTTGGGGAATTTTTGCTTACTGAGTACTTCCGTTTGGACTTTGTAATGCTCCAGCAACCTTCTAAAGAGCAGTTCTAGCAATATTCTCTGACCTTACAAATGATTGTGTTGAGGTATATATGGATGATTTCACTATTTATAGTGAAACTTATGAAGAAGCGCTTACCAACCTGGAAAGAGTACTAATTAGATGTGAGGAACATCAATTATCTTTGAGCCATGAGAAATTTTTGTTGATGATGGATGAAGGAATAGTCTTGGGACACCATATTTCTACAAAAGGCATTCAAGTAGATCCAAAGAAAGTTGAAATAATTTCCAACTTATCCATTCCACAAACACAAACTAAAGTTAAGAGTTTTTTGGGACATACTGGTTACTATAGACGCTTCATAAATAAGTTTATTCAAATAGCTACCCTTATGTTTACCTTGCTTATAAAAGATAGTACATTCAAATGGAATAATAGTTGCCAGTAGGCCTTTGAGACCATAAAAGCTAAACTTGTTACTACTCCAGTATTTAGAGGACCAAATTGAACTAAGCCATTTCATATATACACATATGCTTCCAATACAACACTAGGAGAAGTTCTTAGACAAAAGGATGAAGAGGGTAACATGTATGCTATATATTATATTAGCAAAAATATGACACCTGCTGAAAGAAATTACACCACAACTGAGAAGGAATTCTTAGCTTTAATTTATGCAATCAACAAATTCAGACACCACATAACAGGCTATAAGATATTTGTCTATATAGACCATTCAGCTATTAGATATCTTACCAACAAACCAATTATGGGAGGTAGGATTATTAGATGGCTATTGCTCTTACAAGAATTTGATGTTACTATTATAGACAAACTAGGGAAGTCTAATGTGGTTTCTGATTTCTTGTCAAGAATGAACACTACAAATGAAGAAGAACCAGTGGAAGATGACTTTCCAGACGAGCAATTATTTGTTATTCAGCACAATCTCTGTGGTTTTTTGATATAGCCAATTACCTCACCTCAAAGAAGTTTCCTCTACACTTTTCACAAAAAGAAAAGAAACATTTAATCAAATAAAGTTCTTCTTTTAAATGGATTAATGAAATGTTATTTAAACTTAGCCCTGATCATGTGTTTCACAAGTGTGTGATAAATAGTGAAGCTTACGATATCATCAAAGCTTATCATGATGAACGAGGAGGAGGTCATTACTTAGCTCAAATCACCATACATAAAATCCTAAGAGTAGGATATTATTGGCCTCATCTTCATCAGCAAGTAAAAAAATATGTCAAACACTATGATGCTTGTCAGTGAATTAGATAGCCTACTCTTTCAATAGAAATGACTCTACACCCTCATCCTCAATTAGTTTTAGAACCATTTGAGAAATGGGGAATTGATTTTATCAGTCCAATGAATCCTCCTTCTAGAGGAAAAGAATATCTCCTAGTATGTACAAACTATGTGACCAAGTGGGAAGAAGTGGAAGCATTAACTCATGCAAGAGAGGAGATGGTTACTGATTTCTTATATTTTAAAATCAAGCAATGATTTGGTGTTCCAAGAGAGATAGTCTCTAATCAAGGACTACAGTTCATGTCAAACATGATAAAGCATTATATGCAAATGTATCAAACTCAGCACAGAAAAACATCTCTATACCACCCACAAGCGAATGGACAAGTTGAAGTCACCAACAAAGAATTGGAAACCATTTTAACCAAAGTAGTTAATTTT
This sequence comes from Torreya grandis, assembly GCA_037957365.1. Taxonomy (NCBI): domain Eukaryota; kingdom Viridiplantae; phylum Streptophyta; class Pinopsida; order Cupressales; family Taxaceae; genus Torreya; species Torreya grandis. The sequence continues at coordinate 1,316,801 of JARHVA010001141.1, read as the reverse complement.
AGCATAAAGGATTGGGTAGAATAAGGTACCAAAAGTTGTTTGGGCCTATAATACTACTTGGAAAACAACAACTAGATTTTCACCTTATGAATTGGTTTATGGTAAGAAGCGTTTATTCTTTATTGAATTTGAATTACAAACTTTGAAAATAGCTATAGAAGTAGGAATTGAATTAGAAGAAATATAGAAAGATAGACTCCTACAGCTTAATCAACTTGATGAAATGAGGATGGAATCACTACAAAGAATTGATCTGGTACAATATCAAAGAAAAGTTTGGCATGATACATAAATCAAGCAATAGAAGTTTCAGAAAGGAGATTGGGCACTGTTGTTTGATTCTAAATTTTAATAGTTCAAAGGAAAACTATAAACAAGATGGTTGGGACCTTATGAGATTGAAGAGGTCTATAAAAATGGTTCTATTAAGTTGATACTTATTGATGATATTAGAAGAGCTCTATTACTTAATAGACATAGATTGAAGCTCTATCAAAAACCTTTCAATAAAGCCAAATTTATTCAAAAAGTAAAAGATCAAGTAGCTATTCTGGAAAGCTCTACTTTTTCCAGTGAACATGTTCCTTGATAATCTAAATAAATAAAAAATAAAAAATAAAAATAAAATCAAATCAAAATCAAAATCAATAGTGAAAATCCTTCCAAGGACGTTATTGACAATGCATGCCCAGAAAACCGGCTTACTAGCTGGCTATGCATTGCCAAAAAAGGGCTTTGGCTAGAAAACTAGCAATGGCTAGACAAAGGGAAAAAATAAAACATTTATAAGAAAATTTCATCATGAAACTATGATTGGTTGTCTCCATGAAATAAACTAATCTATGCAAACCTATTTGTGCAGGACATGTGGCAAGCAAAGGATAACATCTAAGGTTAAAGTAAGTAAGACATATATTTTATTTATCTATGTTTTAGTTAACTAATTATTTGTTATTTGATTAAGATTCTATTCTCTAGAGATGACCTAAATTTGAATCTTTTAAAATGGAATGACACATGCCATAATAAAAAAGCATGCAACTGAGCCGCCAAAGGTGTATAGATAAGTGTGCAGCTTTGATATCATCAATTGAGTCATCAAGTATCACAATGATGGGACATCATAAAAAGGGGTTTTAAATAAAATAATTAATTATTGTCACCATCAATGTGATGCATCATCATTTCACATAACTTGTATTAATGAGACAAAATGGTTGGCACACTCCATAGAAACATGCGATGCCTAATTATATGAAATCATCATACCACACTAAAGACTCATGTAGCTGTAGCATTTCAAATGAACCATTTCCTTTCTATGGACTTCCACAAAAGCTGGTCTACCAATCCTTAGGGCCCATTGCCTACGAACTTCAATAAAAGACTAGTCTACACGTTAATTGGAGTTAAAGGAACTGAGCTGACTATGACTCTGCATAGAAATGGGACAAAAGAAAAGATCAGAGCTAAAGGATCCAACAAAGTTTCATAAAGACTAGGCTTCTATAACAGTATTTAGAGCCAATGGCTAGCTACCTTTCATTGAAAAGTTCTAGAGTTTCGATGAAACAATGGTAAGTGAATTCACTACCAATCTCTCCTCTAAATTTTCAATTGTAAAAGGCATTGTTATTCCTATTACAACTCAAATTATAAGCCAAATTATACAAGTTCTAGAAGAAGGAATGAGAGCTACAGGTAGATTTTCATTTAGTGATTTAATTAGTCAGTTTAATGGTAATAAGCAGACTAGAACCTCATGTCTAGTATATTCCAAGGGAAATCAAAAGGGATTAAAATAAATTCACTTCCTCAACCTTGGAAATCTATATCCAAGTGGGTACGTAAATATATCATTTGTGAAGGACAACACAGTCTTTTAGGGAGAGACGCCATGAAAATGTTAATACATCTTAAGCATGGGAGATAAAACTCTCAGTACAATATTAACCTCTCATCTTTCTTATATGGTGCTCTGCAAGTTATGTCTACAACCCCTATTGCTGCTCTTAGGCATCATGGCCTTATTTAGCTTATTATCTAGCATCATTTCCTTCAGCAAGGTTAAGAGGTCTAGAAAGAATTTTAGAATAGTATAGCACAACAAATTCTAGATTTGTCTACACAAGAAACCCAAAATATACCACAGAAACACTCATCTCCACCTACCACATCAACTGAGAAAATAACACCAAGAAAAAAATCTCAGACTGTAGTCTCCACAGAAATCCCTTCTTCAAAAAGAATCAGAAGGTCTCAAAACCCTGACATTTCAAGGTCCCCACAAGAACCTCATGAGTCTGTAGTACAACTAGTTCCTTTGATAGGAAGAATAAAATTGAGATGGAAGGTTGCTACAAAATTTGAGACGACCAAGGGTTTGGTGGTTGAGAATGAAAATCAACCAAGTGTAGCTCAAAGAGTAACTAAAAGAAGGAGAAGGCTTATTTTAATAGAAGCAGATGAACAAGAAGATGTAGATATTTTAAATAGTCTTAATATAGTGTCTCATTTCCCCATACATCAAAATATTTCTACACCTATAGATATTGAAGAAATTCCTTCTGAAATGAACTCTCAAATCATAATGGAGAAACCAAATCCAGAAGAAGAGCCACACATGGTAGAGGAATTAAGTATGGTAGAATAACCACCTATTCTAATTGAAACTATAATGGATAAAGGGAAAATTGTATGTACCAATGAGAAAGGTGAATCATAAAATCTAAATGATCTTATTATGCAGCTAACTTTGCAGCTTTCTCAAGCTCAAGCTTTTGAACAACAACAAATAGCTGACATTGCTAACTTGATCAGTCAATTGCAAAACAAGGATCATCTTAACTCATCTTTAGTGTAAAAGTTAGATACAGTATCTATTGATCATGCAACGAAAATTCACATATTAAAGGAAATAATAAAAGAACATGAAGATGAATAGATTGGTCTTTAGATATATGTAGAAAGTTTGAAGAAGGAAAACATGAGATTACAGAATTTGGTAAACTCTTCCAAAGCACTACTAGTGTACTTTCTCCTCCTAGGAAATTTTTTGATCATGGTTGTCAAATAAGTGATCCAAGTATTCCTCCCTTACAAATACTATATCAAATTAAAGAAGAATATTCTATACTTAAATAGAAAAACAAAGATGCAACTTCTTCAAACAAACTCTTGGAAAATGAAAAGAAAGAATTAGAAGCTAAAGTCCAAGAGTTAGAAGAAAATTTGCAGGATGCATGCAAATTAGGAGAAACTCTTTTGGCATGTAGGAATCCTTCTCCTACATACAGTTTGTTTTTATTTGAACAATTTTACAGATGGCAGCTTATGTGGATCTCTTGTCATCTTACAAAATTTTGTATCCAACAACATTTTTGGAAATTTTTTATAGTGCTAAACCTAATCAATAAAATTTGCTTTGTGAATTTTATTTGCATGACTTGACTCTAGGAGATCATGAGCACAATAAGTTTTTGATAAATCTTCATGTAGGAGAAGTTCAACTGAGAGCATTACATTCTACATTCAAAAATCAAATAGCATGGAAAGGCAGATTTGAGGACTATACAAATCATGCAAAGACTATAGGATTATGTGTCAAACCAGCCTTTCCTATTCTCAGATTGATCAAATAGAATTTTAACTATGCTTTTTTAAATTATGAGGTTAAAACACATTACTTACAGGCTCTATATGATTGTACTATTTCTTTTGATTTGTTTTCAATACAAAGTTTTGATTCAATAATGGCTGCAAGTGTAAATAGATGGGACCAAATTTTAGTACCTCTTAAAAGGCGAGAATTCATGTCCCCAAATAACTTAAGATGGAGTATGAGGAGAGCATCCTCAATTCTAGAAATTTTAATAGAGGTAATCAAGTCTAGGGGAGAATAAAAATGGATTGGTATGAGATATAGACCCCTTTGTTGATCATACCTATTCTAGGATGGTAGAGTTGGGCTCCACAATCAGAAGAGAAATTTAGTATATGGAAACAAATGATTCAAACACATTAGGGATTTACCAACAATTTAGATAGACATATAACATATGAGTTTGATGAATATGATTTGAGTCAGAGTGTAGAAAGCAGAAGCTAGAGCTATGAATACCAATAAATGTTTGTAATGGGACTTGTAAAAGATAAAGCTTGGGGGAAATGATGAGCTCAAAATATGGCTCATTATTGACATGTTATTTCCTTCAAATCATCTCTTGAAGGATATTATCTTATACAAATCTTAGATTCTTAGATAGCTATTACATGGAAAATAGATATTTGTCTTGTTTATATTGAACCAAAGACTGAACCTTTACTTTGACATTAAATGTCTAATACATAGCATATTTTAGTGATCTTTGGTTTGAAGAATGCTTAGGAAGAAGACACAAGTGATGTATAGTGAACATTCCATTTTGATCTCCATCCAGTAGAACTACAAACTCTACAGGCTTGTTTCTCCGAACTTTACATGCTTGTTTCTACAAACTTTGCAGGGTTGTTTCTATGGACTCTGCAGGCTTGGTTCTACAGACTCTGCAGGCTTATTTCTATGAACTCCATAGGCTTATTTCTACAGACTCTATAGGATCATTTCTATAAACTCCATAGGGTCAATTTTGAGAATTTTATAAGGACAATGCCACAAATGAGAAGCTAGAGACCATATAGGATAAGAAAGAACAATTCCAGCTGGAATCAAATAAGGAAAATAACTACCTACTATTTTGAAGGACTTGATTTTGATAAATTTATATGTAGTAAGATTTTAGGACTATTATAAATAAGATATTTATTTCATCAAAATAATTGGATCTCTTGGAAATCCAATCTCCTATCTTTGGATGAAGGGATCGACCAGGAGTCCGATTATTTTGCATCCTATTTTAAGTTGATTGTATTAGTATAAAGTGTAAGACTTTCAACTATGACAAGGAGGATAGAAAAATTAGAGGATATAGAGAAAATATAAAATCAAGAATTGGATTTTTTTAGAAGCATACAGGTTTCAATCAAATTATAATCATTTCATTTCCATGAATTAATACTTCAAGTTTCCAGCACTGATTAATCTTTGTTCCTGAGTCTGAGAGGAGCAAGGGCCCACTCTCCTTGGAACCAGGAAATGTGTACAGTATTTATATTCTATTTTATTAGTTAGAATCTTGTTACTATTTGCATTTATTTATAAAACATCAAAACAAATTCATAGTTTAAAAAAAGTATTTTCTTATTTCATTTCTTTTCTACACAAAGTATGTTTCCTTTTATAGTAGAAGTGTGAAGCAAATTTATTTTCATAAGTAGAAGTGTGAATTTACTTTCCCTACAAATGTAAAATAAGAGTGTGATCTTTTACTTCCAGCAAAAGAGTGGATTGATTTAATTTCTTTCTTTTTTAGCAGAAGCAAGAATCAAGTAGTTTAGTCAAAGTTAGAATAGGATCAGCAAGCACCCCCATAAGCAGACTTCTAGATCTACCATCCCATACCTTACTGCAAATAGCTTTGGACACCAGCCCTAGTTGATAAGACACCAATTTAATATTGGTTAAATGAGGAGATAGATGACACTCATCAATTTGTTGAGGTTGAACATGGTTGGCCAAGACTTCCTCTCTTGGCTCTTGAATATCTGAAGCTAGATGTTCACACAATCCTCTTCCTCTCACCAAACTTGTCACATTGATATCCATGTCATACTCCATTACTTTTTTTATCCATCTAGCTCTCTTCTCATTGAGGTCCTTACTCAAGAGAAACTCCTTGGTGCTGGGATGGGAAACCATGACATGTATCTTATTGTTGGAAATCATGTGCCTAAATTTATTCAGCCCTCTAATCATTGATAGATCCTGCTTCTCAATAAAATAATACTTAGCCTCATACTCCTCCAATCCTTGACTAAAAAAATCAATTGGCTACTCAATCTCTTTGTCATTTATCTGCATAAGCATGGTTGAGATTGTGTCCAGGTTAGCAAAAGTATAAATAAATAAATCCTTGGATTAGTTAACATTCAAGAGAGTGGTAGATATTACAGTTACTTGTTTGATGGCTTACAAACTATTCTTTCCTTCCTTCATCCAAGAAAAAACTTGGTTATTCTTAAGCATCATTGTGATAGGCTTTACCATAGTTGCAAAGCTTGGATAAACCTCCTCACAAATTTTATCTTCCCTAAGAAACTTTGTAGTCCCTTCTTATGCTGAGGCAAGGACAAGCCTAGGATAGCTTCAATTCTTTTGAGATTAATAGCCAAGCCTTCCTTTGAAATGATATGTCTCAAAAGTTTGCCTTCATGAACAACAAATATGCATTTCTTCAAATTGAGGGATATCCTATATTCTCTACATTTCTCAAACACTTGTCTTAGGTGCTCGATGTGATCAATAGCATCTTTGGGAAACATGGTGATGTCATTAAGATACACCCAAAAAAAATTGTTGATTAAACCTTTGAAGTCCATATCCATTTCTCATTGAAACATTGCTCTAGAATTTAATAGACCAAAAGGCATCTTGTTGTAAGAAAAGGTCCCCCATTTCATGGTGAAAGTTATCTTATACTGGTCTTCTTCCTTGACCAATATCTAGTTGTAGCCTGAATACCTATCAATAAGGGAGAAGCATTGGGAACCTGAGACAACCTATATAATTTGCTCCATAAAAGGTAATGGATAGTGATCCTTAAGAGACACTCAATTAAGGTCTCTAAAATCCATGCAGAGCTTGATTTATCCATTCTTTTTGTAGATGGGTATAAGATTGGCAACCCAAGTCGAGTGTTTGTTAGGAAATATGATCTTGGACTTGATTAGCTTAGTTAGCTCCTTCTTCATCATGTCTTCAATCCTAGGATTGATAGGCCATTATTTTTGTTTGACTAGCTTGGCTCTAGGTTCTAGCTCAATGGTGTGATGAGCTAGGCTTGGATCAAACCCATTGAAGTATTTGTACTCCCAAGCAAAGATATCATGGAATTCTTTGCATGGTTTGACAAAGTCTTGTCTTTCAGATAAGGAACAAAGTTTTCCAATCTTTAGGAGCTTGTCCGTGAAAATTAGGACCCTCTCATAATTTTCCTCCTTTGTAGACATGCTTACTCTCTCCTTCTTTTAGTGATCCTCATTAAAGACGCTTTCTAAGGTAATCAGTCCCTTGGGTATTTTATTTGTCTTTAGCTGTATGGTTTGCTCCTCATACTGATTAAGCAATTTCTTTTGATTCCTTGAGGAGAAACATGCCTCATTCTACAAGAAATTTGTAATGTCTTGGTCACTCTTGAAGACTTGCCATGACACTTCATTATCAGGGATGGAAGGCCTTATAATTATCTTGACATGAGATTGATCCTTCTCTTTTGTTACATCAGTAGTTATATCGAACTGTGCCCCAATTGTAGCCAACCTATCAGTATGCTTGTTCAAGTCCCTTAGTATGGGCTATATGTTGAAGGCATCAAAGTCTTCAAGTAGATCCCATACACTATGATTTTAGGATTTAAGTAAAGGGTTATTCACTATAGCTTGACTTCTTAATTGATGAATGATTAGCTCACTATCTTCATAGACCTTCATATTCTTGATTCCTCTCCTTTTCACCCATTCAAGGTCATGAACCAGGCCTTCATATTCTACTACATTGCAAGTATAGCTGAAGTGGAATCTAAAAGAGGAGTAATACTAATTTTTTGATAGAGAGACAAGCATGACTCCAACTCCCACACCTAATCTACTTATTGAACTATCAAAGAACATTTCCCACATTCCCTCAAGCTCATGATCTTCATTGGTGAGTGAAGGTGTTGGAGCATCCTTCTCATGCATGTAGTAAACTCCCAAATCAGTCTGCTATATGAAGGTGTATGGATTGAGTCCATGTGTCTTAGTTCTATATTTTTCAAGAAAGAGATTAAAAATTCCTTCAAGATGGGGGGAAGCTTCATCTTCTATGATAACTTCTTCCTTGCTGATTAGAAAATTCTGATTTGGAATTGTCTCCAAGTATGGCTCGATATGGAACATTGCCAAGGGTTGACTCCTTATGGTTACTTTTGTTCCATACCTTATCTTAAAATATAAAAAGTACCAATCAATAGAAAGGTATCCTCCTATCTTTACATTAAAGTCTCTTGACAAGCAAATGGTAAAATGTGCTGGAAGGTCCACTACTACCACGTCTTATATGATAGGGAAGCTAGGGAAGTCATGAAAAAAACATTCAAACCTTTTACCAACCCCACTATCTTAGTTGGTGTCCCATCTATATATAAGACACCTCTTCTATGTGGCTCATATTCTAGTCCCAATTTTTTAGCTACCACATTGGACATGACTATAGTGTTTGCTCCACTATCCACAATGCAATTATGGACCAATTTATCTCCCAAAATGAGTGTGAGATAGAAGGGTGGAGGTTTTTTTGACTTGGTATAAGGATCCAAGATATGACTTGGAGAATTTTTAAGATCCACATCACTATGCTTATAAGCTTGAGGAGTCACATGAATATTTGCAAGCTGCTCTTGTAGGAGCTCCTTCTAACCAAGCATGTGCAAGACTTCCCATAGAGATATGTTGGTCTTGGCATTCTTTAATGAATCAATAATGTTTAAAGGGGAATAATTCACCCTCTCATGCATTCTTTAAAACATTGAATAATTCTAAACTTGTTGTGTTGCAATCTTGACCACTTCATTCATATTTTGATTTTACAGAGAAGTGTGGCTAGTAGTAGGTGATGTATTAGAATTTGTAGCTTGGGGCCTTAGAGGGGCATTTCTTGGAGTGAAATGTTCTCCTAGAACATCTCCTAGATATCTCTTTTTGGCTCTTGTGCTGACAGTAATTGATGTGCTTTGATTCAACACATACTCATTTCTATCTTGGAAATTCATCATTCCTGTATTTTAGTTACTCCCTTCTCTATGAACATCTCTTTAGCTAGGGCCTACTTCATCTAAAGTCATGTAAGGAGTGGAATCCTCTTATGTTGCCAAAGCTTGGCTGGCTCTTCCATCATTATGCATGAATTTATCTTGATGTTATTCCCATTGATCAAAATGATCTTCTCCTTGAACCAGATTAGCATGTACTAGGATAACTACCTTTACTAGAGGAGTGGAGCTAGGATTGTAGGCATTGGCCTACCTATTATAACTTTTTTGGCCTTGTCCCCTTCCTTGATAATTGTACTAGGGTGGGGCTCTATATCCTTGTTGAGGATAATATTGATGATCAGGGGGAGTACTTGCTTGGAACTAAACTTGCTCTCAATGACCAAATTTATTCATCCTTGTCCATAGCATTGTCTACCTTCTTGGGAAAGGCTCTTTGCCTCATATTAGCACTAAGAACTTGTGTTATGCTCAGAGATTCAACTAAATTTTGAGATAGCACAGGCATGAAAACTCTTGTAGGGATTTTCCCAACCTATATTAAACTATTTTCAGCTTTAATTACTAGTTCATACATGCCTAGAAAAGTAAAACCTCCCATAGACTAAAAATAATAGTTACATTCATGCCAATACCTTTGAGGTATGTGGGGAACATGAAGATAGGAGGGGATCTCATCATAAAGGGTAGTTTATGCCATGTCCTTTGGAATATCTCATTGAAGTCCCCCATAGACCCATTAGGACCTCTTTTTATAACATTCAACTGATGAATCAGTGATGTATGGTCACATTTATTTTCAAACCTTATAACCAACAATTATTTGAAACCATCCCAACTTATAACACAGCCACCTTCCAACGTTCTATACCATTCAATTTCTTTGCCTTTTAGAGACATGGCAAGTAACCTTATGGCTATGTTAGCTCTAGTGACAATATGGAAATTACAGAAGTTAGAGATATCTCTAATATATTTAGATGGTGTGATAGGGCCCTCACCATTAAAACTAGGGAGGCTTTTAGTGGCATTAGGAGGGATAGGGTCATATACAGGAAGGTCTATGGGATTTTGGGTGTTAAAACTAGGGAAGGGTTGATGTTTATCCATCTCTCTTCTCTCACCCTTCTCTCTTCTCTCCCTTTGATCTTTTATTTCTTCCTCCTCTTCTTGAACTTCTTCTTCCTCTCCAAAACCTCCTTTCTAAGGATATCTTAGGGATAGGAGTGGTTCAAAGCATTTCTCTTTAGGAAGGGCTTCAGTTAAAGGGGCTTGATAAAAAATAATAAAGGATCTTGTGAGGACCATGTAGGATAATGTATAAAACTTGGTCTAGAATTAGTGATTCACACCCAATTAAGGTCACCAAATGTTGGGTTAGGAGTATTTTCACTATTTTAGACTTTTCAATACCAACATTCACTTTGAATTAGCAATAAAACTTGGTCCCACTAGGTGTTCTAGAATAGTTAGGCCCAAATCTCACACCTTGGAAGAGAGTGTTCAGTCCTCTCCCAGATTTGGGTAACATGGGAACATTTCCAAGGCCTATGGGTATGCCTATGATGGAAATGAGCCTCTAGGTTAAAAGGGCTTGCTCCCTATATAAATATTTGTCAAAATAACTTACTTAAAAGGAAAAGAGTTAGGAATTTATAGGAAAAGGAAAATTATAGGAAAAAAATCCTATTCTACGAGTGGTGATGCACCAAAACTATCTTTACACATGAATGTCAAATTCCTATGCATGATAAGGCAAAAATAGAATTATTTATAAAGCTTCATGGAAACTAACAACAATATTTCAATGTAGAGGTAAGGCATGCAAAAAATGGTGCAAGGCAAATGAGATGAAAGGCAAGATTTTCACATTCAAGGCATTATTACACATGCAGGAATTAATTACACTAGGTACACACCATGTGACCAGTTAGACTAAGAGTCCTTTCTAGATGTGGAGGATAAAGTATGCAAAAGGATGGAAGATAATCTCACATTTCCACTATATGTCTCTTTCACATTCAGTCCAAGAAAACCAAAAAAAAAATCTTCAAGGAAATAATTATATGTTAATTGTTCAAAGGCTGAAATTTTCTCATCCCAATAGGGCTTCATCATATGTTGCATGGTTATTTTTTTACCTTTCCCAAGGGATGTATTTATATCAAAAGGAGAATAAGCTAAAGAGCCCTTTGGTGCATAAGGAAGGAATCATTTTTGTTGGTGGTTACCATCTTTGGTTGTAACTAATTTTACCAAAGATTCTTGTTTCTTGCATTCTATTTGATCCATGTCACTCTCTTAGATGCCCTTTGATTTCCCCCTGAATATGCTTCTCAAACAGCCTCTCAATAGAATGAAATATTTGAGGGAAAGCATTTGATGGTTGTTACTGGAAGAGCCACCTGAAAAAAAACTTTGTCATTATGTCTAACCTCCTCATCTTGGCCTTCTAGATGGAAAAAAGATGTAGAGGAGGTCACTTTCATCTTATATATTGTTTTGACATGGAAGAAGTGCCCAGACCATGTGTATTCTCCTTTCTATTCCTTGGTTGGCACCTTTTGATTAGTTCATGAGGAGAGACATGGATCACTCAGACATGGATCACCCCTAATCTGTCATTGATCTACCTAGGCATGGATATCTATGAGTGTCTTTCATCTCATTTGCCCCTGTCATGTGGAGGATCCTTATTTTATTGATCATGACTCTTAAGCATCATCGATCAGCTATTTGGTATTTCTCAATTGCTTTACTCATAAAAATGATAAGTGAATCACCTTGGAAATCCCAATTTTGTCTTTGCTTACCCATTCAAGTTTTTAGAACCACTTTACTTATAAGGTTTATAAGTAAAGCCTTTACTCAAACTTGATTTTCACTATAGTGACCCATTTAGGTTTTTTAGACTCACCTACTTCACTTCAGACTCTTTGAGATGCTCTACTTATGAATTTTATAAGTAAACCAACTAGATAATCCTAATTTTGTCTTTGCTAACCCATTTGTGTTTCTCATTGCTCATTACTTTAGGTTTTACCCTACTGACTACTTTAGACCTTCTAGCCTACTTTACTTATAAATATTATAATTAAAGCTTATGACAAATCTTGACTTATACTATAGACCCAATCAGGTTTTTCCTATTTCTTTACTTTCATGAAGAATGGAAGTAAAGCTGTTGAGAAACTCTGATTTGCACTATAGAGTCTTTTACTTACCCATTCAGGTTTCTCATCACTCATTACTTGCTTGTTTTCCAATGGCTATTTCATGATGCCAAAAATGATGTCCCCTGGCTCATCATGGGATATTTGAATCCCAATATCTACTTCATGATCTTAATCTTGATGTCTCCCAGCATGTCATCCTAGGCACCTTCCCTAAGCTTTCATTTTTATCAAGTTTATTTTCTCCCTAGGCCTTCATTTTCCTTGAACTAATTCCTTCAGACAAAAGGTCTGAAGGAATTTATCTGGATACTGGGTCAAGGGGAAAAGTCCCTTTGAAAATTTTTTGAAGGGTACTTTAGAGGAAATTATCCCTTCAAAAAATTTTAGAAGGGTACTTTGGAAGGGGGAAAGGGATAAAGTGACCCTTCAAAAAAAATTGAAGGGCACTTGAAGATAAAGTGTCCCTTAAAAAAAATTTTGAAGGGCACTTCAAGAATAAAAGTGACCCTTCAAAAAAATTCTGAAGGACACTTGAAGACAAAGTGTCCCTTCAAAAAATTTCCAAAGGGCACTTGGAGAAAGAATAGGAAAAAGTGACCCTTCAGAATTTTTTTGAAGGGCACTTTGGAAGGTGAGTATCACTTCTAAAATATTCCAAAGGACACTTAGGCAAAAAGTGACCCTTCAAAAAAAAATTGAAGGGTACTTTAGAAGGTGAGTGTCCATTCAGAAATCTTCTAAAGGACACTTAGGCAAAAAGTGTTCCTTTGAAAAGATTTTGAAAGACACTTAGGCAAAAAGTGTTCCTTTGAAAAGATTCTAAAGGACACTTAGGCAAAGGAAAATCTAAGGAAAGAGCCTTTCAGAGGGGGAAAGAAGGGCCAAACAAGGAAAAATAAAGAATAAAAGAAAGGAAGGGAAGGGAAAAGGAAAAATAAGAAAAATACAAGGAAAAGGATGGGGAGAAGGCAAAAGGAAAGAAGGGAAGAAAATAAAGACGGAAGAAGAAGAAAAGAAGGGACGAAGGAAAGGAAGAAGAAAAGAAAAGGAAAGAAAAGGCCAGAAAAGAGAGAAAAAACTTATGCAAAAGTAAGAGGGGACAGACAAAAAACTATATTTAACCAATTTTCACAGGGGGTGAAAATTGGCTAATAAGAAGCTAAAAAGGATTTTCACATCCCATATGTTTTTAATGAGGGAGATGGGCCTAGACATCTCAAATAACTACACAATGGCCACCTATAAGGGCCTCCATGCCTAATATCCACTTATAGACCTACTTGGGTGCCTAGGTGGAAGACTACATGCACATAAAGGAGAGTTAGGTGGATTAATTAAGCCAACACAAGTGATATATGAGACCTAAGAGGTAAATTTCATATCAACAAAGGTGGATAAGTGATTAATAGCTCCAATTTGAGGTCAAAACATAAAAACCTTGTCTTTAGGCTTGTTGGTCTAACACTTCCCTCAAGGTAGTGATACTTAAAGGATAGAATAGAGGACAAAAGGGGGTTGAATAGCACCTTAGACTTCTATAAAGATGTTTTTTAAGGAGTTTTAGATGTGTGAATAACATTGGTTTGAAAAAGAGAGGTCATAGTTGATCATTTTGGCCTGAGAGTGCCTTGAAACTGCTCAAAATGCACATTTCTCACCTAAGGAGCAACTTGGTGAGCTCATATATGTATGGAATAGTTGCATACAAAGCTAATCACTTTGGGAGAGCTAAGGGGCATTGTCTACAAAAAATAATGTCATTAGTTCATGGGTTAGGGGACCAACCCTTATGAACCATTGCTAAGAATCCAAAACCCTCTTAAACCTCCCTAAAACCCTAATAATGACCTGACTAAGAATATCTTGGAGAAAATTCATCCAAATGAATTGGTATGGCCTGGTAAACACTTAAATCTCATATTACACTCTTAGGGGTTTCCATCCATGGTACTGATCTATACAGACTATTGTATGGACCCATATAAAACCTAATAATGACCTTGATTGAGAATATCTTGGATAAAATTCATCCAAATGAATTGGTATGGCTTGATAAACACTTGGATCTCATATTACACTCTTAGGGGTTTCCATCCATGGTACTGATCTATACATACTATTGTATGGACCCATATAAAACACTCTTTTTACATGATTTAATGATATTTATAAGGTGTATAACTTGGTCAAGGATTGATAATCATTAGATAAGTAATATGAGACATATTTCACCTTATATAATCATAAAACACTCATATTTTTTCCTAGATACACTCATACAATTCTATGCCAAACAGGCAGTCTAGTTATACTAAAGGGAGATGACCTAGTCATCTAAGTAAAGTAAAATTGTAGGTGTTAGATGTTTGGTAAGCATGGATCATGATATGGTATTTATATTAAATATTCAAATAGGATAACTCAATCATCTTTAAGGTTTGATTCATCATTCATAACCATTCAAGTAGCAAGCAATCAATAGACTGGGCTAATTATCTAACAAGCCTACTTAATCAACAAAAATAGATGTGCATGTGAATAGATGGCTAATAAGGGAATTATTTTAGGTCTATAAAACCCCTACAATTTATGTATTGAAGGAATAAATAACACATTCTATGTTCATCATGAATAATGGATAGTTTCTTAGCCTAGTTGATATGTGCAAAAGGGAGGTGGGCTACTAGATGATCCATGGAAGCTTAATTACACCATAATTGACCAAAGGAGGCATGCATATGATCTTCATGGATTCAAACTTGGATAAAAATAGACTTCAACACCCTAAAAATGTTTATTGAAGACACCAATCAGCCTAGGCAATGCATAGAGTGTGGAGGCTACTTGTAACCACCAATTAAAGGGATTGTGGACATTCATGACCTCTTCATGTTCTTTCCACACCATGTTCTCTATTATTCTAGTTCATTATTCTATATATTAATGCCTTAAGGTTATTTTAATCTATCCCTTGGCTAGGTGTAATGAAACTCTAGCAAATTATATCTTGAGAACCTCTTTGAATCAATAAAGAAGGACTATTTTCATGTTTCTTTACTATCTTAGCATGGTATGGTTTGTTTATTTTTAGAAAGTGTGAAGTTTATTCTCCTTTGCAGGTTCTTTCCTTCACCTAGTTTTTATAATGGCATCTTATTTATGTCATGTGATGTGTTAAAGTGTTGATAGTTGTGTTGAAGAATAAGCTAGTTGGTAGTGCCTCATGTAGACCTCTTGTCCATTAACTTCAAGTTGTAGGCATCCATCATAGTTTTCACATGAAATACTCATACTTAAGAGTCCATTAGGAAGCTTGTTTCAATCATAAATCTTTGATTCACAAAGCATTAATTGAAGATATATTAGAGTGGATAGATCAATATTAGTGCATCACCTCATTAGGTTAGGTTTATTTCATGCATTCCTCTATCTCTTTTCACCCCAATAATCATCAAGTCTTAGGAAGTGAGCTCAATTTGATTTACCAGGGGAGTTAGCCCCATAACCTAGAGGTTTGGTCCTTCTATAGGTTACCCATAGCCTTTATACCAATCCCATGTTACCCCAAACTTGGAAATAACTAAACCATCTTCTTCTAAGGGTGTATTTTGGAATGTTAACACATATCTAAACAAGATTTTTCTAATAGCATATAATTATGTTCATACATGAATAGTGTATGGCTTAGATAGTACATGGCATGTCCTTTTCCATTGTCATCATGCTAAGCTATAAGTGCCCCCAAGGCTTTATCTATGGTAGATAAATACAATAGGAATAGCTTTCCTGGCATTGCTAGTAATAAAATAGGTGGATTGGCAAGACATTCCTTTAGGTGCTGAAAGGCTTTCTGACATTATTCATCCCATATAAATGTGACACCCTTTTTCATTAAGTGTGTAAATAGATGGCATTTGTTATTTAATTATGAAATGAAGTGTCTGACAAATTGAATCTTTCCCTACAAACTATGGAGATGCTTCAAATTAGAATGTGGCAGCATCTTGATAATGAATTGTACTTTGGTAAGATCAACTTCAATGACCTTGAGAGATATGATTAAGCCTAAAAATTTGCCTAAAGTGACACTAAATATGCACCTATTGGGATTGATTATGACCTTGTATTCATGAATCCTTTCAAATATTCTTCATAATGCAACTAGATGATCAACCTAGATCTTTGATTTACCCAATATGTAATCAATATAGTCTTCAACAATGTCATGTATCTTATCATAAAATATGATGGTCAAGGCTCTTTAGTATGTGGCCCCATCATTATTGAGACCAAATGGCATAATCAAATAATAAAACATTCCTCATGGAGTGGTTAACATTGCCTTGCATTGGCCTTTAGCATAATCTAGATTTGGTTGTATCCTAAAAATCCATTTATAAGTGAAATCATTTCATACCCCATTTTGGAGTCAACTATCATGTCAATATTTGGTAGAGGAAAGTAATTTTTGGGTTAGGCCTTGATATCTCTAAAATTAGTATAAATTTTTATTCCTTTTGGCTTCTTACTAACAAGCACACCATTCGAGATCCACTTTGAATAGTCAATCAATCAGATGAATCTCACTTGCAAGAGTTTTTCCAACTCTTTCTTTATTAATATATCAATATGAGGATGCATCTTGCATTATTTCTATTTAATATGCTTGAAATTAGTATGTAAAACAAAGTGTTGTACAACCAAAGTAATGTTCAAACCTAGCATATCTAAATAGTCCCAAGCAAAGATGTTAACAAATTCCCTAAAAGTGTTGTAAATATTTCAAGTTCCTCTAGTGAGGAACACACCTACTTTGTTCCATTTTAGGTTGTCAAGAGTCCTAATGCTGAATTTCATAATGTCTTCTATGAGGAGAGTCAAGCCATCTTCTATAATGGTTGGAAATGATTTGAATTAGCCTGCAACTATAGATTCTTTTGTTTGGACTAGTTCTTTAAGCTCTCCTAAATAAGATGAATCAGAATCTCTCAATGGTAGGGATGGCCATTTTATAAATACTATTATAAATTCTTGGGTAATTCAATCAAAGGCATGTTGTTCTAAAGAATTGAACTTAGACCCAAAATCAAGTTCATCATTGGTAGTATCTTGAACTTCATTCAAAGAAAGATGAACACCCCCATCAAATGGTACCTGAAATAGGTTTGCACTAGAATACTATCCTTTCTCTTTCCTTTTATTGTGGTCCAAAAACACCTCAAAAAGGTTTTCACTTTGGGACCTCAATGTTTTAATATTTTGTTTATGGTAAGGGTGTTCACCCATTCTCCAAAATAGGTTGAAAGATTTAGTTTGATAAAGAACCCTTGTTTCTGATATCCTAATGAAACATTGTCTCTCAAGCCTAGAAAATTGCAAAAGGCCTCATTATTCTCAAACTCATCTATAAGAACTATGGATTCTTCTTGGTCCCAGGATATAAGTTGAGGGTGATATAGAGGAAGAAAGGTATGTATGTTTACTAGGGTAATGGTATAAATGGCATGGGTATCAAATAGATTGGTATTGATAAGGTCTTCATAAATGTTGTGATCAAACTCTACTTCACTATTAGCATTATTGTCACTAGATGGTGTTGGAACATAAATAAGATATTTGGGGTCACCCCCAAGTGGTTTAAATCTAGGACCATAAGTTCATTTGTACTAAGTTATATAAATTGGATCTAGAGTACCCTACTAATTTGTCCCAATTCCTCCTCCTTCATATTCTTGGTTCTCTATGATCCTATTAAGAATAATATATTTGGCATTTTTATAACAATCAACTAGTTTTCCATTATACAACTACAATTCATCATTAGCAATTGGGTCCTCTTCTTGACTAGTGACTAGTGTGAAAATGATAAGAGATGGACTATGAAGCTTTCCCTTTCCTTTTCAATTCCATTCCATGTAAGGTGGTTTAGATTTAGGTCTTCCATATGACTTGGGGTTCTGTGGAAGTTTGCCATGTGAAACGTTTCATGGGTCAAATAGTCTCCTAGGCCATTGGTTGAGATGGTAAAATGATTAGACATTTTTAGAGGTGACAAATGAAAGGATGAATCAAGATTATTTAGGTCTACACAATTGTCTTCTAAAAATTCAACAAGTATTTCTTTATCTTTAACTTTTTTGGGAATTAGATATAGGCCAAAGTAGTAGTTATAACTTTCATACTTTGCCTCTAAATTTTTGCAATGTTCATAGGGATTCAAATCTCCATTGATAGTGACCTCCATGCCTGAGTGAGAGAACTTGAGACACTGGTGCAATGTTGAAGGGACTGCATGTATTTCATGTATCCAAGGTCTACCCAAAATCAAATTGTAAGATAGGTCAAGGTCTAACATGTGACAAAGTATATCATAAGTTAAGTGCCCAATGATAATTGGCAAGCTTATTGTTCCCTTTGATTCATGTTCTTCCTTATCATAGGCCTTGATAGTAATTATTTCTAGTTGTAGATTAGTTGTTGTATATTTGAGATGCTTGATGAGCTTCAAATACATAATATTCAAGCCTGATTCATTGTCTATGAGGACATGTTTGACTTTGTCCCATAGGATGATAACTTTAATGTACAGGGGATTATTATGGAGAGGGACAAGGAATGACATATCACATTGGTCAAAGGTCAACTATTGGCCTAGGTATAGATGTCCAATCAAAGCTTGGAACTTGCCTAGGATTATGTCATTGGGAACTTGGGATTGGCCTAGGAGTTATGTTAAGATTTTCTTGTGGATAATAAGCATACATAATAAATCTAGAATGGATATTTATGTGGGCATCTTCTATAATTATTTCATAATGTTGTATGGCTTTTCCTTAACAATGGTAGATGTCTTATTCTTATCTAGAATAGTGGGTTGGATTGGTTTTTTGGCAAGGGATTATGGGCCTAGAATGGTAATCATTAATTACTAAGTTGTGATTGCATAATCAGGATTAGATATAGGACCATAGCTACTAAAAAATGATGATGGAAATGGGATAGATAAGATAAGTCTTGATTATCGGTGCACTTGGTTGTGGTCATGGGGTAATAATGAGTTATTGGTATAAGGTCCCAAAATATTAATCCTTGGTTGTTGTTGTGATTATTTATGGTCCTCGGTTAAGGAAGGATTACTATCATAAATGGTTTGATTGGAATTATTTAACAATGGTCCTTGTCTGTTAACACTTGGCTTAGGATTAATGGTGATGTTTGAAATGAAAACTCATACAATATGACCTACAACCTTGGTGTAGTCATGTACAACTACATAGAAACTTTATTGGTTATTGGAATCATTTTGGCCTTGGTTCTTCCTATTCGTTTGACATTATTATTGTTGTTGATGATATTGTTGTTATTGTCATGGTTGTTAATACTATTATTTTTGTTGTTTTATGCTTTGTTATTGTTATTGGTTGTTGTTATTGTTATCACTTATATTTTCACCCTTTGAGGAGATGCAAATCTCTCTTCATCTAAGTGGCACAATGGAATCACATCTAGGCTTGTGGGAAACCTAACGAATGAGGTGAATCTCTAAATAGGGCTAGCATCTTTGATATACCACTTTAGATTGTAATTAATACTAAACTTGGGGAGTCAAAAGAGGGAGAGATATAACTAAAATAAAAATAATCTAAGGGAGATGATACACCAAATAACATGATGACATCTAACCATATGCATGTTACACTTGAAATCAAAGGATAAACTGAACATACTCTTCTCCAATCTTCATCTTCTAACATTAATGTTATATTGTGAGGTTATGGATGACGGTGCAAAGCTAAGAGGACTAGATAAGAGGCCTATGAGGGAACTAATGAATGGGATAACTCACTAAATCTTAGACATTTTATAGAGTACTTCACATGCCCTATAAGAAGAAGCTTTCCAATTGCAAATAGATGATAAAATGAAATAACATACTAAGGAATTCATATGTTTCACTATGTTTTAAGCTTATTTTACATTCAAAGGGAGAGAGAAATAGAAAAGAGAGAGAGTTAGGTATAAGTGATTAAAACTTGGATAATTAAAAACTATTTTAGACTTTGTATATTCCCCTCTTTGGCTATGGAGGAAGATACATGTAGATTAAAAAAACACTACACAAAATAGTTATTAATGGAGATATGTACAGATAGCCAAGCTACGTGATTATTTTAGGAAGCATGAAACTTCCTTGGGATGATAGTTTGTTATTTTATAACAAACTTAAAATAAACGCAAGTAAGGAGAGAAATTTAGAGTTATGTTTATCATGTTGTAGCTCTGAGTATAGCAGAAGATAATACAGTACAGGCTGATAAGTTAGGTCTATGTTTTAGGAAGGTTGTTAGGCCATTTTTAGGTTGCTAATTCAAAAAAATAGTAAGTAATGTCAATTAAAGGATAGATGTTAGTTGCAGTCATCAATATCGATTGGGGTCATCGATGTCGATTTGGGGTCACTGATATCAGTTGGGGTAGTAGTATTGGAATGAGTTAGAGAAGGCTTTTTTAGGAGGGAGAATGGGAGTATGGTCAAGTTGTGAGGTTGGGAAGAGTCATAAAGAAGTGGATAAGACTTAGGTGAGTCTAGATAGAGGGTAGGTATGTTGGGTCAAAGAGAAGTGGGTGGGGAGCTTTAAAACTACTCCATAGAAGGACTCAGGATTCATGAAATAATAAATAGTATTATGTAAAGAAATTATGAATTTACTATTTAAAGAATTACAAAACACTAAAATATACTTAGCTGGTGAAATGGGTGCATTGTGACTATCAGATAGATGACTTCAATGAGGCTTGGTGAGCTAATAGGTGAAAAAATAAGACAAGCATGTATTATTGGTCCTTAAGAGTTTAAGATTTGTTTAATGTATCAATTCTTGATCTAGATCAATTTATGTAGAGTAACGATAATCTTGAATGTCAAAAGTGAATGTAGGATGCTCTGATTGCTAAAATCCTATACGTGAATTATTGATTTTTGTGACCCAAATACCAACTTGGAATTTTATTTTAAGTAGCCACCATCGGTGATCCCATCGACATCGATCGAGGGTTGACTGACGTCGGTGGCATTGAAAAAGGTAAAAGGGCTATTTTTAGCCCATTTTTCTTTCCTTCTCTTTCTAATTATGGAATCTATTAGAAAATGATAAAAATATGAGGTTATGAAGAACATAGTTAGTTAAGAATTTATGTTAGGGGTGAGAACAAGTCATAGGTAGTTAGGATTAGGAGATTAAGTCCCAAGGTGACTTAGAGGGTAAGAATTATTCTTAGGACAAGGTGGCTAGGTGAGGCAACATAAGTGGGTTTTAATTAACTTAATTAAATATTTTAAGGTGAAAAGATGGGTTAAGAAGGTTAATTATTAAAAGGGGATTAAAGGGGGTTTTGACATAGGGAGTCATACAAATGTGTGACATAATCTTGGTGTCTACATTTGTCCCTTTTTATCTTGTAACCTGTATTGACAAGTTGTGAGATAAAAATAGGAGTTGGATGCACTAGGTATGGGATGAGATATTCCCCCCTCAAAATGGGAACCAATGGAGGAGAATCTGAAATTGGGTACTAGTTTGACAAGTAATTAATGGATGGGTAAATGTTGAGTGCGAATGTGGGAACATTATTGCTTGCATAGATACTACTAGTAGTTATAGTCAACATAATCAATAATGGGTAAAGGTGAGGAGGATTTGGATAGAAATAACTAGACCATAGCTTATTAGTGATAGTTTATGGGGTTAAAATGTTCAAAGTTGTAGCTCCAATGGTCTATGTGTTCTAAGTATCTGAGGTAGGAATTACTCTTGGAAAACAAAAATGGTTGTAAGTGATGTAACTAGCAAGGTCATGATCTGAAAACACTTGATATACATGTGTACATATAATATCCAACTATAGCATGGTAGCATAAGTGGACAAAACAATCAAGGTAAGGTTGTCTCAAAAAGGGTCATTGGTTGAGGAGATATTTGTAATCTTTGGTCAGAGTCATTGCAGGTGGAAATTTAAGTGATTTCCAAGGTTGGTTGTCATGGGTGGGGAGATATATGTGATCTCTAAGTTTTTGCATAAGGAGTCCATGTGAACCACTAAAGGTATATAATTAGGGTGATTTTGTAAAGGGTGGTGGTCAGGGTTGGAAACCCTAATTTTAAGGTGGCTAACATCAATTAGGTCATCAATGTTGATAGAAAATATTTTGACATCAGTCAGGTCACTGATATCAGTAGGAAATATGCCAACATTAACAGCTTAGGGTAGGACTACTAATGTTGGTGGGAAACCAAACCTAATAAAAAGGGGTTTTGTGGCCCACAAAAATTCATTTATGACAATATATTAGAGGAAACCAAAGCTCTTAGTGTTGTGCAGCTTAAAACATCTAGATCTTATCTTATTATGGTGAGGTAGTGAGAGGTGAGTGGTGGAGAAGAGTGTGTGAGAGTGAGGGTGTGATTTAGCACTTGGTGGGCCATAGTCTGATTAACAGAGCATTGGTGTGGATTGATATGGTAGAGGGACAAGGGGACCTAGATCGAGGCACTCCATTATAGGTCCTAGTCATTTTAGCCTAGAGGAGATAGAGAGATGAGGTAGGATCTTTTTGAGTTGCTTGAGTTGGTTTTTTTTTGTTTAATTTAGGTTTTGATCAAAATTTGTTAGTTAGGTTAATGTGAGTGTGTGGGGGGATAGAGGGTAATTAAAGGGGGAGTGAATGGGTTAAGGGTATGGTTACGTGGATTTTCAGTTGGGCTACCAACATCAGCCAACAACTAGTGCCAATGTTAGTCAATAATCAACACTGATGTCAGCATATAAGACTAATGTCAATTGAAATATACTTGATATCAGTCATTGGAAAACCCAAAGTGGTAATTTTAAGAATAATTAGGGCCAATTGTGCATCCCTATTTGAATTTGTATAGGTGCATTAATAGACAATCCTAATGGCTGAGCTAACCCCAAAAGACCCTATATCGAATGAGTGCTACCTACATAGCCCAAATTAGGGCCTCAAGCCAATGTAGTTATCCCAAAGGGAAGGGGAAAAAGGGGTTAGATATGGGTTAAAATTGTTAAGGCAAGTGGTTAGGAAAAAGTAGGTTGAAATAGGCCATGGGACCTAGGGTTTAAAATATAGGCTATTAAGCCTGGGGTATAAGATATAGGTTATGGGGCCTAGAGGTTGAGAATATGCTAGTTGGCATAGGGTTTAAAATATAGGCCATGGGGTCTATAGTTTAAGAATAGGCTAGTTGGCCTAAGTTTTAAGATAAAGGTCGTGGGGCTTAGAGTTTAAGTGGGTGAATGGGCTAGATAGTTAGGTGGGTAGACAGTTGAGCTAGCCTCAAAATACCCCATGTCAAATGAGTACTACCTATATATCCCAAATTAGGGCCTCAAGCCACTGTAGTTCTCCCAAAAGGAAGGTGATTAAAATAGGAGGTTTATAACTTAAGGTATGTGGCTTGATGGAGTGATTTTTTTTGTGTGGATATAGGATGGGCAAGAGTTGACATTATAAGATTAACTACCTACACTACTGACAAGGATGAGGAGAGATGTCACCACTGATGAATGGGAGTACATGGAAGTGGTAGGTTTAGGAGTGTGATGATATTTTATAATTGCATGAGATTTTAGCTTAATGGTAGCCTTGATAGAGAGGTGGGATCATACCACCAACACCTTCCATCTGCCTACCAGAGAGTTGACAGTGACAGAGGAGGATGTATACAAGATTTTACGACTACCACTCTAGGGTGAGAATCTATTTACATGTTCAAGGGAGGATCATGATATTCATATATCCACATTATTTGGGGAGCATGTCAGTGAGGTGACCTATCATTTGGTGAGCTTTACATCTGAGCCACTTTACACTACCAATGAGGAGTAGCATCACTTGATTATCCTGATGATGATAGGCATTATAGTGTATGAACTACCTAATTTGGATGGAGGGAGATTCCCAATTATGATGACCAAATTTTTGGCATAGATGTTTGAGCAGTAGACAGTCTTTGCATGGGGACCAACTTTTCTTGCATAGCTATACAAGGAGTTATGGGGTGTGAGGTTGCAATGGTGATGCAATCTTTGTGTTAGGAATTTACTTTATTGTTAGGCATATGAGCACATTATTATGACATGGCCACTGGGGATACCAATCATGATTTTAACTAGTTTTAGGGTTGGTTTCAAATGATAGAGAGATAACATGACACATACACAAGTAGATGGAAATATGCAAGATATTGATTATTATAGGTAGATGATGGATGGATTAATTCCATTAGATATTTTTTAGAGGCCTTAATTGACATATCTTGAATTTAGAGGATAGGCAAAGTATCTTATAGGCTTACAGAGTATGATATGGGTCAGGGGGAGGCAAGCCAGATAGTTGGAGATGATACTTGTGGTCAAGGTTAGGAGATAGTTTGGGTTATTATAAGACATACCTCCTACTTTTCCTTGATATAGGAGGTATGATATAGAGGCACCCCTTCCATTTCCCAAGGAGATAGATGGGTCAAATTTTTAGGAGCTACCAGCAGGCCTAGGTGTGATAGATCTGAGGTGTACAATGTCTTATCAAGCATGGTGGGTAGGGTTGTACCCTATGATTTTGAGGAGATAATGACCAAATTTGTAAGGAGTTAAGAGATAGAAGGATGTAGCTATGTAGGCACAAGATACAACATAGGCACAAGTTTTGGTCCTATAAGGATAGGTGATAACACTGTAGAATTAGTTGACTATAGCACAAGTATAGGTTTTGGTCCTATAGGGATAATTGATGACATTATAGGGATAGGTTACTACACTGATAGTAGAGAGATTGTTTGAGATCAGTAGGGTAGGCTACCCCCCTCCTCCACCACAAGGACCAGTATAGGATCCACTACAAGCATCACCATAAGGTCCTATCCACCATAGATTGTGCCACTAGCGAGGTACAACATGCTTTAGATGAGATTGCATACTATGAGAGATCCATCATGTAGTTCCCATAGATTCTAAGATATTTTGAGTTCTAAGAGTAGGAGAGATTGAAGAGATACACTATGACCTCTAGTTCATGTAGACATAGATGGGGAGAGGGTGGTGGTGATACTACCTTTTCTTGACCATGACCACAACCTTGAGTATCCTGAGGGCTAGATGTATTATGATTTTTGTTATATATATTCCCACCTATGAGCTGAAGTGGAGAGATATATGGTGAGAGAGAGATGATATTGATACAATTCATTGATGTATAGTCATATTATATATATATATATATGAGATTTTGGTATTATGAGATGTTATGATGATGTTATATTATGTATTATGTTTATATGATGGCATTTGTGGTTATGTTAGTGATAGTTAGTATGTTATGCTAGCATTTCCCATATTCATGATGGTACATGCATAGTTGAGCAGTTGGTTTCATTGTAGCATTTTTCCATACATGTGATGGTGTATGCTAAAAAAGAGTTATTTCATTTTATAGTTTCTCGATTTACTATTGTTTAGAGAAGCTATGTTGGTTGCATTTCACATGAGGTTGTATGAAATAAATTAGTTGGAAAATGGTTTATTAGTATTAGTAGAGTGTGATGATTGAATAATGTATTGTTAATACACCATGATGTTTGTTGATGTTGATTAGCATCATTGCTTGAAATAGAGATGTAAGTAATAGTATTTTTAAACACATAACTTTAAGATGTAATAATAGAGATTGGCAGTAGGCAAGAAGTTAAGTGAATATTATTTTGAAATGTCACCTTAAAAGAGAAATCAACATGTGATAGAAAAGAAAGGGGCGTGATGCTCTTGCATTGGTGAGGACCATAATGACCATATGAATAGGCATGGGAGTATGAGCCTTATTCATGCATTACAGTATTGACCATTTCTTTGGTAGATAAATGTCATGATCACCTTGTGTCAAGTGAGTTCAAATTCCCTTGATTATGAGGGAGTAAGAGGGGAAAAAGGTAAAAATAATTAGGGTGTTTGGGTAGCATAACCTTTTTAGAGGGGATGATATGCCCCTTCTGTAGGTGACTTGAGAGCTACCATAGGCAAGTCCATGACTAAAGTTTTTTGTTTTTTTTTTCTTGTGTAGGTTGTTCAATGTAGGAACCCTTCATTGGGATTTTATTGATGCCTTAAGGTCATGTGAAGTTGATCAATGCGAGAAGCTTCTAAGTCATTATTTTCTTGATAACAAAGCTTGGCTTAACCATCCTTCAAGGGAGTGGTCTAAGCTTTTTTTTTTTTTTTTACATACGAATTTAGTCATGGACAGGACTATAGAGGCTTAGATTTTTTCCTTTATTAGGGAAAAACCATAACACATGGAAGGTTAACTAAGTGTGCAGGATCAAGGGTTAAGAGGAAGGGAGGTGAATGTAATAGGGTTGCTCAAGGGATGAGCTCAAGTTAGACATGAAGTAAAACATCACTTGATTAACAAAAGAATGGTCATAGGTGCAAAGCATTTAAAGGCTTAGGTTCTAGCTTACCTTCGAGAGAAGATAAGTGATAAGTTCCTGAGCCATACTTGTGAGTTATGATGTAGGGTCCAATCCAATTAGGAGCAAACTTGCCCCATTTGCTTTTTTCCATGTTCATCACATGTGTATTTTCCTTTAAGACAAGATCTCTAATATTGAAATCTCCCTCATAGAGGTTTTTATTATAAGCATGTTTGATATGCTCTTGATAGATTTGGAAGTGATTGAGGGATGCTAAACAACATTCATCAAGTAGCTCAAATTGGGCCAAATGTTCTTGGTGAAAATCATTAATAAGTATTTTGTGTAGAGAGATGTGAAGAGAAGGAATCTGGACCTCAAGAGGTAAGACTATTTCCATCCAATAGACTAGTGAAAAAGGCATAGTACCCGTAGGTGTTCAAATGCTAATGTGGTAAGCCCATAAGGTGAAGGGAATGTGTGTATGCCAATCCCTACCAGCATCATTGACTATCTTCATGAGGATTTTGGTTAAGGTTTTGTTAGAATATTTTGCCTATCCATTTTCTTATGGATAGTATAGTGATGAGAAGCTTAATTTGGTGCCAAAAGCATCACAGAGTTTTTGGATAGTCTTATTCTTGAAATATTTGTTATTGTTCGTAATAATCTTATGGAGGACACCAAAATGGTAGATGATTTGATGGTTGATAAATTTGAAAATTTTGTCAACCTTAGTGGAGATGAGAGGAATAGCCTTGACCCACTTGGTGAAATATTCAGTAGTAGTAATGATAAAATGGTGCCAAAGATAGGAATGAGGGTTAATCTCACTGATTAGATCCAAACCCCATTATGAAAAGGGCCAAAAGTCTCTGGAGACTTGTAAGGCATGGATTGGAGTGTGAAGGAGGTTAGTATTATGTTGACATTTGACACAACACCAAATGTAATTTTGATAATCTTGGTTAAGTGTTAGCTAATTGTAGCCAAGCTGAAGGATGCATTTGGCAATTGAATTCCCATTGAAATGTCCACCATAAATCTTATCATGGACTTCCTTAATGGTGAAGGTTATTTTAGCATGAGTGAGGCATCTAAGGAGGAGACCATCAAAGCCTGATTTGTAGAAAATGCCCCCCAGCATAGTGTAACAAGTAGTACTTTTAATGAAATCACATCTCCCATTATTGGAAAGGTCTGATGGAATGATAGCATAAGTGACATGGTCAACAAGTTGTTTGTACCAGATGTCATGCAGATTAGAGTCAACATTTCCCATAAATAGGATGTTAGTTGACACATAGGAAGGTAATGTGAGGTGATGCATGGTGATGTATATTTTTAAAGAAGAGGGTGAGGATGGAATGTGTGAGGCAAGGGAAGCCATCATGTCGGCAAACTTATTTATAGATCAAGGAATAGTCACAAGAGGTAGTGGTTAAATAATTTGAACATCACATCTACATGATGTTTATATCATTATAGAATTTTATTTTTGCAGAGGTATGAACCATTTCCTGATTAATCACTAGCTAGAAATCACCAAAGATGTTGATTGATTTGATGCCCAAGAAAATGGTAGTTTGAAGCCCTAATACCAAAGCTTAATATTCAACCATATTGTTAGTACATTCAAAATCTAATTTAAATGATAGAGGCATAGGCTTGCCACCAAGAGGGATGAGGATGACCCCCAAACCCCAACCAAGTTGACATTTATTCCTGTTGAAGAACATCATTTGATAGGATATGTCATCGGTTGATAGCATTGTAATAGATTCATTGGGGATTCAAGGTTAGAAGGTTAGTTTTCAGGTAAAGAGGCATCAGCTAACTGGTTGGTAACTATTTGCCCCTTAATAGACTTTTTTTGGATGAATTCCAAGTAAAACCTAGCAAGGATCATGAGCCCACAAGCCATACATTGGTTTTGGTACGGCTTGAAATGCATATATTTAAGGGGGTCATTATGGGTGACAATGTAGGTTTTGTGAGATAAAAGGTAGTCATAGAGTTTGAAAGCTTCAAAGACCAATGCAAGGAAAAGCTTTTCGTTATGAGTATACCCAGTTTCATAATCAATAAGGGTTTGTCTTATGTAGTAAATAGCTTGCTCTCTATGTTGATTATTCTAATGTGCAATCATAACACCCAAGGAATGGTCTATTGTAGAAATGTAGAGGTATAAAGGTTGGTCCTCTTTAGGGGGAATAAGAACAAGTGGGGAAAGGAGATACCCTTTGAATTCATCAAAGGCTTTTTGACAATCCATGTTCCAATGGAAGGAGACATCCTTTTTAAGTAGATGATGAAAAGGTTGACATCGATCTAACAACTGAGAGATGAAATAGTAGATCAACTAAAATTTACCTTGTAAGCTATGGAGCTACCTGAGATTAGTGGGCAAAGGCATTTCTAGTATTTCTTGAACCTTAGCAGGGTTGATCGTGATACCACAGAGGGAGATAATGAAGCCTAAAAGCTTGCCTAAAAGGACCCCAAAGATGCATTTCTTTGGGTTTAGTCAAATGTTATATTAGAGGAGATGAGTTCATATGATTTTGAGAATTACCAAGTGATCCTGGCAATGTTTAGACTTTCCAAGTAAGTCATCCACATATTCTTCCATAATTTTGTGTAAGAGGTCATGAAAAATGTAAGTCATGGTGTGTTGGTAGGTAGCACTATCATTTTTAAGGTCAAAAGTTATGACTTGATAAAAGAAAGTTCCTCGTGGGGTGATGAAGGAGGTTTTGTGTTGATCTTTAAGAGCAATCAAGATTTAATTGTAGCCTGAGAACCCATCCATAAGAGATAACATTTCATGGCTAGCCATCAAGTCAACAAGTTGGTTGATGCTTGGTAAAGGGAAGTCATCCTTTAGACAAGAGAGGTTTAGATCACGGTAGTCGGTGCAGATGTAGATTACCTCTATCACTTTTGTGATAGGGATGATATTGGAAACCCATTGTGGATAGTCAATGGGTTGAATAAAATTAATATAGAGGAGGCATAGGAGCTCTTCTTTAACAAGGAGAGCAATATGAGGGTTCATCTTAAGAATTTTTTTCTTAACAAGCTTAGCATCGTGGTTGGTTATAATATTGTGGGTGATGATAGAGGGGTCAATTCCAAGTATGTCATGATAACACCAATCAAATGCTTTACTATGATCAGAGAGGAAAGTGGCATAATTGGTTTGTTCAAGGGAATTTAAATATTGGCCAATCTTGAGGATTCAAGTGTTATCTAGAGAGGGTAAATTAATCTCAATGGTTGATTCATTTAACATAGTTTGCATTTTATAAGGGAGTGATTATTAGATATAGGAATTATTTATACCCATGTAGGTGAGAATAGCAGTATCATCCTAACATTGGATAGTGTTAATAGTGGGAGAGTCTTCATCAATCATTTTAGGATGAACGAGAGGAAGGGACCTTATTTCCTCACCTAGATGATAGATTAAGAGTCCTAAATGAATGATGTTTATTGAAAAAAATTAGGAGGTATGGATACCTCTGATTCTATAGGTGATGGCAGGGGAAGAGGAGAGGATGGAGGAGAGAGTGGCTCCTCGATATGAGAGACCTTGGTGGGTTTTATTGGTTCACCAAAACCCACACCATACTACTTTTTGGCATCTTTAATGGTCATGTTGGTGGGGTATTCAATGGGTGTAGGAGTACCCTCCTCATAATGACCCAACCCAAATCCTTTCTAGGCACACCTATAAAGATAGGTGTGATAAAAACTAGGTTTGCCTAAGAAGGAGAAGTCATAGGTAAAAGGCTATGGTCAAGAGGAGGTATTTTTGATAGCAGTAGCCCAATCAATTTCCCCTATGTGATATTAGTTCATAGGTTAGGGGGACCATACAAGATGACCATCCCAATATGGGGATCATAATTGGGGTTTATGTGAAGTTTTCCATACTCTTGTGGAGTGTGGAACATGTCAAGTGTCAACAAGCAATATTCTCCAAGTGAAAGGCATTTGAAAGTGTCTTCGATGGGGTCCTTATTGAGAATTTGTGTCATTGGTATATGAATAAATAGGGTAGTTGAGATTATTGAGGCTTTAATGATAGAATGTGAAGAGGAAGATGTTTTTAATGGAATGAAGACATCATTAGGATAATAAGTCATGTTGCATGTTTTGAAAGGAGGTGGGTCGACTAGAATAACATGCACTTGCCCACCATGCTCAAATTTGACACGATGATGTAAATTCAAGGGTACACATACCATGGCACATATCTAAGGCCATCTAAGAAATATGTTATATTATAACACTCCTTTGATAACATATAAGAGTTCAAGGATTGTGTGAGGGCCCACATGGATATGCAAGATTACAGTACCCATAATAGTCGTTATAGTATCATTGAAGGAATGGAGTATCACATTGGACTGTTATATGTAATTATCAAGAAGTGATAGTTGCTTAGAGGCATGAGTGGATATAATATTAATACCATCACCTCCATTGATCATGACTCTCTTAACATGAGTTTGATCAATATATGTGATGATAAAAAGTGTAAGGTCCTGGTCTTTAGGGTGAAGAGTAAAAATTTCTAAATCACTGAAGGAGACTAAGGTAATAGTATTAAGAGAATATACCAAAGCTGCAAGAGGTTGAGGATCATCGATTTATACATCAACACCTTGTAAATCCTTGATCAAGTCTTAACAATGCTGGGATGAGTTTTGGATTAACTCATATAAAGACATCTTTATAGGGTTTTAGTGAAGTTATTACACCATTGAGTCTTGAAGGACTTGTGAAGATGTGGGTTGGGGGGCACCAAGAATAGAGATCTTGGGATTTGGTGGAGGAGTGTCTTTTGAGAATGGATGAGCCCAAGGGGTGGTAGCCTTTTCCTCACCTTTATCCTTTTGATTTTGAGACCATGTGGCCACATTAACTGTGTTGACCTAGAGCACAGGTAGAGAAGGTGGTGAAGGAGGCACAACCTCATCATTGGTCTTGGACTCAGGTGAGGTAATAGGTAGAGTTTAGGATGAAACTAGAAGAATAATTGTGAGGTTAGAAAGAGGCTCCTTAATGAAAATTTTTTTCATAGCAAAGTGATATTGGAGAATATTTGTGAGAGCTTTACATCTTTCTATATCATTCACAGGTGAGCGATGATATAAATAAACTTGTGTGTCATAGAACCAAGATGGTTTTGGTTTGAGAGGATGATAAGGCTTGATTGAAGGAAGGGTTATGGTGGAGGATTACAACAACTAGTGTAGGAGAGAGGCCTGAGATCCTACCAATGGCCTAGCACTTATTATTGTAATAGGGGTGGACACCTTCTTTGATTTAAGAGGTGTGGATATGATTCTGTGTGGCACCCTTTTGGGTAAAGGCATAGCCCCTAGTTTTTTTATACCTTTTTAGTCATAGGTGTCAAGGTGATGGATGTGTAAGGGCCACTAAGTGGTAGAGGCAAAAGAGGAGGCAGCATTGTATTTTGTTTTGCTTGGAAAGAGATAACTCCAACTAAAGTGGATGGATGGGATCTCAAGATTGAAGGCAAAGTTTAGGGTGGAGGAGTGGAATGATGAGGCCTAGGAAGCTTAAAATTATTCCTTGGTTTAGGCCATGGAGATTCAACTAATGGTTGAGGATTCAAATCTAACTTTACCTATGGATGAATTAGATTAGACACTAGGCAAACACCCAAATATTTAATTTGCTTCAATGTAGCAGATGCTCATGATGGTGATGGTTCTGATGTAGAGGGTCACACTTTTGATGATCTAAGCAAAGAAGTTCTATCTTTGTCAAAAAAATTGGGATAAATGGTAGTGAAAGGATTGGCAATAGAGGATAACATTTGTTGCATAGGATAGGGAGCTCTAAGTTAGTCCCAAAATATTGAGTGGTCTAGCTTCTTGGAGTCAAGAAAGTCTTGATTTCCTACCAACCATGAGAAGGGTTTAGATGATGTTATCATAAGCCTTAAAATTGTTTCTGTAGAAGAATTAGGTTATTGGGAAAGAGGGAAGGTGTTGGATTATACTATTTTGGGCTAAATATGAGTAAGAACCACAACTGGGTCTTCTTTAATTGAGGTAGGAAAAGAGGCATGGTCCTCCCCAAGTGGGGGAAGAACTGTCAAAGTTAGTTCTTCTAGTAGATAAATCATGGGTATGATTGCTTCTCCAACATGTGAATGAGGATCAGGCAAGGTGTGCTCTTTCATTGTCAAGAAAAGGGTTAAAATTGGTTTGATGGGTGCAAGCACAATAGGTCCCTCGATTAGTACAAGTATAGATAATGCAAACTCTTTTATATGTAAAAGAGGAGTGGATGGGGCACTATCCTCCATTGGTGGAGGAGAAGTAGGTAAACAAGGCTCTTAAAGAGGGTAGAGCATAGGAATGATGCTTCCCACAACATGTGGATGGGGAGTGGGTATGGCATGCTCTTCCAAAGGTAAGAGAATAGGAAACATTACAGGTTCCTCATGTGGTAAAAGGATAGCTAAAGGAGGCCCCTCCACACATGGGAGAGGGATGGGTGAAATAGGATCCTCTACTCATGGAAGAGGAATAGGTAAAATAGGCTCTTCCAGTTGTGGGAGAGGTTAGATCAAAGGTAAAGAGAAGACCATATTGACCATATGAATATCATGATCAGGTGATTTGTCGATCATAACCTGAACATTTGTTTGATTGAGTAAATGGTTAGGAAAAGGTTGTTTGAACACATCCATGCTTTGTTTAGTATGCACATTAGGGTTATCCAAGATAAGCTATCCTTTATCAAGCATATCTTGAACAATGTTTTTGAATGTTTAACAGTTATTAGAATTGTGGCCTTTAACTTGATGATAGCCACAAAACTCATCCTCCTTGTACCAAATTGGGATAGGATGGGAGGGATCAAATTGTATCGGAGGTCTAATTTAGGGAAGGGTAATAACTCCTTATTTTAATAGTTTATCCAAAATTAAAGTGAATGACTTTCTAATAAGAGTGTATTGTCTTTGTTCATACTATTGTTGGAACTTTTTGGTCAAATTTTGTGAGGTGGATGGCCTAGACTGGTTGACTGTGGTAAAAGAAGTTGATTTAATCACCATGCCATTGGTAGAGCCTTTTTAATTTTGATTGGAAGAAGAGGGTTTAGAGGAAGATTCGTGAGATTTGGAGTTAGTATTTTTATTATGTAACTTAACCCTATCTTCATCTATAGCCTAAATCTCTAAATTTCATGCCATTGTAAAAGCTTCATCAAATGTGTAGAAATTTTGGATGTGGAGGGTATAAGAGATGTGTTTGGCACATGTTCTTGAGAAAAACTTAATAAGCTCATGTTGAGGTAAATAAAATGAGAGCTGATTGTTTAAACCTCATTAATGAGTGACAAAGTCAATGAAAGACTCATCGTCAAACTATCAATGAAATAAAGGTCCATAATAGAGACCTTTTTAGAAATATTGATAGAGAAGTGGTCCAAGAATAGTTGAGCAAGTTGGGTAAACAATAAAAGGGAGTGTTACGTTATGGAACTATACCAATCTAAGGTAGCACCTGAAAGAGACATAGGGAAAGTGTGAAGCAATAATGCATTGTCATGCTTGATTAGGTAACAAACATGTCAAAATGCTCATAAGTGTTATTGTGGGTCCTCTTTACTCTAAAAACAAGAAAATTTAGGGAGCTCCCACTGACTCGAGTAGGGGTGAATAATTAAAAAAGTATGGATGGATTCATTACATATTTGATCATAAGATAGAACATTCTTTGAATCCAACACAAATGTTTCTAGGTTAAACATCTTATCCATCAACATCTTAATGAGATCAGGAGAAGGATTGGTGTGAGAAGCACCCCCTAATTTTTAGGGTACTTGAAGGGATCTAGATGTAGGATATGACACACCTTGTTGTGGTAGTGTAGATACAACATACTGGTAATAAGTCATGGGCTGAGGGGCAGAAATGAAAGAGGTTTGTCTTATGGAGTTAGAGACAATGCCTTGGCTAGGTGCCATCACCAGAGGCTGGATTGTTGGCACAGCTACATGGGTTAAAAGGTGAGTTGTAACTCTTTTAATTATGGGTGAAAGAGTTGGTGGGATGGGCACTACCAAGTTTTGAAATGTTGTTTAACTTGGTTAGGCAGTTATGGCTATGAGGCTAAGGGAACTACTACAAAATTTGGGTTAAGAAGATGAGACTAAGTAGTTAGGGTGGTTAAATTTTGAGAAAATTTTGATGGTTGGGTCACTTGTTGAAGCAGTGGTCTGGGTGACCATAGAGGGAATGGTGGAAACCATCAAGACTATAGCTATTTCCATCAAGAAAGTTGGCATGTCATAAAGGGGATCTCCCACAATGTTATGGGTTTGGCTCATGGTGAGATAATGCTGAAGGGATATAATGTTATGATCAAGAAATCTCATGAAGTCAAGATCTTCTTTAGGTATAAGGAGGATCTGGTTAGAATTAGTAGTCATAGGGGTATTCTCTGTAGCTAAACTATACTTCATGACAGAATCAGAAAGGAGAGGGGAAGGTGGGAATGGTTGTTAGCTTGCATAATCAACAATAATTTTGGCTTGGATACATGTCAAGACCATATAAAAGAGATAAAGGTAGGCCTTAGACTTTGTATTAGTGAGAGTGCATCAAAAAACCTAGTTTCAGTGTAGGTAGGTAGGTAATTTTAGCTTGTTATTTTAGGTAGGCTAAAAATTATAAAAACACACAGTCACTGATATTGATTATCTAATCAATGCCAGTAGGTAAAAGGGTCACTGATGTTGGTAGTCTTACTGATGTCAGTTATTGTGGAATTTAGAAAGGCAAAAAATCCAAGGTTTGGTAACCCAAGGGTGAAATCTAGGTAAAAAAAAGATACAATAGGTCTATGATAGGATAAAGGACACAAAAAACTTGAAACCAAAGGTTAATAGAATCTGAGAGGTAGAAATGCCTAGATTCTATAAATTAATAAAGGAAACATCCTCACAAACTCAAAAATTCAAAAGACAAAAGGAATCAAAAAAGGAACATGCAGCCACTAAACATTAACTCCTAGGAATTAATTTTAGTCCCTTGATGGCTTATGCCTTAGAAAGTGTGAGAGTAAGATTGGTTTATGAAATAGGTACTAGATGAGCAGTTTAAGGATGGTTCTAGGTTAGTTTTGGTACCTAATGGAAATATGTATTAGACTGGGTATATGGCTTATTATAGGGGTTTTCTCCCCATACTTCACAGTCTCAAAGCTGAGTTGAGCCACTTAGCCAGAATATACCTCTTATCTAGAGTTTATACTCTATTAGAGAATAGAGTGGGTCCTCCCCTTGGTGGTGAAATCCAAGTGGGATCACCAGGTAGGGTAAGGTGATCCACTGGATGATGAAATCCTATTGGGCCTCATCTCAATAGAGTTTAGATGTTTAATTTTATGAGAGTGATTTGGTTGTGTAACATTTGTGTTCTAAGATTTATTCATGATGCTTTATTTAATTAGGTCAGCTAAATGGCGCAAGCAAAACAATGAAATGTAGTGAGTTTTAAACCCAAATCAGAAATGTTTAAATTTAGATGATAACAATGGTGAATAGGAGAAGAGGATGAATTTCACTATCTTAATGCTCAAAAGAGGCAAACAAAAGAAGGTATTCTTTTCAGCTTATAGGAAAATAATGAATTTCTTTTAGAGGCAAAAGAAGAGGAGAATGATAGGGAAGAAAAAATTTAGTTCTTTCCTTAAACAGAAAATAAAAAGTTCAAAATTTAATTTTTTATAAAGACAAAGAGAGAAAGTGCAAGGAATGAAATTTCACTATGGTGCACCTATATGAATAGCTAGACAAGTAAAAAACCTAGGAAAACTCTAGGGTCCCATTCGGCATGATAGAATGTTTCACTATGTTTTAATCTTATTGTACATTCAAAGAGAAAGAGAAATAGAAAAGAGAGAGAGTTAGGGATAAGTGATTAAAACTCGAATAAGTGTGTATCATTCTAGACTTTGTAGATTCCCTTCTTTGGCTATGGAGGAAGACACCTATAAATAAGAAAACAATACACAAAATAGTTATTAGTGGATATATGTGTGGACTACCAAGATATGGACTTATTCTGGGAAGCATGAAACTTCCTTGGGATGATAGTCCACTATTTTATAAAAAAATTTAAAATAAATTCAAGTAAAGAGAGAGAGAAAGAGAGAGATTTAGAGTTTTTTTTCCTATGTTGTAGGTCTAAGTGTAGAAGAAGATAATACAGTGCAGGTTGATAAGCCATGTCTATGTTTTAGGAAGGTTGTTAGGTGATTTTGAGGTTACTAGTTTAGAAACACAGTAACTAACATCTTTTAAAGGACCAATGTCAATTGTGGTCATTGCTATCAATTAGGATCGTCAATGTCAGTTGGGGAAGTAGTATTGAAATGAGTTAAAGAAGGAATTTTTGAGAGGAAGAAAAGGATTATGGTCAGGTTTTGAGGTTGGGAAGAGTTGTAAGGATGTGGATAAGACTCAGGTGAGTCTAGATAGAGGGTTTGTATGTTGGGGTAGAGAGAAGTGGGTGGGGAGATTTATAACTCCTCTATAGAGGGAGTCAAGATTCATGAAACAATAAATAGTATAATGTAAATAAATTATGAATTTATTGTTTAAAGACTTACAAAACACTAAAATATAATTAGCTAGTGAAATGGGTGAATTGTGACTACCAGATAGATGACTCTAATGAGGCTTGGTGAACTGATAGGTGAACAAACAAGACAAGCATGTGATGTTGGTCCTCAAGAGTTCAAGCTCTATGTAGTGTATCAATTCTAGATCTAGATCAACTTGTGTAGAGTAATGATAAGCTTGGATTTTGAAATTGAATGTATGATGCTCTAATTTCCAAAATCATGTGCATGAATTATTAATTTTTTTGACCCGAATATCAACTTGGAATTTTGCTTAAGTAGCTGACGTCGGCCAAAGGTTGACCAATGTCAGTGGCATAAGAATAGGTAAAAGGGATATTTTTAGTCCATTTTATATTCCTTATCTTTTTAAGTGTGGTGTTCATTATAAAATGGTAAAAATGTGAGGCTATGAAGAATGTAGTTAGTTAGGAAATTATGTTAGGGGTGAGAACAAGTCATAGGTAGTTAGGATCAGGAGACTAAGTCCCAAGGTGACTTAGAGGGTAAGAATTAGTCTTAGGATGAGGTGGTTAGGTGAGGTGGGATAAGTGGGTTTTAATTAACTTAATTAAATATTTTAAGGTGAAAACATGAGTTAGGAAGGTTAATTATTAAAAGGGGATCAAGGGGGGTTTCGACACAGGGAGTCATGCAAGTGTGTGATGTAATTCTGGTGTCTACACCATAGTATTCACTTATAAAAAATCAAACATTACAAATTAACACATTAATAATAGTCATGGAGGAGGTAAAGATCAATAGTCTCTTTTATCAAAAGGTTTACATTTGAGCAGGGCTTCACTATACTCAGGTAGAGCATCAAATATAATGGCCAAAATGGCTACTTCTTATAGAACTTTAGAGAGGGAGAAGGAGATTGAATTCCAAGGGTCACAAGGACACTTGTCAAGATGACCCAAGGAGTTACTTTTTCATGGGAAGAGGATATGGGATGAAACATGCAAGTTTAATAATTACAAATGTTAATCCAAGTCATAAACCTCATGAAAAGTAGCATGAAACTCCTCATTCTGGCTCAAAAAAACTACCTTCATGATTATCCCTATTTAAATGACTTATAACTCATTGTGATTATATCTTATTATTTTAATTAAGTTTAATGGCATCATAAATTCTTCTCCATTCATTATTTGTAGGCCTGGTCATCTGAAATCACCTAGAGAGAAGCAATCATCATCTATTGTCAAGAAAATTGCTCTTCCACACACCCTACACACTTGTCATCAAATTTAGATTAATTTTATCATTAAAATATGTGTTATGAAGTTAATTAAACCTTTAAATACCCTCCATGGCCTTATAATCACCAAAGACACCTTAAAAATCCATTCACTTGAAATTTTCACACTTCTCCCTAACTTGGCCAATATGCCAGTTTTAACTGACTAAAATGAGAGCTATTATTTTAACCCTTAGGATTTTTTATGAAGAATTAAATGAATATTTTTAGTTATTAAAATTATATATCTTCCCCTCAAATTTGGTTTCATGTTCAAACTCCTCATGTATCCTGTACAACATAAAAAATGGTCAAAAAAAGCCTATTTTTAACCCCATTCGTATAAGTTTGTATGGCTAGTTAGCATGTGATGGAGATTTAGTGAGTCCTCTTCAAGTTCCAATATGTTTCATGTGAAAAAATTTCAATTATATCAGCTTTCTAATTCCATTTCCATCATCAGGTCTTTGCAAGGGTTTAACAAGGGTTTTAGGCCTACTTGCCCTCTTAAGCTTTGTTCATAAAATTATGACATCCAAGTTTCAAAAAAATTGCATAAAATTATTTTTATTTACCCTAATTAATATCCCTTAACTTCCCATATTCCCATGCAAGGCATCATGAAAGATATGAGTGTTGAAACTTGACCTATCGAGCTCTTTTTCCTCTTTCCTATAAGTTTTGAGTTGTCTTTTGGCTCAAAAATGGACTTATTGTGTTTTGTATAAAAATAAAAATCTCAGACACCTTTTTAATGACCCTAAAAACATGATCCAATCCATTTTTATGCCTTCTTTATGTTAAAATTGAAGACAATTCCTTGTTTGGGCATTAGGCTTAGTCGTGTCTAATAGGGTTGAGTTATCTTCGAAGCTCAAAATGGCCTTTTGATGGTTCCCCTATATATAAATATCTAAAACACATAAAAATCCATCCCAATAAATTATATAACAATTTTAAATTCATGTCTATAGACAAAAGTAACATTGGTCACTTATTTGGACTTTAGGCCTAAACATGCCTAATAGGGTTGACTGCAACCTTGACCATCTAGACAATCTTGCTTGGTTCCCTTCCTTTGTTCTTGATCTACCATGTTACTCTTGATTTTTTCCAACTCTTCATACCTTCTTTAATTGTTTACCCAAATCATGGTTCATATCGTTTGTCCTATTCCTCAAGACTGCATACTTATGCTCCTAGGGAAGTGCCCTTTATCTAATACAAAATAGAGGGCACTTCCCCTATTTACTCAGACTAGTTGAATGTTGTATAATATTATCCAATTGTTAAGGATGTTACACTAAATATTTTACTCCTTTATCAGGTCTCTATATCCCCAAACCTCCTCAATTTCTAAAGCAAACTTTTAGGAGACAGACTGTATGCAGGGTTTCAACTGTGATTCTATGATGCATGGTCAAGGTTGTTCCTTTTCTTGATTTTATTTCTATAAGGACATAATTAGGTCATTTATATAATATTAAGGTATCAAGTTCTGATCCATCATGTTAAACTTCCATTATCCCTACCTATAATTTGAATTTACCAAATTATGTTTTCCCTTAGAGGACTAAGAAACCTTGCTCCTTCAACCCTATAGGTGTATATTGTCTCATTTGGACCCTAGAAATATTCTTAGGACTCTCTTTAAGTTTTAAAAACCTATTATATATGGTTTATACCTATTTTATTCATATTTATGTCTTATTTACACTAATAACACCTCCTCTCTCCTTACTACCGGTTGATTGAGATAACACAATCAACTATGTTTTGGAGAAAAAGGGGAGTTTTCTAGTACACATCTCCAAAAAAGTGATAAATTTTAGTGTATAAACCTATGTATTCCAATCCATATCATGGAAACTACCTTCATGTTCTAAACCACAACAGTTAGCTGATTGTGTTTTTTGCCTTCTAAACCCTACTTGAATGTGTCATTGTCCAATTTAACCCTGTAGATGATGCATAGGAATAATTCATATTATATAAATTCATGTATACATGTTTGAGAATCATGTCTTCCCTTTGGGTGACCTCATATCCTCACTTATGACCTTTTTATCATCTAATTACGTGTTACACAGTCATTCCTAATGGTTGTAGGTGTGTGTTAGGGTCTTAAGAGGTCTCAGTAAGTTTGTATTACATTGATAAGGGTTATTGGATATCATGGGTTTTTTAAAGTTTTTAATGGATTTTATTTACCATTTCAACCCCTTATTATCCTTTGAGCTCACCAAACTGAGCTTTCCCTGTGAGGACTGAGATACTCTGCCTAAATAACCCCTAAATTTTGCATGTAGGTAGTAATGTCCTTATTCATTAGGTCATGATGTTTTTAGACCTTATTAACTCCTCTCTAAGGTCATAATATGTATTTTTTATCATTCATTTAGACCTAGAGTCCTAAGAACACCAATTAGACATTAAAAACAAAGTCATTGTTGTGTATTAGGATACCCTACCTATAGGACCTATTGTAGGTCCTTATAGCTATGAATGAGGTGATTTTAATGTAAACGTACCTTATTGAGTTATCCTTGAGGTTAAACAACATTTACATCACCTTAAAATTCACTTTATATTGGATAAACATCATCAAACACATGCATAGGCCACTTGTTTCCTCACTTTACCTATTTGACCCTATAGGCATCAATCTTCATGCCTAAGAGGTACCTGTAGGTAGTCATGGGGGTGCATAAGACCTTATATTTACCCTTTCCTGATAAATTTTATTTCATTTGACTTCATTACATCATCTTAGCCAACGTAATCATGAAGGTTTGTCCATTTTTTGCTTCTTAGGTGGTGAAAGGTCATTTGCATCT
The DNA here is from genome assembly GCA_037957365.1 of Torreya grandis. Taxonomy (NCBI): domain Eukaryota; kingdom Viridiplantae; phylum Streptophyta; class Pinopsida; order Cupressales; family Taxaceae; genus Torreya; species Torreya grandis. Next base: position 1,275,474 of record JARHVA010001141.1, on the reverse strand, counting down.
TTAGGCCTGTAGATGTTACTAAAACATTTCAATGTATTTTAGAGCATGTTTGAGGCCTTAAAAAACCTATCTCCCTCTACTCTTTGACCTCCATTCTTTATATGTACCTAGTCTATACTAGAGGAAATCAATTCCAATCATTTAAATGCTTTGTAACATATTTGAAACATGTTGTAAACAGGTTATGAAAACCCCTTAGACCCCTATTTTGGCCTTTTTGGGAATGTGGGCTTGAAATCATTCTCCTCCTACTAGATGGCACCTTTCAAATTTTCCAAGAAATCTAACCTTTAAATAGATCATGCTAGGATTCCCTCAACACACTATGACTTTAGTGATATTCCCATTACTTGTTCCAACACTTCATAAGGGGTCCCCTACTCTCTGCCAAGGTTTCCTATAGGTGGATATTTAGTTGCATGGAGGTAGATTGTGCTTAGGCAACGAAGATGATTTTCACTTTAAACAATCATGTACCCCTTTCCAATGTTTAAATTAACTCCTTTAAAATTGTGATAATTTTTAACAAGTCAAAACCTTATTTTAACATGACATTATTCCTCCCTAGCACCTGAATCAGTCATACCAATAGGAGACAGTGAGTGATTGAGTATGACTACCATAGTCTCTTCTCCTTGACAAATAAAGGTTTATATCTAATTTTCATGATATTAAAGTGTTTTAAAAATAATTATACTTACAAATCATCTCCATGAACATGATAAAGAGTTTCCACACATTGTCCAACATGGATACAAGTGAAATTAAGCAAGAAAATGGTTGTGATCTTGGTAAACCGTGAGTATTTGTATGTATGACTGAAAACCATGAAACACTGATTGGAGAATAATAATTAAAGGTGAAGGGGAAGTAAATAAAAATATTTTAAACATAATAATGATCTTAAAATAACTTATTGGAGCCATGAACCAACTTGAAACTCTTGAAAATGGTGGAAAATGCATGTCACTCTTAAAAGAATCCAGTCTATAAAAATGAGGTTATTAGTTCATCAAATCAACTTTAAACTTGAAAATAAGTATGTAAATAATTATATGAAATATTAAAAATCCTCTTTAACCAATATCAATAGCTAAGTTGTACAGAATTTCTCAAATTGAGGTAAAACCCATAGGGTACATAGATTAGTAGGCAGGTTTGAAAGGTTAACTTCATGAGGATGGTTCATGAAACACATGCCACCATTTTAAAAATTAATTATATTTAAATTAAGGTATATTATTGTAAAAAAACCTCAAAAAATCATTTTCCTTAAAACATCCTGAGTTGTTTATACCAAGCAAAAATTTGAAAGACACTTTTGCTTTCTAAGAAGGGTTAAAGAGAGATGAACAATTTTGAGCAAGAAATAACACTTCCAAATCAAACCAATAATTTAATTGAGCATTTGGAAACTTAAGAGGAACCACATAACCATTTTCCATGTGGCACAATTCCCAAAGAGATCATACAAGTGCCAAACTCTTCTTTTCTTTTAAGAAAACTACCTTTTCTTCTGTACTACCTACCATCTTTCAATTTTATCAATTACTTAAGACATATAGGGACAAATTGGGCATGACATAATATTTTTAAACTTTCACATTTCCCAAGATACTTTTATAAATCATTAAATGCACCTTTTTGATCCCTAAAATGACTAAAAAGGACTTGTTGGCTAATGAAATTTATTACCAAGGCTAATATATCATTGAATAATATTAAATGACCTATGAAACACCTTATGAAAAGATATTATACCCCAAAAAACACCCATAAAACCAATTTTTTACCTAGGGGTGCCCAATTTGACCTAAAAGTCAAAATTGGTTAACAAATTGGTGACTCATAGGGGTAGTATGCCTACTATACTAACTAAAATAGTATCCTCATCAGTTCATTGGGCTTATGAATCATCTAAAGTCTAATAAAAATAATGAAACCTTTGATCATTGACTTTGATCTTGACCAAGACAAGATAACTAATGACTACCTCAAACACACAAAGCAAAGGACATACACAACAAAGAAATCAAACACATGCACACATGTGCTCAAAGCACTTAGGGGAAATAGAGAAAAAACTATTATATATAAATAAAAACCAATCATACCTCCCTTTCCATGATTAAAGGGAAAGTTTCTTGAATCTCCTTTTGCATGGGATGGATGAGGGTGCTAAGCATGTTGCTCTTTCAATTAAACACTTGATGGACCAAACCCATCTATTCTTTGGCACTTCACTTGACTTGTTCTATACTAGATCATCTTCAAATATGTCTCCAATGTATACATTTTCCTCTTGACCTTGTACACATACTTCATGTTTCTACCCACTCTCTTTCTTATGATCAATTTTCATCTTCTTTTTAGGCATGGTCTCAAAAGCAATTATTTCTTATTCTTTGAAAGATTGATGCCAATAGAGGTTTGTCCTAACCTCCAAAGGTTGATGTGGATTTTGTTCTTTCTCACCTATGACATGTTGGGAAATGATATACTGCTCATTTATGGCATCTTGAATGATGTCATCTTTCTTACCATCAATTGTGACCAGCTCTAAAGGAGTTGTAGACCCCTTGAGAGATTCAAAATCTTTGCAAGTGTCCTCAAATATTTTCCACAAGTCATCATCTTTACTTTGATTATCATTATTAAGGGGAACAACAAGAAAGACTCCCTCATCTTCTTCTTTTAATTTCAATAGGACCTCTTCCAATATTTCTTCCTGGACACAAGGAGTGTATGTTTCACCATAAACCAAACAAGGAGATCCAACACAAGAGCTCACCTCTTTTTTATAACATAGGACCTCTTGAGGGTTTTAAAATTATACCTCAACTATCACAATCTAATATTTTTTATCAAGAGCTATAACACCTTCAATCTCCTTCTTAGTGATGCCAAGACTAGGCATCTTGAAATTTGGTAACCTGACCCAATAAGGCTACCAAGGAGTTACACTTTCTTCAAGTAAGAGTTTTGAATTTTCTTCAACCAATTAATTTTGTTTAGCTTCCCACACTATAGGTGTATCAATACAAAGGGTGGTTGGATGAATACAAAAGGAACTAGTTGGTGGAGGTGGAAAATAAGGCTCAAAATCAAATTAAGAATGCAAAGTTCAAAATTCTTTTGGGAGCTCTTAAAGAAGGGGAGGCAGACCTTGGGATAAAACAACTTTGATTTTCTTCCTTCAATTTGACAACCACTTCATTCACATTTGATTTAGCTTGAGGAATCTCTTGAGGAAGGGTGGATGGGGTGTGTTTAGGCATATGATTTTCTTTTGGGTTTAAACCTTAGATCACACCTTGATTTAGCAACCTCATATTTGACTCTAACTCCTCAATTTTCTTGGCTAGGTTTTCTTTGAAAATTTTCTATTGAAGTTCATAGGAATCATCATGAGCATGGGGAATACATGAGGGTTGACATGGGACACAAGAATTTTCTTGAGGAAAGGTAGGAGGAACTTTTAAAGGACCAACTTCATTCACCACTTCACACTCCTTATTAACCAAACTTCCATCCTCTTTCTTTCCCCATGACTTTACTATCTTATTCCAACTTAGGACATTAAGATTATGAGTCTCTTTTTGAGGAAGTTTGGGAGGGGTTTGTCTAAGATCAATATCCACACTCTTTGTCAAGACTTTTCGCCTCTTTCTTTCCCTATGACTCCACTATCTTGTTCCAACTTAGGACATTTAGATTATGAATCTCCTTTTGAGGTGATGGGGATGTAATTTGAAAGGGAAATTAGGGTTTGAACTCCACTTCTTTGGTTGCTAACATGGACTGCTGCAAATGCATATTAACCAACTCAATTTTCCTATCAAGATTAGCTTCAAACATAAGATTTATTCTTTCAACTTTCCCCTCCAACTGATTGGGAAAAGGATGACTTTAATATATTTGATTTGGCTGATGAGTAGGGGTCAAATATGGCTGATAGGAAACTTGGAAAAGTAAATATGAATTTTGATACACTTGGCAAGGTTTCCTCTCATGAGTTCTTAGCTTATCTTCCAAGGATGCCATCAAACCACTCATAGCTAGCATCTCATTTGTAAATCTTTGCCAATTAGCTCTTTCAATAGGTACCCATTCCCTTTTGACCAAATCTAAGGCTTTTCTCACCCTATGAATAAGATAACTAGGAATATCTAGACCACATCCCCTTTGAGTATAAAAATCCAACATATACCTTTCATAGATCAAGAGTGTCTTCTTGAAGGTGGAAATGGGTTGGCTTGAGGAGTGCCTATGTTGACTAGGAGCAAGACATGGAGAATGTTTATTGTAGAACTGATATACTTAAATCATGGGCTAACAAGGATCATGTTAGAGTTGATGAAATTCATATTAAGTATGGTAATAATCATGACAAGATTGATCAAGGACATTTTCATATTGATATGGAATGACACAAGCTTAAAAGGTCTCACCAATTTATAGAGAACAAAACTCAACACCAAAGTAAGCCATGAAACATCATTGAAAGGAATAAAACAAAGAAATACATTGCTAAAAATATTCAAAGGATAACCTAGGTTTTTGGACTAGTTGATATATCTTTGAAATCATCATTGATGCTTAAATAAATACCTCCAAAGGCTGATTATTGAGAGACAACACCAAAAATCTCTCAACTTCTTGGACCAAGAGTCTCACCGAGCATGCTCAAAACTATTGTCACTTATATTTTCACCCTTTTAGGAGATAAAAATCTTTCCTCATCCAAGTGGCACAATGTAATCACCTCTAGGCTTGTGGGTAGCCTAAGGAATGAGGTGAATCTCTAGATAGGGCTAGCTCCCTTGATGTACCACTTTGGATTGCAATTACTTCTAAACATGGGGGGTGAAAAGGGAGAGTGATAAGTAAAATACAACTAATATAATTGAGGTGATACACCAAATAACATGATGACATCTAACCATATGCATGTTACACTTAAAATCAAAGGACAAACTAAACATACACTTCTCCAATCTTCATCTTCTCACATCAATGTTACATTGTGAGATTATAGATGAAAGTGTAAAGATAGGAGGCATATATAAGAGGAATATTATGTAAATAATTCATATTATAACTCACTAAATCTTATACATTTCCTATAACACTTCACAGGCCCTGCAAGAAGAATCTTTCCAACTTCAAATAGATGATAGAATGAAATAACATGCTAAGGAATCCATAGTCTTCACTTATGAAAAATCAAACATTCCAAATTAACACACTAATAATATTAATTTATGAGGTAAATATCACTATTAATATTGATCAAAAGTTATACATTTGAGAAGAGCTTCACCATACTTAGGTGGAGCATCGAATATAATGGCCAAAATGGCTAGTTTTTATAAAACTTGAGAGAGAGAAAAGGACACATTTAAAGATGATATAAGGAGTTAATTTTGAATTTTAATATAATATTAGATGAACCATGAAATTTTATGAAGTAAAAATTTCAATCCAAGTCATAAACCTCATAAAAAGTGGAATGAAACTCCTCATTCTGGCTAAAAAAAATTGCCTTCATGATTAGGCCTATTTGAACATCTTATAACTGATTGGGGCCATGTCTGATGATTTGAAATAAGTTTAAGTACATAATAAATTAATTTCCATGTATTATTCATAGGCTCAATCATATAGAATCACTTAGAGAGGAGCAATCATCATCTACTATCAAGAAAACTACTCTTCCATGCACCCTACACACTTGTCATCAAATTTGGCTTTAGTTACTCATGAAAATATATGGGAGGAAGTTAATTACACCTATCAATACCCTCCATTTCCTTATAATCATCAAGGACACCTTAAAAACCCATTCACTTTAAATTTTCACACTTCTCCCTAGCTTGTCTAATATGTTAGTTTTGACTGGCTGAAATGAGAGTTATTATTTTAAACTTTAAGATTTTTTATGAAGAATTAAATTAATATTAGGAGTTATTAAAATTATATATATTCCCTTAAAATTTGTTTTCATGTTCAGATTCCTCTTTTCACCTACACAACATAAAAAATGATCAAAAATAGCCTATTTTTTACCCCATCTGTACAAGTTCGTATAGCTAGTTGGCATGTGAGGAAGATTGACTGAGTCCTCTAAAATTTTTAATATGTTTCATGAGAAAAATATTCCATTATATCATCTTTAAAACTCCATTTCCATCACCGAGTCTATGTAAGGGTATAACAAGGGTTTTTGGCCTATTTGCCCTCTTAATCTTCATTCATAAAAGTCTAACATCCAAGTTTCTAACCAATTCCACAAAATCATTGTTCAAGACCCTCCTGAATATCCCTTAACTTCTCAAATTCCCATTCAAGGCATCATGAAATATATAAGTGTTGAAACCTGACCTTCGAGCTCTTTTTCCTCTTTCATTCAAGTCTGAGTTATCTTTTGGCTCAAAAATGGACTTCTTGTATTTTGTCTAAAAATTAAAAGCTCATACACTTCTCTAGTGACCCTTTATACATGATCCAATCCATTTTTATGTCTACTTTATGTTAAAATTGAAGATGATTCCTTGTTTTGGCATTAGGCTTAGCCATGTCTAATAGGGTTGAGTGATCTTCAAAGCTCAAAATGGCCTTTTTATGGTTCCCCTATATAAAAATAGTTTAAAAAAATCAAAATCCATCCCAAAACATGATATAACAAGTTTAAATTCATGTCTAAGTCCAAAATTAGCATGGGTCTCTTATTTGGACTTTAGGCCTAAACATGCCTAGTAGGGTTGACTACAACCTTGACCATCTAGACAATATTTCTTGGTTCCATTCCTTTTTCATTTATATACCATGTTAATATTTATTTTTTCCAATTATTCATACCTTCCTAAAGTGTTTCCCCAACTCTTGATTCATTTATTTTGTCCTATTCCTCAAGACTGTATACTTATGCTCTTAGGGAAGTGCCCTCTATCTGAGACAAAATACAAGGCACTTACCTTATTTACTCAGACCAATTGAATGTTGTAAAATATTATCCAAGTTTTAATTATGATACACATAATATTTTACTCCTTTATCAGGTCTCTAAACCCCAAAACCTCCTCAATTTCCAAAGGAGACTTTTAGGAGACAGGCTGATGCATGATTTCAACTGTGATTCTATGATGTATGGTCAGGGTTATTCCTTAATTTATTTTCATTATATTAATACCTAATAAATTCATTTATATAATTACTAAGGTGTCAATTCCTTCTCTATAATGTTAAACATCTATTCTCCTTACCTATAATTTGAATTTATCGAACTGTGTTTTTCCTTAAAGGACTGAGAAACCCTACTCCTTCAACCCTGTAGATGTATATTGTCTAATTTAGACCCTATAAATATTATTAAAACTCCCTTGAAGTTTTTAAAACCTATTATATATGTTTTAAACCCATTTTCTTCATATTTATGTCCTATTTACACCAATAACACCTCCTTTATGCTTACTACTTGTTAACTGAGACAACATAGTCAACTATGTTTTGGAGAAAAAGGGGGGTTTTATATTACACATATAATCCAAAAAAAGTGATAAATTTTCCTTTATAAACCTCTTATATTCACAAATTTCATGTTTATGCCATTCCATATCATGTAAAATACCTTCATGTTCCAAACCACAATAGTCATTTGATTATGTTTTTTGCCCTCTAAACCCTACTTGAATGTGTCCTTGACTGATTTGACCCTATAAATGATGCATAGGAATAATTCATATTCCAAAAAATAAAGGATACATGTTTTAGAATCATTTATTCCCTTTGAGTGACCTCAAATCCTCACTTCAGACCTTTTTCTCATCTAGCTATCTGCTACATAGTCATCCCTAATGGTTGTAGGTGTGTGTTCGGGTCTTAAGAGGTCTCAGTAACTTTGTATTACATTTATAAGGGTTAGTGGATATCATCATGACTTTTATAAATGTGTTAATGGGTTTTATTTACCATTTTAACCCCTTATAAACCTTGTATCTCACCAAACTAAGCTTTCCCTATGAGGACTGAGACACTTTACCTAAATAACCCCTAAATTCTATATATAGGTGTCAATAACCATATTCATTATTTCATGATACTGGTAGACCTTATTAACCCCTATTTTAAGTCATAATATGTATGTTTTATCATTCATTTATCTATCAAGTCCTAAGAACACTAATTAGACATGGAAAACAAAGTCACTACTATCTATTGGGATACCCTACCTATAAGACCTATTATAGGTGCTTATAGCCATGAATGAGGTGATTTTGATGTAAAATTACCTTCCTAAGTTATCCTTAAGGTCAAACAACATTTACATCACCTTAAAATTCACTTTAGATGCACTAAATACCATCAAACACATGCATAAGTCACCTGTTTCCTCACGTTACCTGTCTGACCCTGTAGGTGTCAATCTCCATGCCTGAGAAGTACCTATAGGTAGTCATGGGGGTGCATAAGACCTTGTATTTACCCTTTCCTAATTAATTTTATTTCATTTGACTTCGTTACATCAACTTATCCAGTTTAATCATGAAGGTTTGTCCCTTTGTTGCTTCGTAGGTGGCAAAAGGTCATTTGCATCTTCAAGCTTGTAGATGTTACTAAAATATTTTAGTGTGTTTTATAGCATGTTTGAGGCCTTCAAAAACATATCTCCGTCTACTCTTTAACCTTCATTATTCTCATGGACCTAGTATATACTACATGAAATCAATTCTAATAATTCAAATTCTTTAGAACATCTTTGAAACATGTTGTAAAAAGGTTATGAAAACCCCTTATACCCTTGTTTTGGCCTTTTGGGGACTGTGGGCCTGAAATCATTCTCCTCTTGCTAGATGGTACCTTTCAACGTTGCCAAGCAATATACCCTTTCAATAAATCTTGATAAGATCCCCTCAACACACTATGACTTTAGTGATAGTCCCATTACTTGTTCCAACACTTCACAAGGGGTCCCCTACTCTCTACCAAGGTTTCCTGTAGGTGGAGATTTAGTTGTATAGAGGCAGATTGTGTTTAGGTAACGAAGATGATTTTCACTTTCAACAATCATGTAGCCATTTAAAATGTTTAAATAAAATCCTTTCAACTTATGAGTATTTGGAACAAGTCAAAACCTTATTTTAACATGACATTCTTCCTCCCTAACACCTGAATCAGTCATACCAATAACAAATAGTGAGTGATTGAGTATGATTGCCACAATCTCTTCTCCTTGACAAATGAAGGTTTATATATGATTTTCCTAATGTTAAAGTTTTTTAAACATCATTATACTTCCAAATAATCTCAATGAACATGCCAAATAGGTTTCACACATGCTCCAACATAGATACAAGTGAAATTAAGTAAGAAAAAGGTTGTGAGCTTGGCACACTATGAGTATGTGTATGTATGACTGCAAACCATAAAACATTGTTTCAATAAAAAGGATTAAATATCAATTTTAAGTTATTAAAACATATTTTAAACATAATAATTATTTTAACACAACTTATTAGATCAATGAACCAGCTTGAAACTCTTGAAAATGGTGGAAAATGCTTGTCACTCTCAAAAGAAGCCAGACTGCAAAAATGAGGTTATTATTTCATAAAATCAACTTCAAACTTGATTATAATGTAAATAAATATAGGATAGATTAAATATCCTCTGAAACCAATATCAATAGTTGAGTTGTACAAAATTTCTTGAACCAAGGCAAAACCCATAGGTTACACAAATTAGCAGGCAGGTTTGAAAGGTCAAATTCATGAGGATGATTCATGAAGCACAAGCCACCATTTTTAAAAATAATTATATTTAAATGAATTTATAGGAGTTTAAAATAAACTCCCAACATAATTTTCCTTGAAACATCCTGAGTTGTTCGTACCAAGTAAAAACTTGAAAGTCACGTCTGCTTGCCAAGAAGGGTGAAAAGAGAGATGAACGGTTTAGAGTAAGAAATGACACTTAAAAATTAAAAAAGCATGGAATTGAGAATTAGGAACTAAATAGGCACTACTTGACCATTTCCCATGTGGTACACTTCCCAAGGAGGTCGTATAAGTGCCAAACTCTTCTTTTCTTTCAATAAAACTACTTTTTCTTCTTCATAACCTACCATATTTCAATTTTATCAATTACTTAAGACTTATAAGGACATAGACATCATATTTTTACACCTTCACATTTCCTAATAAACCTATAAAAAGCATTAAATTCACCTTTTGACCCCTAAAATGACTCAAAAGGACATGTTGGCTAATGAAATTTATGACCAAGGCTAATATATCATTGAATAACATTAAATGACCTATGAAAGACCCCATGACAATATATTATTCCCCAAAAAAATCTATAAAACCAATTCTTTACCTAGGGGTGACCTAATTTGAAATAAAAGTCAAAATTGGTCAATAGTTATGTTGTAAAAAAGGGTTTTGGTAGATCCCTAGCTTTTGATTGGATGTAGATGCTTTATTATCCAATGTAATCTCTCCATTTTTTAACATATTTTTGATGAGGTGTTTTATTTTCACATAACGACATAGATTATGTCCATGAACATGATGGTATTTATAGAACTCATTCTCTCTATACCAGTCTAGATACACAATACCCTTAGGATAATGCTTAGAAGTAGGCCAACTAATCATGTTAGCTATGGCCAGCTTGTGAAACACAATGTTAATAGGTTCATTAAAATCACTAAAGACTTGATGAGTAGGGGTATTTTTTCTTAGAAGAGGAGCTTACAAATATGGTGTTAGTTATGTCTATGGATCTATTTTAGGTTTTTGCAAAGGCTACGGTTGTTAAATAGGTTGTTGATGAGGAATAAGTTGTATTTACAGCATAGGTTGAGTAGATGGTGTTTTCACCATGTGGACATTCTTGTTATGGTTGATTTTCTTGGAATTATCATAGTTACTAGCCTAGGTTGGTTTTGACGCTTGTGCTTGGATTTAGTTATGGCTTTAATTTTGGCTTGTTCCTTAGTTTTGGTTTTGGTTTTGATTTGAAGAGATTAGTTTGATAATCCCTTTTTTAATAAAGGCCTTTTCAATTAGCAAACCTTTGTCTGTGATATCTTTGAAAGTATGTACACACTATAGCTTTAGATGATAGGATATCTTATTGAGCAATTTTTTAGTAAATATAGCAATCAATTGTTTGTCTGATAAGCTATGGGTGAAGTGGCTAGCAAGTGCTCTCCATCTCTATAAATAGCTTACAAATCTTTCACTAGCTTTTTGCTTGGCCTAAGTCAATTTTACCAATGCAATCTCATGTTCGAGATTATAGGAGAAATGTTGCACAAATTTATCTGAGAGGTCATCAAAATTAGATACAAAATTATTTAGAAATTTTAGGAACCACTCCAAAGCCTATCCTACTAGACTTTGAGGAAACAAGAAAAGTAGATAAATGTCAATGTAAGCCACTGGCTAGCAATCAACAAATAATTCTATCAAATGGGCCTTATGCTCTCCTTTACCCTTGTATTTATCAAATTGATGGCTCATATCTCTAAATAAATGGTATTTGTAGATACTCCATGTTGAATGGGTATAAACACATGTCATCTAACCTAAATTTCTTGGTCTACTTCCCTATTTAAAAAATGATATTTGCATCCTTCATTTGTTGTAGTTCTTGTGCCAAGAAACTAGATGGAACATTTGGATGAGGATGAGGATGGGAGGTCAAAGGTGGATTACCTTAACCAGGGTCTAATGGAGGAATGGTTTATTGTGGAATGTTGGTTTGATGAGTAAACTGGCCAAGAATATGCATCTACAAATTGGGATGTGGTTGTTGAAATTGCACATATTGTTGTGTTATATTTTGGTTTGGATTTAGTATATAGCCTTGATTTTGAGGAAATTATGGCTATGATGGAAGGATGTGGTTTGGGATAAATTATTGTGCCTGTTGAGGTTGAATAGGGACTTGCTGATGACTAGTCATACCTAGCTAAATAAGGTGAACTTATTATAAACCAAGGCCCTATCTTTGGATCTATGGTACATGTTTAATGAAAGGCATTTGCTACCTAATTGGTACTTGTTAGACAATGGTACCTCTTTTTTGTGTGAACACCTATTATGATGTAGATGCTTATTGGGTGTTCAGCATTTGTCTTTGACCAATAGACATGTGCTATTGATTATACAACATTTTTAATTGTATAGGTATATTGGTTTGTGAATGTTGAGGTGGAACATTTGTTGCCCCTTGTTTCGGTGGGAAAATGTTCTACCTCTATTGTGGTGGTAAACTAGATTGTGTCTATTATTTTTGGAATGTTAGTCATCACCTATTAAGGTGGACTAACATTCATCACTTTTTGTTGAAGCAAAGCACTATATGGTGCTTGATTACTTAATCCTTATAGTTGCATGTTTGATGATGTAACCAATTGACAATTAGAGGTAATTTGTTATAGTTGGGATGTAGGAGTTCCTACCCCCTACTATTATGAACCACTCATGGTATTAAGTACAAACACTTGTTGTTGTGGACTATTTTTTGGTGTAGTTAAACCACTTTGGCCTAGATTGGAAGACATGTATTATCCACCATGTTTGGCACATTTTTTTGTGTAGAAGCAGTATTCATTTCTTCAATAGATGGGACATTATACATGTTATCGATTAAAGTGCTTTGTGAAAATGGGTCTATACCCAAATTATCTTAACCTGTAAATTTAATTAATATTCTTGTTGAAGGAGTTATCTCTATGAGTGGATCATTTGACATGGACATAGTATTAAAATTGTGCACTAGATTCAAATAGGTTTGATATGTTTGTTGCATTTGTATAAAGTGTTCCTCTATGAGGCCCTTTCCTTTGAAAACTATATTTAGGTATTCTATGACATTATCACGAGCATTTGAGGATGATTAGTAGAGGCTTATTCAATATTTTGAGTATAAATCTTGTTTAGAGGCACTCTGAATAGACTAGGAAAATTTTCATGGGGGAAGTTTGATAGAAACTTGGCCCCTACCTCCATGGCTCTAACTAGAACCTTGTCCTTGTTTTCAAGAAAGTGATGATCAAACAAATAAGTATCATATGTCAATGGCATAATAATGTAATATGATTGATGTTGAGATTGGTCTATAATTGATGGTACACTATCAAGATATTTCATAGTTTACCCTTGCTTTATATATGGAGGCATGTTAAACAAATAATGGGCTAATGGATCTTGACTTTGTATCTCAGATTGATCAATGTAAGAAGGATAGGGATCTATCTCATAAACTACATCATCACCATAGGGGTCTTGAATAAAGTCATTCATGACCATGTTATCATAACCTAGATTGTATATGGCTCCATTATGAGTGTAACAAGACATATCCCAATTTATGACTAATGTTACACAAAGATAGGCCTGGAGTTATACAAATTCTTAAAACAAAGATCTAAAAGACAAATGGTTTAAAATTGGTCTAACTTGGTTTTAAAATGTGGATTTGTATCTTCAAAAGGTCAATGATAAACTTGGTATAAAATGATCTAATTTCAAATGTCAAACATAAAATGTCTACTTATAAATGTCCAAGTGGATGGGTAAAATTGAATGCCAAACTTGGGTAAAAAGTGTTTCAAATAATGTTAAACTAGATCTAAAAATAAAAAAGGTTGATAGGTCTTTTGGGAACAAGGCACAAAATATAAGCTCAAAATAACTACATCTAAAAAAAAGTGGGAAGGTGCTAGGATTCTTAGAAACATGGTAGAAGAGATAGACTTAAAAAGGGAGATTTTTAGGTCTTTTGGGAACAAGGCACAAAATCTAGACTTTTAAAAAAACTAGGTTTAAAAGGCAAGAGATTGGGATAACAAATTTGAAACACTTTGACACAAAATATGTATTCATATTTAAACATAAACATGATCATTTAGGTACAAAAATAGTCTTTAAATCAAGCAAGGAATTGGTCTAAGTTTCATAACCCCAAAGTAAAAGATAAATTTCTATGCCAAAATTACACAAGGCATAGGCATAAACCAATAAATGTTTGGATTTAAACTTATCAAGACTAATTGTGAACTCAATTTAGAAGGCTAGGTTCCTCAAATAGACAACAAGCTAGATAAGAATGAACAGCATGATGGTACTAGGCATAGATCAAGAAGACACATATGATTTGAAATTATGATTTGACACAAGGCAACAAGTCTTTGAAACAATTTGAGTAGCATAATGACATTGTCTTTCTCTTAAAAAAATGACAAATGGTTTGTTTCAAAACCCCAAGGCATAAGACTTGGAATGAAATGTGTAGCTTAATGACTCCATTTTCAAATAAGTGACACACACAAAGGAAAAAAAAAAAAATTGATAAAAGACTAAGATAAATGTGTGATGTCAAATGAACAGCATAATACCTCTTCAAATAAAGTATTGATGTGTAAACATGATTAGTTTTGTATTTGATATGATAAAAAATTTATTTTTTACTCTAGACCATGCAATCAAAAAGGAGAAATGACAAAAACACCTAAGTGTACTGTCATAATTCTTAAAACTGACAAGGTGGCATCGTACTATCAAATTCCATCTATATGGTTGATCTTTAGAGGAAATTAAGTTGTTAATATAAAAATTAAAACCACATGATAATTATGGTTTTTATGCCCCCTCTTCTCTTAAGAGTTCATACAGTAATATGGAACTTCAGGATACTCACCCTGCATTGACAGTATGTCTATGGTAAGTAGGTTGTCTAAACTATTCATTTTTTCTTGTTTCCAAATGGTCCCATATGTGTGGCTAACACTAGGGCATATCACATCTTTAGGATCTACATTAATTGACTTGTTGTGAAAAGTTCTTATTCTTTTCACAACCACTATATCCATCAATTGTTCATCATAGTGCAATTTTCGAGTTACCCCTATGGTTTGAGGCCAAGTATCACTAACAAAGCTTGTTTAACCACTCAAACACGTATCCTAGTGGGTTACCCTCAATTTATATAACCCATCATGGAGAGGGGTTGAATTGATTCTAGGAGATGAATTCCCGAGTCAACACTTCCCTCAAGAACCCATGGGGAGGTGATGAACTCCCACCCACAAGCCAAAATACATGAAATAAAGAAAGTGGAAGGACTTTAGGGTTAGTTTGGGGTCACCCAAATCATTTAGATTTTGGGGAGGGACTTAGAAAATTTCCTTCCATGATTTTAGACCAAAGATAAAAATGCAAAGAGTGAGCATTTTTTATCACCTAAGTTCCCTAAAGGGGATGGGGGGAGAGCATACACACATCACTCATCTTGCTAAATAAGCATAAAAATGAAAACTCTTATGAGTATTTAACTAAAGTTTGGATTCATTTTTATAGAACCAAATTAAATATGTCATGAAGTTTATCCCCTTGGCATTCTGTTTAAAACTTAAACCAAATGAAAATAACTCAAGTAAAAGATTTTAAAAACACCAAATTTAAATGTGAATTTTGTAACTTAGAGTGTTTAAAACTATCTTAGGTCCTACAAAAGATGTTAGTGGGTCCTTGTCCTTAGAATCAAAACATAAATGGGCAAATGACTTTTTAATTCTATCTCTCAAGTTTCAAAAAAATTACACAGTATAAAATCATAAAAACATAGAGCAATATCACCACTTTACCTATAAAACTGCAACTATTAGCATAATATCACTAGTTTCCTACAAACCAAAATGTTAACACAAAATGATAAATATTGTAGCAATATCATAGGAATTAACACAATAACACAACTCTTGATTCAAAATTTCAACTTACTTTATAACATAGAATAGTTAGTCAGAAAACTGTCATGGTTAAGGACAATACCATGATAGTTAGTGTGATATCACAGAAGTTTAAGGTAATATCATGACTGTGAAGACTCAATATTGTTAATACTATAGAACTTTCCCTATGAAATAAAATAGTTAGTAATAGACTACCATAATTAAGTAATAACACTACTTATCACACAAAATCACCACTTATCAGGTGATATCACTACTTATCATGCAATATCATGATTACAAAGTCATAATATTGTCAATATCATAATTCTTCCCAAAAAAGAACAATTAGTGCTAAAAATCATGATGGTTAGGTAATATCATGATAATTACAATAATATCATGAGAGTTAAGGTGATATTATGACTGTAAAGTCATGATATTATTGTAAAATCATGATTACAAAGAGCAAAAATGCAATTGTATAATGCAAATTCATGATTTCCTATAGAACATTTGTGAGCCTTCAATTTCCACTTTTTAATTTGCAAGTTTGTATTTTGGCATGAAAATTGTTAGGAGGACATCCTAAAATACCTTGAGAATAAATTTTTGGGGTGCGGGTCCCATTGGGTATGTCATCATGTGAACAAGGGATACATAGAGGGGAGGTTAGTCTTACGTTATTCCAATAAAACAAAATAAAAATAACACACTAAGCACTCAACACTTCTAGCCTAGACACTAAGGAGAGTATAGGTAACAAGAATACAAATGAAAATAATGCCTAGAACATAAAATAAAATATTTTTTTACCTTCCTTATATCTCCAAATGGCTTGTTGAAGTGGCTTGCTCAGTTTGTGCATCAAGAAGTCTTTAATAATGAAGCTTTCTTTGCTCCTTATCTCCTTAGCACCTTGGCTTGGTTGATTAGCTTATGAATTTGTCATGTTAACACTACTTGAAAGGCTTATGAAGTAAATCCTACATAATAACACTACACCATCAAAGCTTAGAGATAAATAAATATGGCCTTGTATTTATAGCCTCCAAAGTTAACTCTTACCCAAGGTGAGTTAAGGTTGAGTTTAAACATGGATGAGTTCAAACTAACCCTAGGTGAGTTCAGGCTAACTCTAGTTGTGTTAAAACTTGTCATGTAATTATGATTTTCAATTACTAGGCATGGCTCTCAAATTAGATATTTTGGAAGAGCTTGACAACTTATAAAGGTATGATGAAAAGGCTTAATACTTTGAATATTGGAATTTCTATTTTTAGATATTAATTAATTGAAAATTGATAATTCAACTAAGCATTTAATCTTGTTTAATTATATGATTCATTTTGATTATTATTTTATCTCTTTTCAAATTTGATCAAGTGTCCCACTTAATGGTCCATAGGCCAAACCGCAAGTTGTTAGGTTTCAAAGTGATTGGGGATGAATCCATGAGAGATTACTATTATATACATTATGATACCCCAAATAGGGATGCCTTAACATGATTTTGAGCATTGATGAATGATTCATGGATGAAATTGGGGCATTTAGTGATTCTTAGGCTTAATTTGTAATGTTTAGTAGGAATCAATTTGAAGTTTGGTTGGTAGCTAGTTGTGGCCAGAATTGGGTGTCTACAGTGGGGAAGTAGTTTAAATGAATGAATGAAATATTTTAATAACTTCAAAGAAGGTCAAAAATATAGATAAACCTAAAATCTCAATATAACAAAGGAGTTTAAAATTGAATCATGGAAATTTAATTTTAACGATAACACCTTCCCAACCTCTTCCTCATTACTCAAGCTTAATGCAAAATAAAATGTCACCTCCTAACATAGTTCATTGCCATGTTGTATTAAGTAATACACCACCTAATTTTACATCATCACCTCTACTAGTATTAAAATATTATTGTTTTTCAATTATTTACATACAAAGGGTGAAACATGGTCATCAAGCATAGGTTTTAAGTGAGGCACGACTCTTAATTTACACAATTTTGTTTAATAAATCCTTGCTTTAAAAAACAAGTGTCATAATGCAGCTTTAGTGCCTATTGATAAGAGGAATATTTAGATTTCATTAGTGTTAAGACTTTGATTATATCCATGGATATTAATATATCCCATGAGCCCACAAGGACAGTTAAAGTGACTATGTGGAATGTTGTCATTTTATTTAAAAGCATCTAAATATGAAAATCATTGTTAAGGCATAGGTCATGGAGAAAGATCATAATGATGATAACAATTATGACAAAGATATGGAGTCTTTTGATTGATAAATGTGTAGGGAGAGAACAAAACAACAAGTTGAAGTGTCATACAGCTAGGAAATTGAATTTACTAAAAACTAAAGATAAATGTGATCCATCGACTAATATTATTATAACACAATCATATGGATCTCAAATTTACCTATTATTTCAAGAATGTAACATAAAAAAATAATTTAAGGATGATATATATATTTTTTTACTTCCATAAATACTAAATTTATCTAGAATGTTATTTTTGATACACTATGTTTATTATGTATCGCATGTCAAACTAAAATCTATGTAAATATAAAATGACTGTAAAACTAATTAAATAAAAATTTGAAAAGGCTTCTTCAATTCAACCACAAGCACTGGTAATTTTGGGTAGTCTATTGGACTTGAGTATGAATCCACACCAATATCTACATACTCTCTGCAAATGCTCTAGTGATCTGATTTATCTCAAATTAGGCACCACCTTGATTGTTATAGTTTATGTTATGGAGGCTAAAACTATCATACTAAATAACATAAATTTCATTGAATGTGATGTAAGTTTATATTTTGGTAAGAGGGGGTTTTTAATTCAAAAGAGTTGAAATCAATAGTTGAACCACACTAGAAACCCATCATCGCCAACCCTATCTCACCTTTTATGCAATAATAATATAATATTCATTTTAATAATGTTTCTAAAACATCTTTTTCATAACAAGTAGTCCATTATATTTTTTTATACGGATATATAATATGCTTATGAAGATAAGTTTCAATTGTGCCTGACTTTTCTTTTAGGGTTCGAGTATGGTGTTTTAATACATTTTTATGCCAGGTGTAATTGCTCTAGGTGTCAATATATTTATAGCATAGATGAATAGAATCTAAAATATAGACTCCAAGAACTCAAAGTCTTGTCCCAATGTCATCGGTATTACAACATTGATTCAAGTTGCACATCAAACCTTGTAGCTTTTAATGCTAAATAATTAGTTTTAAAAGGAATTATTATTAATATTGATAGGAATAGAGGTGATATTAATTTGTATACTATTTTTATCTACTACCTCGATCTTGTAACATCTATAGACATTAACAAGGTAGCTAGATTATGATTTTTTAAAGGATTTGACCTCTAGGATCCAACCCTTTTCATTTGTAGATGCAACTTTGAATTTTGTGGCAACATTTTTGTAACAATTTGAGGATGAAGGAAATTTCCTTTCCTAGACACACATGGATGAGACATTTAAAGGCTCTTCTATTTAATCCACCTCTCCATCATGATATGAGCATAGGAATGAGAAGAACCATGTGAGTGTAGTTGACATGGTTTCTTTGTTAACTTCCATCAATATTTTTAGTTATATAACAACTTCAGAGCATAATAGAGACATGATGACAAACAAAAAGAAAAGTCCCCTATGGTCTTTTCTTTAGATGATTGCCTTAGTTTTTTCTTTAGTCTACACTTCCTACACCATGATAGATGATTCTATTTAATTGATGTCATAACCACATCCTATGGGCCTTTTGTTGCTTCTTAAAACATTCACAAAATGGGTGAAATGGAAATTTGAATGCATACAAAATAATTCAAACAGGTGATAATTTACATTAATATTGGATTGTCATGATATAATTAGTGTGTGTATAGACGTAATTGTGAATGATGGGAAAGATTAAAGATATAAATGGTATCTTTAGATCCACAAATGAATATAAGGTGCCTTCCTGCCTATAACACAGCTCTAGTGTACATATTTTAAAGCTATTAAATTTTAATAAAATTCAAAAAATACCTTTGATAGTTTCTCCACTTTTTAAGCCTAACCCACTTTTTTCCAAATTTTAAAAGCTAAAAAACTTTAGTTTAAGGTGCCCCTTCCTTTTTAATAAATACAAGATGCCTTTTTTATATCTTCTTTCATGCATGTCCACCATGGCCTTTTAAATTATAAGATCTAAAAATATTTTGAATTCTCCACCATTTTAATAAAGGCCTTGGCTTATATTATGGGGTTATTTAAATCAAAGGTGGACATTATTTGGGTTTTATACCCACATATCCATAAAAATGATATTAATCCTAAACTATTCCTACGTAATTTTATCTTTAAAATAATCTCTTTCCCAAAACAAATCACCAATGATGGAGAATTCAACCTTGGTAGAATAATAGTGCATATATTTTGAAGATTGGAATTTTACAACATGGTCCAAGGCAATGATATAAATAAGGCATTAAAGAGTAAATTAAATATGAAATAGACTATACCATTTATTTTCATAACATTTTATTGAGCATTCTAGCATTAAGAGAGCATTCATTATAGTATTGAAATTCAAGGTAGTGATGCATTATATCATATTGGATTGCTTGTTTGAATCATCATTTCATTTATTTAGTTTGTTGTCTTTGATACTGTGTAGTGTAGATGTATTATATTTTAATGTAAAACCTAATTTTTTATAAAATAATAAAAAACACATAAAATAATAATAACACCCAATTGACATTTCACAATCTAAAAGTAGGGTATTCACAAAGTATTCATAAATGTATCTTGAGTATCAAGAGATATGGTGAGGATTATCTAAATCTAAATGCAAATGTGTGTGCCTAGAAGTGACATTAACCTCACCTAAAAATCTAAAATTTATTGACAACTGATGTCAAAAGTGTTATGGACACTTTAGACATGTAAAAAGTGCCTAGGTGTTTATTGCAATTGATAGACACACCCAAAATAGATTTTATGACTCTCTCCCTTTGTATGGGTCTTTGATTCATTCAGTTTGATTTTCACATTATGATGCCTATAACCTAAAAAATAAAATTTATTCTCCTTGTCTTATATTATCAATAATATCTAAAACATAAGGAAAATAATGGATGTTTTAGGGTTTGTGCTACATGCTAAAAAAACTAGAGATGTGTAGCGTGTGCCCTTCCTACTCCAAATGATTTCTCTAGTACGAACTTGTGTGAAAAAATTCATTAAATTCCCTTGATTGTTTAATCTTTTAAGAATGGATGTGGGTGCTCAATAAATTATTTATGATTGATTGGTAGACCTCATGTACCAAATGAACTACATGCTTGTGTATTTATAGATAACTTAAATTGAAATTAGGACATTATTAGTACCAAACTAACATGAAAATGACAAAAGAAAAAAAAGATGGGAGGAATGGTGTGAGTGCACCTTGACTTGGAAGGACCTAAAAGGTGGGCTTAAGAGAACCATGTGCACTCTAGACATACCCAAGAGTGTTAACAATGCTCTATAAAACCAAATAATAAGAGATATAAGATATAAGGGGTTAAAATAAGGAGGGGACATGAAGAAACATGATAAACACACCAATAAAACCCAATTCAATCCAACTATAAAAAAATAAACATACACATATAAATCATGCAATTTAATGATTAATAAATACCTAAAGAGCACAAAAGAAACATTCAATCATCACAATCATACCTTGAATCATAAAATAAAAACTATCAACTTCCATTATAACTATGCTATGATTTAGCTTATGTGAATAATGATAAATAAATAATAATTTGAAAGACAAACACATAAAATAAGATAAATACAAAACCCTAAGAGGGAAAGTTGACACCCTCTGGTGGAAAAACCTAGGGTTTGTTATTCTCAAGTCAATAATCAAGTTTGTTTACTTATTTTGTGATTATAAGATAAAACTACGCATATTCAAATTTTTTAAAATAAGGAAATAATCATACACATTTGAATGTAAAATGGTAGATAGATATTGCATTTACTATATTTAAAATTGACAAAGTAAGATGAAAGGGATATTTTTTGTTGATTTGTGATTTCCACTGCTCATTATAATAATCATAGTCCTTAAAAATGATCTATATATAGTATATAACTACTCAGATCAAGAAATAAGAGCTAAAACCTTGCAAGATACTACCAACAAAGCTTAGACACCTACGATGACTAGTACAATCCCATGATCTACCAATATTTTATTAGTTTAATGTGTAATCATGCCCTACCTCAGACTATTACACCTATGTCAATAGATAATTCTTGTATGTGTGATTTCCCTTGGTCTCATGCACTGATCATTATTTTGTTTCTCCTGTGTTTGAAACCCTAATCAAACTATTGACACAATATGACCTTTGAAAATGGGGTTAAAAAGTTTGGTTAGACAACTTAAACCACCTCATTTAGTGTTTAAGTATTGCCTATGTTCCAATACTCCAAATAGGGCTCAAATTGCACGTAATTCTCCTACCTAGGTATATGTGTGCACCATCATGATCATGCTAGAATGAAATGCAATATTTAGCATCTGACACTTGATGCCATGCATTATTGACCTATAATTATATTTAGACTAGGCTCTAGGGTTATTTATTTGAGGGGTTTTTAAATATGCATGTGTTGTGGAAAACACACCCCTTCTTTAGAGAAGTGGTAGACCCCTCTTAAGAATTTTTCAATCTGAAGTCCCTAGATTTTTAACCCATTTCTTATCAGCATCCATCTATGAAAATCCTTGAATTTATGTTTTTCCCTAGATTTCCCAACATCTAGCATGCTTGAAATGATAATTACTATCTATTAAGAAACCCTTATGGCCTTTTGGATTTAAGCACAATAAATTCCTTGTTGTATCCTAAGAAGAACAAATCACTTTCATACTAGGAATATTTTTTATTACACTAATTATTTTTCACATATTTGGACTTGTTTAAGGTTCTCGGAGTCTTGGTCTCCTAGAGTCTCAATCTTCCAAAGTCTTACTTGGTATCTCATAAAGTTTCATTGGAAGTTATGTGAGCATTTGAGCTTATTATTTGGCTTTCCTTTTTACTTAGTCTTTTTCCATAAATTTTTTCAGAAAGAATAACCAAATGAAGAAGCACTAAATGGACCCCACTATCATAACTATCAGTCTCTCCAAAAAGATTCAAGATCTTGAGAGAGCCTAACCAAATAAAGCAACATCATATGGACCCCATTATCAAATTTTTCAATCTCCTAGACCTATTAGAGATGTTAGATCCTAGAAGAGCCTGATTAAATGAAGAAGTGTTATGTGGACCCTGTTATCAGAGTTATTAGTCTCTCAGACTTGTTAGATATGTCAAAGCCTAAGAGAGCCTAACTAAATGAATAAGAGTCATGTGGACCTTACTGTCAGAGCTATAAATCTCTTAGAACTATCAGAGATGTCAAATCTTGGGAGACCCTAACCTTCCATACTATGCCATGTGGTCCCTCCATACAAATTGGTAGAAGTGGCTAAGATACCTTGAGATGATCAGAGGAAGGTACAATCAAATTTAAAAGGCTAATCATGGGATGTTACATGTCACCTCACTTCCCCAACTAGTCATTCCTACTCTTGAATGTGTAAAGGTGAAATATTGGATCATGCTTAGGTGGTATCTATTATAGGCAAGGCCAATTAGTGATGCACACATGGCACAAGATAAAGACTACCCGATATGCCACAAGGGAAATATGGCCATGTGCCTACCACACTATCCACTTTAACTAAATGGGAATTTAGGCCCTGATTAGACAATTCAAAATGTCCTTTCATAGTCTCTAAATCTAGTAGGTGGCACATATTCAAAATCTTTGAGTTTAATTCTAAATCAAGAAATAAATGATAAGATCGAGCCACCATCTCAAATTCAAATTTGTGCAAGGTGAACTTCTAGGCACCATCAATGCAAGAGATATTTGAGGTTACTTATAACTTCCCAATGGAAAAAGTTTTTACTGTTATTGTTCCATCTTCTCAAAATTTGCCTCCTCACTTTTTGATCATTCATATGCCCCCATGATATCCTTGCTCAAAATTCACTACTATAGAGATTTGTCCCTTTTATGAATGGTTGCTTCATCCTCTAACCCAAATTATGAGCTCAAATATAAGGACACCATTTTACCTAAGGACTTAACCTATTTAAAACATTATAATGGCATATACAAATTAATTAAAACTATGTTAAAGTTGACCTCCAGTGATGATGATGACAAGGCTAAGTTATAATATGCCCTCAGAGCATACAAGAAGTGTGGATTATATAGAGCCATAGCCAATTCAAAGATCTTCCCCTATGTAAACCTCTTGGACAAATCATCACTCACTCTCAAATGAGACTAGGACAATGTTCATAATCTTATGTATTTTGTGGGCTTTTAGAATAGGATCACAAATATTTTAGAGAGTGTGTTCAAGCCCTACTAAAATGTCTCAAAATACATATTACCTTATGATATGGTCATAATTGATGCATGGACCAACATGTATTAACTTTATAATCTCTTGAGCAATTAGGAGGAAAATTTATAGTCAAATGGGTTAACAAGGTGGACATAGACTCTTACACAGTCCACACTTTCAAGAAATGTAATCATGTAGGGATGATCCTACTATATCAACTATTTAGGGTGATTGACCATGTGCATGTTAATATATTATGGGTGCCCCTCTTGCATATAATCATCAATGGCAATTAGGTTCTAGACCTTAGGTGTGTGATCCCTTTCAACCTTGTCAAGATAGTTTTAGATGCTCAAGATGGAGGTAATTATTATATGATGAGCTACTTGGTGGATGAATTTTTTGCTGCCTTTTTATTAGGCCCTTTTCCTTTCTACCATGGGTTGCTTGAGGTGCATCAGTACATGTCATTTTTTATAAACTATATGGCCACCATTACTATGATGACATTTGAGAGATTTGTGAGTCATTATATCTAGTGGTCTATATGGCCATTAATGAGGCAACCATGCCTCATCTCTATAATGAAATAATGCAATCTCTCACCTCCCTAGGTGATTATTGGTACTATAGGGATGACACCATAATCTAAGTGTTTTTAACCCTCAAAGCTCCCCTTCTCTTGCCTTACCAAATTCCAAACTAATTGGCAAAGCAAGAGATTACTTATCAAGTAGTTAAAGGCATATTTGGTCACTACATTAGTCACTAATAAAAGGCTTGTCCAGCCTTCCCCATCATCATCAAGCATCATGTATACTAGAGTCTACCCATGTTATAAAAGATGGATGCAGGCAGGGATTATTATGCCCTAGAAAATAAATATTGTGACCCCCACAGCATAATCATGGCCCATGTGAGTAAGTATCAAGTTTGACTCAACATTAATTATGGCCACCAGCATATTGAGGAAGGCAAACTCCACATCAACCCCATAAATGATAAGGAGGTGCTCGCCCGACTTGAGGCTAGAAAGAAGAAGGGAAAGTAGGTTAATCCTAGACCATCTACCCAAGATGGCCTCACCTCTTCTACATCAACACAAGCCTAGGAGTATTTTTAGGCAACTCTTCCTCAAATTTTAAGGAGGATATTACAAGGAGTCCCAACTCCTCTTCCTCAAATTTTTCCTCCATGAGCTTCTACTCCCTGAGCTTCTACTCTAGCTCTACCACCTCTCATGGCTATGGTTTCTCAACAATCAACTACATAAGCACTATAGTTTGATATCAACAATAGCCTAAAGACAATACCCAAGTGTGACAAGTGGTAGGCTTCCCTAGAGATCCTTTCCCCTATTCTTACCATTCCCTAGCAACCCAGTGGATCACCCCCTAGTTTCCCATTCCTAAAATGGCCCACTCAGGTGGTCCCTCCCCTTTTTATTATTGCACCCCTTCATATTTCACCTAAGTGCCTATGGATTCATCTATGCATAGTATCCTAACATCTCAATTTCCCTCCACTCAATCCATTCCATTGATAGAGATCTCAACAACACCTCCACTAGTTCTTCCATAGGTTTAGACACCTCTAAGTACTCCTTTAATAGGTCTAGTTTTACCACCAATAATAAATGTATTTATGTGCACAATTTAATTGGACCCAATCATGTTAGTAACACATGAAGTCACTCAACAGACTCCTCATTCAGCCCCTACCACTTTTTCCACTACAATAGTTCAATTTGATCAAGGCAAGAGGCACATAAAGAAGCAAAGGTGACTCTTGTTGTTCAACCCCCTATCACTCCCCATATCATTCCTAGGCCTCCCTTTTCCATTGTCCCAGTGCCCAAGTATTTATTTTTAATCATCTAATTTTTTCTTTCTTAATGAATGCCTCTCTCCCTTATACATTTCCCCATATGTGAATTTGACCCAAAGCTAGTGGCAAGCCTAGATGTTCCCATGGGATTCCCTTTTCATCCTACTTCCTTACACCACCATGCCTCCTCCTCTTCCATTACTCTCATCCTTAATTCCCTCTACTTCATCTATTCTTGCTCTACCTAGGCCTCTACTTGTCATTTCCATCTCTACCACCCCATAATACCCCCTTCTACCCTAGGAATAGCCCATAGTGTTGTAGGCACCCAAAATGATTAGGTAGGGAGATCTAAATTGTAGTGGAAGTTTAATAAGACCTCAAGGGAAATGAGGAGGATCCTCACATATAAATTAATACAAGGAGACCCTGTAGTCTAGTGAACTAAACAAAATCTCTTCTCACTCACCAAAATAAGAACATCTATAAGAGAAGATAGAATGGTTAAGGATCTAATCTCTATGTTTTGGGTGACACATGATATGTCAGAGAAGCTCATGTAAGAAATGTAGAAGCAAGTTTGGATGATTGAAGTATAGGTGAAGAGAACCTTCTTTTTGGAATTGATTTGTAAGGTCAAAGAGGTCCTCATATAACTTTTCTCAACTCTCGATGAGGTAGTAAAAGTACAGGCCCAAAGTAAGAAATACCTTCAATATGCCTAGGTGTGCTTAGAAAGGATAGGTCTCATGGATAGCAAGTGCATAAAGTTTGTCATGGTTATCAATAAGGGTATGTTATGAGAGCTAAAATTTATGCCTACCTCTTACCTAAGCCTTTATTATACCTATGTTGGGATTATGAAGGCCTTAATTGAAGATTGGTTGGTTTTGGCATAGATAATTGTAAGACCTCTGGAAGAAAACACATAAATGATGTTGACCTACTTCAAGGAGGTAAACATATTTATGTTATTCCATCTAGATAGAGTCAATTTTAAATTTCACCTTGGTCAGTTCAACCTAGTTATGAAGATAAAAGTGGCAAAGGCTAATAGAGTTAGATCTAAGGCAATTCTAAAACTCTCAACTTAGTCTATTGCAAACATCAGCCAGGTCTCAAAAGTGAAAGTGTCCTTGGAAGCTCCATTATAAGTACATAAATGACTATTGACCCATTTGTAGATGATATTTTGGGATTCACCTATGAATCTAACCAATCTAGACTGAGAGTTTGACCTGGTGGTAGCTGCCCTAGTGGTCAAAGAGGCACAACCTAAGCAATTGGGAGGTATATCTTCTCCAACTCATCAATGGATCAACTAAGAGGGCCCCTTGAGGTATATTTTGGGAGAGTGGGGAATCTTTTGTTCATTTTTAATCTTGTCAATTGTAATGACTTTGAGTATCCATCATGGCCAAGGATGGGAATCCCATGCTACTTGGAGGCAACCCCCACCCTATATATATTGTAAACTATAATTATTTGTAATGGTTGGTAATTTATGTAAAGAAAGTCTAGTAAAATATTAATAGAATACTTTTATTTATTTTAACTTGGTTCTCTACTCATGAAATGTGATCAATTATTTCTAAGTCCTAAGTGAAGGTTTATGCATGAGGAAGGATTATGTGCTCATGTTGCATAGGTGAATATGGTAGTTTGATTGTGCATTTTCTAGTCTAACCCCCTGTATGTTCTTTTCAATCTTTTGTGAACAACTTATGTTTTATGTACTTTCAATTATAAAGTATTTCAAAAGTTGAGTGTTAATTAATGTAAATATTTTGAGTGTTTACATTTTTTTTAGACCTGTAAGTTAAGTATTCATATTGGTGTCCCTTTATAAGCTTTCCCACTGAGTGGTTAAAGTTTTTACAAACACTTGACTAATCGCATGGTGGTATAACTATGACTTGGTATGTTTCAATTCTCTAGCACTAGCATTATCTGAATTGTAAACCCCATTTCTCTACCTTACCTTTCCATCCTTTTTATGTTTATTTTGAAGTAAATCACTCTCCCCTATTTCTAAAAATTTATAAAGCTTGGCATAATTAAAAGATTAAGCAAGGGTTTTTTCGATTGGTTATGAATTCAAATTAAAACCACACATACATTAAGCCTTCAGTGGTAATAACTATTGCTCTCTCAATAAAAATGCGATTAAACTACTCGGTCCTTAGAATGAACAAGCATCAGTCCTAAAATTAATGAGGGGATATCTTTATCTCATGCATTGTCTCCCACTTTACCCCTCTGAAATATTCAATATCATGAGTGCCTTTAGATGCAAGGATCTTGGGCCTAACAAAAATTGGTTCTAGAAGGAGGGCCCTACCCTCTATTTATTTAATCTTGTTGCCTTTCCTTTACGATTTCCCCATTGTTGTGTGCTTCAAACACATATAACAATCACTAAAACTTGAGATAAAACCATGATAAATAAATTTTAATCTATTGGTTTACCCTTCAACAAAATAGAGCCTACTCTTCAAATCACCAAATCTAGGTCTCACCAAGGTAGATTGATTGTTTTTCCCTTAAAATTTCATAAGAGAGTCTGATTTGGTGGAAATAGACCTAGGCCCATAGTTGCTCTAACTATCTCATCTTCTTAATCTCCCCTAAATAGACCATCTCCAATAGATACCCTAGTAGCTTGATTAGCCACGTCAACTATCAAAACTTTTAGAGTCATTCATGA
This sequence comes from Torreya grandis, assembly GCA_037957365.1. Taxonomy (NCBI): domain Eukaryota; kingdom Viridiplantae; phylum Streptophyta; class Pinopsida; order Cupressales; family Taxaceae; genus Torreya; species Torreya grandis. The sequence continues at coordinate 1,246,699 of JARHVA010001141.1, read as the reverse complement.
CCTACTTCAAAACCTAGAAAAGTACCTTCCACATTTCACACCTAATATAGGTCAGACTACTGAAGAACATGTAACCTCCTATAAAACTACCCTATAGCTTCTAAATGTGGAGTACAAATATGTAGCCTGTAGGTTATTTCCATTCACTTTAATGATTTTAGCCTATAAATAGTTCCTTAATCTCCCTAAGAGATCCATTGTAGGGTAGGAGTAGTTTAGCAACACCTTTATAATTGAGTTTAGGTAAGTCATTAACCGTAGCATCCTCTACCAATAGTTTGCCTATATCAAGAGGGAACTGAATGAACCCATTAAAAATTTTAATGCTAGGTTTCAAAAAATGTATAGTCAAGTTATTGTGCTCTATCAACCAAACACCAACTATCTCTTAAAATGTACAAAAAAACCTTGGACCCTTATATGGACATGTTCCTAAGATGAGGCCCCAACATAATAGACCTACCCCTAGATTATCAAAAGGCCATACAGGTTGATATACAAATGAATCCTCAAGGTCAAATGATGGCTACCATTCCTAATGCTCTGCCAAACATGTTGGCCTTAAACCTCATTCTCAACACAAATAAGAACTTGCCTATATCTTATCCACTACCTATAACTAACCAAAACCCTTTGAGACACACTACCCCTAATCATCACTTGGGTTTTATTAATCTAGTGAACAATGAAATGGTTTCCCATTTATAGCACCAAGACATGATGGCACCTATGAATAATGTTTAATCCATCCCCTAGGAGTCAACAAAAAATGAATTGGATACCATCCAGTAGATGGTACAAAAGCTAAGTAATGACTTCTCTAGCCTACAAAAGTAGATAGGTAGCTCTAATTCTAAAAATTCAAATAAGAACTTTACATACCAAATATAAAAGATAAATTATAGTCATTCCCACACTCAACCAAAGCCTTCCCTAAATAAGCTACCTAAAATTAGCATTTGTGAGATAGCCATCCCAAATTGGTGTCATGTGCATAACACATCCCAACATAGATATATTGACTACATAGAGTTATATATCACCTCTGATATATTTTATATAAAAATAGAAGAATATGAGGTGGTTCTAAACCAAAAAAAATCATCTAGCATGGGTAGGGCCCCTATTACTACCACGATATTAGAAACCATGAAGTTTCCTAGCTATAGAGAAAATAAATTGACATTAGCAAGGTATATGCCTTTTAACAATTTTAAAGGCGTAATTATGCCCTTAGGAATAGGGAACCTTAATATCCCCTCACCATATCTAACCCTCCCAATAACAATGTAACCCCACTAGGTCATAATGCTAAGAATGATCTACCACATTAAAAACCTCATGAACCAAAGGCCTCAATGGAGGCTCAACTAGCTCAAAACAAGGTGGGATACAATATAGTAGAGTAAATGAAAAATATTAAAGTGAATATCACTCTTCATGAACTTGCTCAAATTTGTTCCTCAAGAATAATTTACAACTTTATTCTCAGTGTGAATAAGGTTATTCAAACTATGTACTTATTCATAAGAATAATTTTTAGGTTCCTCCCTTTGTTTTAACTGTTAGAATATTTGGGAAGAATCTACATAGCTATTTTGTAGACTTAGGAGTTTTAGCCAATGGGATGCCTACATACATCTGTGAAAATTTGGGTTTAGTTCACATCAAATCAAACAAATTTTTAATCCAACTTGATAATTTTAAGGCTAATCTATTTGGAGAGCTTCTCAATGTACAGATACAGCTAGATTCATAACCTTAGATCCAATAATCCATGGGCATTCAAGTTGTGGAGATCCCTAAAGCCTAAAAGATGTTTCTTAGTTGTGATTGGTCAAAATCTTTTAATGGATATTTGGTTATAGATTTATCCCATATGTGGTTACCTTAGAGAGGCATAGATAATCAAATTCGAGTGGATAAGGAACCTTGGATAAAGCATATTAATCAAGTACAATGCAGTCAATGAAAAAGTGAACCTAGAATACTTTGATTTAGGAATTTATACACTGAGAATGAAACCTGATAAAGACAAAGTTGGTAATGACCCTAAATCTCCAAACTTGTGGTCCTTATACATTAATGGGGATCATTCTAAATAAGGTAATAGAATAGGTGTTCTACTAATAAACCCACAAGGAAAGAGATACCTAGTTTCATATAGGTTATAGTTCCCTTACACTAACAACCTAGCAGAGTATGACATGTTAATCCTTAGGCTACAATTTTCATTGAATAAAAAGGCTAAAGAGCTAAGAGTGTTTAGTGACTCTGAGTTTGTGGTAAACTAAGTTAAGAATAGATTTCAATGTAAACTATCATACCTCAGGAAATATAAACATGGGGCATGGGACCTAATATAAATGCTTAATGCATTCAACATTATCCCTATCCCCAAGGAAGAAACTTTGGTGGTTGATTCATTAGCATCCTTAGCTACAAGCTTAACTCCCCTAGATGACACTAAGATATAAGAATTCATTGTTAAACTAGTCCCTTGCCCCTTTATTCTTGATAACATCATGAATTTCTAGGTCTTTAAAGAGGGATAGCACATCATCCAATTCCTTAATAACATTGGGGCATTTGAATCTCAAATAATAGATGAAAAGGAAAGGGATGGTTCTAAGGTTAAAGTTGGCAAAGACAAAATCCTCAATATCTAAGGAAATCAAATCCCAAAGGGAATGATTTCACTAGGGAAGACATCCAACCCATTCAGCTCAACACCTTTAATTAATAAACCTAAATTTATACATCAAGAGTGTCAAACCCTTAACCTAGGGTCCTTGGAAAGACCCCAAGTTGTCAACATAGGTCCAGACTAGATAGACAAGGAGATGGAATAGCTTAAAGTTATTATTAAGTTATAAAGACATATTTGTTTGGGCTTATCAGGACCTCAAAGTATTTGACCTAAGGGTGATCACTCATACCATCCCCTTAAACTAGACCAAAGACCATTCTTGTAGAAACAATGACCCATGAACCTGATCCTTGAAATTTCGATACATAAAGAATTTCACAAGGTCTTGTCTACTAGAATAATCTTCCAAGTTCATCAATCCACTTGGGTGGCAAACTTAATGTCTATCTGAAAGAAGAATGGTGAGATTAGGTTGTGCATAGACTTTTAAAACCTAAACAGAGTTTCAAACAAGGATAATTACCCACTATCATCCCTTGATGAAGTGATCCAAATGGTTAATATATTACAGATGATGTTTTCTTTTAGATGGTTTTTCAGATATAACCAAGCTTTAGTGAATTATGAATATTGAACCCAAACTACTTTCACCAAGAAGTGGGGTACATTTGCTTACAAATGAATGTCATTTGGATTGATCAACACTAGAATGACCTTTCAAAGGTGATGGATTTAGCATTTGAAGGTTTAATTGGTAAATGTATAGTAATATACATGGATTATTTAACTATGTTTTTGAAATGTAGATCAAATCATATCTACCATTTTTATAAGGTCCTTGAAAGGTGCAAAAGTTATGGTGTTTCCTTGAACCCTAGAAAGAGTGTGTTTGGTGTCGCCAAAGATAATCTTCTCAGTCATATGATAAGGAAGTAAGGTTTTATTATTAATTCAGAAATAATTGATTTAATTTCCAAATTACCCCAATGTAATAGTAAAAAATATCTAAAATCCTTCTTTGTCAAAATAAATTTTGTCCATAATTTCAATTCTATATTTGCTAAAATTATAAAGCCCCTTAGCACTATGTTGAAACATGATGCTAAGATGGAGTGGCATGCTAAGTCAAATAAATAATTTTAGGACATAAAGGATGCCATCATGCAAGCACCCATGTTGATTAGCCTAAACTATGCTAAGTATTTCTACACTTATCTTTTTACCTCCGAACAAACTATTGTTTCTTATCACATGAAAAAAATGGATCAAGAAGAACACCTAGTTGCTTTTATGAGCACCAATCTAAAAGATACATAAATAAGGTACTCCACTTGTATAAGTACACCTATGGATTGGTCAAGGCTATAAAAAATTTAGGCACTACATTCTTAGGAATAAAGTGGATATAATCATACCAGACTCGGTTATCAAGTAAATGTTAGGTCAGAATGAGCTAGGCGAGTGTAGAGGCATCTGGATGACCAAGTTGTGGGATTATGATCTAGAAATAAAACCTACCAAGCTAGTTAGAGGGAAAGGTCTTAACTAGACAATAACTAATATTGACCTAAGGATCACTATGCACTAGTTAGACCAACAACTAATACTACATCAAGATTGGTATACCCTAATTATCCATTACCTATTTCATGGGAACCTACCTCCTAGACTCAATCAAACAAAGAAGAGAGGCCTCAGACTAAAGGCAACATAATACATGCTAAAGAAAGGAGTTATCTTTAGAAATAATCATGAAGGTGTCTATCTTAGATGCTTATCAGAATTTGAAGATAGGGAAGTAATGGTAAACTTCCATGAGAAATTGGGCATTGGTCATCTTGTAGTAAATGTGATGGCACATAAAATACTTTAGGTGGGTTATTATTAGCCAACCCTATTTAGAGACATCCATGCACATGTCAGGGCATGCCATCAGTGTTAGACATATTCCAAAAGAGAAATCCACACTACAATTTCCTTGCATCCAATTATAGTAACAACACTATTTGCCCAATGTAGACTAAATTTCATGGGGGTCTTTAATCACAACTCCTCAACAAGCCATAAGTTTGTTCTTATGGCCACAAATTATTACACAAGATGGACCAAAGTAGTGGTGACAAATAAAAGCAATACCAATGAAGTGATTAATTTCCTTAAAAATAATGTAACCACTATGTTTGGGACCCCTATCTTATTAGTTTGTGATAATGGCCTTGTATTTTAATCTATAGAGTTCACTAAATGGGCATATGATAATGGGATAACTTTGAGTTTCTCATCTAATCACTATCCATAAAGGAACAAATTGGCATAATCAAGTAATAAAAACATGATCGATGCCATCAAGAAGTCTATAGATAAAAAGCTTTGAGAGTGACATTCATTATTAAAATTCACTCTATGGTTTGACTGCATTAAGCATAAGGATGTACTCAAAATCTCACCATTTATGCTAGTCTATGGATTAGATCCAATTCTACCAATCACACTCAGGCTACCTACCTACAAGTTTATGCAAAAATAGATGGAACCTAATGATAAAGTGAATTATAGGATCTCAGACATTGTCTAGTTAAAAGAAGATTAGGATGAAGCATTACTAGACTTTAACAAGCATTAAAGCACTATCAAGTAATGGTTTGACAAGAAGGTCGAGGTCAAATCCTTTAAGATTTTAGATCTGGTGATATTATGTGATAAATCGCATGAAAATAAGGGTTAACATTCTAAGTTTGATCTAATTTGGATTGGCCCATACCAAATAGCTGAGGTACTCAGGAAAAATGCTTTCCACCTCAAAGACCTCAAAGGTAGTGGCATCCCACTACTTACGAATAAAAAGTTCTTAAAGAATTACTTATTAGTTGTCCCTTCCAATGTAATTTCATAATAATAACTATGAGGGTGGTAATGTATATATTATATTAATCTTAGGTTATTTTTTTTAATCATGTGTTTGCTTCTGTCACATGTTTGATTCTGTTATTTTATTTATGTTCCTTGTTTTGTGTGTTCTTGTGACCTGTGTTCATTTTTTTAACCTTGTAGTAGTTTCTTTGGTCCCTGGTCTCCCTACCTAGAATGAAATCCATGTGCCCCATGATTAATAAAGAGGGACCAAGCTCAGAGAGTGATAACTATTCCAATAGATGACTAAACAGTGAAAACTACTACCAAGATTGGGAAACATAAGGCAAACCCTTAATATTGAACACAGTGATAAGCAAGGCAATTCTCTAAGAGGCACTAAGAAAATTAAAATACATTGATTTATAACTAAGCAGGTGGACTAATAAAAGTTATACCCTAACCAATTTCATCATAATAACTCCAAATGAAAAGAACAAAGCTACCATAAATTACTAAAAAAGTAAAAGGTCATCTAGATATTGGAAGCCTACTAAAGTTGCCATAGACCTTGGCTATATTGGTATCCAACCATCATGGATCAAACATAAAATATCAGATCAAAAAAATTCTAAGTGTCAATATACATATGTGTGTGTGTTACATTTCTTCCTTAGAAAGGGTGATTTTGACAAACTCCACCGCATGATTTCCAACCTGCTTGGCAATGAAATAAGGCCAAAAGTGAGACAAAAATCATCTCTATTAGGGTGTAATACCCTAAAAATAGTATTTGTGTTCTAAGAGTTATACTTCAGACTTATCCAACCTTTGTATGAGTCACAAGCATCCCTAATCAGCCCCAAAGTAGTCCTAGACCCTCAATTCCTAATCCTAGTCCTTCTTGCCTAGTGTTCTATTAGATCGCTAGTTTATCCCTAGATCTATCCTAAAACCTATTATCACACTTATCCAACCTTTGTATGAGTCACAAGCATCCCTAATCAGCCCCAAAGTAGTCCTAGACCCTCAATTCCTAATCCTAGTCCTTCTTGCCTAGTGTTCTATTAGATAGACACTAGTGACATATTAATGACACTAGTGCCACATTGAGATAACGTCCCAAAAATGGTGTTAATGTTATTTGACTTATCTTTTCCCAAATGGGTATATTTACAAAAAAAAACTTCTTAGGGTTAGCTTAGACCTCTTTTATCACCACACAAGTAGTAAAAGAGTATAAATACATGAATTTTATCCCTCTAACTAGTAGACAGAAATCAGATGCAAAATACACATTCAAACTTAGAACAAGTTATGCACAATTAATGTTATCAATCTCTATTATGCCCTACTTCTAAATATTACCATTTATAGCAGCCTTAAGCTCATATTATCTAGATTTCTAGTCTCAAGCACATTCAAGGCACTCAAGGCCACCATCAGAGTAGCATTATTTTCATTTGCACCATCACTTAGGTGGGTTATTAGTGTAGGTTTTTATTTTTCCCTATTATTTAATTAGGGAAATTATTTTTTGTGCATACATGGAGTTTTCCTACATTTGTGAGATAGGCTAGCTTATGTGGAGATGTGTGTCATAGATGTGTCATAAGGTGTCATAAGAATGTCATAAGTAACTCCCTTGATGGGAGTTACTTCTCTATTCTTAGCACCTTGTCACCACCTTTCATGGAGGAGTTACAGTCTATTCTTGGGGTGCCTTAACCACCTTTTGTGGAGGATTTACTTATGTGCTCTCCTATATGTATTCTTCACTTTGGCCATCTCATGACAATCAGATATTGGGTTTTCTCCTATCTTGTCTTGTGTAATTTATCTTCTTGTATAATTTCAAATTGCTTTAGAATCTATGTGGTGTGCACTTGCTTCATCTCATGTGATCATGTCTCCATTGCATTCGCATTATCTGAATTCTAGCAACAACTCCGATATGGTATCAGAGCCACTCCGGTAATCGTGTGTCTAGTTACGCTATTAGTTTATTCTGAAATTCTTACTTTGCTTTCTTAGTAGTTTTTTTTTAACTTCGTTGCATTTGAGAGTTTTGGTAGATTTTCTTGAAAACTCATGTAAATCCATATGAAAACTTGTTAAAAAAAATTACTTCTGAGTTAAAATTTTCCAAGACATCTTGTATAGATATGTTGTGGCTTTAGCAAGGCAATGGAATTTTTTTCTAGTCATTCTGCAGGAAAAAAATCTCTGTAAATCTAGTTTTATTCTTAAATGCCACTTTCAGCTTGGGGCAGCTCTCTAGTAAGCACATCTGCATGTGGAGGTCGATGTGGGGCATCTAGTAGGGTGAGATATGCATGGAACAGGACTCCAACAATGCAAAATCCAGTGCTACGGTGTCTAGTGCACAGGTGTGTAGTGAGGTAGTGATTAACACTACCTACTGTGTGTTGAAGTTAAAACATGGTCTCTTCCCTATTGTGCGTTGAAATTTCAAATTGTCTCTTCTCTTCTCTACTTTTGTGCATTGAGAGGTCTGCAAATTCAATTTCTTTTTTTTGCCCAGCAAAATCAGAACTATTTTTTTGAAAATGGCGCCCCTTCCTTGCTTGGCGTTCCATGTGGGCCCTTAGACACTTGGCATCCATCAAATTTTCTTTTGCTTTATTTTTTTCAGTTAAAATTGACTTGTCAAAAAAAAAATCAGTCAATTTGACTGAATATTAAGTTTTTTAGACAATTTGATAATTTGGGGGTTTAGATTTAAACTTGTATCTTCGCCTATCAAAGACGAAGGGTGAGGCCCGAGTTGGCAGGAGGCCAATTCCCCCTCACAAAGACCTCCTTTAGATTTATCACTCTAACCTAAGTCCAATAAGTGGTTGGAAGGTCACTTTCTCTCTCAAAATAGGCATTTTTTAATGTTTTAGTGCTTTTTTTTGCAAAAACACTAGTTTATGGGAAAATTGAATCTTTAATATCTTGCAAATGGTAGCTCAGATTTGGGTACCATTTTTTGCAAAAGTGTTTGTAATTCAATTCTCTACAGTGTAGGCTTGTTATTTGTTAAAAATTAATTAGTTTATAAAGTGCCAAAAATTTGGGTCTCTCGAAATGCATTTTTGACTGAGTCTGACGTCCTCTTTGCTTAAAGTCTTGCACTGATTGCTCTAAGACGCATTCTCGACTGAGCCTGACATATTTTGAGCATGCACTTGCATATTTGGGGGGGCTCAACATTTTAGGGGGGTGTGATTGCTTTTCACAACTTGCAAATCTTTGCTTTCATTCTCCTTTCTGCATAATTTCACAACTTGCAAACAACACAAATTCACCTAAATTCAGCTTAAAATGGATTATTTTCAACTTAAACACCTAACACCCTTCAACTATCATGAATGGAAGGTTAAAATGTCAATCATTCTTAGAAGCAAAGGGTTGTATAGGATCACCATGGGTACTGAAGTAGAACCCAACACTGATGCTGAAAAGGTCAAGTGGTACAATTGTAGTGATGAAGCCTATGGATTACTGAGCTTGTCCATGTCTCAAAAAAAATTCTTTCATTTAGAAACCTCCAAGACTCCCAAATACATATGGGACACCTTAGAACTCTTATTTGGGAAGCTTGATGAGATGAGAGGTCATGAGCTCAAAAATGAACTCATAAGTCTAAGTCCTAGAAATTTTGACACTCTACAAGACTTCTTCACTAAGTTTAAGGCCCTTAGATTGTAATTGAAATAATGTGGGATAGAGAAGAAAGATGATCAACTCATCATTTCTATTCTCACAAAGTTAGGTCCAAGTTATTCAGTGTTTGTCTCCACTTTCCATGCCACAAAAAGTGCCCTTGGCACTACATGGAAAATGCCTTCTTTGTATTCATTCAATGTTGACTTGACTAAGGAGCAAGATAAACTGATCCAAATGGGCACAATGAAGTCTACTCAACTCCAAGCTTTGATGGCTGGAAATGGTAAGGATAAGGACCAAGAGAAGAAGAAAGAAAACAACAATCCTACCAAAAACAACACTGAGTCTTCCTCTTCCAATGCTAAGCCTAAGAAGGAGAAGGTTAAGTGTGCCTATTGTAAAAGGACAAGGCATGATGAACACAAATGCATGAAGAAATAAATAGATCACCTAACTCATCTTCTAGAGAAGCACAACATAGGTGTTCCTGAGTCCATCAAGCAGAATTCATCTACCCAAGATTTTACTAAGGAAAAAGGCAAGGGTAAGGAGAAAGAAAAGGGCAAGGCCTTTGTAGCAACTATAGCTTCTACAACATCATGGGTCATTGATTCAGGTGCTTCTCACCACATGGGCTCTTCACTAGTTGAGTTTTCATCTTTAGAGCCTTGTAGCATGACTTCAATTAGTTTGGGTAATGACACATCAGTTTCTATTGTAGGGAGAGGGTCAATTGAAATGGAAGGAGGAACATTCAATAACATTCTAAGTGTTCCTTCTCTTTCAACCAATCTCCTATCAGTATACCAAATCACTCACATTGGTCAGGGCATGAGAGTTGAGTTTTCACCAAATTTAGTGGCTATCAGGGAGTTGCATAGTGATACTACAGTGGCAGTGGGTAGGGCAAATCACCAAGCAAGGTTATCCACCTTCTCACATTTTGCACCAGATTCTTCTCCAATAGCATTGTTGACTCATTCAGATGAAGTTATCAAATTATGGCATGAGCGGTTTAGCCACCTTAACTACCGCTATCTTGAGCAACTTTGTAAACATGACATGGTCATTGGCTTGCCTCGTGTCCAATTCTCAAAAGGACTTTGTGAGGGGTGCTCCCTTGGGAAGCATCCTAAAGCAAAATTTGACAAAGGCAAAGCTTAGAGGGCTTCACAACCTTTGGAGTTAGTCCACAGTGATGTATCAGGACCCTTTCCTAAACCATCTTTCAAAAGGGCCAAGTACATCCTCACTTTCATTAATGATTTCTCTAGGTACACTTGGATATATTTTCTCAAACAAAAGTCTGAAGTGTTTGAAAATTTTCTCGACTTCAAGGCTCTTATTGAGAAATAGAGTGAGAAATCCATCAAGGTTCTTCAAACTAATAATGGAGGGGAGTATGTCAGCAATAGGTTTGAGCAGTTTTACACCATAGAGGGGATTGATTTATAGCGTACAGTCACTTACAGTCCTTCATAGAATGGGGTTGCAAAATGCAAAAATAGGTTCTTGAAAGAAATGAGTAGCTATATGATTCACTCCAAATCCTTAGCACCACAGTACTAGGCTGAAGCCATCAATTATGCTTGCTACATTCAAAACAGGGTTCCTCACAAAGATTTGAAAGGGATAACACCCTTTGAAGCTTGGCATAAAAAAAAAGCTGATGTTGAGCACTCTAGGGTTTTCAGATCCCCAGCCATGGCCTGCATTTTGAATAAAAAACATAAAGCTATGGAATGTCAATCCAAACCTTGCATCTTTATAGGATATCTAGATGGTATTAAGGGGTATCACCTTCTAGACCCAATCACTCATGAGTTGTTCATTGAGAGAAGTGTCCACTTTTAGGAGATTCTTAGAGACTTAACACTTGGCACTTCTTCTCCCTCATCAGATCTACTTCTTCATGATGATTCCTCGTCAGATTTAGATCAGCCACAGTAGGTTCTTAAGCTAGAGACATCTTCTTCTTCGAGTTCAAACAGTGAGGATAGTGATGTAGAGTCATCCACCTCTAGTTAGTTAGAGGATGAGGAGTTAGCACCTGACTCACCCACTTTCAAGCCACTTTGGGCCAGACAGACACTTTAGAGTGTTGGCACTTGGGTAAGAGATCCCACAGATGATAAATATACTAGGGGGGTTTTCAGAGAGATCCACATGCCTTCTCTGCCTCAGTTTCAGATCCACAGAATTTTTGAGAGGCATTGGGGGTACCTGAGTCGAATAATGCTATGTAGGAAGAATATTCTTCCTTAATCAAAAATCACACTTGGGACTTGACTTCACTTCTTAAGGGAAGAAAGATGGTTCGATGTAGGTGGATATATCAAACCAAGTTTGCAATAGATGGGTCAGTTGATAAGTACAAGGCACGATTGGTCACCAAGGGTTTCTCACAGGTGGCAGGCATTGACTACTCAGAGACCTTTGCACCATTGAAAAGATGAATTTTATCTGACTCACCTTGGTTATTGCTACATCACATGGTTGGGATGTGCACCACATGGATGTGAAGAGTGCCTTTCTTCACAGAGACCTAGAGGAGGAGATCTACATGGACCAGCTGCTAGGATTTGTTCAACATTCTTCTTTAGTATGCAGACTTAGGAAATATATCTATGGCCTCAAACAGGCCCCTCGGGCATGGTACGCCAAGATGGATTCTTATCTTCTCACAATAGGTTTCACTAGGTGCCCTTCTGATCCTAATGTCTACTTTTTATGGTAGGATGACTCGCTCTTGATTGTGGTTCTTTATGTTGATGACCTTTTGATCACTGGGAGTTCTTCATCAGCTATTGCAATGGTGAAGGCATCTCTCCAAGATAGATTTGACATGACAGACTTGGGTTTATTACAATACTTCTTTGGCGTCAAAATCTCACAGTCAAATTCATGGATTTATCTTGCACAACCTAAGTATGCTATTGATTTATTGTCTCAATTTCACATGGCTGATTGCAAGCCATCTCTAATGCCCTTTCTATCAAGAGTCAAGCTTGAGGCTGACTATTCTTCACCATTGGTTGATGCCACTTGGTATCGACAACTTGTTGGTAGTCTCATCTACTTGACTCACACCAAGCTAAACATATCATATACAGTGGGACTTGTCTCCAGATTTATGTAGGAACCTCATGAGCTACATTGGAAAGCAGCTAAGAGGATCTTGCATTACATATAGGGTTCAAATAGATACAAGATTCATTATAAATTTGGCATAGAGGTTGCCTTGGCTAGATATATAGATTCAAACTGGGTTGGTGATTCATAGACTCGCAAGTGCACTTCTGGTTACAGTTTCTCTCTAGGTTCTGGTCCTATCAGTTGGTCTAGCAAGAAGTAGAATGTTATTGCTATATCATCCATAGAGGTAGAGTATAAGGGAGCTGTTAATGCAGCTATTGAGGCTATTTAGCTTCAGGGGATACTTTTTGAGTTTGGCATTCCTATCAGGTAGCCCACCATCATTTATTATGATAACCAGAGTACCATTCAGATTTGTAGGAATCTAGTTCAGCACTAGTGGACCAAGCACATAGAGATTCACATGCATTTCATTTAGGAGCTTATTCATAGTCAGGTCATTGACTTGATGGTTTGTTAGTCTTTGGAGTAGGTTGTAGACATCTTCACCAAACCTTTCATTGAGAGCAAGTTCATTCATCTATGAGCTCTTCTTGGGGTGCGGTCTACATCTGTAGTAGCATCATCTTCAGGGGGGGCCTTCTACTCTCTTCATTTCTTTTATGTCTCTCTTTTGGGGGGAGTTTTTTCCTACGGGTTTTCTCCTTTTCTCTATCTTATGGGATATTGAATTTTTACATGGGTACCTTATCAGGCCTAGTTGTCGGGACCCATTTTATTTTTCCACACTGCCCACCTAAGTTGCACTTATAGGGGGTATTAGTGTAGGTTTTTATTTTTCTCTATTATTTAAATAGGGAAATTATTTTTTGTGCATACATGAAGTTTTCCTACATTTGTGGGATAGGCTAGCTTATGTGGAGATGTGTGTCATAGATGTGTCATAAGGTGTCATAAGAATGTCATAAGTAACTCCCTTGATGGGAATTACTTCTCTATTCTTAGCACCTTGTCACCACCTTTCATGGAGGAGTTACAGTCTATTCTTGGGGTGCCTTGACCACCTTTTGTGGAGGAGTTACTTACGTGCTCTCCTATATGTATTCTTCACTGTGGCCATCTCATGTTAATCAGATATTGGGTTTTCTCCTATTTTTTCTTGTGTAATTTATCTTCTTTTATAATTTCAAATTGCTTTAGCATCTATGTGGTGTGCACTTACTTCATCTAGTGTGATCACGTCTCCATTGCATTCACATTATCCAGATTCTAGCAACAACTCTGATAAGAACTACATTGGGTTTGATCTATTCTTGAATTATTGGTATGTAGGCAACTCTCTTCATAGCAGGGTGTTGAGGATGTTCAGCTTACCCTACTAACAAATACTCTTTTCAGCTCATGCCAATTGGATTCCCTAGCTATATGGAAGATTAAGTTTTACTCACTAAATAAATCATTATAGGAAAAATATATGGTTTTAGGAATCATGCATGTAGGAACAAACCTTAGAGATTTAGACATAGGGGCACCCAAAAGCTTGGGACATTCTTATATAGAGGACACAATTACCAATATCATAACACTATTGTCACATTTCCAATAATGGTGCTACTATAAAATTATGGTACTATTTTCTAAGAGGGGTTTTGACACTGAGATCTAGTTTACAACACTTAGACTAGCTTCCACCTTAGTTTTTAGTACATAGATAATTTGTCTCAGTTATTTTCTAGCTAAGTTCTTACTTGCACTATTTATTACTATTTTAGAAAATTCAAAGCTAGTCAATTCTATAGTAAATTAGTGGTTGTATTTATTTCATATTATTTCCTTGGTTTATTCTACTCAGCTCTTTAATAAACATATGATTTACACTTGTTAAGTCCTAAATATTTAAAACATTTGGTGAACCCAACTTACTTCAAATATTGCACAAAACCTTAACCCTAAATAACACTAGGGTTTAGGTTTCTAACATTTACTTAGTTTTAATTTGCATCCTATAATCATGATTATCATGACATATGCCATTTTCTACTTTATGGTACAAAGTCTTGAGGTTTAATTAGCATGTTTATTACCAGTCATTAGTAGAAAAATGCACATATATGTCACTCCTCTCATGGATCATGTTAGAGCTAAGCTTATTTTACACATTGGTCCTCCCTCTTTTGAGTCCCATTCTTATGAGGATCATTTATACATGGATCACTTTGATTTAGCTCCCACTACAAATAGATAATAGAGGGCTTAGATGACTCTTTTTATTCTACCTTCACCTAAATAAGTTGATTATCTTCACTCCCATCCCACCTCTACTACTCATTCTTAAAAAATAGTAGAACTAGTAGTTCAAGTTGTTACTAGATGGAATAGGGTGCCTCCTCAACCTATATATTAACAATGTAATCCCACCATCCTCCTCATACCCAGAACACTAAAATTAGGCCTAGAGATCAGCAAATACCATTTGATATTGTGGATGAGTTGAGAAACACACCGATTAAGATATCTATGTTGGAATTACTTCAAAAGGTAGCTATTTTCAAAGATATTATTTTTCAAACACTCAATCATACATCTTTGCATCTATCATGAATACTAATATTATCAATTAGATTTTGTACCCACTGTGTTTTATGGGAAATGTAGTATATAGAAATCTAATGACATAATGAGATCACAAAAATTGAGGTGAACCTCTAGAGAAGGCTAACTTCCTTTCACTAACCTTAGTAAAATTGATATATGACCAATTTAGATTCTTAATGATTATTCTCCTAATTAGGGTTTTAAATTATAAGGAAAAGAGTTTATAAGGAATTTTAAAACTAGAAATGATGATGTACCAAAGATTTTAGTACACTAAGTTGAAATCAGCACTTTAGGCTGATAGGATCACTCCCAAAAGAGCCATTGGAAATTCTCCATTCATGTTGGTCTATAGAAGGGAAGCTAGAATTTCAATGTCAATAGAGTAACCATCTCTAGAAATCATTCAACAATTGGAATTAATTAAAAATGATGTGATGACTATGCAGTTGGCAGAACTCATGGAGCTGGAAGAGGTCAAGAACCAGTCAATCCAAGTTTTAAAAGCAAATTAGGCTCAAGTAAAGATAACTTTTGACAAGAAATCATCTAATAGAACCTTCAATTAAGGATACATGGTTATGAAATGGGATGTTGACCTAGATGGAAATCTCTCTAGTTTTATCACCTTGAGTTCTCATTAAAGATTTAACTTACAATTATAAAAAATATTCTTATTGGACTTGTGATTGGAGTTTTTAACTATGAAATACACCCAAAAACCCTGATAGAGATTCAATCAAAATTCACAAATTTGATTGAAAATTAAAATCATGAATGATATTGTATACCATTTTTCCATCAAAGCTAAACCCATACAAAATCATAACTAAACTCTACCAAGTTAAAAGCAGAAATCTTATCTGTAAAACCAAACCCAAAGCTCAACCAGCTCTATAGTTAGTTTTCCTCACCCATTTTCCCAATGCATATGTCTATAAAAGAGATGAATTTCAAGTCAAAGGGACTTGGTGTCCCTTAAAACTTGGATGCAAACATAAATTAGATAATAGACACAGACCTAGCTAACTTTTACACTAGAGTTAATGTAGAATTAAAGAATGACTAGATTTAGAGCATCTACAATAGTGATTTACCTTTGGTTGTAGCCTTACCCATTCTCTATATAAAGCCTCGAGCTCATGCTCACTATGGATAAACATTATGATGTAGAGAAGAGAGAATTAGTGAATGATAAAGGGGAGAAAATGTTCAGTCTAGATATGGATTTCATTGATACTATGTTTCTAATCTTTGGAGTTTGAAAGCTACATAGATATTACTCCTGACTCCTCTAAGAAATTCTATCAGGATAATAACTCATCTTGTGCCCAAATTTTAAATAAAAAGTGGTTCAAGACCCCTAAATATTCAACCACAATAATGCCTAAGAACTTGGCTAGGACTGAATTCAAGGACAAGGTAGGAGATATCATTATACTCTTACATATAGTTATAGGAAGCCCAAATACAAAGAATTGTCAAGATTGAATGTATCATTATATCTAATTAATCCAATAGATCAAATAATACATTCACTATGCTTAATTGATCAATGACTCCATTCATAGATAGTTGATGGATGTTTAAACTATAGGCAAATTTTAAATGACCTCCTACCTTGTCTATACTTTCACAAAAGGGAGGGCATTCCCAAGGTTAAACACTGTACCTGATCAGATTAACGAATTTTATAGCTATTATCCTAACTTCACTTTGGAGGGGCATAAACAACAATTCAAAATATTTAATGATGCATTCATCTACTGCATCATAACCATGTTTGAATAATATCTAGGGAGGACAAGGTTTTTTGATGTTGCAACAATTGAAATATAAAATTGGGGATCATACTTCATCTAGTTCCCCATATTTTCCTACATCAGAGTTGGTGGATTTAGTGGGTGTCCTTACACCCTTCCCAAATATGTTAGTGACAAGTGGGCCTTAATGGATCTTGTAAGATAACTAGTGGAAACCCACAAGTTCTTATCAAGTAGGCATAAAATAGGCATGCACTTCTCTATCATCATAGGGAGATACACATGCCCTTCCTTATCTAAGGCCAAATGTGCAAAAGTAGAGATGACATTAAGAAATATTGATGTTAGACCTTATTATGATGTGATAGGTTATGTTTATAAATTATTGGGTTCCTCATATTCTTGCATTCCTTTTTATGATTATTATTGGGAGGATATCCAAGATGAGGAAGAGGTTAGATTGAGGGATTGTTCTAGGATGACCCTTGAATGAACTAAGAACTATGATATGGTACATGTTCTATAATATTTGAAATATGAGTAATATCTAGTAGATAGGGTGTATTATAATAATCATATCTACCTCCAACCCCTTCCTCAAGTCAGGTGGTCTACACTTGAATCCTTCTCTTTACTAGATAGGATAACCCTAATTATCAATAGGACTTTGAACTAGTTAAGAAGAAAGGGAGTGAAGATAACAAAAGATAGCTTTAATGTCATAGACAAATTAAAAAATGCAAAGGATAAGGGCGTAAAGGTAGAAATAGAAGAGGGTTTAAGTACTGGTACTCAAGTAGATCAGATAGTGGGCCAGTTATTTCACATAAAGGGAAATAAAAGTAGAAAGCTAAAATAGCTAGTTCCATCACCCAATTGCTAGTAGCCCAACCACTGGATAAAGCATTTCCAATTTATATAGGGGACACAATAATATAAGTAATAATTACCTCTCTTCCTATTTCCACCAATAGACTAGTGTAAGCAATTACCTCTCTTCCTATTTTCACTAGCCTACCAGTGTAAATAATTATTCCTTCATTTAACCAACCAATGCAAGTGATTCTCATGGTAGTGAGCCAATCAATATAGTTATTTATTCTAAATCCATCTCCACTTCCCTCTTACACAATCACTTCCACCTCACTCCCTATATCCAATTCCACCCCATTTATCACCAACACCACCTTGTAATACATGGTTATTAACTCAATCATTCTGATTGCATCCCCACTATCCATCATAACCACTGGGTTGGAGACAAATCCATCTTCATCTTCCATCACACTACTCACTACTTATACTCTAGTCATTCCCACTACATTTCTAGATTATTTTATTTCCTTGTTACCTCCACACATGCCTATCTCTCTACATATGTCACTTCCATCTTCCACTCCACCCATCTAAGTATCCTTGCCTTCTTCACTCTTATATTAAACCAAACTCCCACCAAGGAGGTGGAGATAAAGAATCCCACTAGTACAACTATGGCTAATCAACCCACTAGTGGGTTAGAGACAACCAAATCATTAGCTAAGGACTCAGTGGTAATATTAGTGGTAGACGTTACACTTATTATAGTAACCACTAGTGTGTTAGATTTAGCCATAGACTCATAGGTAAAAATGGTCATTAGAATAGGATAGGATTCATTGGTGTGCACTCCTAGTTGGATCACACAATTAGTGTCCAAGGAGAGGAAATAAATGATATCTCCTAGCACCCTAGATTTTGGTCTATTAGAAGCATCTAAATGACCAAATAAAGGCCCCAAGACCATTTCTAGAATATTTTATGATGTAAAAGGGAGAAATATATGGAGATAGAAGTGTCCCCACCTAAAAAATAGAAAGAAGATTTAGTGGTGGGGGATTATTAGATATCCAAATTACACCTTGGTCATCCAACAAGAGGACTGAAATATGATGTTCAGACAAGTATAAATTCTCTCTTCAATAAAATGGATAGTGACAAGGTCACTAAAGATGAGCTGAAGAATAAGGTAGAGAAGTTGATATCTACCTTAAGGAAGGTCATAAACCTAGCAAATCCACTTAAATCCACCCAACCAACTCAATCTCTCTCCCAATTCCTTGATAAAGAAACATTTGATGTAATGACAAAGATTGGTACAATGGGTAGGGATACAAAAGAGTGGTCCAAAAAACTAATCACCAAAGGGAACAGGGTGATAAGGTTAGCCATGGATTATTATCAGACACTAAAGGATGACCTGACATCTCTAAAGGTAAAAATCAATAAATATGAGGAAGAGGTTGAAAGGCTAATGCTCTAATACCCCAAGTTGTAGGCCATTAATCAAATAGAGAGTGATATCCTCATGTCTAAAAAGGTAATCAAAAAACCTTTGGATCATGATGAGATGGAGAGGGTAGCCAAGTTCAAAATTAGGATACTTAGTGAAAATATTGACAAGGCCAAGATCAAAAGTGATGAGGCCACATATGTAATGCATGACATTAGAGATTTAATTTACAAATTATCATGTGAGGTTGTAATCACTTAGATAAATCTCTTCCTATTCAGGTTGTCCAAGATAAATTCAAAGAGGTGATTTAGTGGGAGTCAGCGCATGACACAACTTTCAACTTGGATTCCATCCACCGATTCATAAAGTATCATAATACACTTGATCAGATGGGTAAGGATATCCAGGTTTACAGAGATTCTTATAGAGAGTTATCTAAACTAACAATAGAGAGTGACATCAGTAATATATAGTCAATTAGTCTTGATGAAGAGCACTTACAAGAAATATTTAGTATCTTTGATGCTTATATCAATAATATATAAGAAGAAAAGGACAAGGAATCCTCAAATGTCACTATTGTTGATTAATTTTTGGAATCATTTAAGAATCAAACATTTCTGTAAATTACAAATTTTGTAAGCTACATTGTAAAGTTGAAAGTTGTAAATTACAACTGTCATTTTGATAGCTCTTAGATTTTAGTTGAAAAATATCTCCTTGTAATTTTCAATTATCATTTTATCAAGTTTTAGTTGAAAAAGTGCAACTTGTATTTCACAATTTTCTTTTTAGCAAGTTCAATGACTTGAAAGTTTTAAAAACTCACATTGTAATTTGCATGTTCCTTTTTTATGAGTGACTTATAAGTTGTAAAATTCTTAACTAAAAATTACAAGTTATGTTTTAAAATGTCCAAATATTGAAAAAAAGGCATTCAATGTTGTTAAAAGTTTGACCAAATCATGAATTTCATTTTGGTGCCCCATTTCTTGGTGAAAGATTTCTTCAACTAAGCTCAAGGAGAGATGGTTCGAATGGAATAATCTTACAACATTTTCTCCTTATTCAACACTTGGAAAATTTCCCAACTATTTGTAGATTCCTTTTCTTCTTTCTACACCACTAAATATGCCTATTCAAGCTACAATGAGGACACTTGTATGATCACTACCTAATTTTCTTGTTTCAAGAGGAAGTGTAAAGTTATTTGACTTCTTCTCTCTCAAGGGAGTAAATTTTTGTATAAATATGGGTCTCCTATGTATCCCATGGATCTTTGTGTTGATAAAAAAAAATTAATGCTTTTGAAAAGTTTATCTACATGTTATAACCTAGAGAATATTAATAGACTAACATTTTTGATTCCTTATCTTGTGTTATCCTTGTGTATGTATGAAATTTTTTTACATTTTTGAACGATATAATTCTTGTTTCAGTCATATAGAATAATTTGTGGTATTTATTTTGCCCTTTTTAAATCTTGTTGAGGAAAATTTGAGAACCTTATTCCTTGTTTGATAAAATACCCAATATTACCTTTGATTTCATAATCATGTAAGTTTGTGCTTTAAGAAATTTCAATATATTATTTTCCAATTGTGTTCAATCAAATCAAACAATAATTTACACTAGAATACTTTGGTGCATCACCATTTTTATTTTTAAAATTCCTTCTAAACTATTTTCCTTACAAGCTAAACCCCTAGTTAGGAGCAAAATCATTAAGTTGAACTAGTCATATATCAGTTGCACTAAGGTCAGTGAAAAGAAGTCATCCTTCTCTAGAGGTTCACCTAAATTTTCCAAGGTCCCACAGCTTGAAAGTGATCCCATTGTGTCATTAGATTTCTATATACTACATTTCCTACAAAACATAGCAAGTGCATAATCTAATTGATAACAATTTTTGGCATGCACAATGGGACCCAAATATCAAAGCTAAGAAATTAGTTCTATTCTCAACAATTATTATGCAAAATTCATACACATTTCAAGAGAACCTAGTGACTTTGTTGGCTTACAAATTTAGTAAATCCATGTTTATGTATGCCAAAAATGCAGACATGATCATCTATTAAAGGTAAGAGGATTGAATAGCAAGAATTATATTTTATATATAAAAAGAAATCAAGATCAATTTTACTTAACCCTAGAGTAAATCCTAAAAATCAATCTGCACCTCTCAAAAATATCCACCGTTGTTTCATACCTCCCACTATGGCCCAATGAAATCAGAATTTTTATCATTCAATGGAGGCAACCCACTTATGTTGGCCCAGTATGATAATATACCCACCTCAACTCTGAAAAGCCTTCCATATTTTACTGGTGAAACTTTCACCATACCCATTGAGCACATTCAAGATGTTACTAACATCTGTTTAGTTCATAACATTGCACAAGAAAATGTTTCTATCAAACTTATTACCTCATCATTTAAAGGTAAAGCCCTATAGTGGTATAGGATTTTGTTTCACAATTATATCCATGTTTGGAATGATCTAGGGTATGCCTTATGTATACAGTTTGAAGATAAGAGTGACCGCCTCTCTCTAGTTGAGCAACTAACCACCATTAAATGAGCTCCCCATGAGTTTAGGAGTGATTTTAATTTTTACTTCTAAAAGGCATGGAATAGGATCCTAGTATTGGTCAAACCATCCTCAAACAATGCTTTCTTATACTACTTAGGAATTGAAAATAGTGATATAGCTATCATGACCCAATCAATGGGTGGCACCACACTCCATGATTCTTATGGAATTGTTATAAGAGCCAAAAATTACCTCATTCAAGCTAGGAAATTTGTTCATTGGCCTTCAATGCCATTGTTCCTATAATTTCCTCCCACTCAACCTATTTTATCCCCAATTCTTACAATAAGTAATCAGACAACTTTACCTCTTGTCCCTTTTAATGATTTATACAAAGTTAAGTCATTGCTTAAAATCTTTGGCAATGAGTTGGTATCCATGAAAAGGTAATAGTCCCAAAACTACAAGCCTTATAAACCAACTAACTAGGCATATTAGCACAATAAGTAGCCATACTAAGGAGATTCATAATTCCAAAGGAAAATCATGAAAGTAAAGACCTCAAATATCCATGTTCTACCTAACCCAAGTACTTATAATTCCATCATTCATGTTCAAAATAACCTAGCCCAAGAATACGAGTGGTGTTATCCTTGTGCCCAACTACATAATCAAAACACTTACCCTCATGGTGTCATTAGTCAAGCCTTTATAGTACAACATGTATCAAACCCCCAAGGGAAACAAGAGGAAACTAATACTCAGCAAGAAGAGGTATAGTGCCTATTAAAAATGGGACCACTCTTTTGAACTAGCAAGAAGAGGATTTTTGCAATCTAAACTAGGAGGAAGCACTAACCAATGATGGTATTTTGATGGTAACAAATATGTGCTCTAAAAAGAGGGAAATATAAGTTTATCATCCCCTAAGGTTTATTAGGTTACAAATTATAAATTTGTACAAGAGGTTACAAAAAATAACACAATTCAAAATCCACCTAATTTACCTGTATATCGTAATCCACATATTGATATTTTAGAGCAGTTAGCATTTGGTTGTGAGCATGCTCAATAAAGTTTGGCAGTTGTTTTGCCTTCATCTTTTCCCTAGTTTTTTTCTATTTTTGGCTAATTCTCAACTTATTTCTACCATTGACATGTGTTAGCCTAATGCTCGTTCAACATAAATAATTTCTTAGCTTGCCTAGGAGTAGTACCAACTCTCCACTTGGTAACCTGACACTCATCCAAGACTAGCCTCTTTTTGACAGAGCTTCACATAGTGCCATTGGTTACTAGAGAAATAGATAAGGCCCATCATAATTTTTAAGAAGGAAGTGGAGCTTGCCATGTGTTATCATGGTGCTTGTTCGAGGCACAAATCCCTACTATCAAAACTGTAAGCTATGTTATTAGTTTAAAATAAGGTACTTTGTACATGACACTTGGAGAAAAACTACTTGACCCAAAATATACCACATGGAATCATCTTGAGATCTCACAAGTCCATTCAAATTTGACCCATTATGCATCCCAGTATGATCCAGTAGTCTACGAGATGATGACATTTATCTCAAGCACAACTCAAGCATATTTTAAGATGCCACATGCTTCTTTAGAAGCACCTTAGATCAATGTGGAAGCTCTTGAGATAACAGATCCAAGACTCATAAGAACCTTCTGAGATTGACACATAGAAGTGCTCATAACATCCAATCCAAGACTTGATAGTGTATAATTATTTAAGGACCCTTCTGAGAGCCATAAGTTTCCCTTCAAAGAACATGTGTCATACCTATGATGATCTTATTTGATAATCCAAAGGATTCATCCAAGAGCTCACCAAGATGACACATGTCCCCACTGGGCTTATAAATGGATACCACATACCTCCTTCATATCCATTAATGATCGACACATGGGTACACCCAAACCATCTAATCTAAAGCTCATGATAGCCTATGAGATGATGACATGTTTCATCATTGTAAGGTTGTATCTAATATTAACAAATTACCTCTAAGAGTGACACTTGGATCCCCTCTAAGCTAAACATTTAATACAAAGTTACCAATAGATGTCAATAAGGTTATTGAAATCAATCAAAAGGTGACGTATGTCCAAGAAAGATTGTGATGGCCCATGAGAGAGACACTTGTCCAAGTAAGGTCTTAATTGCTTACAAGAGTGACAAGCAGCACCCCCACAACTAATCAAATTAAAGGGCCCCATTCTTAACAATATTTTTAAAGGTAGTTTCAGAGGTAGACATGTGTTATTATGATGCTCCTTCTAAGTGTCATGGGTAATCATGAGGCTGGGAGGTTGTGCCATATACATGATTTTGAAGACCAACTAGACCCATAAGATGGAGTTTCTCATTCAATTTCAATGACATGAGCATGAGTGTTAGAATTTCTAGGTGTCATTCCCCTAAGAGGTCATTGTACTTATATAAACAAATCTCTTTTCTTTTGTAAAGGGTTGGTAGATGAATAATTGTTTTTGCTATTATCATATAGTAGCCATTTTTAATAGTATAGTTTTATATTATAAGTAGAATTAATTGGCATTTTTCATTCTATGACCTTAGCAAGTGCCCCTCACGAATTGGATTGAATATTGTATACTATGCCCTTGAGGCCTTTTGTATTTTTTTTTCCACCTAATAATAAATAAAATGTGTTATTTTGTGTCAAACTAAGTGGAAAGTTATTTCTATTTGTTGTTTCCTTTCTCTAGTTCTATATTATTTGTTCTTGTTTGTGTTATAGACTTTAATTCATGCATATGTTTCTTTAATAATATGTGTTACTCAAATATTCAAGTTATTTTATGCAATTATAGGTCAATACTTTAAATATCTCAGTGCATCACCTAGTTTGTTTATTTTAGTTTTATTTTGCATTTCCTTCATTTCTGGTAGTTGTAACTTGTTAAAGGACCATGGGGTTAAGTGCAATGCAAAAACCATAATAAATGATGATCCAAGGACCACCAAGGAACTTTTTAGCATGGAATAGTGGTATCCCACTTGTAGGGTGGATTAAAAAGGTTATTAGTTAAGCATTAGTCAATAAAATCATGAAAATGAATAAAGAACTAAACAAACAAAGCCAACCTATTCATGTGGAGTTTGCTAATGATAATGAAGAACAATTTAGTAGAAAGCACTACTAGTTACCTTCCCAAATTGATTCCACCACTAAAGAGCAGTTCCAAGCATGTTTTCCCCTTGATATAGAGCTCTTGTCTTTGTCAACAATGGCTTATTTGCTTCTCTATTGCCTTAAGAACTCTATGCATAACCTAGGCTCAAAACTAAAAGTAATCTCTAATCTAGCCTATCAAATGAAGCTTACCTAAATTCAAATAACATAATAATCAAAACACAAATTACTTTTGGAGAGATTAGCATTATAAATCTACACAAGTTAAGCTTAAGAAATGATGTTTTATGCGCTCTTATTTATAGATTTTCCAAATGGGTTAGAATCAACCATGACTATACATCTCATTATTGAGATGTGTGGCTATGAATTAATCTAATATTTTATAATTAAATCAATAAATATCCTCATAATGATTTTGGGGCAAGGGGCATTAATTAGGTATGGGTAACATAATCATGATGTTTTATACATTTATGGCTTATGGATGCCACCCAATAGATGTTGTCATTAGGTGATGCATTTAATGATAAATAATTTATAATAATTAAATAATCAATAACCTCCATGGAAAATACACTTAATCTCTTGATTTGAATTAATTAGCTCTAAACATGATTAATCAATATTTGTGCAATTCTTTAGAAATTGGTGCACAATTAGTCAAAACGGTCAAAAAGTTATATTACTAGGTCATAATTTGACTCAAGAAGAATTGGAAGGTGTTGTTAGATGTTACCAATACAAAATAACAAAGGTATGTGATGTGTACTAATGAATTAGAAGAAAAGAGTTATCTGGAGCACAAACAGGCAAAATCATCATTTTGACTTGAAATGAATTGATCAAAGTTAGGAATCACATAAAATGAATTACCTCATTGAGGGATACTTTAGCCTAAATCAATAATTGTAAATGAAAAGTTCTGATCATTTAGCACATTATAGTGATTTTGGCCTAATTTGGTCATTTGAGTGCAATTCGAGTAAGATTTATAATTTCAACACAAATGGTGTTGGGAATTAAATGTCTACATTTTTCCCTTATTTGAGAAGGCATAGAAAGACATTTAGGCAAAGCAACATCTTTTCAAAGAATATATTTGTCAAGAAAAAATGGGAAATGACCCATGATGCCCCCTCAAAAGAACATACTAGGATGAAAGAGAAGAATGGACTCTCAAAAAGAGAGGGAAAGTGCGAGATTAACACATGAAATAGATCACATCCAAATGAGCTAATTCTTACACATGTGATTACCATCAATGATAAAAATAAAATTAGAGGTATAATGGGCCCCAAAGATTATGGGAATGGGAAGGATTCAATCTAAAAATAGAAGCAACACACTTTGAATGCACCTAATTTGAGAGTGCAAGCTGCACACTTACAGCATTGATCAATCCCAACACAAGTTGCATACTAAAACATTGCCATCATGGGAAAAAGTGTGGAGAACTCAGAATTAGAGGAAAAGGAGAATGTGGTCTCTAAAGAGGTGATAATAAGATGCACCCCAGTAGGGTAGGTATGATCATGATAGGATAGTTGTGCCCTAATAGGGCTAATTTTGATCATTGATAAAGAATAAATAATGGCTTACCCCTGTAAAGATGATTTAGATTTGTTAACCAATTCAAATGTTATGCCCTAGTATGGGAAAATTGGCAAGCAATTGCCTTAAGGATATAACCTATTTCAAAGATTAAAGTAAGTGGGAACAAACATGTATGTGATGGTGTAATGACTTTGAAAAATCAACAAAAAATCAAGCATACAAAATACACAAACAAATGAAATAAATGAAAAGAAAAGTGAAGGTGGCCAAGCTGACCTGAGATACGTCATGTATCCAAGCACTACCTACATAGTCCAAATTGACCTCAAGCCAATGTAGTTCACCTAGAAATGGGAGAGACTAGAATGAGGGATGATGAAAACTGGACAAGAGATTGATTAGACTCAATATGTATGTGAAGATATGCACGTCTAATCATAGATTCAGGTGCTAAACCTATTGAGCCTAGTTTATGCATAGTGATCTTGAGATCTATTCATCAACGTTGTGTTAACATTAAGACTTGATTATAAAGCATAAAGTGCTTGCTATTGAAAAATAAATTAGGCATCATAAGCATGAATAACTCATAATGACATGGCATTTCAAATGCATGGAGCCAATTCAAATGTGAATACCTATAACTAAAGATAATGGTAAGAAATAACCAAAACCAAAGTTATATCTATTTACATTTAAACAAAAAAGTAAAGAAAAAGATAAAGATAAACATAAATGAACCTAACTTAAATCAAGATATGAATAATCAAGACCTAAGTAGGAACAAGAATGTATAAAACAAAGCAAGATCATCTTAATGACATGAGATCAAGATATGAATAATCAAGATCTATGTGGACCATCAATATGTACTTGGAAAACAAAGCAAAATAAAACAAGACCAAATAGTAAAACAAAAGACCAATCAACACCAAAAAAAATCAAATAAACAAAATGTTTTTGTATTTTAAAATGTTATGAATGTTTTTTTTTGAATTTTTGAAGTAGCTCAACTTGATTGAGATTTAAGAGACATAGAATGATCTTTCTCATAAAATGATGAGAGTGCACCAACTTAAAATGCTCAAAATATAGTGAGATCGTAATGAAAGGGGGAATTAGTTGACCTCAACATGAATTGAGCACAACATACATAATCCCATTAGGACCTCCATCCATAGTAATTTCACCTATAAAAAAGGCAATGAAAAATCGACTAGGTCACAACAAGTTTGTAAATGAAGGTGAATGACAAGGCAAATGATAATAGTAATGACTAGATGATGTGGTAACACATGATAAAAAGGAATTATACCTAATTTACCCATTGGTAGTTATAATTAATAAACAATTTCATAATTTTGATTTGCCCAAAGCTGGTTATAATCAGTGGTATCATATATAATATTGATTTGCCCATAGGCAGTTATAATCAGCAATACTAATTAACATGATAGATGAAAGATAAATTTCTAGATCAAATGTCACACTACTCCCATAGATTATCATTCAACACAACATTATAAAAATATTAAAACTAGATTAGAATCCCCTCCCAGAAAGTGTAGGAAGAACCAAAGGAACCAAGATCAAAATGGATAAGCAGGATGGCTAAAAACAAGCCTTGGTTAATAATAAAGGAATAGTATAAGGAAAATGGTATAAGGAAAATGATCAGAAGACAATTGGCTATAGTGGCAACAAAGTTACCCCTAAAAAATGATGCCTTACTTTTCTTATAAAATGGTAAGAGTGTGGCTTAGGTTACTCATAAAATGGTGAGATCATGGTTTAGGTTGTTCATAAAATGATGAGAACATTCAAGCTTATAATACTTGTAAAACAATAAGAGCATAATGAAAGGGTGATCGAGCTAACCTTAATATAAATTGAGCATTACCTACATAGTCTCGAAGGATCTCAAGTCAATGTAGTTCAAACAATGTGATAAATAGATCATAATGGTATAAAATGCCTATAATGAAAATGGTCTATAGGGTTGCCCACAAGAGACAAGGCATGGTAATGGAAAATGGTAAATAGAAAATGGGTTTTGTTACTCATACTAACATGGAGATGTAATCAACATATGAGATAATAGAAATGATCAATTATAAAAATTGATATCCAATACCTCATTGGTAAAGTTGCTCATTAAGAACTTGTTATAGATCATGATTTGAATAATGTGTTTGTGATCCCCTTTGGTTGTTAATTTTGATTCCTTCAAATGTCAAAACAAGATATCTTTGTGGCTTTTATAAAGGAAAGTGCTACCATAAATGGTAATGAATAATGTTAGGCACAGGATAAATGGTATAAATGGGTAATGAATAAGTAGTTGATAATGGAGTGTATAATGAATGGGGAACAAATGAAGATCAGGTCATTTAGTCACACATAATGTTGTTTATAATGGATTCGACATAATTTTGGTTATGGAAGGGCCAAATACCTCTAAAGATGCTCTTGATAGGACCACCAAATTTTTTTGTTGTTTGATCCTAAAAGTAGTTACCATCTAATTATGATGTAGATTGGTAGTTATATTGATTTGATCTTGAATAATGTCTTCAGTAAGTAATGAAAAAAATTTATGCTCAATTGTCAATGCCTCGATGAGGTTTTTACCAATAAATTTATCATGATTATCCCATAGTGCCTCTGATAAGGTTTCATGAAGAGATATTAACATTTAACTTTGATTGGCTTCTAGCACCTTCAAAAAGGTTTCACTAAAATATGTTGAGTTTGATCTTTGATCATCTTCTAGTGCCTTCCAAAAGGTTTCACTAGGAGAGTGTTTTTCTATTGAATAAATGTGATCTTGGCCCTATTGATATTCTATAAAAAGTATGTCACCATGGATGCAGTTCAACAAAGTGTGATTTTGTTGGTCCCAATCAATGCTTGTGGGAGGTGTGATGTCAATAAAATGGCTATGGTATGGAAATATAATCAGACAATGAATCATAGCATAATCTTCATAGAAGATACTAAGATGATTTTTATTGATGTTGAAGTAATCATCCTCAAAAACTAAAGAAGGATCACAAATATATTCAAATTGATCCACAAGGCAATTGTAACCAATATTGTAACAACCAATACTATATTTTATTTTTGAATTTGATTCTGATACAAGGGACTCTAAATTCAATGTCGCAACTGATGTTGATTTTGGTTTTGATGCTAAATTTGATGTCGATTCAAAAATAGAACCTAACTTTAATGTTGTTTCTTCATCTGATATGGTTGCTTCTATAATAATGTTCTATTAAATGATTGGTATTGAACAAGTAATGGCCTATGATAGCATAATGGGCTCAATTAAAAGTGATTCATCCAAGAAGGGTTCAACATAGACTGCCTCATCTAAGTGAATCCCCTCAAAGAGAGGGAATCTCCCAAGGGATGACTTGATAGAATCTTTTCTGTCAAAAGAAGACTCCTCAATGAGTGGAAAATTATCAAGACACAACTCTACCAAGACAAGATTTTCAAGGAGATGAGGGTCTTAAAAATAGGTAAAATATGAATAGGTGATTCATCATAGGTTGACTCATCATAAATGGGTGTTTCAATAATAAAATTGGGGTTCTAGTTCATAATTGGTTGCAAAATATCAATTTTGAACACATTATCATCCTTATAAGATGGCTCTTGAAGAGGTAATGGTTCTTGTTTGGGTTTATAGATCGGCACAAAATTTCTAAAGTGGGGAAAATTCGGTTAGTGGGAACAATGGTTTGTGGTTCAATAATGGGATCTCAAAAAATTAGACTATTGAAGAAGGGATCAACACAATCTGGTTCATCCAATGAAGGTTCTTCAACAATAGGCTTAATAAATGCAAGAAACGGGCCTAGAATGGTAATAATGAGATGCTACATAGTTTGGTTGCCTACGTAAACTAAAGGAGGAGGTCATAAAATTGTAAAATTTGCATGTTGTGGAGGTTGATGGCTCACACAAGCTAAAGGAGAATAGCCTAATATGGTAACCTTTGCCAATGATGGAGCTTAATCATTCACACAAGGTGAAGGGGGATAACCTAAGATGGTAACATTTGAGCGTAGTGTACAAATCAAAGGAGTATATCCTAAAATGATAACCTTAAAGTGTGAAGTATAAATCAAAGGGGTAGGATGAGGATGATGTATAAAAATTGGTATAGATCAGAAGGTTTTCAACAAATAAGCTCAAAGAGAGAAACATCCTAAAACAAGATAGAATGTTCATGTCTACTATAAAAGTGCTCTACCTCGTAACTAAGGCCACAAAATACCCCATTGTAAGTGTACCTTACCATCAAATCTAGAAGAGTGATCTTTATTTTTTCCAAGGTTTGGACTATGTTTTTCAAACATTTAAACAAGGTATGTGTTTCGATCTTTTCTAAACAAGGTGACTAGGTAACCAAAGAGACTATAAAAGGAGGGTGGCATGGAACCACACACAATTAAAAAAATGGTGTTCATGAATTGACCCAAACTTTGGTAAATTTCAAATCATATGATTTAGAAGAGGGTATGATAAATCAAAAAACCCTATAGTGTCACTAGTACACTAAAACGTAGAATTTTGAGATACATCAATACTATAAAAACTAGTTCAAATTCGATGAGTTGCTACTAGAAAATTAGAATAAATCCCTTCATATTAGGAAAGTAATAATATGAAATAATAAACTCATGATGTGGAAACATGAAAAAAAATAAGTATAAAATTAGAACCAAATGGGCAGCATCTTGTTGCCACATAGTAATATTAATGGTAGTATAAAATATGTTCTAAGACTCAAAGCATGAGTGGTATGCAAGATCACTTGAGTCCACTAGTGATGACAATGTGATGAAGAGCCTATAAATGACCTTTAATACAAATTGGAAATTAAACCCAAGTTCCCTCAATTCAAATGCAAATGGTGAACCCAATTTAACACATCAACCTTATGAACTTAGAAAAGTGCAATTTTGAGTTTGAACTATCAAAGAAAGACTTAAGAAAATTTGGCAAGTGGTCTAGACTCAAATGGGCAGCATAACTATGCCAATTAGGTGATATGACACAATGTTTAAGATGACAAATTTGAATAAGGAAAAGATTATTTTCACTTGGATAGTGTAACACATCCTTGTTCAAGAAATTGGTGGACAATATGTTTGGTTTTTGATATTTTTTAATAAGCAAGTTTTGACTCAAATCAAGACCAATTAATTTAAGACAAAATTAAGTAATCATCATAAATCCTATCAAGTTAGGACCAAGTGGGGTTGACTAAAACTATAATTTTTGCTCATTTCTAGATGGATCGCATGTGTACTAACTTTCACATTGTGCATACAAGAGAAGCAACACATCAATTGGATCTACATCAAATGGCTTGTTATGAAAAGGTCTAGTCCTTTTCACAACCACTACATCTATCAATTACTCAGTGTAGTGCGATGTCCAAAATGATCATAAGTCCTAGGCTTAACCTACACTAACATAGATGGTTTAACTGCTCAAACCACCATCCCAGTGAGAGGATCCCAATTTGTATACCCCCCATGGAGAGGGGTTAAAGATGATAGTAGGAGATAAACCCATGGGTCAAAGATTCCCTAGAAAACCCATGGGAGGTAATGAAGTCCCCCTCACAAGCCAAATTACATGAAATAAAAATCTAAGTAAAAAGGCTTTATAGGTTGTTTCTAGATCACCCAGTCCATGTGGGTCTTGGGGAGAGCCTTGACAAATTCCTTTTTATGCCTTTGGATTAAGGCATAATTTTTCAATATAAATGGTGCTTTTGATCCCACAAGTTCCTTATAGGGGATGGGGGGAAAGCATACATGCACAAATTCCTTTTTGCTAAAATAATTCTAATAAAACAAGCAATAATAAATTACTTATTTAAAAAAAATCGAAGTGAGTTTGGTTTTAAAGCACCGAATTCAAGTGTTTGGTGATGTTCTTTGGCCCCTTGGCCTTAAGTTGCAAAAACATTTAAAGAACAACTACAAAACATTCAACATAAACAAGTAATTTTTACTTTAAAGCACCAAATGGAAAGATTCCTGATTATTTTTAAGCACCAAAAGGAGGTTAAAAAGACTTAAAGCACCAAATGTTTGCTTTCCATGTTGATCCTACATAAAAATTACAAAGAGTCTCCTTTATCTTTGAAGCACTTTTTTGAATGAGACAAGCCACTTTGGTTTAAATGCACTCAGCTTTGTGTTTTTTAAAGAAAACATAGTGACCTTTAGTGGTCACCTCTAACCATCAATAATTACTTCTTGACTGTCACCGATCTATTTTTTACGAACTATGGTTAGTTGAAACCTGACTATCGATGGTTACTTGTAAACCCAAATTCATCAACTTTCTTGTCAAAAGGCACTTGTTAACTATTAGAATAAAAAATCTCTAAAAGGAAACCTTCTAGATCATGAAATAAAACTAGACCAGAGACTAAAAATTCACTTTTAACCAATATAAACTTGAATTTGCTCAAAAATGTTTAGGTCAAGTAAGAACTTTTTAAAAAACATTACTTAACCTAAGATAAAATAAAAACTCCAAAAGACACCTTCTGGATCATGTTTTGGTTCAGACCAGAGACTTAATAAATCTAATTTGTTAGCAACAACTTGAATAAAAGCTCAAAATGAAAATTTTAGGTCGTATTTCCCCTAAAACCCAACTACGTGTGGTTATCCATAAGCATCATCGGTCACTAAGAACCATCAATGGTCACTATGTAACCTATAAGTACACCAAAACATGGGAAAATAAGCATAAAAATGTTGTTAAAGGATTTTTTAATGACTAAAATGGAATTCTAAAAATGCCAAGTTATTTTCCTTGCATAAGAGGGATGCATCATCCCACCAAACATGCCAAAATGTAGGATGGATTACAAAGGTTGTTAGTCAAGCATTAG
This sequence comes from Torreya grandis, assembly GCA_037957365.1. NCBI lineage: Eukaryota > Viridiplantae > Streptophyta > Pinopsida > Cupressales > Taxaceae > Torreya > Torreya grandis. The sequence goes on along the minus strand of JARHVA010001141.1, from coordinate 1,213,600 downwards.
TCAATAAAACCATGAAAATGCATAAAGAACTAAACAAACAAAGCCAACCTATTCATATGGAGTTTGTTAATGATAATGAATAGAAATTTACAAGAAATCACTACTAGTTACCTTCCCAAATTGATTCCACGACCCAAGAGTGGATCTAAGCGTGTTCTCCCCTTTATCTAGAGATTTTATCTTTGTTAATAATGGCTTCTTTGCTCCTCCATTACCTCAAGAACTCTATGCATAACCTAGGCTCAAAAATAGAAATAATCTCTAATCTATCCTATCAAATGAAGCTTACCCAAATTCAAATAACATAATAATCAAAACACAAATTACTTGTGGAGAGATTTTAGCAGTATAAGTATACACAATTTAAGTTTAAGAAATGATGTTTTATGTCCTCTTATTTATAGATTTTCCAAATGGGTTAGAATCAGCCATGACCATCCATTTCAAGATTGATTTGTGTGGCCATGAATTAATCTAATATTTTGGAATTAAATCAATAAATATCCTCATAATGATTTGGGGGAAGGGGCATTAATTAGGCATGGGTAACATAATCATGATATTTTATGCATTTATAGATTATGGTGCCAAACCATAGATGATGTCATTAGGTGATGCATATATTGAAAACTAATTTCCAATAATGAAATAATCAATAACCTCTATGGAAAATCCACTTAAGCTCTTGATTTGAATTAATTATCTCTAAACATGATTAATCAATATTTCTGTAATTCTTTAGAAATTGGTGCATAGTTAATCAAAATGGTCAAAAAGTCGTATTACTGGGTCATTATTTGACTCATGAAGAATTTGAAGATGATGTTAGATGTGTTAGAACCATATTCCCATTTAGGAAGTTGTCAACACAAAATAATAAAGGTATGTGACATGTCCTAATGAATTAGAAGAAAAGAGTGATCCAAAGCAATAAAAGGTGAAATCATCATTTTGACTTGAAATGAATTGATCAAATTTATGAATCAAATAAAATACATTACATCATTTAGGGATACTTTGGCCTAAATAGCTACTTGTAAATGACAAGTTCAGACCATTTAGCGCGTTTTAGTGATTTTGGCCTAATTTGGTCATTTGAGTGCAATTAGAGTAAGATTGATAATTTCAACACAAATAGTGTTAGGAATTGGATGTCTACACCACTCATCCCTCTAGTAGCCTCAGATACATAGGATCCTCTTCTTGTGAATGCCTTAAAATCACTCCCTAAATTCTCAAGGGAAGACTTTAAAATCACATCAAAACATCTCCAAGATGTTATGAATTTATGCATTGTGCACTATATTACATAGTAAAATGTGGCCTTAAGGTTGCTAGCTACCTCTTTCAAAGGGAAAGTCTTTATTGATACTGATCCTTGCCACCCAACTCTATTTCCACCTAGGATGACTTTGGAAACAAATTCTTTGAGTGATTTAATGAGAAGGCAAACTGGTCATCTCTCTTGTAATAGCTAATAACTATTAAGAGAGCCCTACAAGAAGTTATTATTTATTACAATACCAAGTTTGATAAGACTTGGCAAAGGATCCCAATAGTGGCTTGACCACCTGTAGGTATCACTATTATCTTTTATCTCAAAACCTTCAACTCAGACATAGTTATCATGATTTAATCTCTTGGAGGTCAGACATTGTCAGATGCATATGAGCTAACATTTAGAATTGAGAATAACTTGATAGACATTGGGAAGCTTCCCCCTCAGTTACCAATATCAATGTTCCCAAAAACATTGATGTCACTACAAGAAGAAGTCTCGAGCACCTTGTAGGGACCACTTTTCATGTATGTATATCCACCTACCCAAATGAGCATATCCTCTTCATCCTCGCTAGCTGTAGAGATGAATGACATGAAGAGCATCCTGTGGAACTTCTCTAATGAGATAATAAAAATCAAAAGGTAATAGGCTATAACCCCAAAACCTCCCTTTAAAAATTAACAAAAAAGGAGAGTGTCATATTAGCAGAACTAGTACCAAGAATGGTAGAGGTTGAATCATCAGGTGCCAAATTATCAAGCACCCAATCACCAAACACAACCTATGAATCAAATTATTCTGGTACCTGATCCATTACAAATAGTCTTGCCAAGTGGAAATAGAGAGTTGGTCATTGGCCAAAACAACCTAGTAGATGACTCAAATTCATGATGATTTCCATGCAAAGAAGCACATGTGCCCTGAGATTGTCTGAGAGTCAATCTATAGTAGAAGGTTATTGAGCAACATAGGCAAGGGAATGCACCTAATTTAGCCCCCTATAGATACTAATCCTTGGTTTTTTAGAATTTTGTCTTAATGGCATAGATGTAGGGAATGTGCTTGGAGTAAGAGGAGGAGATAGCCTTAGAGCATGCACTTTTGTCTTGGGTAGAGGGGAAGGATGTGGTCTATGTAAGTGAGATCCCAGTATCAAAAACCCTGAGTCTAGTCAAACTATTTCACCTGATCTATGAAGAGACCAACTAAGACCCAAGAAGCCTTCATAAGGCCTAAAGTGAGTTTCAAGAATATCCCAAAACCCTAACCACCACCTCCAACATATGAAAAGTAGAGAAAAATAGAATAGAATAGGCTAAAGGACCTTCAGGTATGATCACAAGGGTCATTTAATGTGGTAGAGAAGCTAAATAAGGCTCTATCTAATGTCTATTTTTAGGATGTCCTATCTATCCTAGATTTGAAAATATATGTTTCAAAAATCATTAGAAGACCAAAAAAAACCTACACAAACTAACCTGATTGTGGATCCAGTAAGGAAAAAAGGAAAGGAAGCCAGCAGTAGTGTGCAAGCTCATGTTCCATCTACATTTATGAATTCTTAGGCAAGGGTAAGTAAGAAAAAACCTAACCCATTCCATTTGACTCTTATTATGGGGAAGAAGTTTTTGCATAATTCCATGATTGATTTTGGTGTGAGTACCACAGGCATGCCCAAGCAGATTATAGATGTGTTATAACTATAATACGAACCCTTGTACAAAGGAGTAATGTAATTAGACAAGAATAAGGTGCAGACCATTGGTATCATCAAAGCTCTTCCCTTGACCTTGTATTCTTATCTGAGCATTACCATTCCCTAATCAATTGTGGTGATTATCATACCACTAGTCTTTAAACTATGTCTATCAAGGGATGTCACCACCAAAATAGGTGGATACTTGTCCTTGAACTGGTCCCATCTGATCATGAGGACCAAATATGCCTCAAAGATGAAGGTGTTGTTGAAACCTCTACATCTTGAATATATAGCAGATGAGGCTATCATAAATTTTGAATCAATTCACACTTCTTTCTCTAAGAAAGAGATGCATTGCGTAGATATGCTTTAAGAGGAAGAAGTAGCTAACAATTGGAGGCCAGAGGAAGACGTCCTCATTAATGAGTTCATTGAGAATGATCCTTTTGAAAATTTTGATGCCACTAGCCTTAGGACTTATGTAATCCATGATGTAGATCAGGTCATCCCTAAGGTGATGAATAAAAACGACGATCAAATCAAAGAGCTTGAACGTGAGTCCAAATTTTGGACCTTGCATTTTGATGGAATGAAATGCAAAACCAGCTTTGGATCTAGTATCTAATTAGTATCTCCATCTAAAAAAGAGACCTCTGAGCCTTCTATTTCTAATTTTCATACATGAATAATGAAGTTGATTATGAAGTGCTAGTCTATGGCCTTAGCCTTATTGAATGCATGGGTGTGAAGCAGCTAAAAGTATTTGGAGATTCTACATTAGTGGTGAGATAAGTAAGAGGGGTTGTGACTATGAAGGATGTTTGTATGAGATCCTACCACCACTAAATATGGTATTTTATTTAAGCATTCAAAGCTTTTAACATTCAAATCATCCTTAGGACCATGAATACAAAGGCAAACAAGATGGAGATAATTGGTTCCCAATTTGATCTAGTGATAGATTTATTCATTAATGAGTAAGTAGTTTGGGTAGTCATCAGACTCACCATTATTGATAATGACTAGAAATAGAAAGTGTTCTAGAGAAATGCCTAGATTTCCATGTTTCTCTAACAATCATACAAATTTGTAGAGTTATTGTAGTCAAAGATTGAACAAGCCTATGGGGATCAGATCATGCAACTAATTTAATAAGTTATCGAAGGGGCTAATCACCTTAGAGAATCTATTCAGTTCAAATGATGCTAAGAATGACAAATGGAATCTTGCCATAGATAAAATTGACTACTCTGAGCTTAATGTCAGAGGTGGAATAAAACTAAAAGTAGGGAAGAAAGTTTCCCAAAAGGATAAGGACCAACTAGTGTCTTTTTGTAACAAATATGAAGGAGTTATGGCCTAAACCTATGATGACCTAAAGGGATATGATCATAAAGTCATCCAACACACCATATATTTTATTAAAGGGGTGAAGTTTGTACACTAGAAGCAAAGGCTAGTCAACCCAAAAATTGAGTCTCTCATGGCTCAGGAACTAAGGAAACTGATCGACTCAAGAATTATTTACCTAATCAAGCATTCAACTTAGGTGTCCAACCTAGTTCTGGTAAGTAAGAAGAATAGACAAATCTAGATATGCATAGACTTTTAGAACTTGAATAAAGCATATCTAAATAACCATTACCTCCTTCTTTCAATGGAATAGATCCTCTAAATAGAAGTGGGTGTCAAAAAAATTTCTTTCTTGGATAGATTCTTAGGGTACAACTAAGTATGGGTTAATGAAGAGGACCAACACAAGACCACTTTTAATAAAAAGTGGCGGACCTTCGCTTATGTAAAAATGCATTTTGGCCTCTCCAATATAAGATCCACCTTCCAATGAGCAATGGACATAGACTTTAAAGGATTGATCAACAAGATCACCCTCATTTACCTCGATGATCTGATTATATTCTCCAAGAGAAGGGAAGATTAGTTTGATCATCTGGAAAATATTTTAAAAAGGTTCCAAGAATTTAGGGTGTCTCTCAACCCTAAGAAATGATTTTTAGGAGTCCCACAATGCAAGCTTATTGGATACATGGTATCCAAATAATGGATCACCATTTATCTAGAAAGAGTAAAGGCCATCAGGGACCTAGCCTTGTTGGTAAATAAGAAAAGGGTTAAATATTTTTTAGGAAGGATTAATTTCATCAATAGATTCATATCTAACTTCATAGGGATGGTAAGGCCAATCACATTGATGTTGAAGAAGGATCAGCCTTTCAAATGAACCCCCAAAGGGAGAATAACATTTGATAAGATCAAGGACATGATATCCTCTATACATGTACTGGTGAATCCTAACTTCTCCAAAGATTTCATCATGTACTTTTTTTAGGAGTGAACATAGATTAGTGGTTGTGTTAACATAGAAGGAAGAAGTGAAAGGTGAACACTCAATTACCTTCTACTCAAGGACCTTATGTGGGTATGAGACCAAGTAAAATTTAATTAAAAATCAAGACTTCTCCATCATCAAAGGTTTTAAAAAGTTTAAGGCAGTAAGATAATGATGTATGTGGTGCATTATAGCATCCAAAAGTAAATAATGGAAGGAGAAATCATAAAAAAATGGGCCAATTGGATTACCAAGATCCTATAATATGATGTTGAAGTTAGGCCAATGAAGGTGATCTAAGGAAGAGGTATTTGTGAGTATTTTCCCAATGTGTAGGTGCCTCAGTAGAAGAACAAGATGCACCAAAAATAGTTTTAGTAAATCAATATGAAATTGATGAATCATGGGTTGTTGATAGGACCCACTTCATGTAAACTAGTGGACACTCAGGTGGTCTCCCCAAACATAAAAGGAGATTGTATAGGTTTCAAGGAGCCAACTATATGCTAGTCTAAGGGATCATTTTCAAAAGTCACTTCGATGGGGAACTCCTCTAATGCATTGATAACAACCAGGCTAGAAATATCCTCTAGTATATGAATTTTTTCCCTCAAAGTGGACATTTCTTTAAAAATATGACCACAACCAAGATCATTTATGTAGGATATTACTAGCCAAACATGTTTTTGGATTGTCATTAGGTAGTAAAAAATGCCAATAATGTCAATTCTTCATGGGCAAGTGGAAGAATTTAGCCATACCGCTGAATATGATCATGGTTGATGAACCTTTCACATAATGGGGCATGGATTTTATCAAAATGATCAATTTTATCTCTAGTGTAGGCCATAAATGGATACTTACGACCATTGATTACTTTATAAGATGGACTGAAGCATCCCCATTGAAGGAGGCAACCAAAAATATGATCCTCAATTTCTTGGAGAAACTAATAGCAAGGTTTGGCCCTCCCAAGACAATCATATTGGACAATGAAAAGGCATTCCTCAATTCCAAGATTTTAGAATTTTAAATTCAAAATAGTATTTTCCTAAAGACTTCATCCAATTATTACCTGTAAGGGAATGGGTTGGCCAAATCAACTAATAAAAACCTCATCAGATTGATCAAAAAGATGGGCATTGACCAATAGTGGGAGTGTTATATGCATGTGCAAATGGCTATATGGGCTGATCACATTACTTCTAAGTAGATTTTGAAGACATCCCTGTATGAACTAGTATATGGTAAGGAAGTGGTCATACCCATATCAATGGAGATTCTTGCCTTATAGCTTTTGAAAGTTGTTGAGATAGTAGAGAATGGAGTGATGGAGGTTAAGTTGGCAGAATTGCTCAGCATCAAGGAGGTGAGAGAATGAGCCACTGACACTAAGGTAACTCGATAGCAAGTGGTCAAATGATGGTTCAATAAGAAAGCATTAAATTTAGGCTTTAAGCTAGGGGACTTGGTTTTAAAGTATGATAAAAGGGCTACAAACCAGGCCAGCATGCAAAATTTGATTCCCTATGGAGGGGACCCTTTTGCATGATTGGTGATAGGTAAGGTAATTATTTTGAGTTGGAGGATCAATAAGGAAATGCCTTAGATATTCTAGTTAATGGGATCCACTTAAAACACTTTAAATAATCTAACCAATCCTGCCATGTATTTAGTTAGTTAGTTACCCTTTTCTTGTGTGTTTCCCTTTCTTTGTTGTTGTTTCCCTTTTCCTATTGTTTCCTTTTGAAAATATGTGTCCTTGGCACAAGTTATTAATTTCAACTGAGGGAGGAAGAGTGGATGCCTTTGAAGGTTGCTCTTCAAAACTTGTAAGTTTTGTGGGCCTTTCCCTTTTTGCATTTTTCTTTGACTAGTCTATGAAACTAGAAATTTGGGTTCTTCCATCTATAGGTAGATTCCCCTATAAGTCACCAAGAATTTTGGATCATAATAAACATTTTGAAATTTTGGAGTAGTTATAATTTTATCACGAGCATGCTCAACAAAGTTTATCAGTTATTTTGGCCTCCTCTTTTCCCCAAGTTTTTTTCTATTTCTGGATAAGTCTTGGCTTCCTTCTACCAATTCCATGTGGTAGCCCAGTGCTCATTCAACATGAAGAATTTCTTGACTCATCCAGGAGTAATGTTATCTCTCCACATGGTGACCTAATGATCATCAAGGGCTAGCCCCTTTTTGATAGAGCTTCACAAAGTGCTATTAGTTGGTGGAGTAATGGATAGGGCCCATCATGCAGTTTCAACAAGAAGGAAATGAAGCTCACTCTGTGTCATTATGGTACTTATTTGAGGCATAAATACCTACTTTTAAAACTTCAAGTTATGCCATTGGTTGAAAGGAAGGTGCTCTATGCATGACACTTGGATCAAATTTTGAAAGGAAGGTGCTCTATGCATGACACTTGGATCAAATTTATTAGACCCAAAAGATACCACATGACATCATCCTAAGAGCTCATAATTCCATTCAAATCTGAGCTACCATGCATCCCAGTATGATCTAGTAGTCTGTCAGATGATATTATGTGTCCTAAGTACAACCTAGGTGTCTTTTAACATGCCACATGCTTCTTTTAAATGTGCCTTTGATCAACATGGAATCTCCCAAGCTGACAGATCTAAGACTCACAAGAGCCTTCTAAGATCAACACATGGAAGCACCTAAACCATCTGATCTAAGACTTGATGGTGTATAGTTATTTGAGGCCCCTTATGAGAGCCCCAAGTGTCCCTCTAAAGGATATGTGTCATGCCCATGTTATTCCTATTTGATCATCCAAAATATTCCTTCGATAGCTTGCCAAGATGATGCATATCCCCATTAGGCCTGAAAAAGGATGCCATGTACCTCCTTTAGATCCATCAGTGATTCACACATGGGTATACCTAGATCATCCAATCTAAATCTCATGAGAGCTCATGAGATGATGACACATGTCATCCCCACAAGGCTGCATCCAAGATAGATAGATTGTCTTTAAGAGTGATGCATGGCTCCCTTCTGAATAACACATTTAATACAAAGTTGTCAACAATTATTAGTAAGGTTCCTAAGAGTAATCAAAAAGCAATGCATGTCCAAAAAAAATTGTAATAGCCCACGTGAGAGGCACCTATCCAAGTAAGGTCCTGATTGCTTAAGAGAGTGACAAGTGACACCCTCATAGCTGATCAAATTAAAGGGCCCCATTGTTAATAGGATTTCTAGAGGTAGTATCAAAGGTAGACATGTGTCACCATGGTGTTCCTTCTAAGCATCATGGGGAATCATGAGGTGGGGAGGTTACACCATATCTAGGATTTTGAAGACCAACTACACCCATGAGCTGGAGTTTCTCATTCAGTTGTAATGATATCATCATGAATGGCAGTGTCAAAATTTCCAGGTGTCATTTCCTTAAGAGTCTACTATGCCTATATAAACAGAGTTATTTTATTTGTTAAAGGGTTGGTAGATGAATAATTATTTTTGTTATTATCAAAGAGCATCCATTTGTAATAGTATAGTTTTAAAATAGAAGTAGTAGTAGTTAGCATTTTTCATTCTAAAACCTTAGTATATGCCCTTCACAGGTAGGATTGAATATTGTATATTGTGCCCTCAAGGCCTTTTATATTTTTTTCTCCAACTAAAAATGAATAGGATGTGGTGTTTTGTGTCAAAATGAGAGGAAAGTTATTTATGTTTGTTATTTCCTTTCTTTATTTTATAGTATTGGTTCTTGTTTGCTAATTCATGCATCTGCTCCTTTAATAGTCTGTGATGTTCAAAGATTCAAGCTATTTTATGAAATTTTAGGTCAATACTTTAAATATCTTGGTGTATCACCCTAGTTAACTTATTTTGGTTTTATTTTGCATTTCCTTCATATCCCTTTTCATCCCCAAACTGATTTGAAGTGTCAGCTTTTAAAACCCTAGACGTTGTTTTACAAACCGCATTTGATTCCCATATTTGTAAAGCTTCCCATAGAGAGTTGTTAGCCTAGAGTGAAATTTTTAAGAATCAATAGTGTTGATGGGTTAGTTGAAGCCAAAAAATTTGATCCCAAATCTTGTAAAAGAAGATGTAGCTCCCATAAAGGTACCAGCAAAGGTTGGTAGCATTCCTTCTAGTATTGTAGAAAAAATGAAAAGGAATAACTTAAATGTTACCATGTGGTAAGCATTGTCCATCCCAGCATAGAGGGACTTGTTTTAGGAAGCCCTAAAACACTTCTAACAAATAGAGAAGGATTTAATTAAGGGACCCACTACTATAGTTAACTTGTGTCAACCTCAAAAAGACATAACTGTAAGCAAAAATGGTAATCCTCCCCTTTTTACCTTTCCATTATAGTTATAAATAGCCTTGTCCATAACTATATGATATACTCTAGGGCTAATAGCTCTATTATGCCCAAGAAAATAGCAGATGCATTGAGAGTTAAATACACACCTATCATAAAAGGCATGATTCAATTAGATGGAACTATTGTCCAAATAGTTAGAGTTTTTAAAGGTCTAAACCTTACCATCCATGAATGTCCAAATTTATCCATATCCCAAGACATCTCAATATTTACCTACCCGCTATTTTTCCATCTACCTTTCTCATGACTTCACTACAAAAATGGGAGGGTACTTATTTATTGATTGGTCACCTATGTTACTCACAATAAGATATGAGACTAAAGTGACTAGAAGAAATGAGATAATTTATAAATACCATATTGAACCATACACTCCCATCCCTATGGATATGAATTGCACAGTGCAATACCAAGAAGAGGAACTTGACCATGAAGTTTCAACACCCTTTGAAGAAGTCCCAAACGCACACCTTGATGAATGGAGGTCAACTTTATAGTTTGATCCTTATGACTATGTTAAGGAAATAGGGTTGGGTACGTATTACATCCATGAAGATGATGCAATCATCTGAAAACTTGTCAAACTAGCCAAAGATCACAAGGGAATGTGGCAACTATACTTTGATGGCTCAAGGAGTAAGATTGGTGCAAGCATTGGTATTATTTTGGTTTATCCCCAAAAGGAAAGTTATTTCTATTCATTTATACTTCAATTAATTTGCTCTAATAATTTGGTAGAATATGAAGCATTGATTAGAGGTCTCTAGCTAGAAAAGGAAAGAGGAATTTAATCAATACAAGTTTTTGGTGATAGTGAACTAACCATTCACAGGTAAGATCAAGAAGCATGACTAAGAATAACTTGATGAGATCTTAAAAACATAGGGTTTGGGACCTATTTGAAGACTTTATTGCTCTAAACATCCAAGTGATACTGAAAACACAAAACAAGGATGTTGATTTCATGGCCTTCATGGGTTCTCAATATAATCTACCTAAAGAGATTAAGAGGGATAATAGCTAGCATGTAAAAATGATAGTGAAACCCTACGTCCCTGATAATGCAACCAATTAGCAAGTTTTGACAATGATGAACAAATTATTAACATTTTTCAAGATGAGGCCGAATTCTCCAAAACAAATTAGTCAAGGCTCCAAGAATAGTATGGGGAGAAAATAATTTATCTAAAGACTAATAAGTTACCAATGGGTCTTGTTACTTTAGAAAGTATTTTCAATTCTAATGATCAGTTGAAGGGTGAGAATAAAAATATCACAATCAAGGAGGAAGGCTATGAACCAGAATCCATCTTAGAAGGTAAGGATTTGAAAATCAAATTGGTGTGTAACACCTCTAAAAATCAAGATTTTATTGAATTATGTTAAGAATTTGATGATAATTTCACTTGGAGTTACAAAGATCTAAAGGATTTTGACCCCAGCCTAACCCCACACACAATAGAGCTTGACCCAAATACTAAACTTATTAGACAAAAATAGAGGCCAATAAACCTAAAAATAGAGCCTTTAATGAGGAGTGAGTTGTCCAAGTTGATAGAATCCAACATTATTTCCCCATTAAGCACTCATCCTGGGTTACTAACTTGGTCCCTATTAGAAAAAAGAATAGTCAAATTAGGCTTTATTTAGATTTTCATGACATGAATAAAGAATCCTTGAAGGGTTACTATCCCCTTCCACTCATGATCAAATCTTCCAAATATTAGCTTCATCCGAGAGGTTCTCCCTTCTAGATGGTTATCTTAGATATAACCAAATCCTAGTTTAGGAATTTGACCAGTTCAAGACTACTTTCACCACCAAATGGGGAACATATGCCTACAAGAAGATGAATTTTGGCCTAACCAATGCTGGTGCTACCTTTCAAAGGGCTATAAATATGTATTTCAAGGGTTTGATCAATGAAATGATCTTTCCATATCTATATAACATCATGGTTTATTCAAAACAAGTCAGTGACCACTTAGATCACCTTAGGAAGGTTTCTGAAAGGTGTAGAGAGTTTGGAGTTTCCCTCAATACAAAGAAGTGCATATTTTTAGTTCATAAAGGGAAACTATTGGGACACAATCTTGAAAGAAGGCCTTACAATAGACCCAGAGAGAGTAAGTGTTATCTCTTCACTAGCACTTTCAAGTCACAAAAAGGGGTTACAGAGTTTCCTATGGAAAATCAACTTCATAAGGAGGTTCTTACCAAATTTTTCTGCCATGGCCAAACCCTTTACTCTTATGCTTAAAAAGGGGCTCAATTTTAGCTAGACAAGGGAAGGAAAGGATAGCTTTGAAGCCATTAAGCAGGATATTTCTAAAGCCTTGGCTCTTATAAATCCCAAATATGAGAATGACTTAATTCTCTATGATTTTTTAGGGGAGGGCAGTGTATCAACTATTCTGACCCAACATAATAAGGATTAGTTGGAATAGCCCATAGCTTTTTTCAATCAACATTTAAAGGATTATGAGGAAAGGTACATCTTTATTGAGAAGCAAGTGTATGCAGTAATTAAAACCCTCAAAAAATTTAGACACATGCTCTCAAACAAAAAAAATCATCTGATGGTTAGTCACTAGAATGTAAAGGAGTTCCTTTTGAGCTGGTAAATAAATGAAAAAAGAGTAGGTTGGATCATGAAATTCATGGAATATGACATGGTCATTAAAATAACTATGCTCGTAAGAGGAAAGGGCTTATGTGATAAGCTTGCTTCTGACATAAAGGTTATTGATGCAATATATATTTAACAAGCAATTCAACCAATGAATCCTCATCTGCTCAACAACTAAATCAATGACATGACTACCATCATCTAAACTGGCTAATACCTACATCAACTCTAATAATTCAAAATAAGGTATTTCAAGATCCAATATATTCTTCATGCCCTTGTTGATGGGATCTTATTTAAGAAAGATATCAATGGAGTTATGTTGAGGTGTATTGAACACGATTAAATCTCCATAGTACTTGAAGAGTTTCATGATGGCTCATTGGGTAGCCATTTTTTTGCAAGAACCACTACTGTCAAAATAATGAGGGTAGGTTACTATTGTCCTAACCTATTCAAATATGCACACACATGGGTGCAAAAGTTGGATAAATGTGCCTACTTTATAAGCAAATAAAGGTTAGCAACTCTTCCTCTACAACCAATCCAAGCTGATCAACCATTTACTCAGTGGGGATTAGATTTTATTGGCATGATCAATCTACCATCAAGTACTAGCCACAAATGGGTCCTTACAATGACTGATTATTTTACCAGATGGATAGCAGTAGTTACATTGAAATATGCCATGAAAACATACATCTTATAATTCATGGATAGTATTATCACTATATTTGGTGTCCCTTACACTATTATCTCAGATAATGCCAAAGCTTTTGTGGGCACTCAGGTGAGTGAAAGGGTAGTGAGACATAATGTCTACTTGAATACCTCATCCAATTATTACCCACAAGGTAATGGCTTGGTACAATCCATGAAGAAAAACCTCATCAAGATTATTAAAAGGATAATGGAAGATAACTAAAGGACCTGACACACTAAGTTAAAATCAGCACTTTGGGCTGACAAGATCACTCCCAAAAGAGCCATTAGCAATTCTCCATTCCTGTTGATCTATATAAGGGAATCTAGACTTCCACTATCAATAGAGTTACCATATCTGAAACTCGCTCAATAGTTAGAATTAATTGAAAATGATGCAATGACTATGCAGTTGGTAGAACTCATGGAGATGGAAGAGGTCAAGAACCAGTCAATGCAAGTTCTAAAAGCAAATTAGGCTCAAGTAAATATAACTATTGACAAGAAATCATCTAACATAATATTCAATGAAGGAGACATGGTTCTGAAATGGGATGTTGAAAGGGCCAAACCAAGAAATCATTCAAATTTTGATGTAATATGGAGTGGTCCATATATCATAACCCAATGTAAAGGAGTTAATGCATTTTAGTTGTCTAGGCTTGATGGATCAGAGATACCCATCCCAGTCAATTAGATATACCTCAAAGAATGCTTTTGAGACTTCTTCAACTGAGCTCACAAAGAGATTTTTTGAATGAAAGACTCTTGCAACATTTTCTCCTTCTTCAACACTTGGCAAAGTGCCCAACTACTTGTAGAGTCCTTTTCTTCTTTATACACCACCAAAGATACCTCTTCAAGTTAAAATGAGGACACTTATATGAACTCTACCTAATTTTGTTATTATAGGAGGAAGTGTAAAGGTTTTTGACTTATTCTCTCTCAAGGGAGTAAATTTTTATATAAATATGGGTCTCTTATGTCACCCGTGGATCTTTTTGCTGATAGACAAATTTTTCTACTTTTGAGAAGTTTATCTACATGATGTAACCTAGAGAATATTAATAGACAAAAGTTTTGCCTTCCTTATCTTGTGTTATCCTTGTGTATGTACAACACTTTTTTACATTTGTGAATGATATAATTCTTGTTTCAGTCATATAAAATCATTTGTGGTATGTATTTTCCCCTTTTGAAATCTTTTTGAGGAAAAATTGAGAACCTTGTTCCTTATTTGATAAAATACCCAATATTACCTTTTATTTCATCCTCATGTAAGTTTTTGATTCAATAAATTTAAATATATTATTGCTCAACTATGTTCAATCAGTGCAAGCAATAATTTCCACTATAACCCTTTGGTGCATCACCATTTCTAGTTTTAAAATTCCTTCTAAACACTTTTCCTTACAAGTTAAAACCTTAGTTAGGAGCAAAATCATTAAGGAGTTGAACTGGTCATATATTAGTTGCACAAAGCTTGGTGAAAGGAATTCAGCATTCTCCAAAGATTCACCTCAATTTTTCAAGGTCCCATAGCTTGGAGGTGATCCCATTGTGTCATTAGATTTATATATACTACAATTCCTACAAAACATAGCAGGTGAAAAATCTAATTGATAACAACTATTAAGGACATTATATCTTTCTCCAATGAGGACTTGCCCTCATAGTCAGTAATTACTCAAAATTTATCACTTTTTATTCAAGCACAAATCAATACCACCACTATTAAAAGAGTTCTAATTGATAGTGGTTCATGACTTAACATATGCAACCTCACATTTCTATAGACCATGGGGATTGATATAGCATCCATTTAGAAGACATAAGAATATTAGAGGTTTTGATAGCATTCATAAACATACATTAGGTTCTATTACATTAGATATTATGGTAGGGTCAAAAACCCTACCTACACACTTTTAGGTGAAGCTTAATCATTTACACTACAACTTATTACTTGGGAGACCTTGAAAACATGCTATGGAGTTCGCACCCTCTAGTATACATAGATACATCAAGTTTTTACATGATAGATACTTATACACTTGCCCAACAGATAATTAGCCATTTAGATATTGTAGACACATTAAGCCTACTACCCCGAGTACATCCTTAGATGGGACACCTTATGTTCTCATAGAATGTCCACCTCACAAGATTCTAATTGAGTAGGTGCATACATATGACGTTGGGGAATTTAGTAATACTATTCCTACACCTCCTCTAGATCTTCCTACAACATAGTTACTTCACCAATGATGGAGGAACAACCTCCCACAGTACATATATCCCCACCTAGGGTAGCTGATGAGATTCTCATAGCATAGGTGTCACTACTTGTTAACTCATAAGTATACATACATAACTCTAATACAAATTCTCAAGCCACCACAGAGGATGATCTAACACCTATTGACATTAATGACTATTTGTGTGGATTAAGCTTCACACTAGTGGTCCTAAGAGAGTACATAGATGATTATAAGGCACTTATACCTCTTCCTACTATAAACACTAAAAAACTACACCACACAGTTCTAATCATCATAACAAACCCCCTTGGTCCCCTTAGGTTAGGATATTTATTAAAATCTTTACACACACCCATTTACCCCATTTGGCTAATTTAATTAAAAAATTAAGTTAAATTAGCCTATTTACACCTCCCCACCTAAACCCATGGCTAAATGATTGACACCTAGCCTTAAGACTATTTCCCACCTAGGCATTTAATGCCCTAACCTCTTACACCTCTTCCTCACACATACCAATGCTACCTTAAATAACCTCAAAAAACCTACAAACCTCAACCAAAAGCCTTGTTTCTTAGTCCCTATCACCACACAGATTTAGAAGTGACAACTCGAACCAGAATTTAACAATTTAGTATTTCTTGTTAATGTTATTTTTTTAATTTAATTATTTATTGGAAAGCAATTATTTCATTTTGATTAAGTACTTTCATTACTCCATGCAAACTTCTCTTATCAACACTTTTTGTTAACTTAACTTGTTTAAAGAGTGGATTGATAGCCCTCCAAAGAATTCTAGTGCTTCTTGGATCTAGAATTTGATAAGAAATCCACCCACCTATCTTACTAATCAATCCTTTTCTAGTTTCCTTCTTATTGTAGGTTATCCTCCCAAGACAAAGAGGAGTTATTCACAATTGAATAGATCATGATTGTGTAACTAAATCTAGGTTCTTCTAAACCATACCCTTATTTAAATTTTTTACTTGTTTTTTAAAAGGAAAAAATAAAATAAACACAAAATATAGTGAAACATACACTGGTAGCACCACTCATTCAGAATCCTATGGTTATAGGCTCTCCTACTCACTTAAAATCAGTCGTAGATCCCTCCATTTATTCAATACATATGGTTACATCTATGGATATAGACTTAGATAGATTTACGTAGGGATTTCACAAGATAGACCACACTAGATTTGATAAATATTACTTGATAGAGGATATATGGTATTATCCATAGTTCATCATAGATCCATCAACAGATTGTCATCATAGGAAGGTCAAACCTTTTGTCATTTTCATAGACTTACAGGACATGATACCAATACATGCTCAACATTACAACATAAATTAAATAAATTCAAGGCTTAAGACACTATTTAGATCATATAGCCTCCACCTCTATAGATACGAACACCATAATAGAGTCATTATTGACATAGATACTCATAGAATAATCCATTGGCTATTCAAATTTGTATTGTAAATAGATACATCCCTCATATGGATATAAATGAGGATTCTAATCTTAATAATTTAACTTTGGTAAATTTGTGGCACATAGGCTATCAGTAAAATGAGCTACAACATGCCATACATTATTAGGATTTTATTAGACATATCACACTACTAGTTGCATATGGCCCAAAGGTGGCCAACACATTATTATTTATCATGAGTAGGGGAACTCATATATAGGTTACACTTGGTATTACATAGGTATAGGTGATGTATGCCATAGTTGATCAATCAAAGATGTTTGACATTCAATCATGAGGGACACATGGTTTGCATTTTACATGATTTCATAGATGAGAACCACAGGTTTCACACATATACTTTACAGTCTAATGTGGTTTACCATGGGACCATGTGATAGGCATCTTACATAGTAGAGAATCACATTATTTAGATGCATAGACTCTAAACTAATGCCAAGGTAAGGCTCACTAATAGATACATAAAGTTACAATAATCACAATGATGATGACTTATTTGAGTTTGGATAAATCCAATATCTGACACTAGATAAGTTCAAACTGGATCCACTATTTTATTATCCACATCCCATGGATGTGTTCTTGGGTATATAGAGACATTTTACTTTGATTGTACACAATCTCATTTATTTTCAGTATTTACTTGGACATATTTTCCCTCTCTTTTTCTCCTTGTACATAGTTCATTTTCATGTTCCTTGTACATAGCTAATATGTCCATAAATACAAAAACATTCAATAACTTAGAAAACAAAAATTATAGATTGTTTGTATTGTTATGTTTACATTTCTTACATTAGCTAGACACTACATATGTTAGCTATCTTAGTATAATCAGTCTTATCATATATACATGCTTCTCTTGTTCTTATCGATTACTTTCAGATTGTTATAGGACTCAGGTCCATTACACCGATCTAGACTTGTTGCTATCTACCTAGTGGGGGTATATACACTAATGCATGAGGTCTTCACTTAACACATTAGCCCACTTGGGGGCATCCTATACACAATTTCAATTCCAAAGTTCTATATGTTTATACTCTACATCCCAGCTTTAGTGTTTTTGTATCTTGATATCAGGGTTAAATGGGTCCCCTTCCCAAAAAACATATATATCCATAAAATAAAAGAATCCTAGCTTAATGGATTAATCATCAAGGCATCTGGTCAAACAATTTTAAAATAAACAAATGTACTAAAAGTAATAAAATTACTTTAGCTTCAAATAAACAAATTTTAAACAAATGAAAATCCCAAAATTACTAATTCTCATCCTTCTTTGATCTACAATGAATACTTGACATCTTAGGAGGAGAGCTAGGAATAAGATGACCTTTTTTCCTACTTCTAACAATCTTCCTTTATTCTTGATTACCCAATTTATCTGAAACCAAACTTAACATACAATTTTCATCCTTTGATTTACCTCTTAACACTTTCTTCTTATTAACCAAATCTCCCATACTTTTTCCACTAGTTCTAACTAACTCAAAATTCATAGGTGGGAATATAGATGGTATTACACCTTTAAGATTTTTTTCCATTGTAAAATATAAAACTACTCCTAAAGGAATAGGATCACATTCCAAAAATACTATAAGATGGTCCTCACTTGCCTCATTCCCCAATGAAGAATCTATTTTTCACTCGGATTTTTTATAGGAAGCCAAAAGATGACCAATCTAAAAATAATTTTGACATCTAAAGGGGATCCCCTCAAAATTTATGGTTTCAGACAAGCACCTATCTTTCAATTTTAACTTGATCTTTTTAGGAAGATTCTAAGAAATTTCTAAACACACAAGAACCCTAGCAAAATTTATATGGGAATAATTCAATGAAGAAGCATTAATTTCTAACAACACACCTCTAATAACCAAAAGACCAATTTTAGACTAAAAATGGAGCAGCAAATATAGTAGCCTCACCCAGATGGGTCAAATAGAGAGATTTTTTATTATAGGGTTAAAATCAAGAGATCAAGGTTTCATGAGAAGAAGGTGATTTTCACAACTCCGAGATTTATCTTGAAAAATCTTATTAAAATTAGCCAAATAATCAAAATCCATAATAAAAAACCCTTTGACATGGGTAAATTTCCATGTTACCTTCTAGCATTGATTACCAAGATTTTGAAAGCCACTAATGAATAAAAGGAAGAGAAGACTAGAACCTATCTAAATGGTAGACCAGTCCCCTCTTCTCATACCAGCCTTCACCTTCCTGAACCTGCTCCAAAGCCTTATCTTCAAACTTGACAAGTAAATATTTTTTTGCCAAACTAAAAACCGTAGACTAGTCCAAATGGGAGATCATAGCACCCAAGGATGCCCTAGATATTTATTTCTCAATTTTTTTTGAGGTGGATGGAAGCCTTGTTCTCCCCACTCTCTCCTTCCAATCTCTGAAACCAATCACCATTTTGCTTGTATGAAGCAATGCTTACATTCTCCTACCTTCTCCCTCCACTACTTTAACCCAATTTTATCCCTACCACACTAAATCTCCTAGTGCCTACTCTTTGAAACCAACCAAAACCAAACCCTACTTAAGTGCAGCATTATGTGATAAAGACATTGTGCCCAAAAAAAAATTGCACTTAAGCATAAAAACTCCAGCAAATAATTTTTCTTAAAAGTACATATTGATACCTTATGTTTAGTTATATCTTGATGTTGATCATGCTACCTTTCCTTAGATTTTTTGTCAGTTATTACTACTTTAGACTTAGCATATGTATATTCTCATTCTTACATAGATTTGTATTATTTATTCATGCATGCTTTCATTTCTAGATTTCTTAGTTTAGACTTGATTGTATTTTTATGCTTCTTCTATTCGATGGCATTTGAATATGCCATTGTTATTTGGCTCTACATCACTTCTATTCATAGTATGTATGCTTTGGACATGTGCCCATTTCCTTATGTGTGTTCTTCCCTAATTATGTATGCGGACATTTGAACATGTCTTTTTATCTGGATCTAAGCCAACTTGCTTATTGTTTACATATGTGAGCATTTGAACATATCCTTGTATGTCTTGTTTTCTTAGATTTAGTGATATGTGCCCATGTCCCTTGTATTATGGAGCCTTGGCCTACTTTGCATGCCTCGTGTGTTTTGTATGTATGTTTTCTTGTATGTGTCATGGCCATGACACTTGCATTTGTTTGTTACACATACCAATTTTTTATGCCCTGAGGGACCTCATGCATCTACCCTTCCTACTTGGGTGCCATGATGGACATCATGCCCCATCCCCCTAGGTAGCTACCCAGTTTTACTCAGATTTATTGTTACATATATTGTTATATCTATCTAGACACCCTTGTAAATGCTAGACATGAAATACATCTTACATTACACACTTATGCTCAGATTATCTTACATTTTAATGTTATGTATGCATATTATATTGGATTATTATGCAGTTATCATATATGCTCTGACTAACACACATTTTTTAGCACTTTTTCTTTTTGGGATAACTCTCTCATAGGTTCCACAACTCCCCTCAAAAGAGGGGGAATTCACAGGGGTTTGTCATAGAGACCAGGCTCCTATATTGCACTCATAGTACATTTTTAGCACACAGGCTCAGTTACATAAAATTAGACTCAGGTAAACACACTAGGAAAATAGTTACCCAAAAAGTAGTATGGTTACATAAAAATTAAACCAAAATAATAATAGCACCCTAATTAAGACACTAGCGCCACATTTACAAAAATGAAACTATTGTCTAAGACATGATGTTATTGTCTAGTAGCCTCAATTTTAAAAAAACTAGATTGGCCATAAAAGTACAATAGGTATAGTAAAAGTTAAGTTCTAGATTTATCAGTTATACTCAGTTTTACTTAGATTCATACCTATTTTCTTAGATTGGTGGCATCATGCATGGCATGGACATTCCCATATTTAGTTCAGATACCCAGATATAGATTATTACAACTTAGTCCAAAAAAATTTGGGGGCATGTCTATGGCACATTATTTCCATATGCTCACTTACACACTAATTGATCATATGGAATGATAAATTCCATATCATTCTCTACATTATATACAATTTACATTATATTATAGGTTGCACACTAGTTTTATGTCTTACTTCATCTATAGTGGTTGGCATTCCCAAGTGGCCTAAAGCCACCTAATATACTTGAGTGCATATAGAGCCGACATACCCAATTAGAAATTTATAGTTACATTACATAGTTTTAGTTTTAGATGCATCTACTATATATGGGTTAGAAATGATGGAGGAATATCCTAATTTAGTTCTTGATCCACCTACATGTAAGGTTTGGACACATTATCAATCCAATCCAAGCTATTCACAAGTCATGATCCACCAAGCAGGGGTGGGAAATGGAGTCAAATTTATAAATTTATTGAGCCACCCACATATGAGGATTGAGAAATCCATCAGCTTAGTCCAATCTATTCACTAATTGATTACTATATACATGCATGCACACATGTTATCACTATGTTTATGCATTGGTTCACGTACCCAGTGAGGTGTATTCATTCCTTTCCTCTTTCCTCTCTTTACTAAGTTTTTACTCAGTTTTACTTAGTTTAGTCTTTTACTTTTGATATCTCGTAATTAAGGACTGATTTATACACATTTCACTTGCAAGACACATATTGGATCATGATTCACATACTCAGACCTAGATTCACTGGCTTCACCTCCTAGATAAGCCTAGGTATGTTTTTTTTTCCTTTATCTTAATAATTTCACTTTGTTGTATTTCTAGAATAAGGGGGGAGGGGGGTGGGAATGTAATCACCTAAAAGTGGTATTTGAGTGATAAGAGTCATACTTGAGACTACTTATCCCTATATTGTCCCTAAATATATCCTAGAACCTATTATCATACTTATCCAACCTTTGTGTGGGCTACAAGAGTCCCTAATCAGCCCCAAAATAGTCTTAGACCCTCATTTTCTAATCTTGGCCCTTCGTTCCTAGTGTTCTTCTAGGTAGCCACTAGTGCCATAATAAGGACACTAGCACCACATGGAGCTAGTGTCCCAAAAATGGCACTAATGTCCTTTGCCATATCTTTTCCCAAATGAATATCTTTCTAAAACTAAAACTTTGTAGGTTTGGCTTAGACCTCTTTTATCACCTGCACAAGTAACAAAATAGTATAAATATATGGCTTTAGACCTATAACTAGTAAATGGAAATAAGATGCAAAAAACACATTCAAAATTAGAACAAGTTATGCATAATTAAGATTAGCAATCCCTATTCTACCCTACTTCTACATATTACCATCTACAACAGCCCTAAGCTCAGATTATCTATATTTCCAATCTTAAGCATATTCAAGGAAATCAAGGACACTATCATACTAACATCAATTGCACTTGCACTAGCACTTAGGTGGGGAGAACTACATCGGGCTTGATCCCTCCTTAAAGTATTGGTATGCAGGTAACTCTCTTCACAGTGGGGTGTTAAGGATGTCCAAGCTACCTTACTAACAAACACACTTTTTTTCTCACGCCAACTAGATATCCTATCTACATGGAGGATTAGGGTTTTCTTACTAAATAAATCATTACAATCAAAATATAGGGTTTTAAAATTCATGCATGCAAGAACAGACCTTAGATATCTAGACATAGGTACACCCAAAAGCTCAGGATAAACAAAGGATACTACCAGCAATATCTAGACACTACTACCACATTTCCAATAATGGCACTATTATCCAATTACAGTGTTACTACACAAGAGTGATTCTAACATTGGTATCTAGTTTATGACACTCAGATGAACTTCCACCTCAGTTTCTAACACCCAAATCATTTATCTTAGTTGTTTTCTAGCTAAGTTCTTACACTATTTATTACTATTTTTAGAAAATTCAATTTTGTAACAAATTAGTGGTTGTATTTATTGCATATTATTTCCCTAATTTAGTCTACTCGACTCTTTAAAAAACATAAGATTTACACTTGTTAAGTCCTAAAAGGTTAAAACACAAGGTTATAGTTATTTGGCTGGCAATAGAGTAATGTTTGATCCTTCCTTCCTTAGCTAAGATTCTATGAAATGCATACCCCTTTAGAAACCTTTTGATATCATAGATGTACATGAGCTCACTAAAGTAAACCATCCCATAATTAATGCAAAAAATGACCTTGTAAGGAATGAGAACCTAGTATGTTACTTGTTGTAATAGACTTGAGCACTTTTAATAATCAAAGTGTATTAGATATATTTTAGCTTACCTATCTTTATGTTAAAATATTAGATGATCGTAGTCTGGGTTCTAAATGTTGGGTAGCATTTTCCCCACAAAGTTGTCATTTTTTGTGGCCAACACACCCCCTTATTTGGTTAAGTGGGGGACCCTCTCAAGAATTATTCAATTCAAGCCCCGAGATTTTCTGCCCCTTTCTGAGCAGCATCCTTATGTGAAAATCCTTGAATATATGTGTTGGGTGAATATTTTATTGTCAACAAACTGATGACAAAATGGGTATATCAGCCATAGCACAAAGATATTTATGCCACAAAAAGTGTGGGTTTATTACATCTGAACAAGGTAAATCTCTCCTCTCATCAAGGCAAGGTTACCTATGAATATTTATACGTTATATGTATGTATATAAGTAAGCAAAAATAATATTTGAGGTAGTATAACAGCATCCACCTCTCTTTTTTTAGAGATGATGTCCAAGGAACAAGAGAGAGAAATCCTGGTCATTGGCTAAGAACATTTTTATTCTTTCAGAAATGGCATCCAGCCTAGAGTAGAAAATTCCTAGAAATAGGTAACAAAGTCTACAAGGAAACCTACATAAGCACAAAGTCTTCCATTGCCTCCTTCACTGATTCAGAATATGCGTAACCATAGAGTGAAACGAAGCACAAAGTCTTCGCCTAAATCTACAAAAGATAAAAGGATCACCAAGATAAAAGTAGCTCAAAGTCTCTCTTCTATCTTTTAGAAACGTTATCAGATAATATCAACACACACACTTTGCTTATTAAATCAAACAGATAAGAGATTATCAGGGAAGAGGACATAAAAACTATTTCCTAAATAATACATATTACTTCAACACAAAGTCTAAAATAAACCTATTTCTCATTCACTCAGTAAAATATGATTTACAAGTTGAGCACAAAGTCTCAAAAAGTGTCTCAATTTCAACAGAGTTATTGCTCTCAATTATCAGAGATCCATTTACAAAAGAGGTCCCCTCTATATATAGGGAGAAACCTTTCAAAATTTAGAAAAGATTAAAATACAAAAATATCTTAGTCAAAGATGACTCATCTTTGACTTTAAGATATTTTTTCAGATTTTTTACATGTAATTACACATTACAAAATCACATGCACTTTTACATGACAAAAGTGCATGAGAAGAGACAAGGGGAAAATGGTTCAGCTCTTGCCGCCAGACTTCTTTAAATCAGCATCATACATAGTGATAGATGCCTGAATTCCTATATTGTCTGGCACAATGGTGTTCCTGAAGATGACTTTGGCTCTGATTATAGCGTCCTTCAATGCTGTGATTACCCTAGCATGACTAGTTAACCTGGATCTTAGATTATTTAGAGTTAACTGAGCATCTTAAATATTATCCACAGAAGTCATTGAGAATGTTTTTTTTTCAAAATCCCTCTGAATCATACCTTTGAATCCTCAAATTATCTCTTCAGCTGAAAGAAATTGATTATCCCTAGAGATGAGGTCGCAAGGCAGTTTTTCTAGTCTATTCAATAGACTTGTGTCACTTTTCTCGCTAGCATCCTTTGAAGACTCGAGATCTTCAATCAACTCCTTGAGTACCTGAATCTTGTATATCAGTGATTCCTTAATCTTAATATAGGAATCTTTTATGAAAATAATGTTGATGGATATCACGGTGCTTTTATTTAGATCCTTCATTTCCCTCCACTTGCTAAGATATTTTTTTATACTGTCAAAGTTCTAAAAAATAAGAGAGACAAGGTCCTCTAAATCTGTCCTCACCTTCTTCATCTTGTCCATCTTTTCAGTAACCTCTATAAGGAAATTCCTTGAGTGTGCATCTTTTCAATGTAATCCTTTAGCACTTTTCCTTTCATATAGGTTTTCTCTGACTTTTGAATGATAGGGTCGTCTATGGAAAAGGCCTCTAGGGTTGCTGCTTCAGAGGCAAGGGTGAATTTCCTTACTACTACAGTCAACTGCTCTACCTTGGCCTTATAGTAATCCTTCATCTCCTTTTCTCTATCAAATTTTTGGACCATGATG
Source organism: Torreya grandis (assembly GCA_037957365.1). NCBI lineage: Eukaryota > Viridiplantae > Streptophyta > Pinopsida > Cupressales > Taxaceae > Torreya > Torreya grandis. Next base: position 1,188,518 of record JARHVA010001141.1, on the reverse strand, counting down.
TCCATTGCAGACTATAGATCACTTTTCGCACCTTCGTGAGTAACTTTTCTAAGTTCAACACAAGAAATGGAATAGCTATTCATGTCAAAATCCTCAAGGGTTGCATCCTACAGAGGTTTAGCTATTTCCAAAAATTTATGCCCCTTTTCCTCAACCAATTTTGAAAGGATCCTTGGTCTCTTAAGGGCCTTAGCTTTCACCGGCACTATCTTGCCAAAATCAAAGTCATCTACAGAGATGGCTAGCTTCTTTATTTTGGGTGTGAAAGCTGACATCCAAGGAGGGAAAGAAGAAGTACTTACTGTAGCAATGGTTCCTACAGCTAGTGTTACCATGGTAATGTCTGCACTGCTAGTGGTAACAATGGTTGTGGTGGGAGTAACAGGTGAAACCGTACTGACCGTTGACTAATCAAGGGCAGAGCTTTCTCTTAGATTGAAAGAAGGAGATGCTAGACTAAGAATAGAACTAGAGGAGTGAAGAGTATCTCCAGAAGCACCTTGAGAATTGCCAAACATGAATTTGGAAGGAGAGGCGGCTCTGAAAGAAGGAACACTTATACGAGATAAAGGTGAAGGAGATGCCATAGGAGACTGAGGTGGAGAAGGAGAGACATCTATAAGTGGTTGTGCCCCTTCCTGGGAAGGTAGAGGCTCAGTTCTTTGCTACTCTGAGGGCCTATCATCTATCTCCATTTCCTAAGCTACCTGTTCTTAGGAGCTTTTTTCTCTAACTCCCTTAGCCATTGCTTCTAGCTCCTCAACAACTTTCAATTTCTTAGAAACAAAGATGATTCTAAGCTTGTGAGGCCTAGATGGAGAAGGAACATCACCTTTATTCTTGGTCCTATTTTCTGCTTTCTTCCTCCTTTCTGCTTAGAATTCAGCCTCTAATCTTGTAATAAACTCTTTCAGCGTGATCCCTTTGGCTGCTAACCAAGCATTGGTGTTAGCCAATATTGGTTCAAATCTCTTCTTCAAAGAAGTCAGTTCCTTTTGAGACCACTGAATAGGAGGAAGAGGAGAGTTAGCAAACTTTTTGGCCAGGTACCTATTGTTGATAATATTCTTATCATCAACCAAATTGGAGGGAATATCTGCAAGCCCCAAATATTTGATCTATTCTAGGATCAGCCTTCTATAGTCCATCCTCCTGATTTCTTTAGCTGTTCTCAAGTCTACTCAAATGTCTTCGATCATAGGCTCATGAAACTGAGTCTTTCTTTTGATCATGTCTTTGACACCTCTGTAGTCAAAATTATTTCTTCTCTTGAACTGTTTCATAGTAACCAATTGCATCTCTGTTTCTATGACTTTTGCTTTGGCTACAGTCAAAACTAAGTATCTACTAATTCCAACTAGAAACGTGAAACTTGACTTTTTCAGTTCCATCTGCCTAGTGTGTACGACAACTATTTGTCTACATAGCTCCTTTAAGACTAACTTGTCAAAAAGAAATCTAGGGAGCATATAAAGATAGCCTTGGAAAAAGCCAACCTGGAGATAGCAGAAGGGAAATTATAGAAACATATAGCCAAAGTCATTGATGACTGTCTAGGGTTCATCAGATACTCTCTTTTATTTGAGTTGAGGGTTGAAGAGGCACAAAAATACCCTGGGGTGGTCTTCCTGTCTCCTTCAGTTGTCAAACTTGAAAAGGTTCACATTGAAGCAGTTATGTACACCAAGTATGAAGTCATATAGAACTTTGAAGTAGCTTGTACCTTAGTCAGTTGCTCATGAAGAGCATTACTGATCTGCTCACCCCAGAAGATGACCAAATTTTTTTAGAGGATAATCTTGATGAAGGGGTACATCCACTCATGGAATTATGAAGAAGACGGTAGACCTCGTACCCTACTGAAGAGAGTAATCAAGTCACCAACCTCTTCAACAAAATCACTTCTTGGAAAATTTTACGGCCACCTAGATAAGTTGGTTCTGGCGGCCCTAAGCCACCTAGATAAGTTGGTTCTGGCGGCCCTAAGCCACCTGTGATTCATCACTTTCTTTGCCCTTTCAAGGTCCTTGTCATACTCTTTTTGTGCTTTTATGAAGTCAATCCTTAGTACTTCAGTAACAAGAGGGCACATGAAAATTTTATCAATAAATTCATGGTCCAGCTAAATTATTATGTTGCTGCTAGCATCTGACACTGATCTATTCTCTCTGTTGTAAAACTGGACACACTGGAGGACAAACTTTGACTTGATTTTTGATTTGAAAATCACGGACCTTAGCCTTTTTATCAAAAAGTTTCTTCACTTGATTTTGATGCACTGTGATACGGTCCACCACCATAGTTCACTGCTCATTCAGTTCAGTTAGACACGTGATTCTTTTGTCGATCAAACTTTAAAAGGTTGAATCTTTGATTGCTTTGGCTAATTTGAGCACTGGTAGTTCCAAAGTGATGGGTATCTCTACATTTAAGCCATACAGAAGTTGGAAAAGTGACATACCTATGGCCCTCTTGGGTGTAATCCTATCTACCTATAAAGCATCAAATAGTGCTTTATGCCACGTTCTCTGATTATCATCTACCAATTTCTTGATAATAGTGACCAATTTTTTATTGCTCGATTTTGCTTGGCCATTTCTCTGGGAGAAATAATTTGAAGTGTGGGATAGGGTAATCCCATAATAAAAATAGAATTGAGTAATTTCATGTGATAAAAAATAGGGCGCACTATTTGTTACAATTTTGAGCAGAACTCCAAACTGGGAGATGATTTTTTTTTGAGAAAATTGCACACCACTTCAGATGTAGCGTGCTTGGTTGGGATGGCCTCCACCCACTTGGTAAAGTAATCAGTTGCCATGAGGACATAATCATGTTTGACACTCGAAGATGGGTTGATTGTGCCAATGAAGTCAATACCCCACTATTGAAAAGGCTCTTCAATTATTACTAGCTTGAGAGGCAATGCAGCTAGTTTAGGCTTTCCAATGAATTGTTGACACAATTCACATTTACGTACCCATTTGTAGGCATCCTGAAATAGTGTAGGTCAATAATACCTTGATCATAAAATCTTGTGCATTGTCACTAGTGTAAAAAAATATTCTCCATAGGTCAAATTGTGCAAAGACTCCAAGAGTTTATCTTTTTGTACCTTATCAACACAATGAAAGCATGCCCTATCTAGGTTCCTTTTATATATACCATTATCCCAGAAAACATAGCTAACAGCTTTTAGTTTAACATTCCATTTTTCCTTATAAGTGAGATGAGCGAGACACTCACCATAGGTCAGAAAATGGGTAATGTCAGAATACCACTCATCAGTAGTGGAAACAAAGAGGACCATGGGTGTGCCTTCGATCTCTATTTCTTCATTTTTTACATCATCAAGAATGTTGTTGGCAATCAACTGACAATGACCCTTTCTCCGCATGAGTTTGGTAGATTTGATGTCTAAATCAAACTCATGAATCTTGGTGATCTAATTACCCCTCTTCGTACCAAACTCTTATTGAGTCAAAATAGACTTCACTATTGTATCAGGCACGAGAACTTCTATGTGCGAGTTCAAGATATAAAACCTAAAATACTTGATTGCTTTGACCACTGCATATGCATGTTTCTCCATGTTGAAATATTTCAGTTCATGAGCCTTGAGTGGACAACTCATGAAGAAAATAGGAGATTCCACATCCTCTTGGTTCTGTTGAACTAAAATGGCTGAGAGTGTATGTTTGGAAGTATAACTATATATTTTTAAACTTTTGGTGTAGTCTGGACAAACCAAAATTGGTGCACGAGTGATTGCTTCTTTGATATCTTTGATCGCTGATTTACCCTCTACAGTCCACTTGAAGTGGTGAGTTTTCTCAGCAAACTCAGGGATGAACCTTCGAAGAAAATTCACCTTTTTGAAGAAAGAGTGAACTACAGTTTTACTGGTAGGTAGAGTAAGTTCTTGGATAGATTTGACTCTTTTCAAGTCAATTTTAATACCTTCTCGAGACACAATGTGTCTAAAAAGTTTCCCTTCAATCACCCTGAAGATAGATTTCTTTGGATTTAGAGAAATACCGTTCTGACGACAGCGTTCCAATATTCTTTGCAAATGGTAGACATGGTCATCATGATGCTTTGAAAATACCATAAAATCATCCAAATATACTACAATGAATTTATCCATTTCATCCTTGAAAGTGAGGTCTATCGCTCTTTGAAATGTGGCACTTGCATTTATCAGTTTGAAAGGCATTCTTCGATAGGCGAAGGTGCCCCAAGGTGTGGTGAAAGCAGTCTTATACTGATCTCCTTTTTCAACTTCAACCTAATTGTACTCTAAAAAATCATCCAGCATTGATAACATCTCTAAACTTGTTACCATCTGCAAAACTTGATCCATGATAGGGAGAGGGTAGTTATCTTTTAAAGATAACTGATTTAAGTTCTTGAAATTCACACAAATTTGAATTTCATTTTTTTTCTTTCTGACATGCACTATGTTGGCAATCCATGTGGAGTGATAGATTGAAAAAATTATCTGGGCATCAAGCATTTTTTGTATCTCAGCTAAAATGGTACTTAAGATTTTTGGAATATATTGCCTAGACTTTTGTTTATAAGGCACAGAGTTTGCCTTAAGAGGAATGTCGTGGCGAATGTCATCAAGCCTGAGTTATTTTAAGTCATCATAAGAATAAGCCAAAACGTCTATATATTGGTGGAGTAGATTAGCAAGATTGAATCTCTTCTCGAGAGTACAGCATTTCCCAATGTTCACCATCTAAGGATCTCCTTTGGTTCCCAGTTTTTCTTGATCAAAATCTTGGGAAGAGTTTGAATCTGTCCACTATTGTTTGATGAACCTGTCATGGTTATCAAATAATTTCTCTAGGAAAACCAGGCCTTTGGAAATCTTATTCCCTTTAAGCTACAGAAAATCTTTACTTGTGTTCGCATTTGATTTAGAAGTGGCTTCACATTCTCAAAGTTCACTACCTTTAAAATGCAGTTATTCAAAGCTATCTTTTTGCTCCAAGAAGGCAATGATTTGATCATCATTGTTGAATACTTGCCAATGATCGGCATTATCAAGTATACTTAGTTGAAAGACCAATTTAATAGTGTACTTATCTCCTTTAAAATCTGGGTGGGGAACCAAGAGAGTAGCAGAAACAACCAATGCATCCGTCCGGTCATTGAATTTTCTTGGAACGATAGAGATGCTGAAAGCATCAAAATTTTCAATTTGGTCCCAGACAAGATTGCGATAGTGGCACAATATTTCATTCTTGGTTTGATAGAGGTTTCTTACATGGCAAACCACCAATTCAGTGTCTCTTTTAGCATGAAATAGTTTAATGCCCTTTTTTTAGCAGCCTGTAATCCAAGTAATAGGGATTCATACTCAATTGTGTTGTTGGTGTTGTTGAACTACAACTTGTAGGATAAAGGAACAATATCTCCTTGAGGAGATACCAACACAACTCTGGCTCTTAAACCGGTAGGAGAGTAGCTGTCATCAAATTCCAAGATCCATACTTCATTAGACACCACTTTTTTTTTAAATTTCTTCATTTGGGGGAAGAGGTTCTTCCATGCATTCATTTCGTTGTGTCGATTCTCCCACTATGTCAGCTGAACACATTTCCAAGTTGTCACCTATAAGAGTTTCATTGGATGCCTCATGAATCTCATCTGTAAATAGAAAGTAGTTGCCCATGCCAGAAGACTCAAATAAAATTTGAGCTTTCGGTGCTGATGATCGGGTGACTACATACCTTACCTCTTTTTTAAAAAGCAATTTCTTCATAACACCTTGAATTGGGATCCTTGCTTCTGACAAGTTCATGTTCAGCTCACCTCCAACATCCTTGTAGAAATTTTGCTCAAGTAAGATGCTATAAGAGGCTAGAACATCGGCCACTAAAACTATCATTTTTATCCTCTTTTTTGGAAAAGCTGCAAAAGCAAATTGGGCATCTTTTATCTGACCAAGGAGTGGGACTTGCTTGTTTTCCATAAAAAAATACCTCCCAAAATTTTTGGTCAAAGTTAGACCAAGAGAATCTACCACCTTGGTAGGCATGACATTATTCGAGGCTCTGGAATCTATTATGTAATTATTCAGCTAATGTCTATTTATCAGCAATGAGACATAAAAAGGTTCAGTCCTGTCAGGAGCAGTAGGGGGAACAATGACAAGTTTTTTCCTGATGGGTGCATTCCTAGGGGAATCATGTGTCACTTTGAGAATTTTTTGTTCAACAGGGACATTCTAGTTTTTAACACATTGAACCAGTCTATCTAATTTTTCAAGATGGGACTACAAAAATTCAAATTCAGACATTTGAATTTTGGTTTTTTTTATATGGTCAATGATATCAAATGCCTGAAATGAGCTAGGAGTAGAGGATGGGAGTTCATCCTTTTGATTTTTGAAAAGGGGAGGATTGGACTATGAATTTGAAGTAGAAGGCGTAGGGGCATTTGGAGTACTTACTTTTCTCGCAATCACTGGGTCCTTTGGCTGGAAAGGAAGAGTGGATCCTCGCTTAGTAATTGAAACTACCGGTTGAGGTCGCTCCTCTGCTTTCTGTTTATCAGCTTGTTGAGCTGATTGATTCTTGGACCAGGTGAATACAGCATATGACCCCTCAGTTGTATTGCCTTCTCTTCTGTGTTCATCTTGATAGTTTAGAAAACTAATGTGAAAGTCGCCAGTTGATTCTTCTTGATCTTCCATGAAGAGACCAATGTCATTTTCTTGATCAAACTTAGGTTGGAAAGAGAAATCATGCTCATTTTTCAAATATCCAACCATTGAGTTGGTTGGAGGTGCTTCAAGGGGGAGGTTCCTTTGTGAGGGAGGAAGATGATTTGGTTGCCCTTGGTTCTTAGCAGCATTGCCTTGGTATGTCTGATTAAGAGAAGTAGACATAACTTGGGCCATTTGTCTTTTGAGGACCAGCAATTCATTTGCTAGCTTCAGCACCATTGAATCAGTGGTGGCTGAAGGGGAGTATTCAAAAAAAGAGAATATTTGCCTTTGTTTATATCTCTCCTTATCTTCCCTGCCAAGATAAGGTCATCTTCTACCTCAGTAACCAAATCTTGAGCCATAGCGAGATCCATAAGGCCGACCTGCCTCAATAGAAAATTTACTTTCGAAAGTTGTGAGTTGATGAAAAAGCACTTGAGATTCTCTGGCGTTGGCTGAGTGATGGTAGGAATTTGATTCCTTAGTTTATTGAATTTTGCTATGAAATCCCTCGTGGGGTTCCTTATTTATGTAAGCTGAGCCAACAAGGCATGTGCATCTTCAGCAGGTTTAAACCTAGCTTCAAACTTAGATTTGAGTGTATTCTAGTTAGTTATAGTTTGAGCTTGAAGGTGGTAAAACCAATCGACAGCAGCACCTTGTAAAGTTTCTACAAAAAGTCTCACTGCCACATCTTCATATTCCACACTTATCACATCGCACGCTATAGAAAAGGCAACAATATGCTCATCAGGATGAAACTTCCCGTCGCCATAAAATTTAGAAAAAAAATCTCAAACTACGAGGTAGTTCATGTAAAGGTGGGGTCAGATTAAGAGGACCAAAAGAGTTTCCCTAAGGATCTTGGGCCATTATGATAAGATAGTTAAATGGCGGGATAACAAATCTTGGTGGTGGGGTCAATAAAGATAAAGCCTTACCAGTATTGAGGCTAGAAGCTTCACCAGGTATGGAAGATTTGGCATTGGTAGGAGGGAAGCTCCTAGTTTATTGAAGACGATATGATGAAGGAGAAATTTCAAAATTAGTTTGTTGCACTAGCTCAAATATAGGATCAACAATACCTAGAGCTCTCTAGCCTCGTGTGTACAGTGGATCTTCTAGAGTGTCAAATGAAAAAGGGATTGAAACTGCTTCAAGTTGAAGCTTGAGGCTTCAAAATGCATGTTCGTATCCCCAGTGGAGTTGCCAAAAAGCTATTGCATGAAGCTGGGGGGAAAAATAACAATGGGAAAGAACTAGAACTGCTTGTTCTTTTCCCAGTGAAGTTGTCAAAAAGCTGTTGGGTGAATATTTTATCGTCAACTAACTGATGACAAAATGGGTATATCAGCCACAGCACAAGGAGATTTATGCCACAAAAAGTGTGGGTTTACCACATCTGAATGAGGTAAATCTCTCCTCTCATCAAGGGGAGGTTCCCTATAAATATTTATACGCTATATGTATGTATATAAGTAAGCATAAAATAATACTCAGGGTAGTATAATGGCATCCACCTCTCTTTTTTTAGAGATGGTGTTCAAGGAACAAGAGAGAGAAATCCTGGTCATTGGCTAAGAACATTTCTCTTCTTTCAAGAATGGTATCCATCCTAGAGCAAAAAATCCCCTGAAATAGGTAATAAAGTCTACAAAGAAACCTACGTAAGCACAAAGTCTTATGTTGCCTCCACTGATTCGAAATACGAGTAACCGTAGAGTGAAATGAAGCATAAAGTCTTCGCCTAAAACTATAAAAGATAAAAATATCACCAAGATAAAAGTAGCTCAAAGTCTCTCTTCTATCTTTTAGAAACATTCTCAGATAATATCAGCACACACACTTTGCTTATTAAATCAAACAGATAAGAAATTATCAAGAAAGAGGACATAAGAACTATTTCTTAAATAACACAAATTACTTCAACACAAAGTCAGAAATAAACATATTTCTCATTCATTTGGTAAAATATGATTTACAAGTTGAGCACAAAGTCTCAAGAAGTGTCTCAATTTCAGCAGAGTTTTTGCTCTCAATTATCAGAGATCCATTTACAAAAGAGGTCCCCTCTATATATAGGGAGAAACCTTTCAAAATTTAGAAAAGATTAAAATATAAAAATATCTTAGTCAAAGATGACTCATCTTTGATTTTGAGATATTTTTTTGGATTTTTTACATGTAATTACACATTACAAAATTGCATGCACTTTTATATGACAAAAGTGCATGAGAAGAGAGGAAGAAGAGAGAAGGGGAAAATAGTTCAGCTCTTGCCACCAATTTTTTTCAGATGAGCATCGTACATAGCAATAAATACCTAAATTCTTATACTGTCTAGCACAATGGTGTTCCTGAAGATGACTCTGGCTCTAATTATAGCATCCTTCAATGCTATGATTACCTTAACATGACTAGTTAACCTCGATCTTAGATTATCTAGAGTTAACTGAGTATCTAAAATATTATCCACAAAAGTCATTGAGAATGTTTTTTCTTCAAAATTCCTCTAAATCATACCTTTGAATCCTCATATTATCTCTTCAGCTGAAAGAAATAGATTATCCCTAGAGGTGAGGTCGCAAGGTAGTTTTTCTAGTCTATTCAACAGACTTGTGTCAGTTTTCTCGCTAGCATCATTTGAAGACTCGAGATCTTCAATCAGCTCCTTGAGTACCTGAATCTTGTATATCAGTGATTCCCTAATCTCAACATAAGAATCTTTGCTAAAAATAATGTCGATGGATATCACGGTGCTTTTATTTAGATCCTTCATTTCCCTCCACTTGCTAAGATATTTTTTTGTACTGTCAATGTTATAAGAAATAAGAGAGACAAGGTCCTCTAAATCTGTCCTCACCTTCTTCATCTTTCCATCTTCTCAGCAACTTCTATAAAGAAATTCCCTGAGTGTGCATCTTTTTAATGTAATCCTTTAGCACTTTCCCTTTCATATAGGTTTTCTCTACCTTTTGAATGACAGGGTCGTCTATGGAAAAGGCCTCTGGAGTTGTTGCTTCAGAGGCAAGGGTGATTTTCCTTACTACTGTAGTCAACTGCTCTACCTTGGCCTTATAGTTATCCTTCATCTCCTTTTTCTATCAAATTTCTGGTCCATGATGTCTATTGCAGACTATAGATCACTTTTCACACCTTCGTGAGTAACTTTTCCAAGTTCAACATGAGAAATAGAATAATCTTGATGAAGGGGTACATCCACTCATGGAATTATGAAGAAGACGGCAGACCTCATACCCTACTGAAGAGAGTAATCAAGTCACCAACCTCTTCAATGAAATCACTTCTTGAAAAATTTTATGGCCACCTGGACAAGTTGGTTCTGGCGGCCCTAAGCCACCTATGATTCATCACTTTCTTTGCCCTTTCAGGGTCCTTATCATACTCTTTTTGTGCTTCTATGAAGTCAATACTTAGTACTTCAATAGCAGGAGGGCACATGAATACTTTATCAATGAATTTGAGGTCCAGCTGAATTATTATGTTGCCGCTAGCATCTGACACTGATCTAGTCTCTGTGTTATAGAACTGGGCACACTAGAAGACAAACTTTGTATGATGTGATGCTACAAGAAAAAAAGCAACCAGATGAATGTTGCTCTTGATGATTCTTTTCATTTCAATACTTGAGTTCGTTGCCTTGGTTTTGGTCACGAACTCAACCATATCTACGTGGCCAATTTCTATGTCTCTAATGTCATTGACATTAGAAGTGATCGAGGTGATCAAAAAAATGCCATGGTATCGGTACTTCATGGCCTTTAACTTCTTTGGAGAAGCCTTAGTCATTGGAATTGGTCTTGATTGAGTAAGTGCTGACGAATAAGAATCTTCAAGGGTATTGCAATCATGATCGTGCAATTAGAGAACAGTGGGCAAATTGGAGAATTTGCACATTGGGTGATCATGACCAAGGAATGGCACTTAACAGGGTCAGGTTGAAAACCAGACAAAAAAATGAGGAAAAAAAGGGAGGTGGAAAAAATAAAAAAGATGAAAATCCCTCTAGAGTTGGAGAAATTTGGAGGAAAAATGCAAGGGCAGCAAAATTCACTGCCCAAGCATGTGGAATGGACTTGCATGTACGGGTGGTGAATTTTGCTGCCCTTGCATGAAGGGGAGGAAAAAATAAGGGCACAAGTAGTGAATTTCACCACCCATGTAGGTTTAGTGGGAAAGTGTAGGGGTGGCAAATTTTTCCACCCGTGCACTTTCAGCCTACGTCGGCAGTGAATTTTTCTACTGACGCATGTGAGAGGGTGTGAACCTGTATCGGCGGTGAAATTTGATGTCGACGTAGGTGTTGAGTCTGCAAGGTTAGGGTGGCATGTTTGCCACCCTTTCCAAGAAAGATAAGAAAAATTTGGGGCGGAGAATGGATTAGGCGGTGGATTCTGCCACCCCAACAAGGGAGAAAGAGAAGAAGCTAACGGGGAAGGGAGAGAGAGGGGTCGATGAGAGGGGGTAAGAGGAGTGGGTCGATCGACCCTAGGGGAATAAATTTACAAAAATAAAACCCCAACTAAAACATCAACTAAAAACAAAGCTAGAAAGAGGAAAGGAAAAGAAATAAATGCCAAATACAAGACTTACCTAGAAAACCACATGCACTGCAAGCTCAAATCTGCCAAAACACACTTTTACCCATTCGCTAGATCATCTAAAGGCAAAAGGTAGGAGGAGGAGAGGAAATAATGAATCAAAATGAGGTGTAAACTAGATTAAATGGGGTGAAAACTGACCCTAACCACCTGGTGCACGTGGTAATAAATGTTGCACATGAAAATTGAGGCAGTGTAAGGGCGACAAAATTTGCCGCCTTTGCACTGAAAAATGAAGGGACATGCAAGGGCAAAAAAAATTCCACTCCTGCATGTGATAAATAAAAATTTAGGGGCAGCAAAAATTTTCACCCATGCACTTCCAGATGCAGGGCAGCAAAATTTTGCCGCTCGTGCAGGAAAATAGAAGAAAATGGCTAACACTAAAAAAGCCAAAATTATGGTCCCCTGGTCGTATCGAGACCCTAACAAATTTCATATTTTGGATAAAATGTAATGAAAATATGTTACGAGTTTTGAACGATGTCAGTTGAGCCAATACGAGAACGAGAAAAACTCGTCTCGAAAATGGACTTAGAGAGACAAAGGGTGAAATAGACAAATTTCACAAGGGGTCATTTTAAAATGAGTTGAGCTGATTTCAGAAACAATAATTGGCTCCTGTTGGAGAACTTTTATTGATCAAGAAGAGTAGAAACTAGTATCTAAGTGCCTTCATTTAAGCCATTGGGCTACGGAGTCAAGCTAAAAATGAAAGAAAATAAACAAAACGTAAAAACTATACATATATACAAGCAGATCCACCTAAACTTCAAGGATTGAAAAACATCAAATGTTGCCCACTGTGGGGTAGTGTGAATAGCATTCCATCCTGATACTCTAGCAAGAATCTATTCTCATCATAGAGCTGTCGAATGGTGAATGGACCTCTCCATAAAGAGTCAAATTTGTCGTGCATTCCCTTCAATTCTCTCCTCTTGTCCCATAACAAGACTTGATTTCTGATTTGAAATCCATGGACCCTAGCCTTTTTATCAAAAAGTTTCTTCACCTAATTTTGATGCACCATGATACGGTCCACCACCATAGTTCACTGCTCATTCAGTTCGGTTAGACACATGATTCTTTTGTCGATCCAACTTTCAAAGGTTGAATCACTTATTACTTTGGCTAATTTGAGCAATGTTAGTTCCAAAGTGATGGGTATCTTTGCATTTAAGCCATACAAAAGTTGGAAAGGTGACATACCTATGGCCCTCTTGGGTGTAATCCTATCCACCTATAAAACATCAAATAGTGCTTTATGCCACATTCTCTGATTATCATCTACCAACTTCTTGATAATAGTGACCAAGTTCTTATTGCTCAATTTTGCTTGGCCATTTCTCTAAGAGAAATAATTTGAAGTGTGGGATAGGGTAATCCCATAATAAAAATAGAATTGAGTAATTTGATGTGATAAGAAATAGGGTGCACTATCTATTACAATTTTGAGTGGAACTCCAAACTAGGAGATGATATTTTCCTTGAAAAAATTGCACACCACTTCAGATGTAGCATGCTTGGTTGGGATGGCCTCCATCCACTTGGTAAAGTAATCAGTTGCCATGAGGACATAATCATGTTTGACACTCGAAGATGGGTTGATTGTGCCAATGAAGTCAATACCCCACTATTGAAAAGGCTCTTCAATTATTACTGGCTTGAGAGGCAATGCAGCCAGTTTAGGCTTTCCAATGAATTGTTGACATAATTCGCATCTATGCACCCACTTGTAGGCATCCTAAAACAGCGTAGGCCAATAATACCTTGATCATAAAATCTTGTGCATTATCACTGATGCAAAAAAATATTCTCCATAGGTCAAATTGTGGAAAGACTCCAAGAGTTTATCTTGTTGTATCTTATCAACACAATGAAAACATGCCCTGTCTAGGTTCTTTTTATATAGACCGTTATCTCTGAAAACATAGCTAACAGCTTTTAGTTTAACATTCCATTTTTCTTTATAAGTGAGATGAGCGAGACACTCACCATAGGTCAGAAAATGGGCAATGTCAGAATACCACTCATCAGTAGTGGAAACAAAGAGGATCGTGGGTGTGCCTTCGATCTCTATTTCTTTATTTTTTACTTCATCAAGAATGTTGTTGGCAATTAACTGACAAAGACCCTTTCTTCACATGAGTTTGGTAGGTTTGATGTCTAGATCAAACTCCAGAATCTTGGTGATCTAATTACCCCTCTTCATACCAAACTCTTATTGAGTCAAAATAGACTTCACTGTTGTATCAGGCACGAGAACTTCTGTGTGCGAGTTCAATATATAAAACCTGAAATGCTTGACTGCTTTGACCACTGCATATGCATGTTTCTCCATGTTGAAATATTTCAGTTCATGACCCTTGAGTGGACAACTCATGAAGGAAATAGGAGATTCCACATCCTCTTGGTTCTGCTGAACTAAAATGGCTGAGAGTGTATGTTTGGAAGCATAACTATATATTTTTAAACTTTTGGTGTAGTCTGGACAAACCAAGATTGGTGCACGAGTGATTGCTTCTTTGATATCTTTGAATGCTGATTTACCCTCTATAGTCCACCTGAAGGTAGCGTTACCTTTTATCATATTGACGATGTGGTGAGTTTTCTCAGCGAACTCAGAGATGAACCTTTGAAGAAAATTCACCTTTCCGAATAAAGAGTGAACTATAGTTTTACTTGTAGGTAGAGTAAGTTCTTGGATAGATTTGACTCTTTTTGAGTCAATTTTAATACCTTCTCGGGACACAATGTGTCTGAAAAGTTTTCCTTGAATCACCCTGAAGATAGATTTCTTTGGATTTAGAGAAATACCATTCTGACGACAGCATTTTAGTATTCTTTACAAATGGTGGACATGGTCATCATGATGCTTTGAAAATACCATCAAATCATCCCAATATACTACAATGAATTTATCTATTTCATCCTTGAAAGTGAGGTCCATCGCTCTTTGAAATGTGGCACCTGCATTTATCAGTCTGAAAGGCATTTTTTGATAGGCGAAGGTGCCCCAAGGTGTGGTGAAAGCAATCTTATATTGATCTACTTTTTCAACTTCAACCTAATTGTACCCCAAAAAATCATTCAGCATTGATAACATCTCTGAACTTGTTACCATCTACAGAACTTGATCCATGATAGGGAGAGGGTAGTTATCTTTTAAAGATAACTGATTTAAGTTCTTGAAATTCATGCAGATTTGAATTTCACTATTTTTCTTTCTGACAGGCACTATGTTGGCAATCCATGTGGAGTGATGGATTGAAAAAATTATCTGGGCATCAAGCATTTTTTGTATCTCAGCTAAAATGGTACCTTAGATTTTTGGATTATATTGCCTAGACTTTTGCTTATAGGGCACAGAGTTTGCCTTCAGAGGAATGTCATGGTGAATGTCATCAAGCCTGAGTGATTTTTGGTCATCATAGGAATAAGCCAAGACATCTATATATTGGTGGAGTAGATTAGCAAGATTAAATCTCTCCTCGAGAGTACAACATTTCCCAATGTTCACCTTCTAAGGATCTCCTTTGGTTCCCAGTTTTTCTTGATCAAAATCTTGGAAAGAGTTTGAATCTATCCACTGTTGTTTGATGAACCTGTCATGGTTATCAAATAATTTCTCTAAGAAAACCAGCCCTTTGGAAATATTATTCCCTTTAAGCTGCAGAAAATCTTTACTTGTGTTTGCATTCGATTCAGAAGTGGCTTCACATTCTCGAATTTCACTACCTTTAAAATGCAGTTATTCAAAGTTGTCTTTTTGCTCCAAGAAGGCAATGATTTGATCGTCATTGTTGAATACTTTTCAATGACCGACATTATCAAGTATACTTAGTTGAAAGACCAATTTAATAGTGTACTTATCTCTTTTAAAATCTAGGTGGGGAACTAAGAGAGTAGCAGAAACAACCAATGCATCCGTCTGGTCATTGAATTTTCTTAGAACGATAGAGATGCTGAAAGCGTCAAAATTTTCAATTTGGTCCCAGACAAGATTGCGATAGTGGCACAATCTTTCATTCTTGGTTTGATAGAGGTTTCTTACCTAGCAAACCACCAATTCGGTGTCTCTTTTAGCATGAAATAGTTTAATGCCCTTTTTTTAGCAGCCTGTAATCCAAGTAATAGGGATTCGTACTCAATTGTGTTGTTGGTGTTGTTGAACTACAACTTGTAGGATAAATGAACAATATCTCTTTGAGTAGATACCAACACAACTCTGGCTCTTGAACTGGTAGAAGAGCAGCTGCCATCAAATTCTAAGATCCATACTTCATTAGACACCGCTTTTCCTTTAAAAATTTCTTCATTTGGGGGAAGAGGTTCTTCCATGCATTAATTTCATTGTGTTGATTCTCCCACTATGTCAGCTGAACACATTTCCAAGTTGTCACCTATAAGAGTTTCATTGGATGCCTCGTGAATCTCATATGTAAAATTTGAGCTTCTGGTGCTGATGATCGGGTGACTACATACCTTGCCTCTTTTTTTAAAATCAATTTCTTCATAACACCTTGAATTGGGATCCTTGCTTCTGACAAGTCCATGTTCAGCTCACCTCCAACATTCTTACAGAAATTCTGCTCAAGCAGGATGCTATAAGAGGCTTGAACATCGGCCACTAGAACTGTCATTTTTATCCTCTTTTCTAGAAAAGCTGCAAAAGCAAATTGGGCGTCTTTTATCTAACCAAGGAGTGGGACTTGCTTGTTTTCCATAGAAAAATACCTCTCAAAAGTTTTGGTCAAAGTTAGACCAAGAGAATCTACCACCTTGGTAGGCATGACATTATCCGAGGCTCTAGAATCTATTATGCAATTATTCCGTTGATGTCTATTTATCAGCAATGAGACATAAAAAGGTTCAATCCTGTCAAGAGCAGCAGGGGGAACAATGACAAGTTTTTTTCCTAGTGGGTGCATTTCTAGGGGAATCATGTGTCACTTTGGGAATTTTTTTTTAACAAAGATGTTCTAATTTTTAACACATTGAACCAGTCTATGTAATTGTTCAAGATAGGACTGCAAAAATTCAAATTCAGACATTTGAATTTTGGTTTTTTTTATATGGTCAATGATATCAAATGCCTAGAATGAGCTAGGAGCAGAGGATGGGAGTTCATCCTTTTGATTTTTAAAAGGGGGAGGACTAGACTGTGAATTTGAAGTAGAAGGCATAGGGGCATTTGGAGTACTTACTTTTCTCCCAATCACTGGGTCCTTTGGCTGGAAAGGAAGAGTGGATCCTCACTTAGCAATTGAAACTACTGGTTGAGGTCACTCCTCTGCTTTCTGCTTATCAGCTTGTTGAGCTGATTGATTCTTGGACTTGGTGAATATAGCAAATGACCCCTCAGTTGTATTGCCTTCTCTTCTGGGTTCATCTTGATAGTTCAAAAAACTAATGTGGAAGTCGCCAATTGATTCTTCTTGATCTTCCATGAAGAAACCAGCGTCATTTTCTTGATCAAACTTAGGTTGGAAAGAGAAATCATGCTCAATTTCCAAATATCCAATCATTGAGTTGGTTGGATGTGCTTCAAGGGGGAGGTTCCTTTGTGAGGGAGGAAGATGATTTGGCTGCCCTTGAGTCTTAGCAGCATTGCTTTGGTATGCCTGATTAAGAGAAGCAGACATAACTTGGGCCATTTGTCTTCTGAGGACTAGCAATTCATTTGCTAGCTTCAGCACCATTGAATTAGTGGTGGCTGAAGGGGAGTATTTAAAAAAAGAGAATATTTACCTCTGTTTAGATCTCTCTTTATCTTCCCTGCCAAGATAAGGTCATCTTCTACCTCAGTAGCCAAATCTTGAGCCATAGTGAGATCCATAAAGCTGACCTACCTCAACACAAAACTTACTTCAAGAAGTTGTGAGTTGATGAAAAAGCACTTGAGATTCTCTGGCATTGGCTGAGTGATAGTAGGAATTCGATTCCTTAGCTTATTGAATTTTTCTATGAAATCCCTCGTGGGGTTCCTTATTCATTTATGTAAGCTGAGCCAACAAGGCATGTGCATCTTCAGCAGGTTTAAACCTAGCTTCAAACTTAGATTTGAGTGTATTCTAGTTAGTTATAGTTTGAGCTTGAAGGTGGTAAAACCAATCGACAGCAGCACCTTGTAAAGTTTCTATAAAAAGTCTCACTACCACATCTTCATATTCCACACTTATCACATCGCATGCTATAGAAAAGGCAACAATATGCTCATCAGGATGAACCTTCTCGTCGCCATAAAATTTAGAAAAAAAAATTCTCAAACTACGAGGTAGTTCATGTAAAGGTAGGGTCAGATTAAGAGGACCAAAAGAGTTTCCCTAAGGATCTTGGGCCATTATGATAAGATAGTTAAATGGCGGGATAACAAATCTTGGTGGGGTCAATAAAGATAAAGCCTTACCAGTATTGAGGCTAGAAGCTTCACCAGGTATGGAAGATTTGGCATTGGTAGGAGGGAAGCTCCTAGTTCATTGAAGATGAGATGATGAAGGAGAAATTTCAAAATTATTTTGTTGCACTAGCTCAAATATAGGATCAACAATACCTAGAGCTCTCTAGCCTCGTGTGTACAGTGGATCTTCTAGAGTGTCAAATGAAAAAGGGACTGAAACTGCTTCAAGTTGAAGCTTGAGGCTTCAAAATGCACGTTCGTATCCCCAGTGGAGTTGCCAAAAAGCTATTGCACGAAGCTGGGGGGAAAAATAACAATGGGAAAGAACTAGAACTGCTTGTTCTTTTCCCAGCGAAGTTGTCAAAAAGCTGTTGGGTGAATATTTTATCGTCAACTAACTGATGACAAAATGGGTATATCAGCCACAGCACAAGGAGATTTATGCCACAAAAAGTGTGGGTTTACCACATCTGAATGAGGTAAATCTCTCCTCTCATCAAGGGGAGGTTCCCTATAAATATTTATACGCTATATGTATGTATATAAGTAAGCATAAAATAATTCTCGCGGTAGTATAATGGCATCCACCTCTCTTTTTTCAGAGATGATGTCTAAAGAACCAGAGATAGAAATCCTGGTCATTGGCTAAGAACATTCCTCTTCTTTCAAGAATGGTATCCATCCTAGAGTATAAAATCCCTTGAAATAGGTAATAAAGTCTACAAAGAAACCTATGTAAGCATAAAGTCTTCTGTTACCTCCTTCACTGATTCAAAATACGAGTAACCATAGAGTGAAATGAAGCACAAAGTCTTCACCTAAAACTATAAAAGATAAAAGGATCACTAAGATAAAATTAGCTCAAAGTCTCTCTTCTATCTTTTAGAAATGTTCTCAAATAATATCAACACACACACTTTGCTAATTAAATCAAACAGATAAGAGATTATCAAGAAAGAGGACATAAGAACTATTTCTTAAATAACACAGATTACTTCAACACAAAGTCTGAAATAAACATGTTTCTCATTCATTTGGTAAAATATGATTTACAAGTTGAGCACAAATTCTCAAGAAGTGTCTCAATTTTAGCAGAGTTTTTGCTCTCAATTATCAGAGATCCATTTACAAAAGAGGTCCCCTCTATATATAGGGAGAAACCTTTCAAAATTTAGAAAAGATTAAAATACAAAAATATCTTAGTCAAAGATGACTCATCTTTGACTTTGAGATATTTTTTCAATTTTTTACATGTAATTACACATTACAAAATTGCATGCACTTTTACATGACAAAAGTGCATGAGAAGAGAGGAAGAAGAGAGAAGGGGAAAATAGTTCAACTCTTGCCACCAGATTTCTTCAGATGAGCATCATACATAGCGATAAATACCTAAATTCTTATACTGTTTAGCACAATGGTGTTCCTGAAGATGACTCTGGCTCTGATTATAGCATCCTTCAATGTTGTGATTGCCTTAGCATGACTAGTTAACCTAGATCGTAGATTATCCAAAGTTAACTGAGTATCTAAAATATTATCCACAGAAGTCATTGAGAATGTTTTTTTTTGAAATCCCTCTGAATCATACCTTTGAATCCTCAGATCATCTCTTCGACTGAGAGAAATTGATTATCCTTGGAGGTGAGGTCGCAAGGCAATTCTTCTAGTCTATTCAATAGGCCTGTGTCACTTTTCTGGCTAGCATCTTCAATTAGTTTTTTGAGTACTTGAATCTTGTATATCAGTGATTCCTTGATATCAACATAAGAATCTTTGCTAGAAATAATGCCAATGGATATCAAGGTGCTTTTTTTTAGATCCTTCATTTCCCTCCACTTGCTAAGATATTTCTCTGTACTGTTAATGTCCTGAGAAATAAGAGAGACAAGGTCCTCTAAATCTATCCTAACCTTCTTCATCTTGTCTATCTTCTTAGCAACCTCTGTAAGTAAAAAATTTCTTGAGTGTGCATCTTTTCAATGTAATCCTCTAGCACTTTTCCTTTCATATAGGTTTTCTCTGCCTTTTGAATGACAGGGTCATCTATGGAAAAGGCCTTTGGGGTTGATGCTTCAAGGGCAAGGGTGAATTTCTTTACTACTGCAGTCAACTGCTCTACCTTGGCCTTATCGTAATCCTTCATCTCCTTTTCTCTATCAAATTTTTAGACCATGATGTCCATTGCAGACTGTAGATCATTTTTCACACCTTCATGAGTAACTTTTTCAAGTTCAACACGAGAAATAGAATAGTTGCTTATGTCAAAATCTTCAAAGGTTGCGTCTTGTGAAGGTTTAGCTATTTTTAGAAATTTATGCCCCTTTTTCTCAACTAATTTTGAAAGGATCCTTGGTCTCTTAGGGGCCTTAGCTTTCACTGACACTATCTTGCCAAAATTGAAGTCATCTGCAGAGATGGCTAGCTTCTTTCTTTTGGGCGTGAAAGCTGACATCTAAGGAGGGAGAGAAAGAGTACATACTGTAGCAACGGTTCTTGTAGCTAGTGTTAATGTGGTAATGTCTGCACTACTAGTGGTAATAGCAGTTGTGGTGGGAGTAACTGGTGAAATCATACCAAATGTTGACTGATCAAGGGCAGAGCTTTCTCCTAGATTGAATGAAAGAGATGCCAGACTAGGAATAGAACTAGAGGAGCGAAGAGTATCTCCAAAAGTGCATTGAGGATTGCCAAACATGAATTTGGAAGGAGAAGTGGCTCCAAAAGAAGGAACACTGATAAGAGATAAAGGTGAAGGAGATGCCACAGGAGATTGAGGTGGAGAAGGAGAGACATCTGTAAGTGGTTGTGCCCCTTCTTGGGAAGGTAGAAGCTCAGTTCTTTGCTACTCTGAGGGCCTGTCATCTGTCTCCACTTGCTAAGTTGCCTACTCTTGGGAGCTTTATTCTCCAACTCCCTTAGCCGTTGATTCTGACTCCTCAACAACCTTCAATTTTTTGGAAACAAAGATGATTTTAGGCTTATGAGGCTTAGATGGAGAAGGAACATCACTTTTATTCTTGGTCTTATTTTTTACCTTCTTCCTCATTTTTACTTGGAATTCAGCCTCTGATCCTATAATAAACTCTCTCAGCGTGATACCTTTGGCTGCTAACCAATCATTGGTGTTAGCCAATATTGGTTCAAATCTCTTCCTCAAAGAAGTTAGTTCCTTTTAGAACCACTGAATAGGAAGAAGAGGAGAGTCAACAACCTTCTTGGCCAGGTACCTACTGTTGATAATATTCTTATCATCCACCAAATAAGAGGGAATATTTGCAAGCCCCAAATATTTGATATATTTCAGGGTCAGCCTGCTGTAGTCCATCCTCCTGATTTCTTCTGTTGTTCTCAGGTCTACCCAAATGTCTTCGATCATAGGCTCATGAAACTGAGTCTTTCTTTTGATCATGTCTTTGACACCCCTATAGTCAAAATTGTCCCTTCTCTTGAATTATTTCATAGTAACCAACTGCATCTCTATTTCCATGACCTTTGCTTTGGTTGCAGTCGAAATTGAGTATCTGCCAATTTCAACTAGAAACCTGAAACCTAGATTTTTTAGTTCCATCTGCCTAGTGTGTACGACAACTATTTGTCTACACAGCTCAATTAAGACTAACTTGTCAGAAGGAAATCTAGGGAGCATATGAGGATAGCCTTGGAAAAATCCAACCCAGAGATAGTAGGAGGGAAATTGTAGAAACATACAGCCAAAGTCGTTGACGACTATCTAGGCTTCATCAGATACTCTCTTTTATTTGAGCTGAGGGTCAAAGAGGCACAAAAATATCATGAAAAAGGCATCATTTACCCTCTTAAAATGATGGATTGATCCTTGCAGTGTTAACTAAGGGTAATATGAGTAGACTAGGGTGGTTTTCCTGTCTCCTTCGATTGTCAAACTTGAAAAGGTTCGCATGGAAGTAGCTATGTACACCAAGTACAAAGTCATATAGAACTTTGAAGTAGTTTGTACCTTGGTCAGTTGCTCATGAAGAGCATTGCTAATTTGCTCACCCTAAAAGATGACCTGCATCCCTTAGAGGATGATCTTGATGAAGGGGTACATCCACTCATGAAATTGTGAAGAAGACGACAGACCTCGTACCCTGTTGAGGAGAGTAATCAAGTCACCAATCTCTTCAATGAAATCACTTCTTAAGAAATTCCATGGCCACCTAGACAAGTTGGTTTTGGGGGCCCTAAGCCACCTATGATTCATCACTTTTTTTGCCCTCTCGGGGTCCTTGTCATACTCTTTCTGTGCTTTTATGAAGTCAATCCTCAGTACTTCAGTAGCAAGAGGGCGCATGAAGACTTTATCAATGAATTTGAGGTCTAACTAAATTATTACGTTGCCGCTAGCATCTGACACTGATCAAGTCTCTCTGTTGTAGAACTGGATGCACTGGAGGATGAACTCTGTATGATGTGCCGCTACCAAGAAAGAAGCAACTAGATGAATGTTGCTCTCGATGATTCTTTTCATTTCAGAGCTCAGGTTTGTTGCCTTGGTTCTAGTCACGAACTCGGCCATATCTACATGGCCAATTTCTATGTCTCTAATGTTGTATGAGGTCTTGAAATGGTAAAGGTAGGGTATTGCAAAGCTTGGTTGCTCTTACAAGCTAAAGGATAAGGTCCTAGTATGATAATCCTTGGATGCTATGGAGCTTGGTTGCTAGCAAAAATCTAAGGAGGGTTAATGGTATAGATAGGGATCGATTACCAGTAGCATTGAAAGGGAGACCTGGTACATTAATCATCCCAAATAAGGTATCACCAAATATTATGCTTGAGTATCTTGGCTTTGTTCTCTAGATTGAGTATTGTAAGGAAGATAAGGATCTATCTAACAAACTACATCATCACCGTAGGGGTATTGAACAAAGTCATATTGTGTAACCACATTATCATAACCTAGATTATACATGGCTCTACTACAATTGTAATGACACATATCCAGCTCAATGATGATCATTTTTCAAAAAGGCCAAGAATTCTACAAACTCAAAAAAATAATGTTCAAAGGACAAATGGTCTAAACTTGGTCTAACCTGGTTGAAGGAATGGAGTTGTATCTCCAAAAAGGTTAGTGCTAAAACTTGGTATAAAATAGTCTAACGTTAAATGTCTAAAAAAAATGGTCAAGTGGATGAAATAAAATTGAAATGCAAAACTTAGGTATAAAGCATTTCAAATAAGTCTAAACTAGGTCTAAAGAGACAAAAGTTTCTAGGTCTTTTGGAAAATAAGGCACAAAATTTAGGATCAAAACAAGTATTACTAGGTCTTTTGGAAATGGCACAAAAGCTAGACTTTAAATAAAATGAGGTCTAAAAGGCAATAGATTTAATCTAAAATTTTTGAAACACTTTAACACAAACCAGACATTTAAATTTAAACACACACTTGATCATTTGTAAAAAGGCATTGAACTTTAGGCATATGGAAGATAGACCACTTAACCAAACCTAGGCACAAAAATAGTCTATAAATGAAGTAAAAAATTAACCTAAGTTACACAACCCAAATGTGAAGGATCAACACCTAATCCAAATTTACATGAGGTATACACACAAATCAATCAATGTTTGGATTTGACCTTGTCAAAACTAATTTCAAACTGAATTTATAAAACTAGGCTTTCAAAAATAGATAACAAGCTAGATAAGAATGAATAACATGATGGTACTATGTATAGATACAAAAGGCACACGCAGCTTTGGTTTCAAAATTGGAATTTGGACATAAAGCAACAAGTCTTTGAAATGATTTGAGCAGCATAATGATGTTATCGTGTTCTAAAGATATGATAAATAGTTTGTTTTAAATAAATTTGAGGCACAATCAATGGAATGAAATAGACAACGTAATGAAGCCCTTTACAAATAAATGACACACATAAAGGTTTTGGTAAAAGATTAAGGCAAAGGTGCAATGTCAAATGGATAATGTAACACCTCTTCAAACAAGGGAGTGATGTGTAAACAAGACTCATTTTTGGATGTGGTATGATAAATAAATAGTTAGACACAAAACTAAGTAACAAAGGACAAAATGACATAAACACCTAAGTGTAACGTCCTAAATCCTAAAATTGACAAGGTTACATAGTACTATCAAATTCCATATATATTCTTGATCTTGAGAGGATTTTAAATTATAATCCAAAAAGTAAAAGTGCATGAAAATTAGGGCTTTTAATCCCCCTCTTCTCTCAATATTTTATACGATGACATAGAACTTTGGGCTACTCGCCCTGCATCAACAGTATGTCTACAATAATTGGGGTTGACTAAACTATTCATTTTCATTCATTTTTAGATAGTCCCATATGTATGGAAAATAATAGGGCAAATCACATGATTTTGATCCATGTCAATTGGCTTGTTTTAAAAAGGTAATTTCCTTTTCACAACCACTACATCCATTAGTTGTTCAATGCAGTATGATGTCTGAGTTGCCCTATGTTTTGAGGTTGAGTACCACTAATAGAGCTTGTTTTAACTGATCAAAATAAGCATCCCAATCCTCAATTTATATACCCCACCACTAATTGGGATTGAAATGATGTCGAGAGATGAATTCCCAGGTTAATGCTTCCCTAGAGAACTTGTGAGGAGGCGATGAACTTCTATCCACAAGCCAAAATGCATGAAATAAAGACAATTGGATGGATTGTAGGGTCAGTTTTGGATCACCCAAATCATACAAATTTTGGGGAAGGCCTTGGTGATTTTCCTTCCATTCTTTTGGACCAAAGTGACAAAGACAAAGAGTGAGCGTTATTGGTCACATGAGTTCCCTAAAGGGGATGGGAAGGAGCATACACATGTCACTCATTTTGAAAAAACAAATACATTCAATAAACAAGTAAAAAATGAAACTCTTATGACTATTTAAATAATGTGAGAGTTCATTTTAATCACCAAAATGAAGTATGTAGTGAAGTTTGAGCCCTTTGGCATTTGTTGTTGATAATTGTAAAAACTTCAAAAACTAAGAGATGAAAACAACTAATTACATTTTAAGCACCAAAAATGATGTGAGTAAGATTTAACCATGCTTAAAATTTGTTTTTTCCACCTTAGGGCCTATAATTTTTTAGAGGGTTTGCCTGATTAGAAGCTCAAAATCAAATGAGAAAGTAATATTTTAAAATTAACTCTCGAGTTTTTAGTTTTTTGTCTCAAAGATGGATCGTCATAGATCCATAAAAGGATCAAAGTTGATTATAATGATCAACATTGATTATGCAGATCATTAACATTACCCTATAAAACACATAAATAATAATAGGGTATGTTTGGATAGAAAAAGGTTAATAACTGAGCTTAAAAACAAAATATCTCACTGGATCCTATAAGAAATGGGTTATACAAACACTTTGTAAATCATCTAACACAAAAATGAAAGCAAAATAAATCAAGGAAAACCATTGTTATCTCTGTTCCTATCATTTTCTATTTTTCACATAGACATCATGGCCCATTCCTTGAATCGACATTGAAAAGAAAATTGACGTCAATCCCTACAATTTGTGAGTTTCTTAAAATACAAAGACATAAAAATGAAGTTAAAACTTGAAATTTTAAGATTTTTAGGCATCTATTAGAAAAACTAAAAGTAGCATATCAATCTCTTTGGTTAAATGAGATGTTTGTGTCCTACTGGGTGTGCCAACATGTGGACAAGGAATAAGTAGAGGGGAGGTTAGTCTTGTGTTAGTTCAAGAAATAAAACTCAAATAAACATACTAAAATCCTAACACCTCTAGCTTAGACACTACGAAGAGCTTAGGTAACAAACATATATATGAAAAGACAACAAAAACATAAAAGAATGCATTTTTTACCTTCCTTGGAGCTTCCAAATGGCTTGTTGATTGACTTTCTCATTTTTTGCATCAAGAAGTCTTTGATAATGAAGATTTCTTGGCTCCTTCTCTCCTTGGCACCTTGGATTTAATTGTTTGGCTTAAAATTTGGACATGGTAACATTACTTGCATGAGGCTTGTGGAAGAAATCCTACATAATAACTCTACAATACCCAAGCTTAGAAATGAAGGGGTATGGCATTGTATTATTAGCCTAAGGAATTAAATCTCAACCAAGGTGAGTTAAGGTTGATTTTAAACATGGAATGGGTTCAAACTAACTCTAGGTGAGTTGAGACTATCTCCAGTTGAGTTAAAAGTTGTCATGTAATTATGTTTTTCAACTAATACGCATGGATTTCACATTAAATATTTTAGGATATTCTCAAAGAGCCTGACAACTCATAAAGGCAATGATGAAAAGACTTGATATTTTGATTTTTGAAATTTCTATTTTTAGATATTCATTAATTTTAAATGGATAGTTCAACTAAAAATTTAATCTTGTTTAATTATATAATTCAATTTGATTAGTGTTTTTGCTCTTTTAAGATGTATTCAAGTGCCCCACTTAATGGGTCCATAGGCCAAATTGATAGTTGTTATGCTACAAGGTGATTAGGGATGAATCAGTGAGAGGTTATTGTTGCATATGGTAGGATACCCCAAATAGGGATGCCTCAACATGATTATGAGTTTTGATGAATTATGCATAAAAAAATTTGGGATGTTCAATGATTTCTAGGTTTAATTTGTAATGGTTGGTAGGAATCGGTCTGAAGTCTGGTTGGAAGCAAATTATGGCCAGTTTTGAATGTATACACCTATTACTATAATTTTAGAGAAACCACATAACACTAAATGTTCGTATTACTCCTACTATTTCTCTAAGACCATAGATTCCTATTTTACATACACAAAGCATCACAAATACTACAGCAATAGATATTTCACATATACATGCTCCTTGATAATGTCACTAATTTCTTACACCAAGTTCACAATGGGGAGATATTTATGACCACCATTTGGATGACATCATAGGATAGTCTTTTTCTTTACAACATTCTGAAAAAACTAAAAAAATCAAAACATTCAAAAACCAAATATATTTTTGGCATCAACATATTATATTCATCCCTTGGCATTTATGTGTTAGTTTCATGTTGATGGATGGTATATCAGTTAATTTTGTATGCACACGTGTTCCATGTTTCTATTTGAGTGTGATGCATACATACATACATACATGATCTATGCACTTTTGGATTTTGGGCTTTCCCTCTACTCACATCACCAAGACATTAGGGGCATCCATATCTATGATCATGATACTTCCAGGTTTTATCATTCTATGGTCACTTTGCATTATCATGTTTTAAGTTGATATATGTAGTTACACATGCCTTTGTCCATGCTTATATATTTTGCAGTGTACTTGATATACTATGTATTTGATGTTTTTTGCTAGCACATTGGATCCATGGGCTATTATGATATGTTTATGTTATTTTCTTGTAAGTCTCTTTATGTACTTCCTTTAGTGTCTTACTTTGTTATTGTCTTGTTTGTCAAGGATTTGAATATGCTCCATTGATTATGGTCCTTGTGCCTTTGTTTACTTCTTTGACATTTGAATATTGTATTGCTTGTTGTATGGACATTTGAATATGCCATTCTTACTTTTGTGTACATTTCACTAAATCATGTCCATTTGATTGTGCAACATTTGAACATGCCCCTTGTTTGCAGTCTCCTTAGACCATTATCTTGTGACTTGATTTTGAGTGCTCTTATATGTGTGCTTTGTTTACTTGTTGATATTATACTATTACTATCTAGATGTGGCCATGATATTTATCATGCCTCTTAGGCCTTAATGTGATCACACTCTATGTGTTTCACTAATACATTTACCTAGACATGTTCTCTTATATGTTACATGGTTCATTCACAATTATATGGTTATCTTATCCCTTTGAGGTGGAGGTAACTACTAGTTCCTATTATTCCCTCATCTCAAAAAGGGGGCATATCAATGGGGGGGATGTCATAGAGACACGGATTTTGCACATTCATAGTTTCAAATATATAGAGGGCATATGTTTTGGAAACATATTCTCCACACTTATTCAGTATTCAACATACCTAGATTACAGTAGGGGCATGTTTTGGAAACATGATCTCCACATTAGCACTTATATCAACTTTTATATTTCTCCATATATAGTGGGGGCATGTTTTCAAAGCATGTTTTCCAAACTTACATAGTTTATGAATTGACCAAAGCACATAATTATATGATTTATATACACATTTATGGTAGAATTCTATACATTTATACCATTGTTATGCATAGTTTCAACATGAGACATATATAAAGTGTATATGTTATGCAATGTGCACCTAATATTGTAAAATCTAAATTAGTTTTAGTTTCTAAACACTTTCAGGGACTATCACCACCCACTAAGTTAGACTTTTATGAATTGTATTAAGCCAATTTATTGTAGTAGTTGGTTCACTTTTTGGTATGGTTGAGATGATTAAATCACTCAATCTTAACAAATTTCAAGTTGGACTTGATTGTATCATCCATCCTTACCAGTTTGATAGTGTGAGTTGACTTGGTTCACTCACACTCACTAGGTTATAAATATGATTGGATTTCATGGTTAAACTAGTCTCAATTGTCAAGTGGCAATTTATGTTTGCTCTAATGTTGGGGACATATGACCTCCTATCTCTCTCTCTCTATCTCCTTATATATGTGCACTTTTTATATTTATATGTTTGTCCTAATCTCAGTTTTAGTGATCCACAATGATACATCATTTAAATCAAGTTGCTAAGAGGCAAATAGTTGCATTAATACATAAGTGTACTCCTAAACATTGCTCTTTCAATTTCAATTATTTCAAATGTTTTCAATTTCATATTATATGCACTGATTATATAATGTAACATGTTCTTGGTTATAGGTCAATCACCATCAAATCACTCAAGTTAAGCTCAAGAAAAAACAAGGTGTGTTATACACACCTAGGTATGCATTCCTTTCTTTTAAACTAGCAATTTCATTACTAGATTAAAGGGGGGGTGCAAATGTAGACACTATTTTTGAATTATATACCATGTCAGTATTATACACTTTGTAAACTTAGACCTTAGTTGTTCCTCTCAATTCTAGATCTTTTACCACTTCCACAAGTCTCACATCTGCTCTTTTTAGTACACATTGGCCTATCTCTTATCTGACTAGTCTTATATTGATGACCTAGGCCTTCTATCTTTCCTAGAATGCTTAAAACATGCTTATATTATGCCTCTGTAAGTTTTAATCATGTACCTATTTTCCTACTTCCTAGACACTTATGTCTCAGATATACACCTATGTCAATACAGGTGTCAATGCAGGTGTCTTGCTTTGACACAAGTGTCCAGTGCCCTAAAGTCATCTAATTTGAAAATGAAATGTATCCTAATGGTTGGCTTGAGTGCTTTAATGCAGGTTATTTCTCCAAAGGGGTATAGATACAAGATCAATCCTCATTGATTCCTCACCTACACCTATCATAGACCAATGTAAATTATCAAAAGCATTCAATCAAGCACTCGATAAAGAAAATATTTCCTTTTCTCTTATTCTCATATCAATCATAAGAATAACACATGCATATGTGTCAAGTATTAAATGAGAAACCCAAGAGTCAGATTTGTCAAGTTACAAGTTAGGTCATTATTGTACATGTGTTCCATATATTGCATGATTCACACATAAGCCAACATGTAAGGGATAACTACATAAGTCTGAGGCCCTCTTCAAAGTATTGACTATGTAGGCAGTGTTCATTGAAAGAGGGATCTTTAGGGTAGCTCGACATTGTGTGCCCACTAATCCATTTTTCCCACAATCACTATGAGGAGGAAGAACCAGGGTTTCGTTATTTGACAAGGAGCGACAGTCCATGACCTAAATCTAAATACACCAAAGCGAAGGTGATGAAAATCCTATAAGCATCCAATGGTCACATCTTATTCTAGAAAGTATTTCATATAGAACACCTACATCTAACCCAGACATTAACATCGATGCAACCATCCAAGGTTGATACAAGTTTCCAAGGCTACAAACGCACTAAATCCATAATTTGGCAATTGTTTCAAAATATTCACCTAGTCTACTTCATGTATGTTTTAGGTCTAAATTTGTATTAACATCATAATCAACTTAGAAGTATCTTATTTTCATTATCATTACAACATCTAACATAGTGTAGTCATATAAAATGTGAAAAATGGTAACTTGAGTGTTGCTTATGACACCCAATCCATGAGTCCCTCTTGCTTGCTCTCATGACCCTTATAGGCATCTTTTCACTCATTTTTAGTCATCCATAGCCTTCTAGACAATGATTTCACCTTCTAATTCCTATCCTCCTTATCAGCCTAACGTGAATACATTCAACCCATGACCAACATATCCCTATAAAAGCCCATTCAAAATTCATTTAGAAGGGGTTGACAATTATTACAAAGTAAGCAAGAATACAAGCAAAACCACTAAGTCAATCTTCCCTATTCTCTGCATATAGCCAACCAATACTACTACAAGCTTATTCAAATCCATACACAGTACCTAGCCACCTCAAACATACCCAATTTTAGCATCTTGCATCTTCATACACATAATTACACAAAGCACATCAAGTGGGAGAACTACATATGGCTTGATCCCTCTTCAGATTATTGATATGTAAGCAATGTGCCCACACAAGGGGTGTGGATACATGTTTAGTGAATCTTACACACACTAACCCCCCCAACCTTTCCAAAGTTTGTCAAAGCATAATGGATTCTAGGGTTTTAAGACTAAATCATATTTATAAGGAGTTGCATAGACATCTAAGAGTCCAAATTTCATAGGCAGGCTCATACAACCATAACAAACAAAACTCAAAAACCTCAGGTCTCCTAGACAATAGTGGCAGAAGAGGACTATAGCATCCGACCCCATGGAGTCCTATTTCAGTGCTCCTATTCAATCATAAAATGAAGGTCAGATTATGATTTATGACACTATCTCAGTCTTACATAGTGAATTCCAGACCCTGTAATAGCCATCTCAATCAATTTATAGCTAAGTCTTATTTTCTCTCCCCTATTACTATTTAGAGAAAGGTTAAAAATATATTTAAATTATACAAATCAATAGTTTAATTATTGCATATTTATTTACTAATTTTATTACTTCAAACCCTTAAGTAAATTAGGAAGAATACACCAATATTTCTAAAACTATTAAATCATTTAGTGAACCCAACTTAGTTTGAACAAATCTAAAACCCTAGGTACACTTAAGGTTTTTTTTCCTTCAAATTTTGTGTACAAAATTAAATTTTTAATTTATAAATTTTTGTGCATTAATTCTATTCAAATATTATTTTAGAATTTAAATTATTACAATAATTTTCAAAAATTCTAAAACCCTAACCAAAAATACTAGATTTTCAAACTAGGTCCTCAAACCCTAAGCCTCCCTCCCTTACAATTTTTAGAAAAATATTTTAATTTTTTTGTAAATTGTTTAGAGTGTCAAAAACATTTTCAAAATCTCAATATTACCAGTTATTTTGTCCAAAAATTAAATTTTTGATTTCTAATTTTTGTATAAAATTTTGTGCATTTATTCTATTCAAAATTATTTTTAGAATTTAAATTATTGCCATAATTTTTAAAAATTCTAAAACCCTAGATTCTAAACTAGGTCCTCAAACCCCAAGCCTTCCTTGCAATTTTTATAAAAATATTCTGGAATTTTTACAAATTGTTTAGATTGTCAAAAATATTTTCAAAATCTCTATGTTAGTATTATTTTTGTATTTATTTGCTTAATAGTACTTTTACATATTCTCTTTAGTGAAAGAAATAAAATAGCCACTAAAGCACTTCTTCCCTCTCACCCCATAGATCAATTTCTAAATTTTTCTTAGAATTATGACAATGAATGGACAAATTTGCAAAATTTCACATTAACTAAAAATATGGAAAATGATTTCATTTATAATGAAGATAATTACTATTATTGTAATGAGGAATATGATGATAGATGTGAAAGTGATAGTGAAGAAAAACTAGATGAATCTTCTTCTCTCAAACCTATCTCTTTTATTCCCTCTTCTAAAGAAAATAATTTTGATAAATGCGAAAGATACTTTTACCTCATTCTCCTACCCACAATGCACCAAATGAACAAATTAGTCATGCACTTCCTAGTGAACCTCTTATTGGTGATAATTTACTTCTATGTGAACCTAATCTCTCTCTCTCTCTCTCTCTCTCTCTCTCTCTCTCTCTCTCTCTCTCTCTCTCTCTCTCTCTCTCTCTCTCTCTCTCTCTCTCTTGCTACTTTTATGTTCAAAATACAACAACATAAATGCAATATAATCAAATTAACAATACATAGTTCAAATGATGCATCTCATGCTCTCAACTCTACTTTATCAAAAGAATGTCTAAATGATAACTCTCTTACTCTTACTTCTCATATTACAAATGAAAATAATTCATACACTCCATCTATGGATAACATAGATACACATTCACACGATAATTTATTGCATATTAGAAAAGAATTAAATTCTTCTCTTACACCTCTCCCTAATGACAATGGAAGTGATAATGAGTACGATAGTGAACATGCAAATGAATATGGAAATGAGAGCAACTATGAACAATATTTTGTATATGATAATACATTGAATAATGATGATTATTATGTACATAGTGAAGAAGAAAATGCATATCATGTTTCTAACTCTTCTCTCACTCTTCCTCTCCAACATAATGCACTACCAAACATTATTTCTACTTCTATGCATGATTCTATTTCAAATAATGCACATGCTAATGATAACATCACATCCTATACTAAATTAAAATGTTATTCACTAAAACATAAATATACTAATGAATCTCCCAAGCCACATCCTACTATAGTAGAACCAAGCTCTCACTCTTCACTTAAAGAAAATGGTAGCCCACATCCCTCTAGTAAGGTCCAGGTTACCATTACTCCCAAGGTTCAAGTGAGCACACCCCCTCTTTATGATCCAATTGCTAAATGTAGCATTTCCATGGCTAAAATTAATGATTAAATAAACCACTTCAAGATGCTAACATACCATCCTAGGAGATTATTTCTTTGATGCATGTAGTTGGTGAATTACAACACCAAGTACATCTCCTTACCTTGGAAAACAAGGATTATAAGTCTTGGATGGATGCCAATGATTTACATGGTAACCCTCTTCTAAAAGCATTCATAAAAACTTCATTTCCTAAGCATTTCCAAATACCATCATTGCCTCACTTTGATGGAACCAAAGATCCATTCATACACCATCAAGCTTTTCGAAAGGCTTTACCATCTCATGTGAGTCTTTTGATTCTACTAAAATTGTTCCAGCAGACATTAGTGGGGCAAGCATAGAATTGGTTCTTTCATCTAGTCCTCGTTGGCTCCTTACACACGTATGATGACTTAGAGGAGGTATTTCTTAGATATTACATAGCAAACATGGGTCCTCATGTTACATATGAGAAACTTGCCACATTGCATCAGAATACTTTAGAGCTAGTTAGTGAATATATCTTATGATTCAAGATGCACATATTAAAATTGATTTATAAACCAAAATATATAGAGATTCAACATATCTTTATTTAGATGCTTAGGTAACCTCTCCTCAAGCATCTATTATATCAGATAGAGTCCTCTTTCAGGTACTTATGTTATACATTTCTAACCTTGGAAAATAAATTGGGATTGATTGAGGTAGATTCAGTTGATCATATTACTCTAGATTTTATAGTAGTACCTCCATCTACAGCTCTTAGCACATAGCATCCACCATGTCCTAAATAAGATAGGAGACCTCAACCAAAAAAGCAACTAGTTAAGAACAAAACCCAATTTTTAGAGCATAACTATGGTATGCACTATATAGAACAACAACAAGGCACCATTATAGTTTGATTCAGAGTGGGATAGCCCATGTGTCATATTATCAACATTACTAGATAAGAGGTTAATCACATTACCTTATACTCATCGACGATATCCACATCTCTTGCATAGACAGTCACATCGGCCCTTTTGTAACTATCATCATATCTATGGACACAAAGATAATGATTATTATGGACTCAAAAATTGCATCATAGCATTCACACAAGGGGTATTGAGATCTCCTCCATCATGGAACCATAGACCTCATTCTTCCATGATTGAGTCATCCCAGGACATTCCTTCATAGGAATCATCAATTACTCATCATGAGAGTAATGTGATATCTATGACAAAGCCTCATAGGAAATCTCCTATCCCACCTACTCAAAAGGTTTGCATACCAGTACAATGAGAGCAACCTACATATAGTAGTGTAGTATGAGGAGAATATAGTGTAGTTCCATATACATATCCAACATAGTCATAGGCACCACAACATACTATCACTCCAGATAGATATTCCATATGACTGAGTTATTTGGAGCTTATCTCATGTAGCAACCTACTGCAATTCAGATTATATGAATCCACATCATAGAGTACTGCTCCAAATAGATATTCACTATGGCTGAGTTTTTCAAGACCTATTTCATGTAGAAACCCACTATGATTGATATTAGATGAGCCCTCATCATAGGATATAATTCCATCTCGATCTATTGTTTAGTCATATACATCACAGAGTGTTACTCCAAAGAGATATTCACTACAACCAAGTTTTTTGGGTCATATTTCATGTAGCAACCTACTATGATTGAAATTAGACAAGCCATCATCATAGGTTATAGTTCCATCTCAACCTATTGCTTGGTCATATACATCACAAAGTACTGCTCTAAAGAGATATTCACTACAGCCAATTTTTTTGGGTCCTATTTCACATAGCAATCCACTACGATTGTGGATAAATGATCCTCTTTTATAGTACACAACTTTAGTTGTACATCTAGTAAGGTTACATTTGGTAGAGTCTCCACGTATAACTACAATTAGTGCATTATAGACAACATCAGATACAAGGCATGTTCCTACACAACATGAGTAGTATGACCACTTGTTCAATTGGCCATCAGGGTTTAGTTATTGTTGAGATTTAAACCTAGTCAAGGTCTCCCTCACTAGCATAGAGAGTTCATACACTTCTATGGAGGCCTCTTTTAGAGCAATCACGAGTTTTAGAATTCTAGATAGCTTCCAGCTATAGTGTTCACACCCAAGGTAGTATCAATGAGGTTTCATGTCTCTACTCATAAAGCACATGTTTAGATAGCTTCTCCTACTGCCAGATGGGTCCCTAAGAGCCCTATAGTTGTATCCACTTCTTAGCATTATAGGGGGACCCCAAAGTCAGTTTATACTTCATAGATTTTAGAGCATTTATAGTATATACAACTTTTAGATCCACAATCTCAGCCCTTCTATCGTGTTTCATGATCACGCATGATCTCTTTCCTTGATATAAGACACCATGATAGGGAGTCTCCCATGAGACTCATCGATTAGTATCATCTCTCCTCAGCCTTACTTGTAAATAGTTTCTCAATTTTCTTGTACATAATTGCTCAGTTTACTGTACATAGTTTCTTTATGATTGATTGTACATAGATTTTATCAAAACTATACAAACATTCAAATATTCCAAAAATACAAAAACATTCAAATATTTCAAAACACAAAACATTCTGATTGTATGCATTACCCATGCTTTATATTTCTACTACCATGTTAGACTTACATTTATTGTTTTATGTTATTGTTTGTTGATTTATCTACATTACCATGCTTCACTTAATCTTCTTTGAGTGTGTATAGTGACATCTAGATTCCTGATTGCTTCACTTTACCCATTGATGGGGCATCCTACTTCTACATTCGAGACACACATCGATATACATACCCATTGGGGGCATCTTCTACATGACTACACCATCCAGGTTATGTCATTCCTACATCACACACTCTAGTTATCATGCTAATGTACATTACTTACTAGCTTATATAGATTACTATATTGACACTCTTTAGTATATATTACTTATGTATTTCTTAGCATATACCTAGTCTTGTACTACATTTCTTGCATACTTTCACTTATTGATTTAATTAATTAGATGTGATTATATTCCCTGTATTTACATACTTTCTTTTCTTATTTTGCGTAGCTAGATGCAATTCTATTTCACAGTTCTTATTTGTCTTCTATATGTACCTTAGGACATTTTCCAATGTCTTTTATTTCTATTCTTGTGTATGCCTTAGGACATTTGCCAATGCCCTTTGCCTGTACTCTTCTATGTGATTGTGGATTTCATGCCAACCTTGATTGTTTCAATTATATGTGTATGTGGCATTTTAACATGCCTTGTATGCTTACTTTCTCTTTTGAGTGACATGTGCCCATGTCCTTTATTTTCTTGGCCCCTTGACTACTCTAGTATGCTTCTTGATTCTTGCCTTATGTACTTGTTGCTTGTTTGCTTCTGAACTGTTTGTAGTGTCATGATTCACATCATGCATTATCTTGCTTTCTTGGATGCCATGATGGACATCATGCTCTATCCCTCCATGCTAAATATTAACTAATAACTGACAACTAATAACTAACTAGACTTATAATTCTAGTTTATTAATTGCACATGTTACTACATTATTATATCTATCTAGGCATACCCATGTTGATCTAACAATCTCTCATTACAAACCATGCTATATCTTGAGATATCTTGTCAATTATCATTGTTATATCATATATCTTTGTAGCATAACACACTTACATGGCTCTTTCTTCTGAGGGCAGTCATTGTAGGGTCTTCATTCCTACCCTCAGAAGAGGGGGAAATAAATAGGGGTTTTATCATAGATATTAGAGCTGTTAATGATCAAAAAAGTAATTTTGAGAACACCCAGAACAATAACAACCAAACATCAAACTAGGTAGAATAGACCAAACAAATAGTGAAAATTATAAAATAGTCATCAGAATTAGCCCAGAATAATAGCACCAAGATTAGACTACAGTGTCAAACAACAAAGTGTCTATTTTTAGTGCTCCTATCCAAACAACAAAAAATTGGGTTTTCTAGAAATAGGCAAAAAAGAAGGTTCAACTATAGTTTTGCACATTTAGACTAGTTTAGATACAATAGTTTCAATACAATTTTTCTTAGAGAATCTAGATATAAGGGGCATCATGCCCAGCATGATGGCTCTCATTTCCAGTTTTAGATAGGTTAGTTGGTATAACTTCCAGATAATAATCCATGTTATAGACACCAGTGATTGGGGGTAGTGTGTGCCACACATTTATCTTCTTTTCTTTCCAAATTTAGTATATTACCCATGCATTCTTAGCAGTTGTGTGCCTTATTCCATCTGTAGGTGGTTGGCATCATTTTGAAGTGGCTTTCATACAATCCTAGCCTCCACATTTTAGAGTGGCTTTCATATAAGCCTAGTGCCCAATTTTGAAGTGGCTTTCATACAATCCTAATCTCCACCTTTCAGAGTGGCCAAGAGTGGCCTAGTTTCTAGCATACATTTGGCTATCCATGCCACATTGTTAGATGGAGCATTTATGGGCTTTAGGATCCATCTCATATGACACACATGTCATACCAATATGATTTCATCATTATGAGTTCATAGCTTCACTTCATGAGGCAATGATAGAGCCAAAGGACTAGCTAGCCTTTGCATTCTTGAGCCACTTAGAGGGATTAGACACATAGTC
Organism: Torreya grandis; assembly: GCA_037957365.1. Classification (NCBI taxonomy): domain Eukaryota; kingdom Viridiplantae; phylum Streptophyta; class Pinopsida; order Cupressales; family Taxaceae; genus Torreya; species Torreya grandis. The sequence goes on along the minus strand of JARHVA010001141.1, from coordinate 1,151,092 downwards.
CAAACATCGATCAACACATACAAGATCATGTAGCTTCACTTAGTGGGTGACGATGGAGCCAAAGGGCTAGCCTTTGCATTCTTGAGCCACTTTTGGGGAATTGAGCACTCAGCTATGTTCACAATATTACTCTTGGTACAACATCATCCAATATTACTCAACATTACTCAGCATCACAATAGGTTTTATATTGGTTTACGTACCTAATGAGGTGTATTCATTCTTTTCTCTTCCTCTCTCTCTCTTACCCAGCTTTATATGTTCTTATTTTAGATATAGCATATCTATTAAGAACTGATCTACTCTTTATTTCTTATAGATCTACACTTCACAACATGTTCTCTCTACATACACCCACCATCACACAGCTTCATGAGCTTCACCTTTATAGGTAAGTTTAGGTACGCTTTTTATTTTTTCCTTTATCCTAGTATTTCACTTTGTTGCATCACTAGAATAAAGGGGGGGAAATGTAGTTATATAAAATGTGAAAATTGGTAACTTGAGTGTGGGTTGTGACACCCAAACCATAGGTCCCTCTTGCTTGCTCTCATGACCCTCATAGGCATATTTTCACTAATTCTCAGTCATCTATAGACTTCCAGACAGTGATTCTACCTCTTCCAAGTAGCATTTTTAGTGAAGATTCCATCCTCCTAGGTCTCGTTCCTTCAAGACTATAGCGCCCAACATTGACTATAGCGCTAGACCCTAAGGTGTCTATTTTTGGTGCTCCTATCCAAGTACATTTTTACATCTAATGATCAGTTCCTTTTGATTCCTATCCTACTTCTTATCATCCTAATGTGAATACATTTGACCCATGGCCAACAGATCCCTATAAAATCTCATTCACAGTTCATTTAGAAAGGGTTGGTAATTATTACAAAGCAAGTAAGAATACAAGTGAAACCACTAAGGCAATGTTGGCTAGATATTTTTCATGAAACCAAAATTACCTTGGCAGTCATGGGATTAAATCCTCTTCATTTAAATGGTGAATTTCTCTTGATTTTATGTCTATTTATTCCTAATAACTCGCAGCTTATAGTTATTTACTAAATACACAAATTATGCAAAAAATATTTTGATTGGTGGTATTACTTTAATCATTTCATTCATGAGCCATAACAAAGGGATTATGCAGCAAGTAAGGAGTTGGTTTTAGAAATTTGGTTAGAATCTTAGTTAGTTTTGGGATAAAGAAAAAGAATAAATGGTTTAGGAAGAAAAGAAATATAAGACATGCACCTCACAATAAATAGTTTGTAGAGTTCATTGTATGCATGCAAAATAGATAAATAGATAATTATGACAATCTCTTAAATAAAATGACTAAGAAAATGATGAATTCAATTTATCTAAAATAGGTAGCACAAATTTTACCATTCCACCTTCATTGAACACAAAGAGAGATTCCCATAGACACAAAGTTCTCTAGAAATCAATCACCTTTCTTCTTCACTTTCGGTAATAATTCTTACAAAATAATCCATTTATTTTAAACACACAAAAATTTAGATTTCTTAAACTTTTTATAAAATTACAACAATTTACTTGCTTCTAAAAATTGTCATCCCTTGGCACACAAACCAGCACCTATTTTATATAGAAACAAATATCTAAAACAAATAGGACTCAAATTCTCCAATTCCTGTGTTGCGTAGAAAACTAAAAGTTGTTAAGAAGCATCTTCCTTGAATTTCTCTTTTGTAGCATGCAATAATTGATGACAAGAGGTGATGTTTAATCTCCCTGTTTGAATCAAACAATAATTCCTTGCATGTTGCACAAAATTATACCTAGTAAAATACTTTTACAAAATAACTTTAATGGCATCCAGCCAAATTATTTGAGTTCTAAAATTTTACAAAGTAATTTTCCTTCACAAGTATATCATTCAATGATTTTACTTTTACAAAGTAATCATTTGAAACAAGATTACTTATAGTGTATACATGAAGAGAAAAGATAAAATAACAAAGGAGAGAATTTCTAGACTTGCGCAAAATTAATCCACTTCATGGACTTGACTTTTGCATTTTTCCCTATACTTGATGTGATGGGATATCATTAATTAGATTATTACATCATCAGATTTAGCAATTAATTGTCTCTCTATTTTCAATCTTAACATCTCTCTTTCAATTCTTATACAATTAGCTTTAATTTTCTCAACTCTTATCCCAAATCTTTTTAGCTCTTCTTTGCACTTTATCAACTCTTTGATGGACTTGGATGTAAAAGGGGTTATGGCCTTGTCCATCTATTACTTTAATTTCTTGCTTAACTGCTCAGTTGTTCTTGGAACATTAGTAGACCAAATACTAGTGAGACCAAAAAGGGAATCTTCAAGATTTATCTTTGGACTGTATGCATCTTCTTCTAATCTATTCATCTCCTCTTCCATGTCTAGCATAATACTTAAGCAAAAAGATAGGAGATATTCTTCTTGTTTTGCCTTCTTTATAGAAGGGTAAATCTACTCCTCAATCAAAAAAAAATGATCTAAATTAACCACTACCTACAAACTTTCTTATTAAAGCTTGGAGATGCCATTTTCATTTTCTAGCTCCGCCCTTGCTGCTTTTACTTATGTTATCTTATTCAAAATATCAGCATGAGCATCTAGGATGTTTGGGAATAATCTCTAGGATTTTTGATTCATTTTATCCATCCATTTATCTATATCTCTTGCCTTATCTCCAATCTCCTCTACTTCAATAATCACTTGTTGAGAAATCACAACTTCTGGAACTAATGCCTCTTGAGGAGCAGATTCTGCCAATTTGGCAATTATTTCACACAATTTATCATTTTTCTCCTTCAATTTAGACCTAGCAGCTTTCTTCTCATCAAGATTTTAGAAGAGGGTATTTATCAGAGTCTGTGTATCTTACTTAATACCTTCTATGGTAACTTCCCTGAGAGATACCCTTGTGATTGCCAAATTTTCAACAATAACTTCTTCTCTACTTGCTCCCTATGGAAAGACTACTATCTCTACAAACTTCTACCCAAAAGATTCAATTATCAATTTGGAAGTAACTTTTATAGACTTGGGCTTCTTACCTCTCTTATCTAGACTCTTTAGCAATTGTAAATCTATCTCATCAATATTTATCACTTCTTTTGCTTCTTGGGTGTTCTACATGGCTATCCAAGATGAGAAATTTGTGGTTGTGGAAGATTTTGAGTGAACAACCATTTATTTCTAGTCATTTCCAATTTTTAGGTCTTTCGAAGGAGTTTCTTGTGCCAAATTTTCTTTCAAAACTTCTTTTGTTGACTCAACTTCAACTATTTGTTTCTCAATTTCTTTTTCTTTCTTAACCACCTTTTTTGACTCTTTTTTATTCTCAGCTTCTTATCTTTTTGTTGCCTCCATATTCTCCTTAAGGTCTTCAATAATACCCTTAATTATTATATCTGATTCTTTTTTAGCCTCCATTACCTTTTTAAATAATAATTCTCTCAAAGCTTCTTTGTCAGGATCAACAGCTTACTTTTCTTATTGTATCCCCTGAGATGAGGTTGTATCTTGGGTAGTTACTTCTTCATGTTATCTTTCCATGGCAGGTTGTAATGGTGAAGTAGGTGGAGAAGATGGAAGAGGAGGAGGACTTGCCTCATTTTCGGATGGATTTTTTGGAAGATTTAGTGATATATAACTTCAGAGGTGGCATTAGTGTTGATGGATTTATGACAAGAGCAGTGGGAGTGAAAGTGGAAATGGAGGGAATATTAGTATTAATAGGGGTAGAAGAGACCAATGGTGGAGTGGAACAAATTGGTTGGACTGGTTCCTTATCTTTTACCATTGAAAAAGTATCATCAACATTTTTCTTCAACTTCAACTTCTTTATGGGACACTAATTACTTTCTCCTTATGCTCTCTTTTCTTTTTTGTCCCACACATGTGGTTTCACTTATCAATTTCTTCATGTAGTAACATTTGTCAAGGAGCTAATTGGAATTCATTGCCAAAACATTTGAAGTTCTCTCAAAAAATGTTCTATCATGATCATCTCCAAAAGTGATTACTAGAAGCGGGACAATATCTCCTCCTGTTAAATGAAAGGCATCACTTGTCACAACACCATCATCTTCCATATCTTTAAGAATAGAAGATAAATCAAATGCACAAATATATTCTATAGTCAACCTGATATTATCCCTCCTTCTTACTTTAAACTCATCCCTATAATCAGTCCAAAAATCTTCAAGTGCTAGGATATGCATGTACTCAAGAGAAATTGTACTCTAAACAACACCTCTATAATCAAAATTGGCTCTGGCATCAAAGTGTATTTGAGTGTAATGGTGGTACATTTCCTTCTATACATTATTAGCTTTATAAATGATAGAGAAATGGTAGTGACCAATTACAATGGGAAAATTGATGGTAGCTTTGTGAGCCTTTGATTGTAAATCATGTAGTTGAACAAGTTGTCTATAAAATTCCATGAGGATCCACTTGTCACTAGGATATCTAAGTAGCTTGATAGGTGCACCTGAGATACTTCATATTTTGAGATAGGTGAAGTCAAGAAATTTGATGATAATACAACCATATAGTGAAACTACATCCCATGCTTCATCTAATACTCTTCTATGTTTTAGGGATGTATCTAATTTATAAATAAGTTCATAAAATAAAACATCATTTACTACAGTGTATTGTTTGTAGTATTCTATAAGGACCAGCTAAGGATAATATTCATATATGGGCATGGTTGATAGTGTGACCTTAGTCCTTATCCTTGAGAAAATCCCACTTGAAGCTATTGTATATACAAGATATGAAGTCATCTTGAAATCAAAAGTCTGTAACACATTCTTTAACTGTTGATCCATATTTCACTAATCATTCTCACTCAATCAATCTTGGAAGAACTTCGAGTCATGTCAATGGTCCTAATATATGCATACATCTATGGAAAGAAACACTTGGAATTCTTTTCACCAATGTTTTTTCATAGTAATTGAATGATATCATTTGTTTCTTGAACTTAATCTGACCTTACTATCTTGTTAGGGAACCGACAAGCCTATTTCACTTTCTTTAAGTAATAAGTATTCATTATCTTAATACATTCTAATGACTTAGACTCCCATTAGTTTTTGGATTTCTCTATAGTTATATCAATCACTTTTAGGGATGTTGGAATATTCAAATAGTAATTGAGGGACTGAACATCTAGTCTTATAACTACATTCCCAATAGCATCCCTTACAGTCCTGGTTAGGGAGTCATAATATTTGGCACATGTCAAAACAAACTCAGGAAGTTGGGCTAAGCTTGGAAAAGCCACAACTTGAAGGATTCCACTATTGGTCATGGAGTGCAGGAGTAGAGTCTTAGCTATGACCTTTGATCTTTCTAAAATCCTAGTCACAAACACATGCTCCATGTCTGTATCACTTATTTATTTTAGTTTTTAGGATATACATGACTCAATGGGGTAACCCTTATAGTCATATTTCATTTTGGGCTCCTAGGACTTAGTTCTCTTGACCTTTTATTTTCTTTTTTTGCTTGGTTCTGGAACCTCTTCAAGTGCCAATTTGGGAACTTCTTCAATTAGTTTCCCCTGCACTTCTACTTCAACTACCTCTTCCTCTGATTTCTTCGACTCTTCTGATCAAGACATCAGTTATTTTGAACTCTAAAAAACCTTGATAAGTGTTTACAAACACTTATTGAATACTCCAACTGGTTTAGAAATTTTATGAAAAGAGTTAATATATTGCTCTTGAAGTACCTCTAAGCAAGTTTTAGATTTTGAGTAATGAGATGTCTTGAAAAAGTAAGCAACTTCTTTTCAAGTAATAGGACCTCAAAACCCCAGGTAGGTCACTAGGATTATGCAGACAACTTTGGGTTTTCCAAATCAAGCTACTTGGACTTGAAAACCCAAAGTAATAAGGGTAGGAAAACTTGAATGGGTAGGCTTCTTTGAGGGTTGAAGTTTCCTAGGTCAGTTACTTAGGATCAAAGACCCAAAGTAAGAAAGGCTCAAAAGTTTGAATAACTAAGACCTTTGAGAGTTGAGTTTTTTTAGGGAGTTACTAGGGATTAGAAACCCAAAGTAGTAAAGGTCAAGAAACTTGAGTAAGTGATGAGGAAAGGAAAATCCGAGTGGGTCTTGGATAATGTTTTGTGGGTTTGTCCATGGTCAAGACTTTGGGTCTCTTGTGGGCAGTTATTTAATCTCAAAAACCTGAAGTCATTGGGGTCTAAAAACCTGAATGAGAAAGAAATTTTCATGGCCAGGGTTTGTACAAAGGGTTTGACTTCTCAAAAAATTTGAGGAAATTTAAAGCATGATAAATGATTGCAAGGATAAGTACATGGTTTAAAACACCCATTTATGCTAAGAAAATAAAAAAGAAACCAAAGTAAATCAAACTTGGTAGAGAGATAATCATGGTGGTATGAGGAAAATATGTAGAGACAAAACACCAAGAAAGAAGCAAACAAAGGGCTTAAAAATCACCCAAAGATGATTTACTTACCTTAAATGCAAATGGGCCAAAAATAAATTACTCAAAAGTGCTCTAGAGATTCAAATGGTGTGGATTGAGGTTTGTAGGTGTGGTTACTCAATTAGATGACTTAGTTGTCAGGTAGGAATGAGGTGGAATTTGCCAATATATATAAAAATGCCAACACATTAATGATAAACATGGCAAAGCCACATCAGCCCTTGCCCTTTTTAATTGAGTTCTTGAATTACTTTAATTGCCTTAGCTTTTGAAGTAAAGTGCTCTAGTAAACCTGATTAGGTAATGTAGTAAAGCAACTTAAGAAACCTGATTTGAACTAGGAAGAATGGATTAGGTTTTTAGGATAACTTTGTTCCTCCTCAATAAAGTAATGCAATTTAGAGAACCCAATTTGCATTGTAAATGAGCTAAGGCACCTTAGTTTTTTCGACATACTGAAGGGGATGAGCAAAATGGATTTTAGTAGTGGCTTCAAGCAACTATTTTGAATCCTCTAGAGTGTCTAGGAACAACTGGAGAAAACAATCAATTAAAAAATACAACTAATAGAACCCAATTTCTTTATTCAGGAGATTAACTCAACAAGTACAACTAACTCACATAAGACAAGAATGTAAGGTTTTCAATAGGGGTACCCCAAAATTTGAAGTGTGAAGTTTTGGAGACACCAACTGGCTCTAATTGGGGACATCTTTGTTTTTATCATAAAGAAAGGAACAAGGGTGAGATCTCAGTATCTCTAGATTCATATACCATAGCCTTATCCATTGGGCATAGAGTCTTTGCAAAAACTTAGTCAAAAAATAATTAGACAAATAAACAACACAAAAACAAAAGAAAAGAAAAGCATAAAACTTTATTTATATACATACATGTATTAACCTATTGCTCAATTCTTGTAGAGCTTCAAGTGCTACCATTGAAAGGCAATGGTAGTGCAATTCCATCCTGATAAGCTAGGATGAAGCTATCTCTTCTAGCAATGCTTTGTATAATAAAGGGCCCTTTCTAGAAAGAGTCAAATTTTTCATGCATCCCTTTTTATTCATTCTATTTATCCCACAAGAGGACTAAATCAACAACTTTAAACTATCTATCCTAGGCATTTTTATCAAAGATCTTCTTTACTCTCATTTGATGATTAGCTAATTGATCAGCGACTTAGACATGTTTTTATTGAAATTTAGTGAGAAACATGATTCTTTTATTCAGTGAATCTTGATATTTATTATCCTCAATGCCTTTGGACAATTTTAAAATAGGAAGCTCGATGGTTATTGGTATCTTAGCATCTGTTCCATAGAGTAACTAGAATGGAGACATACCTGTAGCTTTCTTTGGGGTGATTCTATCAGCCCATAGTGAGTCAAATAACTTATTGTGCCAAGTTCTTTGATTATTGTCCACCAACTTATAGATAATAGTCATCAAATTTTTGTTACTTGACTCAACTTGGCCATTACCCTGAAGATAATGATTTAAAGCATGCACTAAGTCTATCCCATATGAGTAACAAAACTCAGTCAATTCTACTAAAAAAAAGTTGGTTGTGTTGTCTCTAACAATTTTATGAGGAACTCCAAACCTCACAAAAATATTCTCTTTGATGAAGTCACATAGAACTTTAGAAGTAACATGTTTCATAGGAATAAATTAAACCCACTCGCTAAAGTAGTTAGTAGCAGTCAAGACATAACAATGTCTAGTAATTGAGGAAGGATTTAAAATACCAATGAAATCCATGCCCCATTTATGGAAAGGTTCTTTAATGATTACTAGGTTTAGAGGCAAAGCTAGTAATTTGATTTGTCCCACAAAATGCTGACATGCTTGGCATTTAGCAACCCATTCTAAAGCATCCTAAAATAAAGTAGGCCAGAAGTATCTTGCCTGTAATATCTTTTCTTGCTGAAAAGTGACCTCCATGGGCTTTATCATGAAATTGCTCTAGTAATCTTGCTTGTTGCTCCTTTTCCACATAATGAAGGAAAACACCATCAATTCTTTTTTTATACAACCCATTATCCTAAAGAACATAATCCTTTGATTTTAGCTTGATGGTACATTTTTCCTTTCACATCAAATCAACCAAACATTCACCATAGGTCAAGAAGTAAGCAATTTTGTTATACCATTCATCTATAAGATTAACAAAAAATACCATGGGCAAATCTTCATTTATTTCAACTTGAAGAGAAGATGGTATGTCATCGGGTCTTCTCTTTGTCATCAACTGGCATAAGCCTTTTCCTCTTATTAGCTTTGTAGGTTTGATATCAAGATCAAACTCTTGTATCTTTACTACCCAAGTTCTCCTTAATAATCACATTTCCTATTGAGTTAGAATTGATTTGGCAGCAATATCTAGGATGTATACTATGGTATGGGATGACAAGATGTAATATTTAAAAACTTACACGCTTTGAACACTATAAAGGCATGCTTGTCCATCTGTGAGTACTTTAATTTGAAGGCCTTTAGAGGCTGACTCATGAAATCTATCAAGGATTCAACTTCTTCATCATTCTTCTGAATAAGGATTGTTGACATGGTATGCTCAAAAGAGTAACAGTAAATAATAAATTCTTTGTTGAAATCTAGGGAAACTAACACTAGGACTTCTACTATTATTACCTTGATTCTTTCAAATCCCAACTTTCCTTCAGCATTCCATTTGAAATCTTGTTTCATTTTCATCATATCAAATATGTGGTGAGTTAGTTCAGCAAAATCAAGAATAAATATTCTAAGGAAATTTACCTTACCAAAGAATGAGTGCACTCCTTTCTTGGACATAGTCATAGGCAAATTTTGAATGGTTTTGACTCATTCAGGATCAATTTTTGTTCCTTCTTTTGAGACTATATGACCAAGGAGTTTTCCCTCAATCACATCAAATATTGATTTCTTTGGATTTAAAGAAATCCCATGTCTTTTGCACTGAATAAGGACTTCTTCAAGATCGAACAGAGGATCACCTCTTTGATTTGAAAATATTTTTAAGTCATCCAAGTATACCACAATACTCTTGTTCTTCAAGTAGCAAATACCAGATCCATTAATTGTTGAAAGTTTGCTCCAGCGTTGATAAGTCCAAAAGGCATCTTTTGAAAATTAAATGTTCCCCATGGTGTTGTGAAGGCAGTTTTGTATTGATATTCCTTGATTACTTTTATTTGATTATATCCGGAAACCCATCTAACATAGATAACATTTCTGATCCTATAACTATTTGTAAAATGTGATCCATGATAGGCAAGGGATAATTGTCCTTTAAAGAAGCTTGATTTAGATAGTATAAATCAACACATAAGTATATTTCCTCATTTTTATTTTTTACTGGAATAATATTTGCTAACCATTCTGAGTGATGAATTGGATAAATGATCTTTGCATCGAGGAGATTTTGAATCTTAGAATAAATAGTACCTGATATAGTTGGATTATGGTGATGTAACTTCTGCTTGAAAGGTTGTTATGCCCTTAACCATTGGTGTGTATAGGGCTATGTGTGCCTAACTTATGGCTTACATGCCTCTTTTATTTAAATGTTACATTTCTCTATGTTCTTAGATAGGCCGGCCTATGGAATAACCTTGGCTAAGTAGACTATATATAGGAGGTAGTGGTTAGTCTTTAATCATGATGTTAAGTATTCTGCTATTAGTGCATTGTTATGAAGGTTTCCCCCTCGAAGTGGCTTTGTTATATTATCTAGTATTTTGTTATGCTATTAATTATCATGGTGTAATCTCTCATATTTTCTTATTTTGTGCAATATAAAATCATTCTTTGTGAATATCTAAGTAATTTCGTTACAAGTCATATCAGAGCTTTGATTTGGGCAAGTTTTTTGTGGTGGTTTTTTTTTTTGGATCTGGTGAGGCGTGGCTTCTAGGAGCAATGAAAGTGAAAAAATATAACTTGCAATCTGGGATGATTTTTTTTTTCGTCAGTGCAATATTGCTCGAAATGCTTTTTTGAAAAAAATAACTTAAAAAAAGTATGGAAATTTGTTTTCCCCTTGCACACTTGTAATCATTGGATTTTTCCTAATGAGATGATTGCAATGGTATATTCTATCGATACACTTTTTTGGTATCAAAAATTTTACTCTAGTGCACAAAGGCAATCATTAGATTCATCTTGATAAGGTGATCGCAATGGTACCATTTCTTGGTACACTTTTTGGGGGGGGTCAAAACCCTCCTAAGATTTGTTTATGGTAGGTCCTTCAACTCAGGGAAGAAAAGGGGCACCAGAAAATCCTAAGACTCATGTTGATGACATGGAATCTAAAACTTCAGATCTAGCAATTTCTCAACTTTAAGAGGACATAAAAAAACTAGGTGAGGCATGATAACTTTGTTGTAGTCCAAGCTGATGTTTTAGGGATGTGCAGAGAGATTAATGGAGTTCATAGTGAATTGTAACATATCACTATGCAATTAGCTACCCTTACATCTCAGTTTCAACCTAACAACCCTCCACTTCAACATTCAAATCCTCCTCTCAACAACTCCAATGCTAATATGAAACTGATGTTAGCAAAAGTGGACATGCATAAATTCAATGGTAAATATCCTCTCACTTGGATTAACCAAATTGAGATTTTATTTAAGTTGCATCAAACCCTTAGTTATTAGAGGGTGATGGTGGCATCCCTGTATATGGAACCTGAGCAATTCATTTGGTATCGTTGGTTATGTGCTCAAAATAAAAAGAATGGTGCTCATGTTATATGGACTATTTTTACTGAGGATTTGATAGCCCATTATCAGAATAATGTCTCTGAGAACTATTTCAACCAATTAGCCAAGCTATGGCAAACATGACATGTGAAGGATTATATTCATCAATTTTAGAATCTCTCTTTATGGGTGGAAAATATCATTGAGAGAAACTTGACGGATCTATTTTTGGGTGGCCTCAAAGATAACATCCAATATAGGGTTTGAATGCTTAGTCCAACATCTATATCAAAATTTATCCCTAAGGCATGCATGATAGAAGAAAAAGAGATGGTCAAAAGGAAAACTTTCACTAGTAGTCGTGATTGTAACTCTCTAGCACCATCATTTCCACAGCCCACCAGATTAACACAATGACAAATTGAGGAGAAGCGAGCCAAAGGATTGTGTTATGGTTGTGACAGAAAATGGAACAAAGACCATCATTATATTGAAAAGAAACTATTTTACATTGAAAGGGCCAATGATGATGAAGATGATGCAGAAGTACATAATGCAGATGCAGAAGTTCCTAAGGAAGAATCTGAAGACTCTCAGCCTACTAGTTCATGCCATGCCATATCAAGTATTAGTACTCCCCAAACTCTAAAGGTGATGGGTTTTCTTAAGAAATAGAAGGTCACTATCTTGATTGATTTTGGGAGCACACACAACTTCATCCACAATAAGTTGGCTCCTCATTTGAACTATTTCATTTATCTATCTCTAGAATTATAGGCTATGATTGAAAATGGTGGTACTGTCAGCTATTTAGGAAAATGTCATAGTATTAAGTTGGCCATGGGAGACTACTTATTAGATTCTCCTATGTTTGCTATTCTAATGGGTGGAGCTAATATTGTTCTAGGAGTCCAGTGGCTGACCACTTTGGGCACTATTGAGATGAATTTTTAAGAATTATTCATGCATTTTCATTCTAAAGAAAGGACATTTGAGCTAAGAGGATTAAAGGCTAAATCTCCCCAACTTTTTAGCTCCCATCAAATGACAAAGATTCTCTATAAGGGTGTGAAGGGATTTATAGCTCACTTGTTTTCTGTGGAAGTACAACTAACTTAGCCATCTCCACCTCTTGATCTACAACAAATAATTGATGCTCATTCCATTATTTTTAGAGACATGCCAAAAGGACTTCCACCTAGTTGCATGCATGATCATGCTATCACACTTATTCCTGGTAGTACACCACCCAACATTAGGCCATACAGTTATCCCTATGCCCAAAAAAGTGAAATTGAAAAGATGGTATAAGAAATGTTAGATGCAGGAATCATTCACCATAGCCAAAGAGAATACTCTTCACCAGTTGTCATGGTGAGAAAGAAAGATGACACTTGGAGTATGTGCCCTGACTACAAAGAACTCAATACGTACACTATCAAAGATAAGTTTCCAATTCCTATCATTGATGATTTGCTAGATGAATTGAATGGTGGTCTTTATTTTAACAAGTTAGATATGTGTTTTGGGGATCATCAAATTAGGATCCGTGATGAAGACATACCAAAAACTACTTTTAAGACTCATGAGGGCCATTATGAGTTTTTGGTTATACCTTTTGGACTAACAAATGCACCATCTACTTTTCAGAGTTTGATGAATATTGTTTTTAAACCATTTTTGAGAAAAATTATTTTGGTATTCTTTGATGATATCCTTATTTATAGTAAAATTAGGTAGACCATTTACAACATGTGAAATGAGTACTCTCCATTTTGGAGCAAAATCAATTGTATGCCAAACCTTCCAAATGTACTTTTGGGGCTGGTGAAGTTGAATATTTGGGTCATTCGGTGTCTTATGAAGGAGTGAAAGTGGATCCTAAAAAAATCCAAGCAATGGTGGACTGGCCAATTCCTAAGACACTCAAGCAACTTTGGATATTTTTGGGGCTTACTGGTTACTATAATAGATATCTCAAAAATTATGGTAGTACTGTAGCCCCACTTACCTCTTTGTTAAAGAAAGACTCCTTTCAGTGGACTGATGTAACTACCCAAGCATTTAAACAATTGAAATTGGCTATGTGCACTACTCTAGTATTGGCCACTCCTGATTTTTCTAACTTTTGTGGTTGAATGTGATGCATTTGGGTATGATATGGGTGTTGTACTCATGCAAGAAGGTGGACCACATGCATTTGAAATTCATCAACTCAAGGGTAAAAATCAGCATAAGCCCATCTATGAGAAGGAAATGATGGTCATTTTGCATGCAATCAAATAATGGAGACGTTATTTGATGGGTCATCACTTTTAGGTAAAAACTGATAATGATAGTCTTAAATATTTTTTAGAACAAAGGTTGTCATCTCAAGAACAACATAAATGGGTAACTAAGATGCTAGGCTATGATTTTGAAATCATCTACAATAAAAGCAAGGACAATGTGGTGGCAGATGCACTATCCAGAAAAGATGAATCAATTGAGGCATTGCTATGTGCCATAACCATTTTGTAGGCAAATTAGCTAGAGGAAGCATGATTAAAATGGGAACATGATAGTACTACTCATGATTTAATTCAAAATCTTTAGCAAGGTTTAGGTGGATTTGAAAAATATACGTGGAAAGGTAATGCATTATGGTATAAAAATAAATTGTACCTATGTAAGAATTCTCTTCTTAAACAAAAAATCCTTCAAAAACTTCATGCAACTCCAATTAGGGGTCATTCAGGATTTTTGAAAACCTATCACAGGATCAAGCAAGATTTTTTTTGGGAAGGTCTCAAGGGGGATGTCCAGAAATATGTGGCTAAATGTATGATCTGTCAACAAAACAAAGGTGAAACCATCAAAACTCCAAGTCTTTTATAGCCTTTATCTATCCCTAGCCAGCATTGGGAAGAGGTATCTATGGATTTCATTATAGGGTTACCAAGATCTGATGGTCAAAATATTATCATGGTTGTTTTAGATCATCTCAATAAGTATGCTCATTTTTGTTCATTATCCCAACCATTTTTTGCTAGTACAGTAGCTTCTGCTTTTCTCAATATAGTTCAAAAATTGCATGGGACCCCTAAGATCATTGTTAGTGATAGAGATCCCATTTTTACTAGTAATTTTTGGACTGAGTTATTAACATATTTAGGCACCCAATTGGCTCATAGTTCATCCTATCATCCTCAATCTGATGGAAAAACTAAGGTAGTCAACAAATTTTTGGAAGGATATCTCTGTTGTTTTGTTTCTGATAAATAGGATAAATGGGTTCATTGGCTGCCACTTACTGAATGGTGGTATAATACTTATATTCTTAGTTCTTCCAAAATGTCTCATTTTGTGGCACTATATGGATACCACCCTCCATCCATCACTTCAACCTTGAAGATCCATCTTAAGGTTCATGCAGTTGAAGAATATATTCACCATCAACAGGAGGTCCTTGCAAGTTTGCGTGAAAATTTAGCTATGGCCCAGAATCACATGAAGCAACAAGAAGATCAACATAGAAGTGAGAGGCATATTGACATTGGTGATTAGGTATTTTTTGCTTATAGCCATATAAACAGATGTCATTGAAGCAATAAAAAAAGGATAACAAGATGTCCCCTAAATATTATGGGCCTTATCAGATCTTGTAAAAAATTGGCAGTGTGGATTACAAGATAGATTTTACTTCATCCACTCGCATACATCCAGTATTTCATGTATCATGCCTGAAGAAAGTCATTGGACATAGAGTTACCATTCAAATAGAATTATCAGAATTGGATGAGGAAGGTAGAGTTGTTCTTGATCCTGAGGTGATCCTTCAATGACACACTAAGCAATTGCATTCTAAAGCAATTACACAATACCTAATCAAATGGAAGAATCTACCATGTGAAGATGCCACTTGGGAGGATGAAGCATTTGTGAAATAGCATCCAAAGTTGCCACAATGTTAGGACAATGTTGTTTTGAAGGGGAAGGGCTTGTTATGCCCTTAACCATTGGTGTGTCTAAGGATATGTGTTGCCGACTTGTGGCTTACATACCTCTTTTATTTACTTGTTACATTTCTTTATTTTCTTAGATAGGTCAGCCTATCGAATAACCTTGGCTAAGTAGACTATATATAGGAGGTAGTGGTTAGTCTTTAATCATGATGTTAAGTATTCTGCCATTAGTGCATTGTTGTGGAGGTTGCCCCATCAAAGTGGCTTTGCTATATTATCTAGTATTCTATTTTGATATCAATTATCATGATGTAATCTCTCATATTTTCTTATTCTATGTAATATAAAATCATTCTTTGCAAATATCTAAGTAATTTCATTACAAAGGCTTTGCCTCAGACTATAGTGGGATATAGTGTTGTACTTCATCTAGCTGGAAGGATTTAAGGTCTTTGTAAGACCAGGTGAACACATCTATGTACTCTATGAGAAGCTTAATGAAAGCTTCATTTTATTCTTGTGAGCAACACTTGCTAGTATTGACCATCTTGGGCTCTTCTTTACTGCCTAGATTAATTTGTTCTACTTACGGAGAAGAAGTATCATCGTACTCTTTCTTTTTCTTCAAAAATTGATCATGTTTATCAAATATTTCTTCTAAAGAACTACCCTTTATGAATTTTATTTCCTTTTAGCTAAATTATATCTTAACTATGGGTAAGTGCAGATTCAATGATACCTATTATTATTTCACATGGATGTGAGTTGATTCCTTCAAAGTACAGTACTTCAAAATTATCTTACTACTCAAGAAAGGTAGTTATCTACTTATCATCATTAAAAACTTTCCACTGCCCAATTTTGTCTAGGACCTTTGGATGGTAGACCATTTATACTTTGTAGTTACCTTCTTTAAACATTGTTGGTTGCTATTCTAGTCTAAGCAAAGATGTAGTAACAATGGGTGAGTCATCTCTGGAGTTTTGATCTCGAGGAATTGAGTTGATTGAGAAAGTAGAGAAGTCAAGTGTGTCACTCATAACTCTATCATGGTAGTGTTTCAACTTATCTTTTTTCACCTGATACTGCCCTTTAATCTATCTCATTATTAATTCAACATCTCCTTGTACTTTAAGGAGACTTACTCCTTTCTCCTTTTCTTGCTCAATTCTTAACAAGGGTACTTCGTATTCAACTATGTTATTGGTGTTTTCAAACATTAGCTTGTATGAATAGGGAAAAAATTCACCATCAAGGGAGATTAATACTACTCCTACACCTGAACTGAGAAAGCTATAGTTGCCATCAAATTCTAGTGTCCATATATTGTCTTCTTCTTCTTCTTCCTTTTCCTCTTGGGTTTCTTTGCCTACTTCAAGGAAGTAAACTCCATGATCTGATTCTTTAAAAAGAATTTATGACCTTGGATCTTCAGATTTAGAAATCATGTATTTGGATTTCTTTTTAGGCTCTAATTTATGATTCACCCCTTTGATTGGGATGTGTGCAGATGACCAGTTCATCTTCACCTCTACTCCCAACTATTTATAAAAAATTTTGCTTAGCAATATTTCATATGAAATAGGAATATCTAGTACTAGGATTATCATTTTATGTCTTTTGTTTGGGACAGTTGCTAGGATAGCTTGAGCATCTTTAATTTATTTGATCAGAGGGACTTGTCTCTCTATTGAGAAGCATTTTCATATAGACTTAGTTAGGGTAAGGCCAAGGACATCAGCTACTTTAGCTGGCATAACATTATCAGAGGCTCTTGAATCCAAAATACAATTACTCAACTTATAACCATTGATTAGGAGGGACACATAAAAAGGCTCTATCCTTTCAAATGTGGAAGTGGATGCAGATGAAGCAGATACAAA
Source organism: Torreya grandis (assembly GCA_037957365.1). Lineage (NCBI taxonomy): Eukaryota > Viridiplantae > Streptophyta > Pinopsida > Cupressales > Taxaceae > Torreya > Torreya grandis. Next base: position 1,134,064 of record JARHVA010001141.1, on the reverse strand, counting down.
GTTATTCTAAAAATAGGTTGGTCTATGAATAGGTAAAATACCTTTTGAAGCATTTGGTGCATTGCTCGCTCCCTTACTTTGAACATACTTGACTAGCCTATTCAGCTGATCTGAGTAAGACCCTAAATATTTAGCTTCTGACATCTAAATTTTAGTTTTCTTTATATGATCAATTATGTCAAAGGAAGGAATAGGTGTAGGCAAGATGGAATTAACTTCAGTTGTATGAGAAATTGGCTTATAAGTTTGAGAAGTAGAGGGAGCATATTTTTCTTTAAGAGCAAGAGAAGAAGGTAGAGGACTACCTCTTTTAAGAATACTCACATCAAAACTAGAGTGTTGCTTTCCTCTTTCTAGTTCTTTTGATGACTTCTCACCAGCTTGTTGAGTTTGAGATATTATAAATACTGCATAAGATTGACTATGATCTTCATGAAGCATTTCTTCAGTCACTTTCTGATTCATATTCTAGGTGACAGTTGGAGTCTCCAGTAGGATCCACAATATCCTCTTCCTCATTAATGCTTTGTTCAATACCATCAGCTATTGAGTACTCTAAACTCATCTCAACATGATTTCTAGAATCATCTTTAATTGTTAATCTTTACTGAGGATCGACAATATGGTTCCTATATTGATTATTGATATTTTGTGTGGGAACATTCCTAGCAAGAGCAACATGAGTACCTTGAGCAATTTGTCTTTTAACTTGAATCAAGTCATTAGCCAATTTTTGTAATAAGGGATTTGTAGTCTAGGATGTGGTTAGAATAGAAGATTCTCCTTTAGAGACTATTTTCTTTATCTGACTAGCCATTATCAAATCATCTTCAACTTCTATAGCAAGATTTTGGGATGTTGTTAAATCAGTTGGTCATGCTCTTTGTAGCTGGTAACTAACTTCAGGAAGCTAGGCATTAATGAAGAAAGTTTTTTTATTATCTACAATAGGCAATGCATCTTGAGGAATATTATAAAGTAATCTATTGAATCTGGAAATAAAATCATGCATGTGTTTATGTGGCTCCTTCCTAAGCTAAGTCAATTGTGTGAGTAATATGTGTGCATCCTTAGTAGCTTTGAATCTTTTCTCAAACTGTTCACGCATAGTAACCTAATTGGTTACAGTACCTAGAGCTATATGGTAAAACCATTCCACAACTAAGTCATGCAAGGTCTCCACAAAGAGTCTAACAAAGACATTTCCATGTTTGAATTCAATTACTCCACATGCTACAAAGAAAGCAACCAAATGTTTGTCTGGGTTTTGCTTGCCATCACCAATAAATTTAGGAAAATTCTTTCTTGATCCTTTAGGCAAGTCATGCAGAGGAGGAGTTAAATTCAAAGGACCAATAGTTGGTCCCCATGGGACAAGATTAATGCCATTATTCTAAGAGAAAGAATCTAAGGATTAAGTGGTTGGATTATCCTAGAGGAATTATGCTAAAGATGATGTATTGGAGAAGTTGTTTGTCTAACAAGTGAAAGACTAGCTCTTCTAGTTCTAGCCTGAATAGGAAAATTAAAGTTTAAATGCTCTTGTAGTTTGAATAATTTGTCTATCTGACCCTCTTCTTTCCTTGTTCTAGCAAATGGGCAATTTGCCAATTTTGTAATGCAAGAGTTCTCCTGAGTACTATGCTCAACACTTATATTTGATAGGTAAAGACTTATATCAGGGTTTACTCAACATGCAGTGGACTTGGAAAAGCAAACTGAAAGTAATCTGGGCATGAAACTAAGATTTCTCAAAAAAATAATTTACTGACTAAAGAAGTAAGTTTACTTATAATAAGAGAAATTAAACTCAACTAAGCACTAAAAAAAAGGTAGATGTGTCATCCTACACATGCAACACTTCTGACTAGCATTTAAAATTTTAATTGGATTTTGAGAAATATAGTACTTGCTTTAACTGGTCTAAGGAGGTAGAAATTAATTCCAAGATTTAAACTTGCAGTGTTCCCCAGTGGAGTCACCAGAAACTATTGGCTAGATATTTTGCATGAAACCAAAATTACCTAGCCAATCATGAGATTAAATCCTCTTCCTTTAAACAGTGAAGCTCCTATGATTTTATGTCTATCTATTCCTAATAACTTGTAGGTTATAGTTATTCACTCAATATACAAATTATACATAAATTATTTTTATTGGTGGTATTACTTTAATCACTTCATTCATGAGCTGTAATAAAGGGATTATGCAACAAGTAAGAAGCTAGTTTTGGAAATTTGGTCAAAATATTAGTTAGTTTTGGGATAAAGAAAAGGAATAGATGGTTTAGGAAGAAAAGAAATATAATACATGCACTTCACAATAAATAGTTTGCAAAGGTCATTGTATGCGTGCAAAATAGATAAACATATAATTATGACAATCTCTTCAATAAAATGACTAAGAAAATGATGAATTCAATTTATGTAGAATAGGTAGCACAAATTTTACCATTCCACCTTCATTGAACACATAGAGATATTCCCATAAACACAAAGTTCTCTAGAAATCAATCACCTTTCTTATTCACTTTCAACAATAGTTCATACAATATAATCCGATTATCTTAAACACAAAGTTTTAGATTTCTTAATCTTTTTGTACAATTGCAACAATTTATTTGCTTCTAAAAATTGTCATCCCTTGACATGCAGGCTAGCACCTATTTTATACAGAAACAAAGATCTAAAACAAATAGGACTCAAATTCTCTAATTCCCATGTGTTGCGTAGAAAACTAAAAGCTATTGAGAAGCGTCTTTCTTGAATTTCTCTTACATGGCACGCAATAATTGATGACAAGTGGTGATGTTTAATCTCCCTATTTGAATCAAACACTAATTCCTTACATGTTGTGAAAAATTAGCCCTAGTAAATTACTTTTACAAAATAACTTTAAGTAATGGCATCCAGCCAAATTATTTAAGTTCTACAATTTTACAAAGTAATTTTCCTTCACAACTATATCATTCAATGATTTTAATTTTACAAAGTAATAATTTAAAACAAGATCACTTATAGTGTATACATGAAGAGAAAGGAGAAAATATCAAAGGAGAGAAGTTCTAGACTTGGGCAAAATTAATCCACTTCATGGACTTGACTTCTACATTTTTCTCTGTACTTGACGTGTTGGGATATCATCAATTGGATTGTTGCATCATCAAATTTAGCAATTGATTGTCTCTTTATTTCCAATCTTAACATCTCTCTTTCAATTCTTATATAATTAGCTTTAATTTTCTTAAGTCTTGGCCCAATTCTTTTTAGCTCTTCCTAGCACTTGATCAACTCTTTGATGGACTTGGATGCAAAAGGAGTTATGGCCTTATCCATCCATTGCTTGAATTACTCACTTAACTACTCAATTATTTTTGTAACATTAGTAGATCAAATACCAGTGAGACCAAATAGGGAGTCTTCAAGATTTATCTTTGCATTGCGTGCATCTTCTTCTAATTTTTTCATCTCCTCTCCCATGTCTGGCATAATACTTAAGTGAAAAGATAGGAGATATTCTTCTTGTTTTTACTTCTTTGTAGAAGGGTAAATCTATTCCTCAATCAAAAAAATTTGATTTAAATTAACCACTGCCTACAAAATTTCCTATGAAAGCTTGGAGATGCCATTTTCATTTTCCAACTCCGCCCTTGCTACCTTTACTTCTACTATCTTATTCAAAATATCAACATGAGCATCTGGGATGTTTGGGAAGAATCTCTAAGATTTTTGATTCATGTTATCCATCCATTTATCTATAGTTCTTTCCTTACCTCTAGTATCCTCTACTTTAGTAATCACTTGTTGAGAAATCACAACTTCTAGAACTAATGCCTCTTCAGGAGCATATTTTGCCAATTTGGCAATTATTTCACATAATTTATCATTTTAAACCTTTAATTTAGACCTAGCAGCTTTCTCCTCATCAAGCTTTCAAAAGAGGGTATTTATCAAAGTCTATGTATCTTAAGACCTTTTGTGGTAACATCCCTGAAAGATACCCTTGTGATTTCCAGATTTTCAATAGTAACTTATTCTCTACTTACTCCCTGTGGAGGGATTACTATCTCTACAAAATTCTACTTGAAAGATTCAATTATCAATTTGGAAGTAACTTTGGCAGACTTGGGCTTCTTACCTCGCTTATCTAGATTCTTTAGCAATTGTAAATCTATCTCATCAAGAGTTATCACTTATTTTGCTTCCTGGGTGTTCTACATGGCTAACCAAGATGAGAAATCTATTTATGTGGAAGTGTTTGAGTGAACAACCATTTGTTGCTGGTCATTTCAAATCATTAACTCTTGCGAGGGAGTTTCTTGTGCCAAATTTTCTTTCAGAACTTCTTTTGCTGACTCAGCATCAACTGTTTGTTTCTCAATTTATTTTTCTATCTCAACCACCCTTTATGACTCTTTTTTCTTCTTGGCTTCTTATCCTTTTGTTGCCTCCATATTCTCCTTAGGGTCTTCAACAATACCCTATGTTACTGTATTTGATTCTTTTTTAGCCTCTATTACCTTTTTGGATAATAATTCTCCTAGGGCTTCTTTATCAGGCTCAGCTGCTTGTTTTTCTTGTTGTATCTCCTGAGATGAAGTTGTTTCTTGGGTAGTTACTTCTTTGGGTTCACTTTCCATGGTAGGTTGTGGTGGTGAAGTAAATGGAGAAGATGGAAGAGGAGGAGGACTTGCCTCTTTTTGGGTGGATTTCTTGGAAGATTTAGTGACATAGAACTTCAAAGGTGGCATCAGTGTTGATGGATCTATGATAGGAGTAGTAGGAGTGAAAGTGGAAATGGAGGGAATATTAGGATTAATGGGGGTAGAAGAGACCAATGGTGGAGTGGAATTAATTGGTTGGACTGTTTCCTTTTCTTTTACCACTGAAAAAGTATCATCAACATTTTTCTTTAGCTTCAACTTCTTTATGAGACCCTGGCTACTTTCTCCTTATGCTATCTCTTTTCTTTTTTGTCCCACACATGTGGTTTCACTTATCAATTCCTTCATGAAGTAACCTTTGTCAAATTGGAATTCATTGCCAAAACATTTGAATTTTTCTCATAAATTATTCTATCATGATCATCCCCAAAAATGATTACTAGAAGCGGGACACTATCTCCTCCTACTGCCTGAAAGGCATCACTCATAACAACACCATCATCTTCTATATATTTGAGAATATAATCTAAATCAAATGCATGAATTTGTTATACAATCAACCTATTTTTATCCCTCCTTACTTCAAACTCATCCCTACACTCAGTCTAAGAGTCTTCAAGTGTTGGGATATGCATGTACTTAAGAGAAACTGTACTCTGAGCAACACCTCTACAATCAAAATTGGCTATGACGTCAAAGTGTATTTGAGTGTAATGGTGGTACATTTCCTTCTATACGTTCCTAGCTTTATAAATGGTAGTGACCAATTACAATGGTAAAATTGATGGCAACTTTGTGAGCCTTTGACTATAAATCATGTAGTTCAACAAGTTGTCTACAAAATTCCATAAGGATCTACTTATCACTATGATATCTAGGTAGCTTGATAGGTGCACCTGAGAAACCTCCTATTCTAAGATAGGTAAAGTCAAGAAATTGGATAGAAATATAGCCATATAGTGAAACTACATCCCATGTTTCATCTGATACTCTTCTATGTTTTAGGGATGTATCTAATTTACAAACAAGTTCATAAAAGAAAACATCATTTACTACAATGTAATGTTTGTAGTATTTTTTAAGGACTAGCATAGGATAATATTCATATATGGGAATGGTTGATAGTGTGCCCTTAGTCCTTAGCCTTGAGAAAATCCCACTTGAAGCTGTTGTATATACTAGATATGAAGTCATCTTGAAATCAAAAATCTGCAACACATTCTTTAACTGTTGATCCATATTATCACTAATCATTCTCATTGAATCAATCCTGGAAGAACTTTGAGTCACGTCAATGGTCCTAATGTATGCATACATCCATGGAAAGAAACACTTGGCATTCTTTTCACATTTGTTTTTGCATAGTAATTGAACGATATCATCTGCTTCTTGAACAAAATCTGACCTTACTATCTTGCTAGGAACCTAGAAGCATGTTTCACTTTCTTTAATTAATAAGTATTTATTGTCTTAAAACATTCTAATGACTTAGACTCCCATTAGTTTTTGGCTTTCTCCATAGTTATATCAATCACTTTTGGGGACGTTGGAATATTCAAACAATAATTGAGGTATTGAACATCTAGTCTTATAACTACATTCCCAATAACATCCCTTACAGTCCTGGTTAGGGAGTCATAATATTTGGCACATGTCAAAACAAACTCAAGAAGTTGGGTTAAGCTTGGGATAGCCAAACCTTAAAGGATTCCACTATTGGTCATGGAGTGTAGGAGTGGAGTCTTAGTTATGGCCTTTGATCTTTCTAAAATCTCAGTCACAGACACATGCCCCATGTTTGTATCACTTATTTCTATTAATTTTGAGGATATACATGACTCAATGGGGTAACCCTTATATTCATACTTCATTTTGGGCTCCTAGGACTTAGTTCTCTTGACCTTGCTTTTCCCTTTTTGCTTGGTTTTAGAACCTCTTCAAGTGCCAATTTTGGAACTTCTTCAATTAGTTTCACCTGGATTTCTACTTCAACTACCTCTTCCTTTGATTTCCTTGAGTCTTCTGATCCAAACATCAGTTCTTTTAAACTCTAAAAAACCTTGATAAGTGTTTAAAAACACTTACTAATTGATCCAACTAGTTTATAAATTTTAATAAAAGAGTTAATATATTACTCTCGAAGTACCTATAAGCAAGTTTCAGATTTTGAGTAATGAGAAGTATTGAAAAAGTAACTTATTTTCAAGTAATATGACCTCAAAACCCTAGGTAGGTCACTAGGATTATGCAGACAACTTCAGGTTTTCCTAATCAAGCTACTTGGACTCAAAAACTTGAAGTAATAAGGGGAGGAAAACTCAAATGGGTAGGCTTATTTGAGGGTCAGGATTTCCTAGGTGAGCAACTTAGGATCAAAGACCCAAAGTAAGAAAGGCTCTAAAGTTTGAATAGCTAAGACCTTTGGGAGTCAGTTTTTTTTAGGGTAGTTACTGGGGATTAGAAACCCAAAGTAGTGAAGGTTGAGAAACCCAAGTAAGTGACGAGGAAAGGAAAACCTGAGTGGGTCTTGGATAATGTTTCATGGGTTTTTCTAGGGTCAAGACTTTGGGTCTCTTATGGGTAGTTATTTAATCTTAAAAACCTGAAGTCATTAGGGTTGGAAAAACTGAATGGGCAAGAAATTTTCATGGCTAGTGTTTGTAAAAAGGGTTTTACTTCTCAAAAGTTTTGAGGAAATTTAAAGCATGATAAATGATTACAAGTATAATTGCATGGTTTAAAACACCCATTTATGCTAAGAAAATAAAAGAGAAACCAAAGCAAATCGAAATTAGCAGAGAAATAATCATAATGGTACGAGGAAAAGATGTAGAGACAAAACACCAACAAATAAGCAAATAAAAGGCTTAAAAATCATCCAGAGATGATTTACTTACCTCAAATTCAAATGGGTTGAAAATAAATTACTCGAAAGTGCTCCAGAGGTTTGAATGGCATGGCTCAGGGTTTGTAGGTGCAATTACTCAATTAGATGACTTAGTTTTTAGGTAGGAATGAGGTAGAATATGACAATATATATATATAAATACCAATGCATTAATGAAAAGCGTGACAAATCCATGTCAGGCCTTGCCCTTTGTAATCAGGTTTCTTGAATTACTTTACTTGCCTTAGCTTTTGAAGTAAAGCGCTCTCATAAACCTGATTAGGTTTAGGTTAACGAGTAGCTCAGGTTCGTAAAATAGAGATGCTTTTTATTATAAATTTTAATAATTTAAGCAATATCAAAAACCTAATTTGGTCTTTACCATGGTCATCAGGTTTGCGAGATTACTCAGCTTATTTTGGTAATGTAGTAAAGCAACTTGAGAAACTTGGTTTGAACTAGGAAGAATGGATCAAGTTTTCAGGACAACTTTGCTCCTCCTCAATAAAAAAAGTAATTTAGAGAACCTGATTTACCTTATAAATGAGCTAAGGCACCTTAGTTTATTTGATCTATTAAAGGGGATGAGCAAAATGGATATTAGTGGTGGCTTCAAGCAACTATTTTGAATCCTATGGAGTGTCTAGGAACAACTGGAGAAAATAATCAATCAAAAACTACAACTAAAAGAACCCCTTTTTTATTTAGGGGATTGGCTCAATAAGTACAAATAACTCACATGAGATAAGAATTCAAGGTTTTCAATAGGGGTACCCTAAAATTTGAAGTGTGAAATTTTAAGGACACCAGGCAATCTTCCTTATTATCTGCACACAACTAGTCAATATTACTACAAGCTTATTCAAACCATTACACCAGTCCCTATCCACCTCAAGCATACCTAGTTTTAGCATCTTGCATCTTCATACACATAATTGTATAAACCACATCAAGTGGAAGAACTACATATAGCTCAATCCCTCTTTAGAGTATTGGTATGTAGGTAGTGTGCCCACACAAGGGGTGTGGATACACGTTTAAAGCATATTACACACACTAACCCCCCCCCCAACTTTCCCAAATTTTGTAAAAGCATAGTGAAGTCTAGGGTTTGAAGACTAAATCAACTCTATAAGGAGTTTTGCAGACATCTAACAGTCAAACTTTCATAGACAGGCTCACACAGACACAATGAACAAAACCTAGAAAGCTCAGGTCTCCTAAATAATAGTGGAAAAAGAGGACTATAACACCCAACCCTAGGGTGTCCTATTTTGATGCTCCTATCCAATCATAAAATGAAGGCTAGATTCTAATTTGTGACACTATCTCAGTCCTACATAGTGAATTCCAAACCTTGCAACAACCATCTCAGTTAGTTTCAAGCTAAGTCTTATTTTCTCTCCCTTATTACTATTTATAGAAAGGTTAAAAATATAGTTAAATTATACAAATCATTAGTTTAATTATTACATATTTATTTATTGATTTTATTACTCCATACCCTTAACTAAATTAGGAATAATACACCAATATTCAAAAAACTATTAAATCACATAGCTATACTTTCCATTTTTAACATATCTCAACATAATAAATTCAATATGTGTTCTATTTGAGTTTTGTAACTAATTGAATTGCTATATATATGTTTATCATCCGTGTGCTTATTCATTTCTATATTCTTAACCCTAGATACTCCAACTCTAGGTTTTTAGGGTGAAACAATATTATAGATGTATTGTATTTTAATTTAAAACCCACTTTCCCATAAAATAAAATAAAAACACTTGCAAAACAATAATAATGCCCAATTGATATTTCACAATCCATAAGTAGGGTATTCTTAAAGGGTTTATAAGTGTATCTTGAGTATCACAAGATCGAGTGATAATTGTTTGAATCTAAATGTAGAAATGTGTGTCAAAAAGTGAAAATAACCTCACCCAAAAATTTGAAGGTGATCGACAACTGATGTAGAAGGTGTTGTAGGCACTTCAAACATGTATAAAGTGTTGTGGTTGTTCCATACAATTGATAGACATACCCAAAGTCGATTTGGTGACTCTCTTCCCTTAGTTTGGGTCTTTGATTCCTTCACTTCAATCTTCATGTTGTGATGCCTATACCTTGCAAAATAAAATTTAAGGAAAACAATGAATGTTTTAGGCCCTGTGCTATGAGCTAAAAAAACTAGAGGTGTGTAGTGTGTGTACTTCCTCCTTCAAATAATTTATCTAGCACAAACTTGTGTGTGACAATGATAAGTGCTCTAATGATTGCTTAATCTTTTAATAATGCATGTGGGTGCTCAATAATCTCTATGAATGATTGGTAGATATTATGTGTTAAATGGACTATAATGCTTGCATAGTTATAGATAACTTAAATTCAAATTAGGATGCTATTGGAACCAAACTGACATTGACATGATTGAATAAAAAATGACAAGAGGAAGGGTATGGGTGCACCTTAACTTGGAAGGACCTGAAAGGTGGGCCTAAGAGAACTATGGGCATTCTAAACATAAATAAGAGTGTTGATGGTACTCTAAAAAAGCAAAGAGAGAGAGAGAGAGAGAGAGAGAGAGAGAAGAGAGAAAGGGTTATAAGAAAGATGGGACATGACAAAACATAAAAAACACACCAATAATACCAAATCCAATCCAATTATCATGAAACGTTTGTATCATTTGGAACAAATCCACAATATTTAATTATTGATCCCATATATTCCCTTTCCTATTCCTCCTTGAGAAAAGAAAATAATTTTTTCATTGTAGCATATATAAGAATAGATCTTGTTGATGCTTAAAATTGCGCTTGATTCTAATCAATCAACAATGGGAATTTTCAAGCTATGGGATATTGCGGCTTGAAACAACCTCCAGATTTTAGAGAAGATGGTCTCTTCTTTTGTATCAAGTGTTTGGGGGAAAAGGGATAGGAAATTAAATATAAATGCAAATGTACGAAATGAAACCTAACTATGGCGATGCGCCTGAATGTATTCCTAATCCTAACCTGAGCACAGTGAGACTATATGTAGGATTCAATTACATTTAAGAGCAGACAAGTGCATGATCAATGTAAAAGATTGAAATAATAGAAATAGAGGCTCATAACAGAGGCTTTTTTTGCTGAGATATAGAAAATGTCAACAAAGGCATAGTGTTCAATCTTCTTATAAGAATCTTCCAATCACATAAGAGGCCCAGAAACACATACAGTTATGTAGAAATTCTGACTCAAGAAAATGAGACAAAAGCAAATGGCATTTCTAATCACAACTCTGTAAAATCTACAGTATAGAATACTTTTGCAAATGACATAGATAATATCAACCAAGGCATAGAGTTCAATCTTCTTAATTCATTCAGCCACATAAAAGGCACAGAAACATGCACAATTACATCAACTTTACAACTCAAGAAAATGAGACAAAAGCAAATGATACTACTTGGTCACCAACTCTAGAAAATCTAAACTCTAGAAAGTCTCCCCCCTCTTTCTGGCAAACTAATCCTTTTCTTTTATATCCTCGGGTGTCTCCTTCCATCATCCCTTTCTTGCACAATTTTACTTCATCCTTAACTCACAGGGGACAAACAGATGGTGCTTTCAATGTCTGTAGGCATCTTGGTCTTATCAAAAACTGCCCTCACTGTGACATGGCAATTCATGACTAGTACCCCCTTCCGCGCCTAAATTTCTCATTCCATCACCTGCTTAGCCGCTCAACTGTCTATTCTACCTCTGCCCATAGGGGACAAACAGACGGCCCTTTTAATGTTTGCAAGCTCCACAAATCTACTTGGTGAACTATTCCATATACCAAGAATAACTTCTACCAAATTTCCCTCCATCTTGCTTAGTGGCAATAGATAGACGAAACACTCTATTCTATTAAAATGAGAGAGGACACTTAGTCAATTTCCTAAAGTCCTCCTTATTGCTTAGAAAGCATTGGAGAACGACACTTGGCACTTTTTGCCTGATTTATCAAAGACACGCATCATTTTCTATTTTCTCTATATTCTACTTAGGAATGCTCCACTTTTGACACCTGTCGCATTCCACTTCTTTGATTCTTATCAGTTTTAACAAAATAAAACTCACCGCGTTCCTTGCTCGAGCAACTTTTAAAAGGGGAATGCATGCACATGGTAGTCTCCGCATGTTGACACTTGGTGCTTCCACAGACCTTTGAAGTAACACCCGGGACCCACCACAATCTTTATTTTGGAAATGAAGCTTGAAGATGGTCTCTCAAAAGTTGACACATGGTGGCATCTGTTGTTGTTGGGAAGATACGTGGCATCTTTCACTTCTCCTACTAGGGGTATGTGGCACCTTCCATTGTTTTCGAGGATGGAGTAAAAAGGGGCTCAAAGAGTGACACTTGGCAACCTCCACTGCACTTTGACACTTAAACAAAATGGAACGACACTTATATGACTTCCAAAAAGGTACTTAACCCTTTTGGTTTTTTGGGACATTCCCTTGAACCGCTCGATGAACCAAAAATGGTTCAATGGTTTAACACTGCGCACCATCTACACATTAATCGAGGTATTAAACCAAAATGTTGAACCAAAACATTAAACCTTGGCATTGAACCGACTGTCTCTCAGGCGTCGACACGTGGTGACTTCTACTTTCCTTTGAAACGTAGTTTAGGACCTCCCGCGACTGCCACCTGGTGTTTTTTGCTTAATCCTATTGCTTAGCTTATTGAAACCCTTTCACCAAAAAATATAAGAAACGTGGGTACCAATATGAGATGCGGATGCCAACACGTGGTGCATTCCACTTAGCTGTTATTAGATACGTGGCATGATCCATGACTTTCCTAAAAATTATGAAAAGTGTCTTAGACGATGCCAGTTGGCCATCTCTGTGTTTCAAAAAGCGACACTTGGCAGCTTCCACTACTTTTCAACACTTAGGCAAAAATGAAGTGAAGGAAACAAAAGGGGGAGAAAGAACTCATGCTCGAACTATGCCACTTTGTAGCTTCTGCTGCACTTCGACACTTAAATAGAAAAGAAACCCGCACTCTGCTTCAAAACTCTACCGCCATGACCAAGGTATGCGGGAATCAAAATTGCAGTGCACAACTGAAAATTTAAATACAACGTAGAGTAAAAAATTACTCTACAGTTATTGGCAACCCCCAAGACTTTTGAGCCTGCTAAAAAAGAAACACCACTCCCGCTCTATCAAAATTTCAAAATTTTATAGCTTCAAAAGTGTTGTCTAGTATATGGACCATTCATGGTCAAATAACCCTTACTTGTTCTACAATTCAATGAAAGCTAGATCAAGGTTAATGATATCCTTGTGCGAAAGAATTTACAAAATCTAGACTATAGCTTTTAGTTTGAATTCTAGCTGGGAAACAAGAACCAGAATAACTTTGACTTCTGAGACTGAGGAATCATCCCACAGGTCCTGGAAAACTATATGATCCCTTTGTTTAGCCAGCAATAATGGTTCAATTTGATCAACCATCAGCACCATGTTGGTGTCTGAAAATAGATAAGGAAGGCCTAGTTGCACTAGATCTTCAATATGTTGTCTCATCTCGCTGATGCCTTCTTTCATGACTTCAAGAAGCTCTTTGCAATTGTTGGCCACGGCATTACAACTGAGCACCTCATTGACCCATTTCGCGGTGACCATTCTGTCAGTGATTCTCGCAGTTGCCAATGTCACATCCATTGCGTCATAGAGCTTCTGCAACAAGGTTTGGGAGTCTGTGACTTTGTTGGAGACTGTAGCCAAAGTGTTCTATACTAAATCTTCCACCTTCTCACATAATTACTATGTGTTGAGCAGGAAGGTGAGAGATGGCCTGAGTTGAATAATCTCTGAAGAGATTCTTGTTCAAGTTGACTTGTAGAGCTCCTTTACCAATTTTATCACTCTGACACCTTGTAGCCTATTAGCCAGTTATAGCGTCAGTTGCACTAGTTTTTATTACTCTACTTAGAATTGGGCTTGAAAAGACACAGCCTTATTTTGTTCATCCAGTAGCTTCTGCTGTGATTGGGTAACTTGCAGCTGAAGTCCTTTGATTCTTCCCTGCAACGCTGCTTTCTCCCGCCTAAGGGCCGTCGTCGCATCTTTTGCATGTGTGAGCTCTACTTTTAATGAATCATTCTAGACATGGACTACCTGGTGAGTCTGAAGGGAAACAATATCTTGTAACTGTTTGTTCAGACTAGTTATTTCATTATCTTTCTTATTGATTTCTTCGGCCAAAATGCTATAGTTTGCCTTTTCTTTGGCCAAATCAGCCTCCATCTTCTGTAGTCTTCTTGATGTTTTCAAATAATCTTCCATGACTGCAGAAGTGGATTATGTCAATAGCTCAACTCTATCATGGGGCTTAAATAGGGACACATCAATGGCCACTGCGTTCATTATATAATCCTTCGACTGCATTTGCTTGCTCAGCGTGTCAACATTGGGTGACAAATGGGTCACCGTCAGTTGCTGTTGAATAGTGTCAAATTGTGACCAAAAGTGTGGGATAGGTGATGATTTATTCTCTTTTTCTCCAACTGGGCTTCTCTTGCTTTCCTAGCAACATCGGCCTGCATTTCGAAGGTGGAAGGAGATGCAATGTATCCTCCTACGAAAGGATATCCCTGTGGCAGGCCATATTGAATAGCCAATGGTTGGCTATGGGTGAGCTAAAGGGGCATCTTTTTGGGAATAGAGGGGGGAAAATGAGGTAACGTTAGGGCTTGAGGTGTCAAAGATGGGGTGAATTGTGAAATTAAGATGGCAAAGGTGATAGGAGGTGTCATTTGGCTAGGTGGAGGCATCATGCCGATAGGGAAAGGAACAGACTGAGAGGGGGGAAGAGGAGTAATACTTACCTGAGGGGGAATTATAGTGCTCTGCACTTGGCATTGTGAAGGCTCCTCATCCTCCTCTGAATCAAAATGGAACTACACCCTCTTTCTCTTCCTGGGCGTCTCTGACTCTAGCTGCGTCTGCTTCCCTTCCACCTCTATTGTTGTCAGTGGTGCTTGTGGAGAACCAAGGATTTCAATAACTCCTGATGATGGGAAAGCTTTTGGTGGTGAAGATGCCACACTCCTTTGTTATTCCATGGTGCTAAGAGGCTGGGGCCAGGTTGATGTAGTGATTGCAGCTGCAGCTTGCTCTTAGGCCTGTGGTTGCTGGCTTGGTCTCGCTCTAGCTTCCTACCCTATACCGAGTGTCGGCAATTGGCTTGTTTTTGAGCTAGATGTAAGGGAGGGATGACACTCATCCTAGAGTTCCTCCCATATTTCATTTAAATCCACACTTCTGAAGGTATGGGTGGTTTGAGAAATTTCTTGCCTATATTTCCAATAGGCCTCAATCTTCCCCGCATCCCAACCTTTATTTTTCAATGTCCTTCTCAAACAAAAAGTCATCCTGACTTTGGGATCATAATCCCTCTGCTTATCTTAGAAGGTTTCTCATGGCCTATTCTATGGCAGGGGCAAATCTGTCAATTCAACATAGAGACTAGGACATCTTTTGTAGGGTTTTTTTTGGTCTCCCAAAAAGGGCGGCCTTCATGTGCAATCTTGGCCCTAGTTCTATTGGTCCTTACCCAGGAAGCTATGTAACCACTTGGGTCGTAAACCCATTTGTCCTTGACTAGCAGGAAACCTAGGAAGG
Source organism: Torreya grandis (assembly GCA_037957365.1). Classification (NCBI taxonomy): domain Eukaryota; kingdom Viridiplantae; phylum Streptophyta; class Pinopsida; order Cupressales; family Taxaceae; genus Torreya; species Torreya grandis. The sequence goes on along the minus strand of JARHVA010001141.1, from coordinate 1,118,829 downwards.
CCAGCTTTCTCAGTAGCACCATCTTAGCATCTCTGCCTTCTAGGCTTATGTTGCCTGCCATCCACGGGAGATTGTACATTTTTCTCTTCTTCTTCCCGAAGCCATACTCATTGTCGACTACGAACACCTGCATAGTGACTTCCAGGAATGTCAACCTAAGAGTTAAAGTCTTTTGTAGTAACACTGGTTTCCCACAAAATCCATAAACCCTTATGATCGTGTGGTGGGACCCAAAATAGAAGTCACACGAGATTGGATAATTGACCAGGAGGTTCAAAACACTTGGAAATAACCTGTTTATGACAAGTTCAGGGCTAAGGCAACAAAAAATGGGGGTAATGAATAGTTCCCAAAAATCATACAGGTTGTTAGTTCCTAATAAAATGTGTGTCCATGTAGACAAAGGGATGGTCCTTTGGGGGTCAAAACCTGGGTCATACAGGTTCAAATTCATATGTTAGGTGAAAAGGTCAGGGTTTTGATATAGTATGAGATGGAACAAATAGGAGGAATACCTGAACACCACTTTTGATCTGAACTGGGTCAGTTGTTCCACTATTAAAAAAGTGATGTGCTCTAAGAAGTCAAGTCGATACTCTTGCGTCTTATCGACTGCCTTCAGCCTAAAAAGGATGGCCATTTGTTCTGCATATACTACCATGTCATCCTTCATGCCAAAAATAATAGCCATCATTGACAACGCGTCTTGGCTAGCTGGTGTGAATTGAGCTCTTAGTGCAGGGAGCTTGGGTACCGTAGTATCACTATCGACCATTTGTAACTTAGTTCTCAAAAACCTTGTCTGAGTGTTGATGTTTACCCACATCCTTTGCATCCTATCAATAGTGGGGAATGTAGCAGTATTGTCATAATGTAGGGATAGCATGTCCTTGATAGCTTGTGGTGTGATCTGCAGCATGAAGGGACCCTATTGAATGGTGCAAGATGGTGCATGGAGCAAGTTCGTGCATAATTCAATCAAATCAGGGTATGGATGCATAGCTGGGACAATGAACTAAGCTAGTTGTGAGGTCAATGTCCTCATTTTGAATGTCTCGTATTGCCTTGCTCGAGCCCTTTGAAGACACCTCTGGTGTGCCCCTTCTCTAAGACACTTGCTACTGGACTTTTGCAAAATGGTGTCCATGATTCCATCTGCGTAAACCTATACTTTTGATGGGTCACTGGCTTGACCAACTCCTAGGATTCTGGTTCTCGAATAAGTTCTCGATGGTTGCGCAGGAGCTGAAGCATATGATTTACTAGCAAGCAACCTATCAAGAGATCCAGGCATCCCAGCTCCTTGTTGTGAAGATGATGCTCCTGCCATCTCTATATATTTTATGTAATACCTGGTATGAACCTTGTGCAAGACAGAAACACTCTTGCTAAAGCAAATTTTACTAGGCCTTAACAAATCACAAAGAGCAGGATATTTTTGCAGGTGCGGGAATGCTTGAGAATTTGTAAACTTTAAATCTTGCTAAGGGATATTTATGGGCCTATCAAGTCACAACTAGCATTAAATTTAGATGACCATTAGTAGATCCTACTCAATCTTTAGGAAACAACGAGGTGGACATGCTATGCAAGTTGTGGTGCAAGGTACCTTAGAGATTTCAAAAGATTTGGGAAGCATTTAATGCGGCAAAATTTAAAGAATTAAAAAAAAACTTTCTAAGCCACCAACTCTGTGTTTAAAACACTTATTTAAAAGGAAAGCGAGAAAACAACAATGGAAAACAAAAATAATGCGAGAATGGGAAGCTACCTAACTACATCAATTAAGCATCTTTATTTCCCTCCAGGATTAAAAACAAAATTTCTAATGTCTCCTTCATGACAAGCCAGCTTATGTCGCCATACAAGTGATTGAAACGAGTACATCTTTGGTGAAATGTCCTCTGTATAGGCCATACGGATTTGTCTGCATTTGAGTGAGTCTGAGTCAAACATACTTTCGACATCCATAAGCTCTTCTTGTTCTTGAAAGCCCGTCAAATACTGGTTCTTCATGCAATCGTGTCTCATCAAGAAATTGATGGTTTTTGGTTCTCCACTCTATGTCTTTTGATATCCATCCTCTTTTGGCTTATCTCCTTTTGCCTCATTTTTGGGTTCCATTGCATCATCAAGATCCTTGATGACTTCAACCTCTTGAAAGGATAAATCTGAAAGCTGGCATCCCCTCTGCATACTTAGCTGAGTCTCGATGTTATCTTCTCCACATCTGGCTAGTTCATGGCCTCCTTGGAGGATAGTGTAACCTGTCCCAATGACTTGATCAAGGGAGTGTCCATGCTCCTCCATATCTTCTTGCAAAGTGAGGAAAAAGTCAGAAATGATCTCCTCCTCATCAGAGGTTAAGGCAAAAGCTTGTGACTTGTCCTCTTGATCATCAAATGGGGTACCTATGGTGATTTCCTCCTCATTTGTCATGAAATCTTCTTGACTAGCCATGAACTGAGTATACTCTTCTTCAAAGTTTTTAGCTAATTTATGATCTTCTTTCTTCCAACTTGGAATCTTGCCATCATGCTGAAGGACCTGAGGATTGGTATAAGAGTTATCTTTCGGTGTAGGCTCCCCTTTAAGGTCTGAAAGCTCTATCTCTCTTTCTCTAAGCAATCACATTTTTGCCTCTAATTCCTCAACTTGTTTAGCTAGATTTTCTTGAAAAAGTCTTTCTTGGAGCTCATAGGAATCATCATAGAGGTGGGGGGTGTATGAAGGCTGAGATGAAAAGCTAGTAGCTTCTTGAGGAAGGATGAGAGGGACTTAAGGGAAAAGTGAGGGTTTGGAGTCCACTTCCTTTGCTGCCAACATAAACTCAACATTATTGGGGAAATAACCTTGACAGGTTTGATTTGGCTCATGAACAGGGGTTATGTATATCTGATATGAAACTTGTGGCAGTGAATGTGCAAGTTGATAGACTTGGTAAGGTTATCTCTCATGAATGCTCAGCTTCTCTTCTAAAATTGCAATCAAGCCACGTACATCCAACATCTCATATGTAAGCCTTTGCCAATTTGCTCTTTCAATGGGATCCCATTCACTTTTAATCAGATCTACTGCATTTCTTATTTGATGGATGACATGATTAGGAATTTCTTGGCCACATCCCCTTCTGTTGTCAAGCTCCAATACATGTTTTTTATATCCCAAATTTTTTGAAGGTGGAAATGAGATTAGGTTGAGCATGGGATGTGACATACTGGGGAGACTGGGCATAAGACTGGTATAGCTCATGACAGGGCTGAGGCTAGTCATATCAGACCTGTGAAGGGTGAAACTCATGACCATATGCATCCTTGTTACTTGACAAGATTCTAGGAGAAACTTGATCTTGATTAAAAATATATGAAGGAGAATAAGACTCATAGCTATGAGTACCAGAATTATACATACCAAACGGTGATTTCTTGATGATACCAGGACTGCTTATCTAGCTGATTCGACTCAGAGTCACCGTTGGTGTTGATAAGATAAAAACCTACAAAGGCTAATTCACCGAAGAACACACCAAAATTCTTTAACTCCTTGAAATATTGGTCCCATCGGGCATGCCAAAAACTGTTGATGCTTAAAATTGCGCTTGATTCTAATCAATCAACAATGGAAAGCTTCAAGCTGTGGGATATTACGGCTTGAAATAACCTCCAGATTTTAGAGAAGTTGGTCTCTTCTTTTGTATCAAGTGTTTGGGGTAAAAGGGATAGGAAATTAAACAAAAAAGCAAATGCAGGAAATGAAACCTAACCATGGCGATGCGCCTGAATGTATTCATAATCCTAACCTGAGCACAGTGAGACTATATGTAGGATTCAATTACATTTAAGAGTAGACAAGTACATGATCAATGTAAAAGATTGAAATAATAGAAATAGAGGCTCATAACAGAGGCTTCTTTTGCAAAGATACAAAAAATGTCAACAAAGGCATAGTGTTCAATCTTCTTATAAGAATCTTCCAATCACATAAGAGGTGCAAAAACACGTACAGTTATGTAGAAATTCAGACTCAAGAAAATGAGACAAAAGCAAATGACATTCCTAATCACAACTCTAGAAAATCTATAGTATAGACTACTTTTGCAAGTGACACAAATAATATCAACCAAGGCATAGAGTTCAATCTTCTTAATTCATTTAGCCACATAAAAGGCACAGAAACATGCACAATTACATCAACTTTACAACTCAAGAAAATGAGACAAAAACAAATGATACTACTTGGTCACCAACTCTAGAAAATCTAAACTCTAGAAAGTCTCCCCACTGTTTCTGGAAAATTGATCCTTTTCTTTTATATCCTCAGGTGTCTCCTTCCATCATCCCTTTCTCACGCAATTTTACTCCGTCTTTAACTCACAGGGGACAAACAGACGATGCTTTCAATGTCTGCAGGCATCCTAGTCTTATCAAGAACTGCCCTGACTACGGCATGGCAATTCATGACTAGTACCCCCTTCCACGCCTGAATTTCTCATTCCATCACTTACTTAGCCACTCAATTGTCTATTCTGCCTTTGTCCACAGGGGACAAATAGATGGCCCTTTTAATGTTTACAGGCTCCACAAATCTACTCGGTGAACTGTTCCATTTACTAGGAATAACTTCTGTCGAATTTCCCTCCATCTCGCTTAGTGGCAATAGATAAATGGAACACTCTATTTTATTGAAACAAGAGAGGACACTTAGTCAATTTCCTAAAATCCTCCTTATTGCTTAGAAAGCACCGGAGAATGACACTTGGCACTTTCTGCCTGATTTATCGAAGACACACGGCATTTTCTGCTTTCTATATATTCTACTCAGGAAAACTCTGCTTTTGACACTTGTCACATTTTGCTTCTTTAATTCTTAGCAGTTTTAACAAAATAAAACTCACCGCGTTCCTTGCTCGAGCAACTTTTAAAAGGGGAATGGATGCACATGGCAGTCTCCACATGTTGACACTTGGCGTTTCCACAAACCTTTGAAGTAACACTCGAGACCCACCACAATCTTTATTTGGTAATGAAGCTTGAAGATGGTCTCTCAAAAGTTGACACATGGTAGCCTCTACTGTTGCTGGGAAGATACGTGGCATCTTTCGCTTCTCCTACTAGGGGTATGTGGTGCCTTCCACTATTTTCGGGGATAGAGTAGAAAAGGGGCTCGGAGAGTGACACTTGGCAGCCTCTGCTACACTTTGGCACTTAAACAAAATGGAACGACGCTTTTATGCCTTCCAAAAAGGTACTTAACCCCTTCAATTTTTTGGGACACTCCCTTGAACCACCCGATAAACCAAAAATGGTTCAATGGTTCAACACTACATGCCATCTACACATTAACCAAGGTATTAAACCAAAACATTAAATCCCAACGTTGAGCCGACTGTCTCTCAGGTGCCAACACGTGGTGACTTTTGCTTTCCTTTGAAATGTAGTTTAGGACCTCTCGCAACTGCCACCTAGCACTTTCTGCTTGATCCTATTACTTAGCTTATTAAAACCCTTTCACCAAAAAATAAAAGAAACGCGGGTGCTGATATGAGACGTGGATGCTGACATGTGGTGCATTCCACTTAGCTACTATTAGATATGTGGCATGATCTGCATCTTTCTTGAAAATTATGAAAAGTGTCTCAGACGACGCCAGTTGGCCGGCTCCGTGTTTCGAAAAGTGACACTTGGCGGCTTCCGCTACTTTTCAACACTTAGGCAAAAATGAAGCGAAGGAAACAAAAGGGGGAGAAAGAACTTGTGCTTAAACTACGCCACTTGGCAGCTTCCACTGCACTTCAACACTTAAATGGAAAAGAAACCCGTGCTCTGCTTCAAAACTCTGTCGCCATGACCAAGGTATGCGGGAATCAAAATTGCAGTGCACAACTGAAAATTTAAATACAACGTAGAGTAAAAAATTACTCTACAGATCTCTAATGAGATTTTTTAGAGTCATAGACACAATTATAAAATGCATCGAAGAAGCATATATAATTTAAGGTAGTGAGACATATATAAACACATTTTCCTATAGAATCATGAAACCATAAAATAGGAGAGAAGACGATAAAAAAATCAAATAAATTTATCTCATAACCAATCAACAATTATGTTAATAAAAGGACCACTCCATTATAACATTCCCAATATTAACATTAAAAAAATGATTTGATACACTTAAATAATATAAATTAAGTGGATAAAAATGACCCTACCTTTGATTGTTAATCGATGTGAGATTTTACCATGATAAAATCTTACAAAAATAATTACAATCAATAATTCAATTATTTACCAAAAAATAAAGAATGGATCCTAATCTGATCTGATATCTTTTGATAGACTATTTAGAATATCCACCTTTTTGTTGGAGTATAACTATTCACTTGAAATTTATTACAAAGTACATCAATTACTTTCTATATATCCGATTCGATATTATTAGACATAAGTAATGTATAAGCAGGGTTAATTCCCATTCAATTATTGCAATCTTAGTTTCACATTATTCTTTTTCCCTTCTAGATAACTATGAAGATGTTGAGAAGCACATGTTCACCTAATATGGACAAATAAGGCATATTTAACCACTGTCCAGTCAAATTAAAAAAATTATTAAATTTTTTACCTTGTTGAGTTGGTAGAGAAAACAAAGAAGAGGAATCTCATTATGAGGCAAATGACCAATAGTGGAAGCCACATCACTCATAAAATTGTGTTCGACTGAAAGTCAGGAAATTATACTCCACCCCCGTATATCTTTAAAACCTTAGGCAATCATGGAAACTTGGGGTCCATTTCTATCAATTTTAGAATATCACCAGTGGAGTATTAGAAAACTTGCCATATCAGATCTTCGCATATTACCATCAGAGTATCGATAGACTTGTCATACTAATTTCAACATATTACCAGTAAAGTATTAGAAAACTACCATATCAGATGTTCATATATTACCAATGAAGTATCAAAAGATTTGTCATACCAGTTTCAACATATTAACAATAGAGTATCAAAAAACTATCATATCAAATCTATGCATATTATCAATAGAGTATCATAAGACTTGTCATATCAGTTTCATAATATTCCCAATAGACTATCAAAAAATTAGAGTAAATTGTTTTTTGTTTGTTTCCCATATCTCTCTATTTGTACCCCTTTAATCCTCAAACTTTATTCAAACACCTTAAATTTCATTCTCCACATTTTCTTCCTTGAGGTCCCATATCCCGATTCCACTCTTAATTCTTGCAAATCTCAATTTTCCCTTTTTTAAGTTTTGCCATAACTTTTTTTGTTTTTGTCCATTTGCCTCAAAAAAATTCCACATTATTCATCTCCCCTCTCTACTCCTTTGTCCCTCTTTGATAATTTTTATAGTTTTTTCATTCACTTCTGAAATTGCACTCGCCTTTGTTAATCCTACTCCCACTATGTAAAAAAAATTAGTGAAAGTACCTTTACCCCTTCCGATTTAGCCTAAATTAACAAATTTCCTTACTAAATGTGTCTTAACTCTAGTTTTCCTACCCATTGATATATATATATATATATATATATATATATATATATATATATATATATATATATATCTTATTCTGGCCATGTTAGTCACCCAAATAAGAGAAAAAAACATGGAGGATGAAATTGCCGCCCTCAAGACCCAAATCAAAGATCTTGATGAAAAAATTCTCGACTTCAATCTTCAACATACCGCCTTGAACAATAAACAACATCCAGAGTCCTCTTCAAACACGTATTTTTCTTCTTCTAACAATTTTTATGGGTCAAAGCTTGATTTTACTCAATTCCATGGTGCAGATCCAACTGGATGGATCTATTAGGCATAATAATATGTTAGTCTCCATAATACTTTTGATGCCAACAAAGTCTCGTTTGCATCCTTTCACTCATAACATGAAGCCCTTCAATGGTATCGTTGGTATATCAAGACTCAAGATGAGCCAATATTGACCAATTTTTGCACCCTCATTTTGTAATGATTTGGCCCTAGTGATTTTGATGACTTCATTGAAGTACTCACTAAACTTCACCAAACAGGAACTGTGAGAGAATATCAAACAAAATTTAAAAAACTGGCCAATCACATAAAGGGATTATTCGATGAATTCTTTAGGAGTTGCTTTGTCAGTGGACTGAAAGACATGATTCGATCTGAGGTCAAAATGTTCTGACCCAACATGATGATGGAAGCCCTAAGGTTAGCTAAGTTGGTAGAGGACAAGATCACAACTCAACAATGATTCAAATCCAATTTTGTTCCATTCAAAAATATAACTCCACAATGATTTCAAACAATGCCAGCCCCCATAACCACTCCTATCAAGCATTTGACTAAAGTAGAGATGTGAGCATGTAGAGAAAAATGATTATGTTGTAATTATGATGACAAATTAACTCAGGGACATTGATGTGTCAAACAAAAGCTCTACCTACTGGATGTGGACTCTCCACCTGAAACTAAAGTTTGGAAAGATGCTCAGGATACAATAGATGATCCAAAAGAAGCTCAATCAATTATGGAACCTACTTCTTAGGAAGACCAACTATATATCTCTCTTTATGCCTTAGCAAGAGTCACCACCTCACAAACCATGCAGGTCAAGGGTTACTTCAAGAAGATCCCTCTCATAATACTCATTGATTCTTGTAGCACTCATAAATTCATTGACCCTCAGATCGCCAAGTAGGCTGATTATTTTGTCCATCTTTGCTCCAACTTTGAAGCCATGATTGCCAATGGGGGCACATTACCTTGAAAAGAGAAGTGTCTCAATTTGTGTATCTCTATTAAAGATTATAGCTTATGCTCTAACATGTTTGCCTTATCCTTAGACAAATGTGATGTTGTTTTGGGAGCCTAATGCTTATGCACACTTGGACCCATCTTATGGGATTTTGCTAAACTTTGGATGCAGTTTTCAGATAATGGGTAAAAACACACATTGAAAGGTTTACATATGAGGTCTCTTAACATCATAAGTTTTCATTGCATAGAAAAGATTCTTAAGAAGAATTCACATGGCATCATTGTCCAACTTCATTCCATTCAAATACAACCATCAACAGTCTCTACTACTCCTGATCTATAAATCATTTTGAATAGGTATGCATGTGTCTTTACTGAACTAGTGGTATTGCCACCTTCATGGCCAGAGGACCACCATATTTAGCTCCTTCCTGGAAGCATTCCTCCCAACATCAGGTCCTACCTTTACCCATTTTAATAAAAGATCGAGATTGAGATGATCATTTGAGACCTTCTAAAGCAAGGCATTATTCATCCCAATACTAGCCCATATTCTTCCCTAGTTCTCCTTGTATGGAAAAAATGGGTCATGGTGCCTCTGCATTGACTTTTGAGCACTTAATCACTTCATAATGAAGGATAAGTTCCCAATCCCTGTTATTGATGAGCTTCATGATGCTCATTTTTCTCCAAGTTGGATCTCTGCTTTAGATATCACCAAATCCAACTTCATGAGGATGATATCCTTAAATTAACTTTTTGCACGCATGATGGCCACTATGAGTTTTTGGTCATGCCCTTTGGCCTCACTAATGCTCCTTCAACATTCTAGGTATTGCTGAATAAAATATTTTAGCCTTACCTTCAGAAATTCATTATGGTCTTCTTCGATGATATCCTCATTTATAGTAAAACATGGTCTGAGTATCTCCAACATCTAGAGCTCACACTGTAACTTCTATTTGACAATCATCTCTGTGCAAAATAGTCCAAATGTGCCTTTGGATAGGACAAAGTGGAGTATCTAAAGCATATTGTTTCAACCCAAGGGGTTCGAGTGGATCCTAAAAAAATAGCTACCATGACAAATTAGTCTCATCCTCAAACACTTAAGAGCCTCCATGGTTTTTTGGGGCTAACTGGATATTATCGTAAGTTTGTTAAGTATTATAGGAAGATTGTAGCTCTGTTGATAGCTATTTTGAAAAAGGATGATTTTACATGGACACAAGTTGCTAAGTATACATTTGAAGAATTGAAACAAGCTATGTGTACTACACCTATTCTAGCTATACAGGATTTTACCAAGACCTTCACTATTAAGAGTGATGCTTGCAATAATGGACTTGGTGTTATTCTCCTCCAAGAAGGATGCCCCATTGCATTCACCAACAAATCCCTTTATAACAAGAATTTAGTACTCTCTACTTATGAGAAGGAAATGAAGGCCATTTTACATGCAGTACAAAAGTGGTGGTCATACCTGCTAGAGAATCATTTTTACATCAAAACTGTTCACCAGAGTCTAAAATATTTCTTAGAACAATGGGTCTTCACCCCGTCACAATAGAAACGAGTCAACAAACTCATGGGTTATGACTATAAGATCACTTATAAGAAAGGTAAGGATAATATTATGGCTGATGCTCTATCTTGTACATTTGTGGACCAAACTTCTCTTTCAGCTATTTCCATGCCTATTCTGAATTGGTTGGACACTATACAGTAGGGGTATGTCAATGACTCCTCATTATCTCAAATCATTCAATAGTTGGCCAATAACCCCTCTATCATACCACATTATTCTTGGGATGGTACTTCTCTATGATATAAGGGCCATCTAGTGTTTTCTTAGATCATAGATCTTCAACATGTTGTATTCTATGAACTCCATGCTTCTCCATCCATATGACACTCAGGGTTTCTCAAAATTTATGAGCGGGCATGATGCAACTTCTTTTAGAAGGGAATGCAAAAGGCAATTCAACATATGGTGGCTGAATGTGATACCTGCCAACACAACAAGGGTGAAACAACACTCATTCCTAGGTTGCTCGAACCCTTGCCCATCCCGACCAAGATTTGGATAGATATTTCTATAGATTTTATTGAGGGGTTCCCTAACCCTAGAGGGAAACTAGTGATCTTGGTTGTGGTTGATTGCCTCGCCAAATATAGTCATTTTTATGCCCTCAACCATCCCTATACTGCCTCCATAGTTGTATAAATTTATTTGGACCATATTTTTCATCTTCATGGCATTCCTTCTTCTATTGTCTCAAATCATGATGCAACCTTCACTAGTCATTTTTGGACAGAACTATTTCGATGCACTAGCACCCAATTGAAGATGAATTCTAGGTATCATCCATAAACAAATGACCAGACTGAAATTATCAACAAATGCTTGGAAACTTTCCTTCGTTGCTTCACTTCAGAACAACAACATCAGTAGACAAAGTGATTCCCTCTTACTAAATGGTGGTACAATACCTCCTACCACACTTCAACTAAAATGACTATATATGATATAGTCTATGGTCAAGCACCACTAGTGCTCCTTTCATACACCCTAGTGGTTCACCAGTTCAAGCAATTGATACGATTCTTCGAACCTGAGATTAGATCCTTAGCACACTACGAGATAATCTTCATATGGCACAAAATAGAATGAAATAACAGGGTGATCAACACCGCTTCAAATGCACTTTTCAAGTAGGTGATATGGTTTTTCTTCACTTACAGCCATACAATCAATCCTCCCTAAAAATCAAAGGGCATCATAAGCTGGCTCCCAAGTTCTATGGGCCATATAAGGTTCTCCAGAAGATTGGGTCAGTTGCTTATAAGTTGGAGCTCCCACTTTCTTCCCGAGTTCACCCAGTTTTTCATGTCTCTTGTCTGAAGAAAGTTCTTAGCACAAACATCAGAGTGCAAACTATTTTACTAAAACTTGATAACAAAGGATCCATCATTCTTGAGCTAGAGGTAATTTTGGACATGCACACACACCAACTTCACTCCCACTCCATCACATATGTATTAATTCAGTGGCACAAAATGCAACCAAAGGATGCAACATGGGAACCACTATTTGAGATTCAACACTAATTCCCATATATGAAGTTTTGAGGACAAAGCTTTTTCTAAGAGGGAGGGGATGTTAGGAACCCATGTTACCCCTTCTCTTTAATTTGTTAGTATATTAGTTGTTATGGATGCATATCCTTTGTAAGTCATCCTGCGAGCATTTTGTTTTATCCCACATTCATGAGAAGTAGTAGTTGCTTAGATTAGACTTAGTATATAAGTAAGCGTTTGAGGCCAATGAAGACATCCATGAATTTATTATATTGAGCTTGCTCAAAGGAGGTTACCCCCTCGACGTGGCCTGTGATCAATATAATCCCTTCGGTGTTTTTGCTAATAATATAAATCTATTATTTCATGTATTTTCATTAAATAAATATGTTATATCATGCATTTTCATTAATTTGATGCAGGAGGATCCTCTTGGGTAGGCCTAAGAGAACTGTGGGCACTCTAAACACACATGAGTGTTGATGGTGCTCTAAAAAAGCAGAGAGAGAGAGAGAGAGAGAGAGAGAGAGAGAGAGAGAGAGAGAGAGAGAGAGAGAGAGAGAGAGAGAGAGAGAGAGAGAGTCAGGACACGACAAAACATAATAAACACACCAATAATATCAAATTCAATCCAATTACCGTGAAACATTTGTATCATTTGGAATAAATTTACAATATTTCATTATTGATCCCATATATTCCCTTTCCTATTGCTCCTTGAGAAAAGAAAAGGCATTCTTCATTGTAGCATATATAAGAATAGATCTCTAATGAGATTTTTTAGAGTCATAGAAGTAATTCTAAAATGCACCGAAGAGGCATATATAATTTAAGATAATAAGACATATGTAAACACATTTTTTTATAGGATTATGAAACCATAAAGCAGGGGAGGAGACGATAAAAAATCAAATAAATTTATCTCACAACCAAACAACAATTATATTAATAGGAGGGCCACTCCATTATAACATTCCAAATATTAACATTAAAAAAATAATGCCAATGGGGTCTACGCCGATTGCTAAAGTTTGGGCATTTCCCAAGATGAGGTCCTAGGTTCAATCCCCATTGGCTTGTCCACTTGCAACGGGAGTAGTCCGACCAACATTCCTGAAGATTCATCAGATATATAAAAACGGTATGAAACTTGAACATTTAATAGTCTGCATTCACGCTAATCCCTGGTTTAATGAAATAGTGAAAAACTATTCTCAAATTATAAAATGTAATGATCCTCCTATATTTTATATATATAAATATAATAATAAAAATGATTCAATACACTTAAATAAAATAATATAAATTAAGTAAATAAAAATGACCCTACCTTTGTTAATGATGTGAGATTTTACCATGATAAAATCTTACAAAAACAATTACAAACAATAATTAAATTATTTAACACAAATATAGTACCCGAAAAAGAAAGAATAGATCCCTAATCTGATTTGATATCTTTTGACGGATCATCTAGATATTAAGAATATACATACACCTTTTCGTTGGAATATAAGTATTCGGTTGGCATTTATTACAAAGTACGTCAATTACTTTTTATTATATATCCGATTCGATATTACTAGACGTAAGTAATGCATAGGTAGGGTTAATTCCACATTCAATTATTGCGATCTGAGTTTCGCATTGATCTTCTTCCCTTCCCTTCCCTTCCCTTGTAGATAACCATGACGATGCCGGGAAGCACACGTTCACCTAATCTGGACAAATAATGCATATTTAACCACTGTCCAGTCAAATTAAAAAGTTTTTCACTTTGCTGGGGTGGCAGAGAAAACAAAGAAGAGGAATCTCATTCTGAGGCAAATGGCCGACAGTGGAAGCCACGTCAGTCGTAAAACCGCGTTCGAGTGAAATTCAGGAAATTGCACTCCACGCCCGTACGTCGTGGCCACCAAGAATACGCATTCGTCTTCGCCCATTCATTCATTATTCCTTCGCCTCCGCCTCCGCCTCATTATTATTATTATTATTGTTCCAACTGCAGTTTCACGAGGAAGGAGGAGGAGAAATAGGAATGGGGGCGAGCAACAGTCGGGCAGGGGCAGCGAGTGTTTCTGGTTCCGGTTCTGCTTCTACACAAAGCCGCTCAAATCGGAACCGAGGGCTTAATCGCCACAGACGTGAAGGCAGGATTCGGCCCCTCATTCGATCTCTCAGCTGCGGGACTGTTTTTCCTCGTTGCCCTCTCCAGGTTGACTTTTTTAGCTTTTATTTTAACAAGTTTCAAGCAGCAGCACGTTAACAGCTCAATTCCCCGGAGCTTTTCATTTACAGCAGAAACCCCATACCCGGTGATAGGCAAATCTTCGCCTTGCCGTAGCTTGCCATAATTTGCATCTTAAAGATAGCCATGAGGGCTGACACGCAAGAGTAGAAAGAAAATTTCATTATAAGTTTGCTTCAATTACGAGATTTTTTAATTTTTGGCGGCAAGGAGGGAAATAAGATTTTCTTTTTCACAAAGCTATTAGCTCTTTTGTAGGCTGTACGATTTTAATTTCTCTAAAAAGAACTCATCTCAAAGTGCCTGGGGGAAATAATTTCATCTAATTTAGAGATTTTATTTCAATTATTTTAGAAAGTGAATGCCATTTTATATAAGCAATTAATCACTCTGGTTTTGTTTTTCCTCTCTTTCTTGGAATGAATGGCATCTTATACGAGAATTTTGTCTATTTTTTTTTAACTTTTTAAGCGATGAATGCCTGCTATTTGGTGAAAGCTTAAAATGGCTATACATATTTCAATTCTCCCTTTAAGGAATTTGTCTTTTTTTTTAAAGGAATGTACGCTTTTTTATTCAAGGAATTTATTTCAATTTTATACACAACAAATTCCATTTTCTTTATGGAATTTATCTGATTTTATATATGGAATGGAATGATTCAATGAATACCATCTTATATAAGGAATTTATCTTTTTTTTTTTGGCCTTTTTTATTTATTCAGGTAATGACTGTCATCTTACACTTGTTTAACAAATTTAGCTAATTTTTTAATGGAATGGATGGCATCTTACACTTATTTGACAAATTTAACTAATTTTTAATTTAATGGATGGACTTTTTATAATATGTGATAAACTGCTTATGCCGGCTAACCTTCAACTTAGATGCCACCACTGAGGCTATTTTTATCTTCAACATCACCTGGGGCTTGCACCTGGCTTTGTCTGTTGGGTGAAATTTACCCAGCAAGTTGGATGGAGGAATTTACCTACATCTAGCTCTTTAGCATGCTTCCTGGAGATTTGATCCTGTGTTTTTTTTTAATGAAATCCCTGATGCATTTATCACTTAGCTCATTGCAGGTGATTTATTGATCCAACTATTTTTGTTTTTCAAGTGAATGCCATTGTGCTTATGGAATTTATCCCAAAATGTTTGCAGAATGAATGCCATCTTATTACGATTTCATTTTAATATTTTATGAAAAAAATGCCATGGATTAAATGTCATGTTCTTTGAGAATCTTATACCCAATGTTTCTTACTGAATGAATGTCATCTCATTCGAGAGATTTATCTCATTTTTCAGGGAATAAATGCCATATTATTTATGAAACGTATCTCCATTATCTTTACTGATGAATGTCATCTTATTTGAGAAATTTATCTCAATTTTTATGGGGACGGAATGCCTTCTTAATCGAGAAATTTGTCTCAATTCTTATTCGAAATGAATGTTGTCTAATTGAAGGATTTGTCTCCCTTTTTTAAACAAATAAAACACTTCATTTTATGAAAATGCTCCTGGGCATCAGTTGCACAGCTGCTTACTATGTCAGGGTCATCCATTGTTGTATGGGGGGTTTCCTTTCCTTTATTAGAAGACATGAAATTCAGAAATAAGAGGGCCGTGGAGATAGATATCATTCTTTTCCAAATGGCAGAAGGTTAAAGAAGGCTCTGGGTTTTACTCGGTTGAAGTAGCTGTGTATGACATGTATTTTGAAGTCTTTTCACAGCGCTGTGAAGACAAATGAATCACCGTTTGTGAGTGGTGAACAGGGATGGATTTTTTTACCTGTATATAACAGTAAATTTACTATGAATACTTGAAAACTTTGGTGATTATAATAATCATAGTCACCAGGGCATGGGGATGGGGATGGCAATTTTCAGACATCGGGTATGGGGGTACCTGGAGATGGTAAAAGAAATAAAATAATGATATTTATATATTTATATTTGAAAACTAAAATACATCAAATTCGGTACAGTGATATATCTCCCGCTCTGTATTCTTTGTTTCTGGCTGCAAATGGAGAACAATGACATGAATGGAAATGCTGTAGGATTTTAAAGCAGGTTTTTTATTATTCAACTTTGTGTTTATGTTTTAAAGTTTAAAGTCTATATATATATATATATATATATATATTAAAATTTCAAACTATATATTGCTTTTTATTTTAAGGCAGGAGACCTGAATTTTTTCGAGGGGATGCCCTTAAGAGATGCGGGAGACTCTTGTTTAATTCTAAATTGAGATGGATCAATATAGTATAGGGTTAAGGATAGAGAAATGAATAAGCACAAGGGTGATAAATAAATCTATAGTAGGCTAATTAATTTGCAAATTTAGATAAACAATATTTTGAATTTAAATGCCGAGATATGTTAACAATAGAAAGTACAACTATTGATTGATATGGAACAGGATGGAAGTAGACTAGATCTGGATCAATTGTCAAATTCTGAAAATTTACACTCTGTGGCCGCAGACGCTTGCGTCGGCTCTGGATGGTTGCATCGATGCTGGTGTCTGAGTTGGACGTAGGTGTCTAGTACGAAATAGTGATTGGATTTGGATGCAACCACTTGGAACCTTTTGGGTTTTATTTCGTCTTTCTTCTAGTGTGTTCAGATTGTACTCACAGCTTGTCACTCTTCGTCAAATGATCAAACCTTAGCTTCCTCACCTTTGGAGTGATTGAAAAAAATGTGTTAGTGGACATAATGTCGAGTTGTCCCAATGACCCTTTTGTTAATGGGTGATGCCTACATATCCAATACTCTGAAGAGAGCCTTAGACTTGTGTAGTTCTCCTCTACGTGTTGGCTTGTGTGTGCATAATGATGCAATGTGTGACAAGCAAGTCATAGAGTGATTTAGCTTGTAACTTGGCAAATGTGGCCCATGGGATTCACCTTCAACACTTTAGACTTGCGAGATTATTGCTCTTGTGCTTGATATGGAAATAGGGACGAATATGATAGATTTGCTCACTTGAATGCTTGATTGAGTGCTTTTGGTAAGTTGCTTTTTGAGTTTCCAAGTATTTGCTAGGTGAGTTATGAATGATGATTGACCATGCATATATATATCAATCATTTTAGAAAATTTCTTGCATTAAAGCACTTAGGCTGACCATAAGGACATGTTATGATTGCAAATTAGATGACTTTAGGGCACTGGACACTTAGTTTGGCACATGACACTTGCGTCGACGTAGGAATCTGGTTGGGACGCAAATGTCCGGGGAGTTGGAAAATAGTTATAGGTCCAAAACTTATAGAGGATGATAAGTAGGTTTATAGCATTTTGCAAAGTACAGAAGGCCTGCGCATCAAAATAACATATGGTCAGACTAAAAGATAAGCAATAGGCACAAGAGATAATGGATGCGAGTCTTTCGGTAGTGGGAAGGTCTAGGAACTGAAGGGTACAACCAAGAGAAGTACTTGCCAAGTATACAAGACTGAGGTGCTATATAATTTAGATTTTGTATCTACAACTCCAAACAAAGTCTTTTAGACTTCGCAAATGTCCCTGTCCTTGGAGAAAACGTCTTCATCGCCGAGACGCATCCCCTATAGAAGGGGATGCATCTCCTGGTTTCTATGATAATAAGTTTATGTAATTTATGTAAGAACTGGGGAATTAGCCAATCTAATTGTAGAAACTTATATGAAAAAAATCAGCCAATTGGAAAGAACATAGCCTATGAAAAGTTCCTTTGGTGCTGAGGAAATGAAGCCATCTTTAGTAAACTATGTTGCCGTTTGGTAAGGAAGTGTGTTAATGGTAAATTAGAAGAAATGTCCATTAAAATTGAAGGACTTTTTAATCTTTACTTAGAAGTGCTTCAGCTGATGCTTGAGGAAGCAACATGCTTACATTCTTTTATGAGTTTCATTTGATGCTTGAGGCAAGGTGAATGTGGAGAGGCCCTAATTGAGATCATTATTTTTTGTAAGATTAAAAAAATATACAAACCAGTTACCGGGGTCAGGTTGTGAAACAGAAATTATGATATATCTTTTTACAGTTATGCCTTATCGTAGCATGCTATATGGTAAATAGATGCATTGTTAGTCTATGTTACCAAAAATGAGAAATATGAATAAAACAGCAATGGACTCGAACCAAGAAATGGGCTTCCAAGTTTTGAAGACGAGAAATGTTCTAGGTGTTTTTTAAATATATGCAAGAATTATTAAATTTTAACCATCATCATGCAAAGAGAAATTGCAAATCAATTTTCTACAGTACAAAGATGTATCATAATCAGGTTCTGCTGAGGACTTTAATGAATGCAAGTAAACTGATTTGATTGGGATGGAAAGAAAACTTCAGGTAGGACTATCAGAAGCAATCAAAGGATACTAGAAAGAAACTTTGTACGGCAGAAAATTTGTATAAAACACCCTGACAGGAGACTGATTGAAAGTGCACTTTTTAAAGGGAGAGCTCATGATGGTAGGTCAAAAGACAGAACAGATAGATGTTGAACTGGTTAACAGATGAACAAAATTCATTTTGATTTTTTTTAATTTTTTTTTGATCTGGCTAGCCATTTGTGGCAGGACACGGAAGGTCTTAGAAATGTTGGTTTCTTGAGAAATGGTTTTTGGAATGTGATGGCCCCTAGCTGTTTCATTTCTGGTAACATGGCAATTAGTGATCATTAATGCTGCAATGCATAAGGTTGTGTTGCTTCCCCTACAGAGTATACCTCATTATTTGGTTGAGAACTGTAGAGACCAACTTCCATCACACATGCTAAACTTAGGATTGTTACATACAGACCCTTTGTTCATTGATATTATGTTCAGTAGTTCTTGAAAATTGAAGGAGAGGAACATCAGAAAAGTACTTGAAACAGATCGGCAGGTATTAGAATCAAGAAGACACAAGATTTCTGTAAAAAAATGGTACAAACATCTGAGAGAGATTATATCTGATATAATTTTAAGTCTATTTTAATGGGTAGTGCAAAATGGTACTTTAGTCAATAGAGAGATTTAACCAACTCATTCCAACTTGAGTTTTTAGTGCATCATATAATTTACACCGAGAGGCAAATTTTACAGTCCAGGTGGGGGTAACTCTTTCTAACAGCAGCATTGATTGACACTCACCAATGCACCCAGGTTAAACGTATCAGTGAGTGGGTGCTTATAATGTACCGGGGTTAAACAAATGTGTGGGCCAATCCCTGTGTTTTTGCACTGACAATTCCCAAAGTAAACCATACCATGTGGGTGCAAAAACATAGGAATTAGCACCTCAAGTCCATTGGATGCCTCTGGGTATGTGTCAAATCTGGGTATAAATGGATCTGTAGTGGTCATTGGCAAAAAAATTCCTAGATACTTTCCAAGTGTAAAAGCTCCCTAGGGGGCACCAAATGCAATGTTTCCCATGTTTGATGGGACCCACATTAGGAATAATTGACATGTCTTGTTCTTTTAAGGGGTTCAGATTTCAGTGAGTCTTGAAGATTGCACACTTCAAAAGATAATTTTATTTTGGAAAGCTTTATTTTGCTCCAGCTTTATTTCACTTACTCAGCTAGACATGGCTTGACATGATATTCACGTCTTCTTAATAGTAAACGTTCTTTGGATTGATATTGCACTTTTCATTTTCTATTGCTAAAGAGTCTTGTCGCACAAGGTCCTGTTAAGGTCAAGAATCCTTTAGTAAGTTTCGAACAACAACTCATCTTTGTGCTAACAAATGATGCTTTGCAAGTACTTGCAAATACTCATTCTACAATAGATTGATTCCATCAAGTATAAGTTGGTTTTGCGTTCATTGTAGACGGTATAAAGTAACCACAATTGAAATTATGGCCTTTATTAACTATATGAAAGCTTGTTTATGATTTACTTTCCAATCAAGCTTAAAATGTTTTCAGCTCCAGATGCATTACATTTTTTAAGATATGCCAAATCAGTGTAATTTCCACTATGCCTCCTGCGAATTACTTTTTGTGAGATGGGCAGCTTTAATATGTACATCTGCTTAACATGTTTGCTATGGAATATCACGTTAAGTTAGGCTGGGCTTTTCCGGTAGGACTGTTTGAACCTGCTGCAAGAGCTATCCTATATGAGCTATGACACTTTTTCTTTGCCAATGGCCCTGCAGCGCATAGAAAGTATTACGAACTTGCACCAGTCTCAATCTGGTTTTGGAAACAAGAGTGTGTATTTCCATTGGCACCTGCAGCCTGAATATTATTGAGAGATTTTAGATTCAGATTCTTCCTCGATGAATCATCACTGTGCAGAGAGGGATGAAGATCATTATTAGGCCCAACAGCATTGATACTGCAAGAAATAAGACATCCAGACAAATTTCCTTTACCCTGCAACCTGCGAGGGAACACAGTGCAGGCCACATAAATGTGAGCAGAGGGAGGTCTCCTTTGACATTGACGATAACCACTCTTTAGATAATTCTTACTGTGGACTCAACATTTCCAGTAAGGTATCACATGAAGTATTGTAAACATTAACATCATTTATGTTTGAAGTAAAAAAAACTGCCCTTTGCACAATACATATCATATGGCATCTTTTTTTTAGTTTTCATGGTGGAATGAATGTCTTTGAGGGTATTATTGGGCATTTTTGAGAAAGTGGTCCCAGGGATGTGACTGTACTGCAAAATTTACAAAAGTGCATATGGCACCTTGCTGTGACAACCATAAGGAGACATTAGAGTAACTATCATATACCAGAAGAACCTCCAAGAATTTATGCTAAGCCAATGGAAACTGATATACTTATTTGATTCAGTTATTCCTTTTGTGCCTAATTAGGTAAACTTGCATACTGAGTTGACATAAACAACACACACCTATATCCTCCTAGTGGTGAGTAGATCTGGAAACCACACAAATTAGGAAGCTTCATGTTTAATAGTACAAACTAATGGACTTGCAAATATGGTCATTAGATGTAGTCAGTCTCCCTTTTTTTATTACTTTATTCAACAACTTCGCAACATACGTAGAACCTCCACGCTAGAAAAGAGGAGTTAGTGTCCACAACTTGATAATTTTTCACTGGTATGGAAATTCTAGTTGAGTTCATGATCTCAAACAGAAAACGTTCGCTTTAGTTTTTGGTATTTGAACTTTGCCTAATTTAATACTAACGTTTTGGAAGACTGATTTTTGAGATACATTTTCACTACTCTCAGTTGTATTTGTTTCATCTATCAAGGATTCCTAGCTTTTGGGATATAGCGTGGATATATTTTATGATGGTGCTGATTTTCACTGTTTTAATAAGTTATTTCTTGTTCATTATTAGTCTTTTTTGTGTATCAATGCATTGGTTTGGAATTGAATTTTAGTATCATTTTGTATAGTTCTGTGTTTTGCATTTTTTTGGAGTTTGTTTAAGAAAAAAATAATCAAATACAAGTGATCCTTTCCTACATGATCCAACTTATATTAAGGATACGGCCTTGTGGGGGGCTTGCATTTTTTATTACTGTGATTAATAGAATTAAGTTTCATCCCATGTGAGTCTTCTTAGTTTCATTATTGACTTGGAACCTGCTGATATGAAGTGCATATTGATTGCAGAGCGAGGAACCTCCAGTTGAAAGCCAGAGAAGCCTTACAGTACATGAAGAAGATGAAGGTTATGGAAGTGAAATTGCAGCAGATAAGAGTTTTCATACTGCAATACCGACTTCTGAAAATGGAGAAAGAAACAGTGGAATTGTAACTGGTGAGTCTGGTGAAAGCAGCAGTTCATCCAGAGACGGTACGAGTGGGTGTTCTGAAAGACTGTTGGATCCTAGAAGCAATGACACCTCAGATCCTTGTCTGGAAATTAGGGGTCATTATTTAGGAGAGTCAAGTGGAGCCAAGGATGTCTACTGTTCTGACACTGCTGGCATGACTTTGGAAACATCTTCAGTGGGTCCAGAAGCAACCAACACTCACTTGGTCCATTCAAGCGATATACAAGGTGAATCTTCTACTGGAATTGAGGAGCCAATTCAACTTGATACATCCCTTAGAGAACGTGCATTGTCTTTACCAGTGGAGATAGGGGGATCAATTGAAATCCCTCGGAATCTAGATGAGCAGCATGAGAACTCCAATAACAATTCCAATTCTGTGGTTTCAGATTCTTCACCAGCTGAAGGGCCATTGATATCTGAAGAGTCTGTTTCTCAAAATTTTGCTAGAAGGAATTCCGAGTTTAGAGAATCAGAGACCAGAAACATGCTTCATGCAGGGCCATCGAGTTTATCTTCCAATGACACATCCAGTTCAACCGGAGATATTAGCAGTCAAGAGGCAAGAAGGAATAGCCGGAGGAGATTGTGGGATGCTTTGACTAGAGCAACTTCTAGAAGGCGGACTTTGGCTCCAGCTATACTTTTGTCAACTGAAGACATTGACGATCTTGGTTCTTCAAGTGATAGGTGGCTTCTTGACTTTAGTGGAGAATTATATGATGATGTAATTGAAGACGAGGGACGCAATACTGGCCGAAGCTATGATTCAGAGGAAAGGAGATGGCGTTTCAGATCCCAGGTTGGTTATTTCTTGCTTGGGTCGCGACCAGAATCGTCCTTCGCAAATTTCCTCATCAAGTCAGCAGCCTATTTTATTTAAGGGCTGAATACTGGATGCATATATGAATTCTTATATTTCTTTAACTCTGCTAGCAAAGCGGGCTAGTGTGTTAGGTAAGAGAGTGGCACCCCCACCCTCATTTCTCAGATTCTAGTCCTGTGGAGGTGATACCGTTTTGTTACTTTTCTGGTAACATAATTTTCTATGCGTGGTGCAGGAATGAGCACTGAGAATTGTTATCTAAATAATGATAGAGGGCAGCTATGGACAGCTGTCGCCATGATTATTTTTCCTTTTCTTTATATGTTGATATTGTTAATGGTGAAAAAATTGACACTGCAGGTCTGGGCTTTGCAAAGATTGCGTGGTAATTCTGATGGCATGCTTGGGCATCCAAGATTTTGTGCGTCTGGTCTACATGCAGATGGTCGGTGCTCTTGTGAGGCGTATGTGATGACGGAAGAGACAAGCACACGAGCAAGCATTTCTCGCATAGTTATGCTTGCAGAAGCATTGTTTGAGGTAATATTATACCCTCCTAGACTTTTCTATAAGTTTATCAAGAATATAAAGTTGAGAGCATGTTACCTACAATTTGGAGGGATCCGTTTGTGCTTTCACCATTCCTCTCATTCTTGTTGAAACTGTAAGATTGGCAAAGTATCTAGATTTTTTTTTATCTACATCATGTATTATAATTCAGAGTCTGTACATGTTTTTCAATGTACATTGAGATTGCATTG
Organism: Torreya grandis; assembly: GCA_037957365.1. Taxonomy (NCBI): domain Eukaryota; kingdom Viridiplantae; phylum Streptophyta; class Pinopsida; order Cupressales; family Taxaceae; genus Torreya; species Torreya grandis. The sequence goes on along the minus strand of JARHVA010001141.1, from coordinate 1,095,374 downwards.
ATTTTTAACTTTTCCACACAAACATAATGCATATTGTGCATCTTGTTGCTTGTTACTCTCCTTGGTTTGTGTAGTATTTTATTGCCTTCTCCTTTATTCAGTTTGGCTGTTTTATGCTCGTCTCTCTATCTTGTTTGTGGCTTCATGTTGTTTTCAGTTATTATTATAAGCATTAGCTGTGACCCTCTCATCACATGCAGGCAACAAAGCTGGAGGGTTGATGGGAATTCAAATCCATGATATATGATATCATGTTTTATCATTATGTTCAAATTTGCTAATAAAATTATTAAATTATGAATATGCTGAAAGGAGGGACAAACTGGCACCATCGGCATGTTGAACATTCATACACACAATAGTTTACCAGCTTTTTGCTATGTTTGGAAACAAGAAAAAGGTAACCATGTCAATTATAAGAACAAAAAGTCTTATGTTCAAGATGACAGTCCTTTTTGGTGAGTGACTTGGCAAGTAAACCATAGAAGGGGAACCCTCATGTCAATCTGGGAACACATGCTTGTGACGGCTCAGAATGAGAAACAAACCCACTCATTTGGCTAACAGATTTTATCCAAATATATTTTTTGCATTCACAATTTGAGAATGGATTTTAATTAATATTTTGCTTCTTAGATTTTCAAATATATTTTATATGCAAAAGAATCTTGAAATGTAAATTGCAGAGAAAGAAAGAAAATATGTTAATGTCCATGGATGACCAACATAGGTCAATAGTAGTACTGAAAATCCAAGCAATAGAAATAACGAGGGAGTGGGGAAAGGCTCCCAAACGAGGCTACTGGCTAAAAATAAACTAAAAGTAAATCAGTAAAAAGTCTAGATAACAAGGGGGGGTGGGGGTAAATCCTAGGTGGCTAAACCCTTAAGAGGTTAAAACTATAAGGCCATGTATTACAAGCATTTCACACAATCATGAGAAAGGAAGAACTGTCACCAAAGAAGATAGGGCTGATGAAAGCCAAGACTGGAGGCAAAAGCTGCCCCAAATCTGCAATGCAAGACTGGTCCCCTCAATGTCAATCTTTGTGAAAGAGACATTACAAGATGTGATGATACCGATAGTTACAGGAGAAGGCCAGGACCAAAGCGAGCATGGCTGAGTGATTCTAGAGAATGTCTCCTGGTAGCTGACCATCTAGATTACATAACAGATGTATATCATGAAATGATTATTTGGCAGAAAGCAAATATTCAACAGAGAAAGCCTTATCTAATGCCCTAGCCACTTGGAAATCCTCAGGATGCTAATGGCAGCATTAATTATAATAAAGTGCAACACACAACACAGAATTGGTGAAGCTGATCCAATCCCATTTTTTCCCTTTCAGAAAAGAAAAATTAAAGAGTATTTATAATATTTTCGACAGTCATGTTTTGTGCAATGTACTTTATAATTATCAGTTTTAAGTTCAATGATGCTCAAGTACCCCTAATACACGATTTATTAATCATATAAGCCTTATGATGTAATGATGAAGTCATATTGCCCAAATAATACCAGTCCATCTCTTAGGCCTATACATCTTAAAAATATGTATTTATATATCACAAGTCTTATAACTTTTCCAAGAACTTTATTCAAATAGGGACTCATATATCAGGCTGTCGCATGTCTAGTGGAAATTGAAGGAAGTGATATGAGCAAGCAGATGATGGAATAATTTTGGCTCTCATCAGTTCTCAGCTGCTTACTTCCTCACTTACCTCAAGTAGAGCTATCACCACTGATATTCAAATGAACCTTGTTATCTTTATCTGAAGCATCCTTCCTTGCTCCATAAAAAGGACCAGGTTCATCCAATTTATTGGTCTTGCCCATCACTGCTGCAGGGGGCAGGGGGACATAAGCTGTGAACGAGGAAAGTAATTCATTCCAATCCATTGTCTTTAATTTATATGATTCTTTCCTTCTCAAATCTAATGAATGATCTTTGACTTCAAACTTTGCATCCTGCTGCTTGAATTTGGACTCCATTTTCCTAGGTCTACATAGTATGCTTCAGCTTGGAGGCATAATCATCATTCCATGGACCAATCCACTTCACAGATTGGTTAGCTTGATCAGATAATTAGGTATAGGATGAAGCACACCTGGAATGAGGTCTTGGTTCCACATTGCAAAAGATGATTCTTTACCAGTGCAGGTCAAGTGGTTTACCGGGGATCAGATTCAGAAGAAGATTTCTCACTTGCTTATGGAAGTGTGCCAAACTTGTTAGCACAACTTTTCTTCTTTATCTGGTGTCATTTTTGGTGCCAACCTTTGCACCAACACTAGTAACATCTCGGTTCCAACAGCAACACTGGTAGCAACAAAGTATTCATAGTGCAGCACTTATTGTGTCAAATTCGACATCGGCACAAACAACAATCTTGACCAACTCCACCCAACATCAAACCACCAATATTGTGATTTGGCATTGCCCAAGTTCCTTTTAGGTGTGAAGCCCATTCAATGCTTGACTTGGTGCGAGATCTCTGCATCTTTATGAAATTATCTGGTGCCATTTTTGGTGCCAACCTTTGCACTGACACTAGTAACATCTCAGTTCCAACAGCAACACTGGTAGCAACAAAGTATTCTTAGTGCAGCACTTATTGTGCCAAATTCAAATCGGCACGAACAACAATCTTGACCAACTCCACCCAACATCAAACCACCAATATTGTGATTTGGCATTGCCCAAGTTCCTTTTAGGTGTGAAGCCAATTCAGTGCTTGACTTGGTGCGAGATCTCTGCAAATTAATGAAATAATGTTAATTAATTAACTAATCTTGAATGAATGCAAGTTGAACTGTTTAAACTACATATATATTCATCCTCTTTTTAATCTTTACCATATGTATTAGAAATTTTTGTGTAACAAACACCTCTAGTTTAGGTTCCTTTCTTAAGCATTTTACTTTTCTGTGTTCAAAGGATTGACATGCCTCTTCTCGAATCATGTACAAAGCTATTTTCAATACAATGGAATTCAATTTTTGAATTTTATGTTGCATGTCATTTATCTTTTAGTACTCTGATTTGAATTTTTGTGCACAGACTCTCAGCTTTCACCCTTTGACCATAGGAGAAATCTCATTTACTATGTTGTCCCTTGGGTTTCAGATCAGGGGAGGTTGACCAGGCCCTCTTTTGCTGGTATCTCTTGGGTTTCAGATCTGGTTAAAATCTGAGGGAAAACGTCTGAAGCACACTTAACCTGTTAAGTTGTACAAGTAGTTCTTGCCATAATTGAAATGGTGATAATATGGTAGTTTTTATTGGAAATCCTTGACAGTAAATTTCAACAATCAATAAAGAAAATAATTAGCATGTTTGGCTGATTTTTTCATTGTTCTCGATGCTTTTTCTTCATTTCCATTTGGTATTCGATCTGTAGCCTGCATATTTTTTCTAATGATTTCTTATCACCCTATCAAATTTTTATTGTTTTGAAAATTTGAGTTTTGCATGTGCCAAGGAAGTTTACCCAGTAGTTATATTATTGATGCCGAGAGGCTAATGTCTGCTACTTAATGAGGCTTTGCTAGCTTTTAATACTGAAGTCAGCACATTGGTCAAAGTATGTTCTTCTTGCATCTCAAACCTATTTAGAACTGGTGTTTGCATTTTTATGGGAAAATAATTTTGTTTCTTCTTCATACAGGTACTAGATGAGATTCATCGACAGTCAGTTGCCCTTTCACAGTCAACCTCATTATCACTTGTCTCACTCCCAGCACCTGAGGCAGTTGTGGATTCATTTCCCATTAGGAATCACAAGAACCCTGAGAAAAATGACAATGTAAACGAGGAAGCAGCACAGTAAGTTGTTTTCTTTTTGTTTGAGGCTTTAACTGCAAATTATTCTCACAGTTTTTCTGATTTGAAAATTAGATAAATATTGTCCTTCTCAAGATAGTAGCTGATTGAATATTATTTTCTTTTAATATTTTATACGTAAGGTTTAGTTGGGCCCTCTGTATTTTGAAAAATGTGGCAGGTTACTATGGTGAGTCCACAGTTGGATACTTGTTGTAATTTCTTAATGTTATGTGTGGACTGGTCGTTAATTAGCATAAGTTTCGACTAAAATTTGATGCATTCTTGCAAGGAAAGATGATTCTTTTGCCACTGGTGATGAAGTTTGTTTAACAGGCAATTGTATTTTTGGGCCAGATGTTATATTTGCCTTGCAGATTATGAGGAAGGAGATAAGATCAGGGTTTTGCCTTGTCATCACGAGTACCATATGGCATGTGTTGATAAATGGCTAAAAGAAATACACAGGTGCCTGTTCAATGACTCGACTGTTTTCACCATAATATTTTTTTGTTATTGCCTATTACTTTCATAGTTGGAAACAGCCGACAACTATGTTTTACTTTCTGGTGTTTAGTACGGGGACCCCCAAATACTGAATATTCTAAGTATTGTTTGCAGAGTATGTCCGCTGTGTCGAGGGAATGTATGTGAACACAATGGAACAAACTCTATAGCTTCAACTACTTGATGCGAATTATTTGATTTTGTACATATGAACAAAGGATTTTTATACATTTCTGTGTACTACGTACACATGTATATTTTGAGATCCTCTATACATAAGTGAGAATATCTAGTACTTCGTAATCAAAAGTGCTATACCTCTTCGAAATTAAGGGTGCCTTACCTATGAGATTGTTAAGTTTTCAAAGTCAGAGCCCTCTTTTTTGGTCTAAGGTGAAGAAAAAGCACTTGTGATTCATCAAAAAAGAAGTAAGCAAAGTGAAGTTTTATTCATGTCATTCTTGCCTTGAGTATACAAAACATTTTCTCTGTTATTAGGATTGTCTTCAGGACTCCAACCAGAGTTCTGCATTGTTCTTGTTATGGTAGCTCTGCTTTTCTTGTCTCACGTCAGGATGACTTCATGATTGCCATCTGTGGATTCTTGATACATGATGATTCAGGGGGGATGTAAAATATCTATGCAATGCTAGGTGGTGGTTCAATGAATTTGAAAAGCTACAACACTGGCTATTACAATGGCAGATGTCTGTCTGCAATATAAAAAGTGAAATTCCCACATTTCCAGGCCAGGCAAGACGTTCAGAAACATAGCTTGCCAGATACTTGAATTCACCTGCGTCAAAAATACTGTTAAGCATTCATCCCAGACCTAAGTTGGTAGCAAGAAGAAGTTTTTCAAGTATGTGGTTGTGCAGGAATCTCCTTAGGAGATTCAAAATTTAAACACCACATGTGCGCACACATACCCATGCGCATACATGCACCTTGCTGCTAGGTTATGAATCCCTTAATCTAGTAGCTTTATTAACTCGAGTTTTCTTATGATTAAAAGTGTTACCTATATGTTTTTTTCTTGCACGGTACAGGATATATGCTTCAATACTTCAGAAGAAATGTACATCAGAGGTTAATAGTTACACTTATGAAAGGTGGTTTCAAACAGATTCTTCTGTTCTAGCATACTGGGAATTAAATATGTCGGTTATCCATACTAGCACTCTGGACATTTCTAACAGGTACATGCTTCCCTCATTGTGAACTAATAAGAAACATGCTTTCCTATGCAAATAGTTTATTTCTGTTGGTAATCTGGGGCAAGAGTTCCAATGCTTGAACTTCACGGGGGGAAATAAGATTCAATTTTAGATTGATTACCGTATGTAAGCTATCAACATCTTGAGTATTGGAAGCAGTGATCTCTGTAATTACAGAGGAAGATTTCCAATGTTGCTGCATTTCTGAGTTTGCAAATGAGAGAGTCGAACAATATTATCTTTGTTGTTGCGCATATTGATGATGAAAATTTCTGAGAGATGAATAGAGCTAACTTTTTTGATGGGGTGGTAGAGTATGTCTTAGAGATCATGACCAAGATCCAAAACAAGCCTTAAAAAAACTCATCTTTTATCAATCATTCAAAACATTATTGAATGAGCAAATTATATTTGCAAGACTCAGAAATAGCTTACATTAGCTAACATGGCGAAACTGGAAGATCGATTCTCCTGCACATTGGGAAAAAAGAATCTGTAAGTAATGTGACTGAAATGAAATTGAGGGTGAAACTCATTTTCTTTGAACATGCCCACTATGTAATGATATAAGACTGGTATCTGGAATGATACTGTACGTGGAATGATAACTTCAATCAGAGAACCCAAGAAAGGTTGGTGACTTGATTCTGAATCTAAACGCTGATTGAATCAATTGTCTACACAAGTAAACATGGTTGTTGATTGTGCAAGGTCTGTCTTTTTTTATTAGAATTACTTTCATTTACATTTCAACAATTACGTGGAATTGTGGGCTGTTATATAGCCACCCTTTATTCATATAACCATGGAACTCACAATGGTTCAAATTATACAACCTGAGCGAAAGCTGGCCAAAGGCATGCCAACGGGACTGGAGCCTTGGTCTTTTGGTAATAAGTGCTACAACTTACTATTACACCAAAATCCCCTAAGAACTGAGGTCTCTTGACAATTGGGGTGTTGGAAATTATCTTGAAATTTCATTTAAAGGTGAATTACTTATTCTTTTGACATGTTTTTTTTATTTGTTCTTTTCCGAGAGAGTCTAAATGTCAAGGAGGTTGGTGTCAACAAAGATAATTACAAATCACACTTGCAAATAAGATTCAAAGAAAAATTACATGTTCGACACTCTTTGTTGGGTCCTACAAAGGAATTTGGTTTAAAGGATGTTAAAATTTATCATCATTGTAAATAGTTATAAACCAAATTATACTTCCAAAATTGTCAATGATGGTATCTACATAAATAATCTTAATTTGATTAATTTTAAATTAAGTTTTTAGTATTCTTGAATAAATAAATAATAATTTAAAAAGATGGAGACACTTAAAATATGGCCTCATGTATTAAGTGTTAATTCAGGGATTTTTAGTGTACTTGTCTATTTGTTGATTATTGGTCTAAATTATGTGTTATTGTGTGTTTGCAAATTCCAATGGTCCTCCTTATTTGTCCCGTAGACTTCTCATTCTTCCCTAGACTTCTCATTCTCCTTTGTGTTTATTGGGTTTTGTGGCAAGAGCACCGATGCTCTCAACCCTTGTAAGAAACGTCATGTTGGCATAAAATTTGAAGTTGTAGGTTACAAATAGTTTATTTTAATAAATATTAATTTTATTTAGATTAATGTGTTCAAGGGTTAATATTTGATTAGAATCTTTAACATACACAGAAAAAATAGTGCTTACATTCATAATAAATCATACAGTACATAGTACATGGTAATTTTTATTTTAACTTCTCTTTTGTTCTAAGCAATTACACAAATTACTCTGCGTTGTAATCTCTTATAATTCTTATATTTTTTTTCTCTTTTATACCATTTCTATTGTATTACAATAATGTTGTATAAATATTACTCATTATTACACAATCCAATGGTTATGTTTGTGTGAAACATGTTCTTTCTCTAATTTAGTCGTCTTTTATTTCTGCAAGGCATTATTTTTTATTGCAACATATATTTAGTGAATTTTTTTGTTTTGTTGGCCTAAATAGTGTCATCATGTTGCAGTAACGAAATTAGCTTTGTGGTGTCTGCAATTTGGTCCTTTCATTGATAGAGAACTTTGTTAAAATTTGTCTGATTTTTATACTTTCGTTTCATCCTCGAGACAACTTCAATTGTTGACAGTGATCAAAATTCTTCAAATCGCCAGTGTAACAAAATTGAGAGTCGTTTCAAAAATTTTGGAAATTATGGAGTGGGTGCCCTTACTTTGGGCATGTACTTATACTTACTCATGTTCTAAGCAAAATTGTCCCAATCAAGAATTGTTTTTTTACTTCTACTATCATGTTTTCTATGGCCATATTTTATTTTGCTATCATAATTGTCATTCGTGACTTGAGCCTTTTCTAATAAGTCCAGATAATTTGTATGAATCTTGATTCAAACCTCCATATTCTCCATTTAGGTGCTCAAGAACTTTCTAAAGTCCTTCATTTCCTTAGATAATATTGATAGACATCTATTTTGTCTACTTTTTTTTATGTTGCTCATGTAGGGATATCATCTTAAGCCCTTTATGCTATAAATGTTGTGTGTTGAGGTCCAACGTTGGTAGACGCTACATTCAATCGTTTTTCTATTTTCTCCAACTTTGTTTTCTTATCATTAGTCCAAAGAGGCCAATTGAGTGAATAAGCAAACTAGATGGTTGTTGTATACGCACAATATTTTAAGTTTTATCAGTTAGTGATGTTTTTTCTTGTGGGAACCCATCGAATCTCAATATCTATGAGTGCATATCTTAAAACGTGCATGAGGAAAATGTTTGGTAGAGTTTTGGTGCTTCACAAAATTGTTGGCCCCTATACCATTACCTAAAACCACTATAAGTTACTCGTCCAATTCTCTAAACAATAAAAATCCACTTATACTCCCCTAAGCAATTCACCATCCAAAATAGCTTTTATCTAAGTAACAACTCTTTTTCTTCATTTTCCTATCATGTCGGTCGATTGACCTTGTTGGGAATTAGTGCATGTTAAGGAACTCTGTAGGCTCAATTGACCTCGTTTGAAACCGAACGACTATTTTTCGTCAAACAAGGTTGCTCGATCGACTTTGCCGACTAAATTTTTAGGAGGGTTTAGGGTCAATCATTGGCTATAAATATCCCCTCAACTTCATTTCTAAAGAGGGAGTTATTCAATTACACATTATTATAGCTTGCAAATTTGCATATGCTATCAATTGGGGTTTCATTGCTTAGGTTTTTGTCTTGGAGTAGTACCACTTGTCTTGTGGAGGTCTTGGATGTGTAAGAGAAGTCTTGTACCTTGTTTTGAATGCATAGAAGTCTTGTAGCCTAGAGTTGATTTATCCTTATAATCCTTACAAGCCACAACAATCTCTTGTAAAACACTTGTTGACTATTTTGACTTACAAGTCAAAATAGGTCAACCCACTATAATTGAAAGCTTGATATAGGGGTCTTATAGGGTGTACCATGGTCTTGGTGAGGTCATTTAATGTGTCATTAGCTTTGTCATATTCATTTTTAGTCCTATATCACTCTAAGGCCACTTTTGGGGTCATTCACTAGACACGTACTGTTTTCATAGAGAGACAACTGTGTCAAGATGTTCTTTAGTGCTCCATGTGTCAGTGGATGTCAGAGGAACTGTTTTATAACTAAAGTTTGCAGGGTTTTACGTCAGAACAAGAGAATCAAGTAGTTAGAGGTAGTTTTGGACAATTATACGACTTGTGTATAAGAGTTGGCACATGAGGAAGGCTTCAAAGTGACCCTTCAGGTCCCCCTGACTCAGTTCCATGCTTGATCAACTTTGACAAGCTCAAAAATGGCATTAAACTATTCTGCACCTCTATTGCTCTCTTTTGCATGTGAAAATGGTCAACCAATTTTGGTTTAGTACAAACAAAAGGAGATGAATTGGGTCAAATGCTCTTGGGGGATGAAAATACTTGTTTATTCCAAGTTCATGGCAAGAGTTCCAAGTTTGGTGTACTAGGGTTTATGAACCAATGCTAAGAACTCTGCTACTATTTTTTGTCTGTTCATTCCTATATGCTTTAGGTTTCCTCTCTGTTTGCATAGTTTCGTACAAACCAGGTGTTGCACATGCTTCTAGAGAGTATGTACATTCTTCTCACATGGTCCTCAGTCATGTTTTCATGTTTGGAAGTCAAAGATTAAGCAAAGCTTTCTCATCTTGCTAGTTGAGAACATATCACAGTTTGCAAACCAAGTTTTACCATTCGCTGAGATTTCTCTATCCTATAATGGTCTCAAACAAAGGGACACATGTTTACACTCTCACATTGCATGGTGGCCACTCTCTCCTTTGAAAATTGAATCTCAAAGGGTCATGGTTGGAATAGTACAATTGGAGACAAACACAATCAGTTTTCTATGTGACTGTTATACACAGTGAAGTGACACTGAGCCCTGACCATTCATGTTGAGGGAGACAATAAGTTTTCAAGACGGTGAGAGGGCTCCTAGAGATGAAATAGTAGATTTGAACCTTCCAAATTGACTTAAGATTGGTTGTGACAACCAATTCTCCAACATACACAGTGATTTGATTTTGACCTATAGGTTTCCAACATGCTCTGAGTATAATCAACAGTGTTTAGAGCATGGTGAAAAGAAAAGGCTTGAAACTCACATGGAAACTTCATCAAGTTCTAAGAGCATGAAAAGTATCAAGAGGGCAATGATAAGATCATTTCATGCAGGCAGACTTGAAGTTCAAGGTTTGCAGTTTGAGAAAGTTGCTTCAGAGACATGTTACCTTATTTTCTCCGAATAAAGTATTTGTTCATGTACAAAAGGTCATATCCTGGTTAGTGTCTTGAGGTTTGGATACTTTGAGTGCTTCCATCATGTAGTCCAAACACATGACAATGTATTGAGATGATAAATTGGTTGATTGGCCATGAGGAAGTTCCATAGGTTCCATTTCTGTTGCACTTGCAATGTCGCTGAGTATGAAGGTTTGATTCATGGTCTTCAATGGGCAAGGAGAAAAGGAATCAAGAATCTACAAGTATATGGAGATAGTGAATTGATTGTGCATCAAATTAAGAATGTGGTTGCTACTAAGAACCCTTTGCTTAAGTCCTATAAGCGTGGGGTATGGGATTCACTTGAATATTTCAATGCATACAACATACAATCAGTCACAAGGGAGCATAATAAGCATGCTGATAGACTAGTTACTATAGGAGCACAATTTGATACACCTACTATCATAAAAGAAGAAGGAAAACAATCTCACATCAAGGTCATTGTAAGACCTTCCATAATTGATAATGAGGTCTCTTGACAAGTGTTTGATAGTGACAAACACATTGTACATTTCTTGCAAAATGAAGTTGAGTTCTCCTCAAGAAACCATAAAAGACTCCATGAGTAGTTTGACAATCATATTGCACAGCGAAAAACAAACAAGATACCTAAAGGATTGGTGACCTTAGAAAGTATCTTTAATGAAGATGATCAAAGAAAGAAGAAAAAGGTGAGTATGTCTACAAAGGAGGAGAATTATGAAAGGGTATTGATCTTCAAAGACAAACTCTTCAAACTAGGGAAGGTATGTTCTACATCAGAAAAACAAGCATTCATTGATTTGTGTAGGGAGCTCCATTGCATCTTTGCTTGGAAATATAAAAACCTAAAAGGGTTCGATCCTAACCTAGACCACCATACTATTGAATTAGAACTCAGAGTTAAATCAGTTAGGAAAAAACAAAGGCCTATCAACCCCAAAGTTGAACAACTCATGAGGATGGAACTTACCAAAATCCTTGAATTTGAGACAATCTTTTTTATCAAGCATTCAACTTGGGTTGCTAACATTGTGCCTATTATAAAGAATAATGGGTAAATAAGACTTTGTGTAGATTTTAGAGATATTAATAGGGTGTCACTCAAATATCATTATCCCTTACCTCCTATGGATTGGATTTTGCAAGTTGTTTTAGGTTCTCAACATTTCTCACTCCTAGATGGATATTTTGGTTATAATCAGATTTTAGTGAATGAAGATGATTAGTTCAAGACATCATTCACTACAAAATGGGGGACTTTTGCTTATAGGAAGATGCCCTTTGGTTTGTCAAATATTGGTGCCACCTTCCAAAGGGAAATGGACATGGGTTTCCAAGGTCTAATCAATGAGATGTTAATATATCTAAATGACATAACCGTGTTATCCAAATATGCAAATGAGCATAAAAAACACCTAAGCAAGTGTTTAAAAGGTGCAGGTAGTATGGAGTATCTCTCAACCCCAAAAAGTGCACTTTGTTGTCCACGAAGGTAAGCTCCTAGTACACATTATTTCCAAGGATGGTCTAACTATTGACCTTGAAAAGATAGAGGTTATTCTAGGCCTATCATTGCCCTTGCACAAGAAAGGACTCCAAAATTTCTTAGGCAAGATAAACTTTGTGTGAAGGTTCATAACTGGTTTTGCATCTATAGTGAAGACTATCACAACCATGCTCAAGAAGAATCAAGTTTTCTCTTGGACTAGGGAGGGTAAGAGCAACTTTGAAGCCATCAAGCAAGTAATTGCACAAGCTCCCACTCTTTTAAACCTTAATTTTGCTAAATATTTCATGTTGTATTCATTTGTTAACCTTGATACTATCTCAACTATGCTAATGTAAAATAATGATGAAGGTGTGGAACAATCAATTGCATTCTTTAGTCAAGATTTCAAAGATTATGAGGTTAAGTATACATTTGTGGAGAAACAAGTCGTTGTTGTAAGAGGGCTAAAGATATTTAAGCATATGGTTTCAAACAATAAGATTCACATTATGGTCTCTCATCCTAGCACCAAAGAGGTCCTTTTGAGCGAAGACCTCAGTGAAAAGACGGTAGGGTGGATTACAAACGTAATGGAATATGATGTTGAGATCAAAGTGACAAAGTTGATAAGAGGTAATGGTATTTGTGAACACTTGGATTTAGACCTCCATGAGCCAAAAGGAGAAGCTTTGGTCAATCATGATTGATCCCAACCAATTGATCCCATGCCTGTACTTAGTTGGACATAAGATATCATCAGATTTATTCAAAGTGGTGAGGACCCTGATGGTTTGAACAGACCCAAATGAAGGTATTTCAGATTGTAAGCTATATCTTATTGTCTTGTAGATGGTGTACTTTTTAGAAGAGATACTAATGGTGTACTTTTGAGATGCATTGACAATGACCCATTTGGAGAGTTACTTGAAAATTTTCATGATGAAACAACAGGAGGTCATTTCTCCCCAAGAACCACAACCACCAAGATCACGAGGACCGGATATTATTGGCCTAGCCTCTTCAAATACTATTATGCTTGGGTGAGAAGGTGTGTACAATGTGATTTCTTTGTATAAAAACAGAGAATTGCAGCTCTCCCTTTGAGGCCTATTCAAGTAGATCAACCTTTCATGCAATGGGGTCGTGACTTCATTGGTATGATAAATCCTCCATCAAGTGCTGGTCACAAATGGATACTCAAAGCAACTGATTACTTCACAAGGTGGGTTGAGGCAGTTGCATTGAAGGAGGCCAATGAAAATGTTATCTTGGAGTTCTATGAGAACATTACAACAAGGTTTGGAACTCCTTATACCATCATTTCAGACAATGCACTTGTTTTCATGGGTGATAAAATAACTGATTGGGTAAGTAGTAATATCATATAATAGAGTACATCCAACTATTACCCTCAAGGTAATGGGTTGGTTGAGTCTACTAACAAGAATTTGATCATAATCATCAAGAAAACCTTGGAGGACAATCAAAGAGCTTGGCACACTAAATTAGACAACCTTATGGGTTGATAGAATAACTCCTAAGAGGTCAACAGAGAACTTTTCTTTTATTTTTGTCTATGAGAGAGAAGCTAAGCTATCCATATCCCATGAGTTTCCTACCTTAGAGTTGGCACATCAGTTAGAGTTGCTTGACAATACTCCAATGGAGGTGAGGTTGACAGAATTGATGGAGTTGCAAGAGACTAGAGACAATGCTCACAAATCTATGGAGCATAATCAAATGCTAATGAAGAGGTCCTTTGATAGGAAAACAACTCCAAGGGTCTTCCAAGAAGGTGACATAGTATTAAAGTGGGATGAAGATAGAGCAAAGCCAGGAAGACATACCGAATTTCACACTTTATGGAGTGGGCCATACATCATCATCAAATGCAAGCAAAATAAATCCTTTAAATTGACAAGAACGAATGGGGAGGACTTGCCTATCCATATAAATGGGATCCACTTGAAGCCCTGATATTGATGAGATGATGGTCAATTATGTATATAATAGGATAGGTGTGTCTTTGCTTCTGTTGTGTGTGTGTTCCATAAGTGTTCTTAAGAACATGTGTGTTTCCTTTAATGTCTTACTTTGTGTGCCTTTTATTATTGTTCGGTGTGTTTTAAAAGGTAATTTAGTGTCCATACTGTGCATAGGTGACTCCATATCCCAATGGATATGAGTAAGCTACTGGTCTTTGGCATAGCTAGCTTGTCATCCCTAGGAAACCACAAAGAATGTTGACTAATAGGTCAACCTCCTATAATTGAAATCTTAAAATAGGGGTCTTATAGGGTGTATCATGGTCCTAGTTAGGTCATTTAATGTGTCATCAGCTTTGTCATATTAATTTTTAGTCCTATGTCACTCTAAAGACACTTTTGGGGTCATTTACTAGACTTGTATGGTTTTTATAGAGAAACAAGTGTGTTACGATGTTATTCAATATCCCATGTGTTAGTAAGTGTCAAAAGAATTATTTCATAACTGAAGTTTATAGATTTCTACACTAGAACAAGAAAATTCAGATAGTTAGAAGTAATTTTGGGTTGTCGTACGGCTTGTTTATAAGAGTTGGCACATGTGGAAGGATTCAAAGTTACCCTTCAGGCCCCCCAACTCAATCCCATGATTTATCAGTTTTGAAAAGATCAAAAATGACATAAAATTATTTTGCTTCTCCATCACTCTCCTTTGCATGTGAAAATGGTTAACCGGTTTTGGTTTAGTATGGACAATAGGAGATGAATTGGGTCAAATGCTATTGAGGGATGAAAATAATCCTTGTCCACTCCAAGTTCATGGCAAGAGTTCCAAGTTTGGTGTACCAGGATTTATGAACCAATGCTAAGAAGTTTGCTACTGTTTTCTACTTGCTCATCCCCATACCCTTCAAGTTTCCTCCTTGTTTGTATTGTTTCATTCAAACTAGGTGTTGCACATGTTTTTAGAGAGTGTGTACATTCTTATCACATCGTCCTCAGTCATGTTTTCATGTTTGGAAGTCAAATATTGAGCAAAGCTTTCTCATCTTGCTAGTTGAGAACTATATCACAGTTTGCAAACCAAGTTTCACCATTTGTTGAGATTTCTCTATCCTATAGTGGTCTAAAATAATGGGATACATGTTTACACTCTCACATTGCATGGTGGACACTCTTTCCTTTGAAAATTGAATCTTAAAGGGCCATGGTTGGATTAGTACAATTGGAGACATAAACACAATCAATTTTCTGTGTGACTGTCATACACAGTCAAGTGAAACTAAGTCCTAACCATTCATGTTGAGGGAGACAATAAGTTTTCAAGATGGTGAGAAGGATCCCAAAGATTAAATATTAGATTTGAACCTTCCAAATTGACTTAAGATTGGTTGTGACAACCAATTCTCCAACATACATAATCAGTGATATGATCTTCACTTACAAGTTTCCAACCTGGTCGGAGTATAATCAATAGAGGACAGAGCATGGCGAAAATAAAAGGCTTGAAACTTACTTGGAAACTTCATCAAGTTCTAATAGCATGGAAAGTATCAAGAGGGTAGTGATAAGATAATTCCATGTAGGCAAACTTGAAGTTCAAGGTTTATAGTTTGATAATGTTGCTTCAGAGACATGTTACCCTATTTTCTCTGAATAAGGTATTTATTGATGTACAAAAGGTCATATCTTGGTGAGTGTCTTGAGGTTTGGATAGTTTGAGTGCTTCCATCATGTTGCCCAAACACATAAAAATACATTGACATGATAAATTAGTTGATTGGCCATGAGGAAGTTGTGTAGATAGGTTTTCCAATTCATGCAATCTTTCACTGTAGACACCCAATCATCTACAACATTCTTGAAGCCTAAACAGTCTCATGATGCAACATGACCAAATGAAAGCATGGACTTCAGACCAAGTGACCTCATTTGATTTTAGATGATGTTAGTGACCCAAAGAACATTTGAGGGAGTTGAGGCACAAGGTTATGACACTGAGTGAGACCTATAGGAACCTCCTTTTGCTCTAAGAATGATCACCTACAATTTGACTGTAGGGTGATAATACACTAGAACATTGATAGTTTAGATGTTGGCATAAGTATCTAGGCATGAGATTTGAATTCAAGTAGTTGGGAGATGATCTGAAGGATTCCAAGAAGAACATAGGGCACAAAAATCCATGTTCTAACATGAAAAAGCACCTATAGGAGCCCTTTTATTCTCAAAAATGACACAGTCCTTGAAGCTGACAATACATGGAGATTAACAGTTTGGAGGTTGGTTTAGTCTTAGGCATGATATGAACATATAAAAGTGCGAAACAAGATCAAAGACTTTAGAGAGAGCCTGGGTATGAAATATATTGTTCACAACATCCTCCACAAATCTCATTTACTTCAAAACATACACCTACAACTTGCTACAGTAGACAATTTAGCCTAAGCTAGTGGGAAAGATGTGGATTGAGAGGGTTCAAAAAGAAGTAGGGTGTGGATCATGTTTGAAATAAACTTCAAATTTTTTTCATTAGATTAATGAGGTCTTTAGACCAAATAACATGGTAAGGGAAAGGTGAACAAAGTAAGTCCAACTACGTATATAGAAAACCCTGCACGATCATCAACTTGAGAATTCTATCTTGAGGTTTTTGAAAATTTGAAGGGTCTATTAGTGTGATCAAACCCTAAAATTTGGTATAGAATGTCCTTATGACCTATTATATCCCTCCATATCTTTAGGTTTGCAAGACAAATAGGGGAAGTGCCCTCTATTTTGTCTCAAACAGAGGGCACTCCCAGACTGTCAAGTCTGCAGGCTTGGTGAGTAAGTGATAAGGGAATGAGATGTAAGGTGTTAGATCAATATATAAGGGTGAAGAGAGTTTTAATGAAGGTACACAGATGTTTTAAATACCTCATAGCCATTGTAAACTACACAGGGTGGCCTAAGCATGCAAGAATACAATCAAGACTTTTAACCCTAGACTAGACCTAAAGCCCTGATGGGGTCTAAATCCACTTCTAAGGCAAGATGAACTCACCAATCCATTTGATGACCTTTAAGGGGAGTTATAAGGTTATTTGAAACCATTGGCTTGTAGGGGAATTAAATAGGTTGGTCAAATTTGGCCCTTTTCATGTCAGACCTGTCTAGAATATGCTTTCAAGCTCAATAAGACATCTTTGAAAGGTCACATCTGTACAGATTCATAGAATGGTGACCCAAGGAGTTGGGGAAACTTGAGGAGGGTCTTGAGTTTGAATTTTTTTGAATTTATTGGGAGGTTGGACGTCAAGATTTTATGAACAATCCTTAAGAGTCCAAACCCTCTAAAGCCTTCCTAAACCCTTGATTTTGCCTTGATGGATAATATAAGAAATAATATGCATCCAAATGGGGTATTTTGGTCAAAAACATGTTTTGAACTTGTATAATAATCTCTCAAGCTCGTCCCCATCTAAATGGTTTGTAGCCTAATTCTATGGACACTATGAAAATAGGGTTTCTTGTAGTGTTTTATGTGTTTTGTAGGTGCAGAGGAGAGTTGAAGGATAAGGATCATTGGGAGAGGTAAGTGGGGACCTATTATAACTCTCCATGTCCATTCCTCACTTCATATGAGCACACAAACATCTCTACAAAGTCATTCATCTCATGCAGTCTTTAGTAGATGGTGAAAATGGAGAGTAGCTGCCAAGTGAGAGAATGTGAAGTTAGTTTTGGGACATTTTTAAGGTCTGATTCATGGATTGGAAGGCAAGAGGACTATTTATAGGTGTCATATCACTCCTTCCATGGATTTTAATGAGAAACTAGAGATCACTTAGGTGATAAATGTGAAGACAGACCTATAAGGCTAATGATGGTGAATGTAGATGGTGAGAACAAGTGTCATGGAGATAACTAGTGGTTAGGAACACATATGATGACTGTTGAAGATTTTTTCTAACCCCTCATTGATAGTGAATATGTGTCAACTCTCCCTAGTCCTGTTTCAAGCATCCAAAATATTCCTAATCATGAAGGAAATTTCAAGAAGCCATTTGAAGACCTATATGCCAGTTTTAGAGAGTTTCATACTTCAAATGGACATTTATCCAAGAGGACCTTCCAGACCTCTATTCTTAACCTCATTCTCCTACTATGTAACTAGTTTTCATGCCTTGACACATGGCATTGTGACCCTTGAACTTCTCTACTCTCTCTCCTCTCACACATTCTATAAATGTAAGCCATTTTGGCTCTTGTAGTTTGGTCCATGTCTGGTAGGGTGAAGCCTTGATAGTTTGAATACTAATGTTTTCCTTTGAATAAATATTTGAAGCCAGTTTTCGTTTTATAATTCCTTGTCTAAGTGTGTAGATTAGTAGAAAGCTGAATGATAAGTCTTAATCACCTAGCCTTACATTCATCTCTATCTCTCATATTGTGTGTAAGCAATTCATTCTATAACATGTCACATGGAGTGTAGTCAGTGTCCTTGCCTATCTATAAGTATATGAAGATGTATTAGTGTCTAAGATTAGACCTTTTATCCTTTCACTTTGGGAAGTGTAGTATATATCACCTTCATGTTTGAAATATTTTTGTTGGAGTCCCATAGAATTTTGAAGCCAACCTTGTGAATAATGCTTCATAGTGCAAACCATGGTAGTCTGGTGGATATCATTTTGGTGTATCACCTTATTAGAATAGGTCATTTTCATGTTTCCTTCTATCTCTTTTCATACAACCAAATAATTAGTATAGGTGATAAGCAAACAAGGATCAACCTAGGGATCTAGCCCTTAAACCTATAGGTCTAACTCTATCATAAGCAACCCATAGGCTTAGAGGTATTCCAATGTTGCCCAAATTTTAGATTAGTCTTGAACAACCTCCTCTAGGGTACAATATGTTATGCCAACATGTTGAGCATGGTCATTGATGCCTTAGATTGTTATTGATGTCAAAAAGAGCATGTGGTACTAATGCATTAATGACAAAGTGATTAAATGGATAGCTTAAAGAGATATGACATTTGTGCAGGTCTATAAGGATAAAGCAGAGGTTGTAAGACATCCATAGATGTCTTGACAAAGGTTTGGTATGTTTTGTGAGCAATTAGAATGAGCAAAATGTATATTCTAGCTTAAGAGAAGCCAGACCATCACTGCACATCATGCAGATATGTATGAACCAGTAAGTTTGTGCATTTAATACAGGATCTTAGAAAGTCGACCAAGGTCAAAATATTTCATGGATATGTTGTCTATAGTGCCAAGAAGGTACCCTACAAATTTGGATTCTTGAATTTCTTTCTAGCTCAAGTTATAAACCTTCAAAGTTGCTCTTACAGACTGTGATGGCCCAGAGACCATCAAGTTTAACTACATTGAAGTCTAAGGTCATTTTGTCTAGTCATATCCAACAATAAGAATTAATCAAAACAATATCTAATGGTGAGAATTTCATTATATTGGATAATGATCTAATAGTGTGTATGATCTTGTCAGACTTGATCTAATAGTGTGTATTCAATCAAAATGTCAAAGTATCTAAGATTACATGTGCTAGTGAAAAGTATCACTATCTCATTGATTTTAAAGTAGATAAATGGTTCACAGGTATTCATATTGATAGAGATTGATGGTGCCGATTGATAAAAAAGTCAAATGTGCAAAAGGCACGCAGTGTTGCCAAGTGGCACAATCTCGAGTGTTCTGATCTAGATCTAATTGTGAGCGTTGCAATATAATGATCAAGATAATCAAAAGAGATTAATGGTGCATATTTATCCATATTTTCTAGGAAGCACGAGATGAAATTAAAGTGTTTGATGTTTAGTATCTGTAGAGTGACTGTTGGAATTTAAATATTCAAATTTGTGAGGGAAAACCAGTCACAGGTTTTGAGCTATAACTTTTGATATATGCAAAATTTGATCATGGTGTAAAAGGCAAAGTTGTAGAGGACTTTAAGATGCATCAAATTTATTGAGCTCCAAAGTTGATTGTGTATGTGTTCATGCTCTGCCAGTAACTTGAAAAGGGTAATTGAGTTGTTCTTGATAGTATTTTAATGTTTAAGATGAACTAAGTGTTGAAGCATGTTTTAGACTTCATGAGGACCATCTGTGTGGATTATGGAGGTTTTAAAAATCTATATTCTATATGATCAAAAGCTTAGAATTTGACTATGTTTGTTCTCAGTGATCGTATGTATAGAATGATGTTTGGGCTAATTATGTTGTAGCAGAAGGGTGTTGTCATTTAAGGACGACCTATAAATCATGTTGCATGGATTTATGTATTGTTAAAGTGTTGTTTTATTCTTAATTTGATTGGAGAAGTGTCAAAGAGATGGATGGCTCTCTATGAGACCTATAAGCGCTAATGAGGCCTAATTAAAAGACATAGTTGCCTAACTATGACCCATGGATGCTATGGCCAACTTTTGAAGATGTAATTGAGTTATTTAGATGTCTCAAAGGTTAAGATAAGCATTATGGCTGACTAAGAGCATGATATTCATGAAGACACTATAAAATGTGAAACCAAAGGTGATGGTTTTTAGACTTGGAGAGACTTGAATGTGAGAATTGAGAGAGTAGAAGATAGAGGCGAAGGAAAGACATCAGAGTGAGTGTGCTCAGTGGATGGACTAAAGTATAGAACATATTGAGGATGAGTGAAGAAGACAAGAGAGATACAAAAGGGTGCTTTAGATGCATTGCTTGTATGAGCAATTTTGAGAGTGTGAAGAGAGTTTTTATACATTGTTTCTCCAATCAAATTGATCTACAATCAAAATTTAAAAGTTGTTGATTTCATAAGGTGTTGTGTGGTGCTCAACATCTAAAAAAATTAGGTGCTTGTTCATACTTAGGAGTGGGTGCTCCTTGTGAAGTGGGTGCTTCACTAAATTGGTCTCATGTTTGTAATCATCTTATAAGACAATTAGACCATGTGTTTTTAGGTCTGAGAGTGGGTTTTATTCTCTAAGAGTGTTTTGCACATAGATATGATGTTATGTGTGTGATCTTGCATCATATTTATTATTAATTAGTATGAATATATTGTATGCTTTATGAATGATTATGGTCATTGATTAAGAGGTTGACAGGATTACAATTCAAGTTTGAAATATCTTACATCACTGATTCACCCCCCTATCAATGATTGTACCTCCAATAATTGGTATTAGAGTAGGACCTTCTATGCAAGTTTAACAACTTGAAGGTGATCCAAGATAAATTATGGCAAGTCAACAGATGTAAGGTTTCTCTACAAAGAAAGAACCACTATTCAATGGGTCAAATTATGGTTTTTAGAGTACAAGTATGAGGACATACATCATGTCTTTAGGGTTTAATATTTGGCAATCTGTCATGGATGGTTATACTACACCAATTACTTCTCCAACTAGTGTTGTTGACAAAAAGTTGAGTGAGAATAATTCAAAAGATATGAATACTATCATTTATGGTCTATTCGAGGTTGAATTCACCGAAGTGATCCATTGCAAATTTGCCAAGGAAATTTGGGTCAAATTATAGACTATCTATGAAGGAGACTCTAAGGTAAAATTGGCTAAGTTGCAGACCTATCTAAGGTAATTTGAAGGTCTCAAAATTAAGGAGTAAGATAATGTGGCATCCTATCTTCTAAGGGTTGATGAGGTAGTAAACATGATTAGAGGTCTTGGAGAGGTGATTGATGAAGCCACTATAGTACAAAAGGTATTGAGGACTCTTACACTAAGGTCTGATTCAAAAGTTTTTGCTGTAGAAGAAAGTCATGACCTCACTCAGTTGAATATGGATTAACTACATGGCATTCTTACTGCATATGAAATGAGAGTTGATGAAGATAGACCTCTTAATAAGGAAGCAACCTTCAAGGTGATCAAGGAGATAAAAGCCAATAAGAACAAGTTAAGTCTTGAAGATTTTAATCTTAATCCAGATCAAGTTGAAGCCATGATTGTAAGAAAATTGAATGTACGATCAGGTAAGTATGAAGGAAAACTTCCTTTCAAATGTTTTTCTTGTAGTAACGTTAGTCATTTTACAATTGGTTGTCTAGGTATAGGCAAGTCTATACAAAAAGAATCTCATGAGGATGAACTCCTAGCAAGTACAAGAATTTATTTAGTAATAAAAATGGAAAGAAGGAATCATACAAGGGCAATAAGAGCCTTTAACATGAAGAAGATAGTAACTCATCTGTAGAATAAGAAGTAAACACATCTAACAATGATGATTCTTTTCATAATGGGGACATGAAGACATTGTTCATGGCTCTTAATGATGATGAAGGTGAATGTTCTTCAAGTAGAGATTTATTTGGTGGAGATAGCTCAGAGGAAGAAGATGAGAAAGTCACTCTTGAAGATAAATATTTAGATACTATAGAAGAAATGAACATACTAAAAAGAAAGAACAAAAAACAAGATTCCTTGATCAAATCCTATGAGGATTAAATTGGAATTTTTAAAGGTAGGCTAAGTAATTAATTCAAGGAGCATGATGAGATCACACAACAGTTTGAAACTCAGGTTTGTTCTCTTAATGAAGAAGTAAAGAATAAAGATGAAGAGTGTATCATGTATCAATCAGAGATAGAGTCTTTTCATATGAAACTAAATCAAGCTATGAGCAAAGATACAAATGATGATTCAGATAATAAGGATGAATTGATTAATGCTCTTGAAGATCATAAGATTGAGAAGAAAAATAAAAAAGAGATGATGTCACAAATCAAGGACTATGAAGAATAATTTAGAGTGTTTGAATAAAGATTGAATGATGACACTAGGGAACATGAAGATACTGTCAAACATCTCAACAGTCAATTAGAAACTATGTTTACAAGCCTAAAAACCAAAGAAGATGAGAGATTAAGGTATGTGATTGAAATTGAGTCATTAAAATCTTAGTTAGACAAGACATCTTGTAAGGTGAAGTCATTTGTGAAGTTTGAAAAGAGCTCAAATAATCTTGAAAATATTCAGAGTAGTCAAAAGCATACAAGGGATAAAACTGGTCTTGGATACAAAGAAGGACAAAAGCATGTAACTCAAGACAAGATAAAGGCTAATATGAAAAAGGACAATCAGACTTTGAAGATCAATCATCAATCAATCAATGAAAGTGTTGACATAATGAAGACAAATTAGATCAGACAACCAAATGCTATGAGGTATGCACATTTCAATGGTCATTGTTACTCCTACAATCAGTTTGATCATAGGTCAAAATATTATAAAAGATCCTTAAGGAATGAATTTGCATGGAATTATGAGCAAGACAATGGAAATCATGAATAAAATCATCACTCAAGATAGTCAATAGGGTCACAAAGAAAAAAAGACATCTTATGCTACAATTGTCAAGGATTTGGTCATATTGCAAAATTTTGTTATATCTTTATCAGAAGACCAAATGATCAGATGCATGAACAAATTCATAAAACTCAAAGGAATCATCATATGTCTATCACAAGGTATGTACAATCTAAGAAGTCTCATTTGTTTTAATTGTCATGAGAAAGGCCACATAGCAAGGTTCAAAAAGAATGATCAATATTCTACTTCAAGGATTATCAATCCTAACATGAAGAGAATGTGTCATAGTGAATGGAGGACTAAGCATGTAAATGAGAAACAAGCTCAAAATGGATTATTTTCCATGACAGAATAGGGAACAAGTTAAAGTATCATTAAACAACCCTTATCTGCCCAAATGGACAAAGAAATCAAGTAGGATCCTGAGATAAAATAAAAGACTAAGGTTTAGAACTTATTTAAAGACAATCTGAAGATGAGGAAGGACTGCAAGTCAAGTGAGAGCATGGAGATATGGGAATCTCCTGAGTTTTTGGATATTTAATCCCTCTATGACAGGTGGGTGTCTCTACCTATGCTTATTAGGAGACATCATTTTGTGTGAAATCAAGTGTGTCTATCCTAGATAATGATAAAAGTGTCAATCAATACAGAGCTTAAAGGCAAAGGGTAAACAAGAGATTGTGAAATATTGGCTATGATAAAAGGATTGTATTTGTGAAGACCACACTCATAGACTTGTATAACTTTATTTTCAAAAAAGAGTTGATGACTATTGTGGTTGCTTAGAGAACTCATATATGTTGTATATGACCTGAGGGTGTTCATGAAGTCTTGATAATAATTGTACTGTAACATCACAAGAATCATATGGGAGCAAGGAGTTAGGGGGAACTAACTCAGATAGTTTAAGTGAATTGAGGATCTATGCATGATGTAAGGAGAAGCATATGTGAGATGTTCCAGTCATAGTGAAAATGTGTTGAATCTTGATGCATAAGCAAAGGGAGATTATGAGTGTCAGGCACCACGAACAACAAACATGCTCTGATACGACTTGTTGGGGAAATAAGAACCCAACTCCGGAAGCACACAATTGATTACCAACTTCAAGCAACTTAATATGCAGAAATTAACCAGAATCAACAAGTAACTAAAATTCAGAATAACACAGAGTATGAGAGACAATACACAACTTGTATTAATAACTCTTACAGAAAAAAATACAATAAAGAAGATGCCACTTCTTCTCCACCACCTCTTCAGAGGTTTCCCACACCTCAAGTGAACAGTAATTCTCTCCTCAAAGCTCTCTCTACTAGGTCCCAACACCCAACTCAAACACAGAGTTGGTGTTCACCTTACACCTGTGCTCCACGCACTCCACAAGTGCTCCACGCAGTCCACAAGTACTCAAAGTACTTCAAGTAGATCTCCCATGAACCTGCAACAACCTGCAATTCAACAGACCATACTTATGGAAGGAACTGCCTTGCCTTCCTCTTAGCTCTCCATGTACTCCATGTACATACCAGTGAGTACACACCGTACTCCAAGTAGATCTTGCCTGATACTGCTCCCTATTGTGTTGCTGTCCTATCTGATCTCCAACCTACAGATCAATAAGTGGTTCTGCACACCTGTGAACCTCGACCTTGCACACACACACACACCTGCAGATCAACGATCTTACTTACCATGTAGATCTCCTATAAGCCATGCTCACCTAATGACCAAGATCATACATACATGAAGAATCCAGCTGACTCTCCAATCCAGCACCAACACCCCTGGTACTGCTGTGGAACTAGGAGGAACACCCTTGCTCACCTCACACACAGAAGAAGCAAACTTTGCTCAACTCAAACTAGCCCTCAGTTTCCAATACAACCATGAGTCTATTATATAGATCTCATCAAACAATAATTAGACATCTAATTACAATAATTAGATTCGCAGCTATGAGTCTAAAATTAGCACTCGTCATGCAAACGCCTGGTTCGACAACCAACTGCCCATAATAAGCTCGCAGTTGAACTACACAGGTGACCGACGTCGGTCCCTGTCTGCCTGGAGGTGACCGACGTCGGCCGATCCCTGACCGACGTCGGTTGCTTCTCCTTGCTATCCTGCCGACGTCGACTGATCAGACCAACCCCAGCTTCTCTGCAACTCAACAACCCTCAGCAACCTCCTCCCCTGTTTGCATCAGTGAAGCTTTTAGCTCCACAACCTAACAATCTCTCACTTGGAGATAAACAGCTGCACTGTACCTGTACCTATACTCCATCTAATTTGTTTCCTAGTTTGTATCCCTCTTCAAGCTCCCACCTGAAGACAACCCACCACACATCCCATGGTGTACCACCTGTCATCCGAGTACCCTGCCACATCCGAACCTACAAATCCATGTAGTGAAGTCCTGACCCTGCATAGCATGAATCCCTGCTGCTGGTCCCTCTCAACTCCCTGAGAACTCACTTCCCCGAATTGGCTTCTAACTCTCTGACAGCTCCCATTGCATGGGAATACTTAGGTCTAGACCAGACCTCATGTGATTTCGGACACTGTACCTGTCCAACCCTTAGTGTGCTCTGGCTCTCCATCCTGAACCTCGCCAACACCTGATTCACATCAGCTCCCACTGAAGACAAAATCTACCTGTGATCTCCATGCCTCCCATGTCAAAGAATTTCGCTGCTCCAAACTCCTCCTGACATGTCACTGAACTAATCTTACCCTTAGCTCAACAAAACCCTGTATGTACACCCCTGCTAGCTAGCATACTATCCACATACAGCAACAAAATGATGTTGCAATCATCATCCCCCTGGTAAGTCAAACCACAGTAGTAACCCTGACATTGACTAGAGTCATGCTCTGTCATCCACTTGTCAAAACCTGTACCACTGTCCTGTAGCTCCTCAAGACCATATGCCTAGTCTTTCGTCTCACATATCCGTTCTCTCTATTCTTCTACTAAGGAATCTATTCGTCTCTGTGCTTTCATCCAGCTGGCAAACCTACCAAATCTCCCGCTTGGTTCTGCATCATATCCTGCCATGCTCCCACCTGTTTCCTGGATCCTTCCTGCTCTACAATCAGCAACAAGTATAAAGAAGAGGAACACGAATTTGAGGGCCTACTTACATCTTCATTCCTTCGTATAGGTGTTTGAGACTCTTTGACAACATGTTGTCCACCCAAAATTCGTTACAGTGACCGACCTCGGCCACCCCACAGTCTGCATCCGACCGACGTCGGTTCCCATGCATCTGTCCCTGACTACCAACCTGCCAACGCTAGTGTCCCTGCTGCCGACGTCGGTCCTTCTGACCGACATCGATCTTACCCTGCCCGACACTGCCGACTTCGGTCTGCACATGGCCGACATCGGCACCTGTCTGTTTGACGCCGATTCCTCTTGACCGACATCGGTATCTGTGTTCGCCTGTGAGTGATGAATTTTTATCCGCGAGCTCCTTTGAATCAAAACCCATGTCCAAACTGCTCTGCTCAGAAGTATCCAGCACCATCCACTGATTTATGTCTGCCATCTCCTCCAAGAACACCAAGGCTTTCCAGTTCTTAAGCTTGTTAAATAGATCTGTCTTCCGCTTAAGAACATGCATCTCCTTCCTGCTCATGTGACCAAGCCTACGAAGCCACGTCTCCGCTACAAAAGAAGAATCAGTAATTAAAACAAGTAGATAAAAGGTACTTGTTTTCTTACCACCAGCTAATTCAAGTGCACCCCCTGTGAGAGTTCTTGTGCATCTCTCATCACCCAATCTTTCTGAAGAAATTAGCCATATCTCCAAACTTGGGACCTGCATGACCTTCATCAACACCTGTGTGTTGGCCGCCTATAATTTTAGCTTCACTTCCCCTTTGCCAATTCTTTGGCAAGGCTCACCAGCTCCTCTACCTGGGGCTGCATCGAAAGAGGCAACCAAATCTTTTATCCAAGATTCAACTTTATCTAAAAAACCTGCAAACACATCCTGTGCAACAACACCTGCTACATCTGTATCTTCAGTTTCTTCATGCTGATCTGCTACCAACCAACAATCTTCTTTTACCTGCTCTTTCTTTCCATGGGACCTTAAGTAACTATTTGTGCTTTTCAACTCCTCCATCCTTAGCTTACTTTGATCTGCCGTTGCTCTACTCCCACTCAATCAGAAACCCCTGAGAGTGCCCTGTAACCAAAACACAAAACCTGCTTCCTGCAACCTTAGCTCTGATACCACTTGTCAGGCACCACGAACAACAAACATGCTCTGATACCACTTGTTGGGGAAATAATAACCCAACTCCGGAAGCACACAATTGATTACCAACTTCAAGCAACTTAATATGCAGAAATTAACCAGAATCAACAAGTAACTAAAATTCAGAATAACACAGAGTATGAGAGACAATACACAACTTGTATTAATAACTCTTACAGAAAAGAATACAATAAAGAAGATGCCACTTCTTCTCCACCACCTCTTCAGAGGTTTCCCACACCTCAAGTGAACAGTAATTCTCTCCTCAAAGCTCTCTCTACTAGGTCCCAACACCCAACTCAAACACAGATTTGGTGTTCACCTTACACCTGTGCTCCACGCACTCCACAAGTGCTCCACGAACTCCACAAGTACTCAAAGTACTTCAAGTAGATCTCCCATGAACCTGCAACAACCTGCAATTCAACAGACCATAATTATGGAAGGAACTGTCTTGCCTTCCTCTTAGCTCTCCATGTACTCCACGTACATACCAGTGAGTACACAACGTACTCCAAGTAGATCCTGCCTGATACTGCTCCCTGTTGTGTTGCTGTCCTATCTGATCTCCAACCTACAGATCAATAAGTGGTTCTGCACACCTGTGAACCTCGACCTTGCACACACACACACCTGCAGATCAACGATCTTACTTACCATGTAGATCTCCTATAAGCCATGCTCACCTGATGACCAAGATCATACATACATGAAGAATCCAGCTGACTCTCCAATCCAGCACCAACACCCCTGGTACTGCTGTGGAACTAGGAGGAACACCCTTGCTCACCTCACACACAAAAGAAGCAAACTTTGCTCAACTCAAACTAGCCCCCAGTTTCCAATACAACCATGAGTCTATTATATAGATCTCATCAAACAATAATTAGACATCTAATTACAATAATTAGATTCGCAGCTATGAGTCTAAAATTAGCACTCGTCATGCAAACGCCTGGTTCGACAACCAACTGCCCGTAATAAGCTCGCAGTTGAACTACACAGGTGACCGACGTTGGTCCCTGTCTGCCTGGAGGTGACCGACGTCGGCCGATCCCTGACCGACGTCGGTTGCTTCTCCTTGCTATCCTGCCGACGTCGACTGATCAGACCGACCCCAGCTTCTCTGCAACTCAGCAACCCTCAGCAACCTCCTCCCCTGTTTGCATCAGTGAAGCTTTTAGCTCCACAACCTAACAATGAGTTCTATAGCTTAATAGGTCCAAGGATCAAAAGTCCAAGTTTAGATTTGTGCATATCAAAGGGGGAATAATTGTTTCATATGTTTGATAGAATTTGTGCAAGACAATTTTTTAAATGCATTTGAGCTAAGAGGCCCTTTGTCATTAATGTCAAAGGGGGAGAAAGATCATAATGAAGTTTGATGAGGATGTTCAAATATTAAGAAGTCATTATGAGGGTGTCTTTCCATCAATGACAAAGGGGGAGATTTTTGAACATGGTCATCGATGTTGTAGATTGCCATTGATGTCAAAGAGAGCATGTGGTACTAATGCATTAATGACAAAGTGATCATATGGATAGATTGAAGAGATATGACACTTATGTATGTTTGTAAGGACAAAGAAGAGGTTGTGAGGCATCCATAGATGTCTTGACAAAGCTCTGGTATGTTTTGTGAGTATTTGGAATAAGTAAAATGCATATTCTAGCTTAAGAGAAGCTAGACCGTCACTGCACATCATGTAGATATGTATGAACTAGCAAGTTTGTGCATTTAATATAGGATCTCAAAAATTCAATCAAGGTCAAAGGATTTCATGGAGATATTATATATAGTGCCAAGGAGGTACTTTGAAAATTTGGACTCTTGAAGTACTTTCTAGCTCAAGTTATAAAATTTCAAAGTTACTCTTGTAGATTGTGATGGGCCAGAGACCATCAAGTTTAACTATGTTGAAATATGAGGTCATTTTGTCTAGTCAGATCCAATTATGAGTGTTAGTCAAATCTAGATCTACTGGTAAATGTTTCATTAGATTGGATAATGATCTAATGGTACGTATGATCTTGTCAGACTTGATCTAATGGTGCATATTCATTCAACATGTCAAAGTATCTAAGACTGCACACACTGGTGGCAAGTGTCACTATCTCATTGAGTTAATAGTAGATCAATGGTTTGTGGGAATTTGTATTGATAGATATCGATGGTGCAAGTTGAGTCAAAATTCAAATGTGTAGAAGGCACACAATGCTGCCAAGTGGCACAATCTTGGGTGTTTTGATCTAGATCTAACAGTGAGCGTTGCAAGATAAGGATCAAACTAATCAAAGGATATCAACGATGTGTATTTATCCATAGTTCCCTAGAAGCATGAAATGAAAGTAAACTACTTAATTTTTAGTATCTGTACACTGACCGTTGGAATTTAAATATTTGAATTTGTAAGGGAAAACAGTCTACAGGTTTTGAGCTATAACTTTTGATATATGCATAATTTGATCATGGTGTAAAAGGAAAATTTATAGAGGACTTCAAGGCACATCCAAAAATATTTATTTAAAGATATGCATTGTTAGGTTGTGGAGATAAAAGCATCACCAGGATGCAAACATGGAGGAGGTGCTGAGTGTTACAGTAACCGACGTCGGTCAGGCCAATCGACGTCGGTCAGGACTGGATAGAAGCTGCTGACATCGGTCATGGATCAGCCGACATCGGTCATCTCCAGATAGATAGCGACTGACGTCAGTCACCTGTGCAGTTCCAAAACTGTTAGTTTCATGAATAATTTGTTTAACGAACTAGTTGTTTGCATGTAAAGACTAATTTGAGTCTTGGAGCTGCGTTTTTAATTATTATAATTAGAAAGTCTAATTATTGTTTGCATGTGATCTATATAATAGACTCATGTGGCTGTATTGTAAAGTGTGCTAGATAGAGAGAGAAAGGTTAGCTCCTTCAGAGGAAAGAGAGCAAGGTTAGCTCCTCATAGTGCCACAGTGCCAAGTGTGTATGATCAGATAGATCTGTGAGAGAGCAAAATCTGGTAGAAGATCCATAGGGGTGCTGGTGTGTAAGATCTAGGTCGGCAGGTGTGCAAGGCCAATTTGATCTATAGTGTAGCAAGAACAGGTTAGATCTACATGGTAAGTAAGGTCAGTTGATCTACAGGTGTGTGTGTGTGTGTGTGTGTGTGTGCGAGATCTAGGTATGCAGGTGTGCAAAACCAGGTTAATCTGTAGGTGGCAGCAAGATCAGGGAGATCAGCAAGACAACATGTAGCAAGATTAGGTGAGATCTACTTGGAGTACATGGTGTACTTAGACTTGGATTACGTTGAGTACTTGGTGGACTGACAATATTGTTACTGACTGGTGGACTGGCAGTATTGTTACTGACTGGTGGAGGTGAACAACAACTCTATGTTTGAGTTGTTTGTTGTGACCGTAATTGAGAGAGAGAACTCTTGAGGGAGATTATTGTATGCCCTAAAGGTATGGGAGCCCTAGAGGTGTGGGAAGAAGAGTGTGGCATCTTCTTTATTGTATATTTCCTTCTGGAAGAGTATTAATACAATTGGGTATTGTCTCTCATATTCTGTGATGTTTCTGATTTCTAGTTACTTGTTACTTTTGGTTAAATTTTGTGTTTAGTTGCTTATACAAAGTAATCAATTGTGCTCCTAATCCTGATAGTGGAATCAGAGCTATTTATTGTTTTAGATTCTTGACAAAGTGGTATCAGAGCTACGGTTGCAGGTTCACAGAGCTTGGTTCAGAGCAGGTTTGTGTTTGATTATAGGTCACTCTCAGGAGTTTCTGATTGAGTGGGAGTATAGCAATGGCAGAAGAAAGTAAGCTAAGAATGGAGTAATTCAAAAGCAAGAATGATCAATTACAAAATTATGAAAAGAAAGAGCAGGTAAAGAAAGATTGCTGGTTGGTTGAAGATCAGCATGAAGGAAATGAAGAAGCAGATGTTGCAGGGATTGTTGCACAGGATGCTCTTGTATGTTCCTTAGATAAAGTAAAATCTTGGTTTATAGATTATGTTGCCTCTTTCCATGTAGCCCCAAATAGAGTATTTTTCCATGTTAATATCCTTGGAGACTTTGGAAAGATTTATTTAGGGGTTGGTGAGCCTTGTCAAAGTATTGGCAAAGGGGAAGTGCGGCTGAAATTGCAAACGACCAACACATGGGTGTTGAAGAAGGTCATGCAGGTCCCAGTCTTGAAGATGAGGCTAATTTCTTCAGAAAAGTTGGGTGATGAGAGATGCACAGTAACTCTCATAGTGGATGCACTTGAATTAGCATGTGGTAAAAAAGTAGGTACTCTTTATCTACCTACTTATATTACTGATTCTCTTTTTGTTGTGAAGATGTGGCTTTGTAGGCTTGGTCACACGAGTAAGAAGGAGTTGCATATTCTTAAGAGGAATTCAGATGTCTTTGACAAACTTAAGAACTGAAAAGCCTTGGTTTTCTTGGAGGAGATTATGGACAGAGATCAGCTGAGGGGATTGAATAACTCTGAGCAGGGCAGTTTAGACAGGGTTTTGATCCAAAGTGAGCTCGCAAGTAAAAAGTCATCACTCACAGGGAAACACAGTTACCAACGTCGGTCAGGTGGAACCGACATCGAACAGGTAGGTATCGATGTCAATCATGTGCAGACCAGATTCGGTGGTGTCGGGCAAGTGGTTATCAACATCGATCAGGAAACTGACGTCGACGACCAGGAGGACACCGATGTCAGTCAGGGAATCGACATCAGCGATCAGGAGGATTCGATATCGGTCAGGTGCAGACCAAGGTCAACCAGAGAACAGATTTTAGGTAGACAACAAGCTATCAAAGAGTCTCAAATGCCCATATGGAGGATTGAAAGGGTAAGCCTCAAATTCGTTATTCCCCTTTTTTATACTTGTTGCTCACTGTAGAGTAGGTAGGATCCAAAAGACAGTGGGAACATAACATGAATGAGGAATTTGATTCCTTGGATGAGAACCAAATGGGAAATTTGGTAGAGTTTCCAGTCGGGATAAAAGCACTGAAAGATGAATGGATTCCTTGGTTAAAGAAGAGAGAGAATAGACACATGAGACAGAAGGCTAAGTCATATGGTCTTTAGGAAGCTCTAAGACAGTGGTACAGGTTTGGCAGGGGTATGACAAAGCATGGCTTTAGTCAGTGTCAATGTAATCATTGTGTTTACTTTACCAAGTTGGATAGTGGTCGCGATATTATCCTGTTACTGTATGTAGTGGGTTCACACATGCAGCGTTTTGCTGAGCTAAAGGTAAAGTTAGTTCAGTGATATGCTAGGAAGGATTTAGGAGGAGCGAAATTCTTTGGCATGAGTTTTTCTAGAGACAGAGAAGATCACAGGTTGATGTTGTCTCAAGATGATTGTGTGAATAAGGTAGTGACGTGGTTCAAGATGCAGGATGCAAAATCGGTTAGCACACCTATGGATGGACAGTTCACAGAATAGTGTCCCAATTCACATGATGAGGTTAAGTGCATGGTATGTACTAGACCTGAGTTTGCCCAAGCAGTGGGTGTTGTCAGCGAGATTGTGGCCAATTCGAGAAAGAAGCACTAGAAAGCAGTTTAGTGGATCCTCAGGTATCTGAGAGGGACCAACAACAAGTATACATGCGATGCAGGGTCAAAGACTTCTCTACATGGGTATGTAGATTTGGATATGGCAGGTTACTTGGATGACAGGAGTAGCACCATAGGATGTGTGGTGGTTGGTCTTCAAGATTGAGCTTGAAAAGGGATATAAGTTAGGAAACAAATTAGATGATGTATAGATACAAGTACAGGTGCAACTGTTTATCTTTGAGTGGGAGATTGTTAGGTTGTGGAGCTAAAAGATTCACTAGGATGCAAACATGGAAGAGGTGCTGAGTGTTATAGTAACCAGCATCGGTCAGGCCAACTGATGTCAGTCAGGAGTGGACAGAAGCTGTCGACATCGATCATGGATCGGCCGACGTCGATCATCTCCAGACAGACAGTGACTGATGTTGGTCACCTGTGCGATTCCAGAACTGTTAGTTTCATGAAAAATTTGTTTAACGAACCAGTTGTTTGCATGTAAAGACTAATTTTAGTCTTAGAGCTATGTTTCTAATTATTGTAATTAGAAAGTCTAATTATTGTTTGCATGGGATCTATATAATAGACCTATGGGGCTGTATTGTAAAGTGTGCTAGATAGAGAGAGCAAGGTTAGCTCCTTCAGAGGGAAGAGAGCAAGGTTAGCTCCTCATAGTGACACAGTGCCAAGTGTGTATGATCAGATAAATCTGTGGGAGAGCAAGATCTGGTAGAAGATCCACAGGGGTGCTGGTGTGTAAGATCTAGGTCAGCAGGTGTGTAAGGCCAGGTTGATCTGCGGTGTAACAAGATTAGGTTAGATCTGCATGGTAAGTAAGGTCAGTTGATCTGTAGGTGTGTGTGTGTGTGTGTGCGAGATCTAGGTTTGCAAGTGTGCAAAACTAGGTTGATCTGTAGGTGGCAGCAAGATCAAAGAGATCAACAACACAACAGGTAGCAAGATCAGGTGAGATCTACTTGGAGTACGTGGTGTACTCAGACTTGGAGTACATTGAGTACTTGGTGGACTGGCAGTATTATTACTGACTGGTGGAGGTGAACAACAACTCTGTGTTTGAGTTATTTGTTGTGACCGTAATTGAGAAAGAGAACTCTTGAGGGAGATTATTGTATGCCCTAGAGGTGTGGGAGCCCTAGAGGTGTGGGAAGAAGAGTGTGGCACCTTCTTTATTATATATTTCCTTCTAGAAGAGTATTAATACAATTGGGTATTATCTCTCATATTCTGTGTTGTTTCTGATTTCTAGTTACTTGTTACTTCTGGTTAAATTTCGTGTTTAGTTGCTTATACAAGGTAATCAATTGTGCTCCTAATCCTGACAGTGGAATCAAAGCTGTTTGTTGTTCTAGATTCTTGACATGCGTATTTTTATATTTAGATTTATTGATCTTCAAAGTTGACTATGTATGTTTTCATGCTTTGCAAGTAACCTAAGAAGGGTAATTGAGTTGTTCTTGATGGTATTTCAATGTTTTAAGATGAACTACATGTTGGAGCATGTTGTAGACTTCATGAGGACCATATATTTGTATTATGGAGGTTTTAACAATCCATATTATGTATGATCAAAGGCTTAGAAGTTGATTGTGTGTTCGATCTTGGTGATCGTATATACATAATGATGTTTGGGCTAATTATGTTGTAGCATAAGGGTGATGTGATGGATGCTATCACTTAAATAGGACATATAG
Source organism: Torreya grandis (assembly GCA_037957365.1). Taxonomy (NCBI): domain Eukaryota; kingdom Viridiplantae; phylum Streptophyta; class Pinopsida; order Cupressales; family Taxaceae; genus Torreya; species Torreya grandis. The sequence goes on along the minus strand of JARHVA010001141.1, from coordinate 1,060,644 downwards.
TTCATGTGGCATGGATCTATGTATTTTTAAAGTGTTATTTTATTCTTAATTTGCTCAGAGAAGTGCCAAAGATATGGATGTGTCTCCATTAGACCTATAAGGGCTAATGAGGCCTAATTAAAAGGCATAACTAAAATTGTGATCCATGGATGTTATGGCTGACTTGGAAAGATTTAATTGAGCTATACAGATGTATTAAAGGCTAATATAAGCATTATGGCCAACTAAGAGCATGATATTCATGAAGACACTCTAAAAGGTGAAACTAAAGGTGATGGTTTCTAGACTTGGATAGACTTGAATGTGAAAATTGAGAGAGCAGAAGATAGAGGCGAATGAAAGAGATCAGAGTGAGTGTGTTCAGTGGATGAACTGAAGTACATAATAGATTAAATATGAGCAAAGAAGACTAGAGAGATCTAAAATGGTGTTTTAGATGCATTGCTTGTATAAGAATGATTGAGAGTGTGAAGAGAGCTTTTATACATTGTTTTTCCAATTATATTGATCTGCAACAAAATTTAGGAGTTTTTGATTTCATAAGGTGTTGTGTGGGTGCTCAACATCTGAAATAAGTGGGTGCTTGTTCATACTTAAGGGTGGGTGCTCCTTGTGAGGTGGGTGCTTCACTAAATTGGTCTCATATTTGTAATCATCTTATAAGACAAGTAGTTCATGTGTTTGTAGGCTTGAGAGTGAGTTTTATCCCCAAGAGGGTTTCCCGTGTAGATCTAATGTTATGTGTGTGATCTTGCGTTATTTTTCTTCATTATTAGTATGAACATCTTGTATGCTTTATGAATGCTTATTGTCATTGATTAAGAGTTTGAAAGGATTGCAATTAAAGTTTGAAATATCTTGCATTATTGATTGTACCTCCAACACAACACCATTAGTCAAGGGAGAGATTGAGACATGACAAGGTCACTTCAACAAGGTAAGTAAACTCTTAGCCTTTCATATTTTGATAAGTAGATGTTGTAGAAACTAATGGGTTAAATTGTATCTTTCCTTGTTTAGATTACTTATATATTATCTTGAATAGAATTATCTTTTCTTTTTTATTATCTTCCTTATTTGTGACACAAACTTTGGTGAGCATTATATTAGCTTGCATATTCATTTACTAGATTAGCTTGCATGTTTATTTACTAGATTAGCTCTCTTACTTTAATTGAAATCATAAGATCTAACTAGGGTTATTGTATGATGGAATTTGACTAGAGGCCTTAGAAACCTCTCCTTTGCCATTGTATGGTAAGAGATTCCTTAGTTTAGGTTTAGTAGATCCATCATTGGTCATGACCCCGATATAACAAAGTATTGCTAAGTGGACTATTAGTTGATTACCTTCTTTGAGCTTAGATATTATTTAGGATAACTCGTAGATATAGCTTATTTTACTTACATATATTTTGGTGAACCCATCATGAATTTAACCTTTGCAAATTTTTAATTTTTATTTACAGTCAACTGGATTAAGCCTTTGACCCAATTTAACATTGTGTATAGGCTTTAAAACTTCATTGAACCTGTCGACTTAGTTTTACTCTTTATGTATAGTTTTTCTAACTTCATCAAGACTATCAACTTAGTTTAATGCTCTATTTATAGGTTTTCAACTTTGTTGACCTAGTTCTATAGTTTGTCTGTAGGTCTTCCAACTTTGTTGACCATGTCAACTTAGTTTTGTCCCCTGTTCATAGGATTTTTAATTTCAACTAACTGGATCAAACCGATCAACCTAGTTTATTTTTTTGCTTTTCATACCTAATTGAATCGACCTGCTTGATTTTTTTTATTTTTAGCATCTTTTTAAATAACTACATTGATCTAATCAACATAGTTTAATTTTTTTATCATTTATCATTTTTATTTATACTAGATCAACTAGTTTGACTTGTTTAATAATATTGTTTTCCATATTTGTAGGCTCAAACACTTATATATAACCTAGTTTAAAACAATAATTCAACATCTTCAGAAAAACTACTACATTGACCTATTCGACTTAGTCTTATCTACCAGGTTCACTCTAACCAACTCAATACTTTCACTTTATCAAATTTCAAGCAAATTTATTTTCTTATTTTTAGTCAGAATTTAAAATCTAGTACTATTTTTACCAACTTTTCAATTTTATAAAATTATACCTATACATTCAATTAGGTCAACCAGCTCGACCTAGTTTGATTTCTTTTTTCTATCCAAAAAATTAAGTTGATCTCCTTGATTGTGTTTATTCTGCCTTATTTTTCCAATACACTAAGTCAATCAGTTCAAGTTCATTCCGTTATATTTGTATAACTTGATTAACCTAGTCAATCTTGTTCTGTTTGTTTTATTTTATAAAATTAACTTACATTAGATAGTAACTAAGCTCATTTTATTTTTCTATTGATTGACTATTTATTTACTTTTTAAAAACTACAACTTAGCTTTCAAAATATTGATTTTTGCTCTTATTTTTATTTTGTTTTACTTTCCCTAGAAATTGTGCACTGATAGTTTTAAAACTACTTAGCTATTATCATGAAGGGATACTTAATATTCTATTTACAGTCATTATCTATCATTTACAAATATCATGGCATGAGGGGTTTGTCCCATACTCATAGCCATAATATAGAGTTAAATACAATCTTTAATTTTTACATACCTCATGATATTTTGGGAACACCTATAATTTCCCTCTTTATTGAATCCTAGAAATCCAACCATCGGTTTGATTGTGTGGTGCATCGATTAATAGTTAGTTATAAAAATTTACTTCCAATTTACCCTTGAAATTGGGTTTAGTGGGCTATGGGAATGATACTTCCTCCATAACTAGTACTCTGAAACATTGGGCCAACACTATCTAATGGCTTTGGAAGTCTATAATTTTAATCACAACCCTTAATATAACTTTTTGATCTTCTTTTCAAACAATTAATTAGTCTCTAAATTATATTTTTATTGCTTGTTGTTTACTATTTCTATGTTGTATTGTAAACTTATTATTAGACAATGTTGATACAAGTTTTATGTTGTGTGTTCTAGCTAGATCGATCAGCTCAACTTAGTTGCCTATGTGCTTAGTTTTACTCTGTATTTAGAACTTCATCTAGTTTCAAACTATTTTATTTTTTTTAGAATTTAGATCTTTGTCAACTGAATTGACTCAGTCTATTATAGACTGTTTTATTTTCTCTATTTATCCAACTAATTCGACCAGTTTGAACTAGTTTGATTCTGTATTTTTCTATTATCCTACCTACCTAAGCTACATCAACCTGGTTGAATTTGCACCTATTGGTCGACTTAGTTATTTTTTATATTGTCTGATCTTTTTTAGTTCAATGATCAACTACATCAACTTGCTCGACTCTATACTTATTGGTCAACATAGTTTATCATACACCTTGACTTTTTTCTATTAAAACTACATCGACCTCTTTGAATGCATATTTACTCATTGACATATTTCTATTTCAAACCTAAAACTTATTTGGTCGATTCAATTCAATCCCTGATTGATTTCATGTTATTCCTATAAACTATTTCTTAAATATAACATACACATTTTAAGATTTTATTTTATCTTATTTAACGTCATGAAATCACCTATTAAAATATTTATTAATAACCTTAACCTATTTAGAAGATATATGGGGGTTTCTCTCTCTTACCCAACCTAACCACCCAAGAGGATAATCTCTCGTGGTGCACTTATTACCATCCTTCCTCTAACTTTATTGACTACAACATGGTTTAAATCACCCAAAGCGATGATCTAGATGGCTCTAATCGACTTCACACTTTTCAAGATAATACCCTATCTAAACTTTCTTATTACACCATTAGAATAATAAATACCAACTTAACAAATACTCCCAAAGGGAATCCTCCTATAGGAAACATTCCCATTCCTAACAATGGGAATGCTCCTCTTACCAACACTAACATTCCACCTCTTAACATTATCAACCAAAATACACCAATTGATATCACTTAAATTTTTGTTCAAATAATCCAACAAATTAATGTAATGAAAATAACAAACACATCCTAAATGATTCAAATACAACATCATATATTACAAATGACTAATCAACCTCATCTTATCAGGCCTCAAAACAACTAAAATTTTATCCTTCCTCTTAAAGATGCCAATGGTAATATAGTTACTCAACCTCTTACACATAACAATATTTTTCAAAATATTCAAAATGAAATATTAACTCCTTTCATCACATCCATTGATATTGGAAACATATCTCCAAGTATTAAATATGATAGAACTAAAGACCCTGCATCTTTTCTTAAAGCATTTGACAATCTCTACAAGGAATGGATCCAAAAAAATACCTTTGCTATTAACAAAATTTTAGTCAAAATATTCATAGGGGATGTTTTAGAATGATATAATCAATTTCTTCAACATTCTATCTCACAATTAGAGGATTTGGTCAATGTTTTAGTTAAAGAATTTTAACAAACTGAGATCTATAAAATTATCTTAATCATTTTATCAATGTTAGGCAATCACCCTCAGAATCATCTCATATTTTCATCAAATGATGGAAATCATTAGCTTATAAAGTAAATCACAACATGACTAGTGATAATATTTTTAAAATATTTATCATTGCTCTAACACATTATCTTCAATATAGAATTGGAACATTTTCTCCACAAACCTTAAATGAAGCTTTTGACCAAGCTAAAAGATGATTTCCTTATGAAATAATTTGAGTCCACCCATATCTCAACCAAGAAATATTTTCAAACTTCAACCAATATAATTACAAGTGTTAATCCTTAAATGAAAATAGGAGTAGTTAAAATAGATAATCAATTTGCTTCCTACCCATCATTAACAGTGCCACAAATAAAGTAATTTTTATCTCCATCTAAACCCTTCACCTATAATAGCACTCCACCTTCATGGTATGATCTTAATAAATTTTGTTTGTTTCATGTTGATGTGGATCATTCTCATAAAACATGTTGTGGGCTTGTTAAATTTACTATTTCTTTCATGTTAGGGGACATATTTGACCATGATGCTATGATCAAATTACATTATCATGATTATCTTAAAGCTTCACAAAAAAAAATAGGTTACCAAACCCATATCTTTTTGAATCTCAAAAATCTTCTTCTACTTCTAACAAATAACATTCAAAAGATAATAGTTGTGCAATCGATATTGAATATGATTAATAGTACACCAAATCTCAATATGTGAATGTAGAAAAAATTAGCTAAAGAAAAAAATTGCTCACAAGGAACCTGCCACTAAACTTAAGAAACACTCTACTAATGAACAACTGCTTAAAGACACTACAACTACTGTACCCACATATTTTGAACCAAACAATGAACCACTTCCACAATCGAAACCCCAACCTAATTCTCCTATTCCCATGAAAAATGTTGTATCTCATAAACCTTGTTCTAGTTCTTCATCCTCTAAATCCCATTGGATTTTTTTGGAAGAGCTTAATTCAATGTCTTGAAAAATTCCCCTTATATAATTAGTTTGAACTTATCCCTATTATCATAAATTCATTATGTAAAAATTACAAAACATCGAGAAACCACAATCTCATGATTCAAAAATTCCTTTTAATGATCCGCCACCTACAAAAGTACATACATTTGAAACCATTTCCACATCCTCAAAACCATCCATATAATTTTTTGAAGAAGATATGATTAATGACTAAATTATTTTTTGAGTAGATGATCTACCCCTCTTTATTAAAATTTTGATCAATAATACCCTCATTCAAAAAGTAATAGTAGATGAAGGATCATGTATCAATGTCACATCTTATTTTGTTAATTCAACAAATTAGATACACCAAAGAAAATATTAAACAGACACATCTTACGTGTAGAGGATTTGATAAAACTAATCAAAAACCACTTGGTTGAATTTGGATCCCACTTAATATCAAACCCAAGATAGTTTTCACTAAGCTTATAGTTCATGATCTCCCCTTATCTTACAACATGCTCTTTGGTCTCCCATGAACACATCCTATACGTGCTATTGACTCTTCAGGGAATCAATGTATTAAATTTATACATAATAGAAAATGTTACAAACATGAAGCTGATCCTAATCCATGGAACATCTAACTACCAAATCCTATATCTCAATATAATATTCCTACTATTACTCACATCAATAGCTCACGTCTTCTAAAATTTGTTAACATAAATCCTAAGTTACATGTCACTCTTATTGATTCAAATGATGATGAACTAAATGAATTACAAAACACTTATAATACCACTTGACTACCTCCTTATATAGTGGAATGGATCCTTGATTCTTTACTACCATGTGATCGTACCATTCCTCTAATCTATGATACTAATGATACTCCCCCTCCATGTAATGCATATGAAGTTTCTTACATAGAAGATGATTTCATGTGTAATGAATATGTAGTGGCAATTTTTTTTAAAGATCCTTTAACTATGTCTCATAAATTTAGCAACATAGGTGTTTCAATCACTGATTCCCCTAATGAAATTGATACATGCACTATTTATCTCACTTATGATGATAATTATATCATTGCCCAAGCCCAATCACAAGATCTAGATGTACAACATTATGAAAAGATGTTAGCAAAAATTTATGGATTCAATCGTGACGTCCATGTTATTTGTATTTCATCTAATAATGAATCAAACCCTAAAGGTTATGTACCCCCTAATAATCCACCATTATTAAACACCCCATGGGTAATCAAATAAATCCCAACTATGGCTTCGTTTGAACCTACTACACAACCTAATTCAACACAATTTACTTTACCAACTACAAATCTTATTTCCCCTTCTTATGATTGCATTGATCAAGTTAAATTATCACCATCTAAATCTATCTAACTAAACTCAATTAAGATAACTCCATTTATTGAAAAAACCAATACAATGATTACAATTATAATTGATTTAACTCAACATGATCTCACCAACACATAATTTATATCCACTACTACACCTGAAATTACCTTAGATGCTAAAGCCACTAACATGGGATAAATACATTCTGAATATGATAATAAAGGTAATCAAATAATTATTCTTGAAGTAGATGTTGAATATTATAGAACTTTACTTACGCTTATTAGTAATGAAGTTATACTATAACTCCTCCACACTAGAGAACCTTAACTTCCATGCCAACATCATAAGCTTGACAACTTTAAACAAAATATTCCTTGTTTAAATAATTTCATTATTAGTGTGGATTCCAAAATGCATCTTATTTCTTCCCTCCCTCTTGCTCCATACCACTTTCATTATGGCAATGCTATGTTTATTAAATAAATTACAAAAATTTAATATGGTACACCTACATGTCCTCGACCTATTACCATCTCTAAAGAGCTCACTCCTGAAGAGCATGACAATTTTAGCCTTTTCTTTGACAAATATGATATATATTTGTTTGGTCATATGAAGATATGTCAGGTATTGATCCTAGCATCGTTTTTCATAACATCATCACTTATTTTGATGTTAAACCCATCAGACAAAATCAACAAAAATTCCCTCCAAATATTTCTACCATATGTCATAAAAAAATCATCAAACTTTAAGATGCCAAATTCTTTAAACCTATAGACTACTCAGAATAAGTTTTAAACATTTTGCCTCTTTGTAAAAAAGTTACCATGGTTATTCATATATGCCTTGACTTTCACAACCTAAATTTAGCATGTCTAAAATATAATTTTCCTTTACCTTAAATAGATGCTATTGTTGATGTTACTACTGGGTATGAAATGTTATCCCTCATGTATAGTTTCCTAGGATACAACCAAATTCACATAGCTCCCAAACATCAACATAAAAAAATATTTACCACATAATGGGCCATCTATTATTGTGTTAAAATGCCTTTCGGTCACAAAAATCTAGAACTACTTATTAATGTGTTATGACCCATATTTTTCATGATATTATTCATAAAATCGTTGAAACCTATGTGGATGATCTCATTGCCAAATATAAAAGTTGTAAAATCCACCTTCATGATTTAGCTATCATTTTTTATCAACTCATTAAATACAAAGTTAGACTCAATCCCTTTAAATGTGTATTCAGGGTTACTTTTGGTAAACTTATTGGTTTTTTAGTTTCCATTTGAGGCATTGATGTTTATCCAACTAAAATCAATACTATTATTAACATGCCTATTCATCACTCTATTCCAGACATACAAACATACCTTGATAAATTTGGGGTAATTCACCATTTCATTCCAGAAATGGCTTACCGTATTTATTTCATTAATTCCCTTCTTAAAAAGGTAATGCTCTAGAATGGGTAGATTCATACTAAAATTAATTTGACATCATGAAATGATCTCTACTTCATCCTCCCACTCTTCATCCACCTTCAAATGATTACTCATGAATTATATGTACATACTCTACTCCTATATCAGTTGGGGAAATGCTTGCGTAACAAGATGATACTAGTAGAGAATACACCACCTATTATATCAGCTGAGGCTTAATCAATTTTGAAAAAAGTTATACAAAAGTTGAATGTTACTGTCTCACTATCTATTTCACAGTTGAAAAACTTCATCATTATATGCTTTATCAAACTACTTATGTCATTATCCATTCTAATCCATTTCATCAATTATTTTCCAAAGATTTCTTACCTGGGGATAGAATTGGTAAATGGATGGTCCTATTAATGGAATTTGACCTTCGAATAGTTACCCAAAAATATATCAAAGGACAAGTCATTATAGACCAACTTGTGGTAGCTTCCCTACAAGCTACAAACCACCTTCAAGATAATCTTCTTGATGAAGAAATTATTTTTATTAAAGGTCTTAACCAAGAAATAACACTCAAATATTAATTTCATAAATTCACAGTTGATCTAGAAGTGACTAACCATGAAGAACTTGATCCTCCTACGTATACCACTAAATCTAAAGTAGTCATTGAAGAATTACTAGAAATTACAATAAACTTACATGGAGCCATTTGGACACTTCACTTTGATAGTGCCAAATGATTTCAAGGAGTTGTGGCAAGTTGTATCTTAACCAATTAACATGGTAAAATCATACCCCTAACATTTTGACTAAAATTTCATGTCACTAATAATATAGTTGAATATGAACCTCTAATAGTAGGTATACATGTCGCAATCGATTTAGACATCCCATATCTACATTTCTTAGATGACTTGTAACTCTTATTTCATAAAGTTAGTGGAGATTATCAATGTAAAAGTGAAAATATGTTCACATATCATAAAATTACCACCACTCTTACCAAAGAATTTGCTTCTTTAACCATCAAACATATCCCACAAGAACAATATGCTACAGTTGATTCTCTTGCTTTATAAACACCTCTATTTCACCCTCATCAAGTACTTCATAATTCTCAATTCCTTATCCAAATGAAGAATTCAACTTCTTTACAAAATAAAAATGATTCCCTAATTTGTCACATAGAGATTGCTACTATTCAACAAAGCCCATAGTACAAAATCATAATTAAATTCATTGAATATCATACTTATCCCTCAGAAGTAGATTCTCGTGAAAAGACTTGAATTCATAAATAAGCATTCATCTATGTACTTTGATACAACACCCTCCATTATCTTAACGCGTAAGGAACTTTATTACATTGTGTAGTGACAAAAAAAAATTCTGCTCTCTTTGAACAAACACATGGGGTCATCTGTAGTGGTCATTTTAATGACCACGTTATAGCCCATAAATACTTACTTATGAATTACGTTTGGCTTAATTTTGAAAATATGCCATTAATTTTGATAAAAATTGTAATAGTTGTCAAATTCATGATGATCTCATCCACTCACTTCCAACTAGACTCTAAACCTTAGAGTCTCTTTGGCCATTCTCTATATAGGGATTAGATCTCATTGGCAAGTTACCTAGATCACAAAATAGTTTTGTGTTTATCATCACTGCCACTAAATATTTTACCAAGTGGGTGGAAGTCATGCCTCTTATTAGTGTTACTAGTATTACCATTTATAAATTTATTCTCAATCAAATCATTTGTCATTTTGGAGTTCTTCATACCATCATTTTTGACAATGGGGGAAACTTAAAAACTATAGATATGAAAAAACTATGTACAAAATTAATGCATAAGGAACTTTATTACATTGCGTAATGACAGAATAATTTGCTGCTCTCTTTGAACAAACACATGGGGGCATCTGTAGTGGTCATTTTAATGACCACGTTATAGCCCATAAATACTTACATATGAATTACTTTTGGCTTAATTTTGAAAATATGCCATTAATTTTGATAAAAATTGTAATAGTTGTCAAATTCATGATGATCTCATCCACTCACCTCAAACTAGACTCTAAACCTTAGAGTCTCTTTGGCCATTCTCTATATAAGGATTAGATCTCATTGGCAAGTTACCTAGATCACAAAATGGTTTTGTGTTCATCATCACTGCCACTAAATATTTTACCAAGTGGGTGGAAGTCATGCCTCTTATTAGTGTTACTAGTATTACCATTTATAAATTTATTCTCAATCAAATCATTTGTCATTTTGGAGTTCCTCATACCATCATTTCTGACAATGGGGAAAACTTAAAAACTATAGATATGAAACAACTATGTACAAAATTAATGCATAAGGAACTTTATTACATTGCGTAATGACATAATAATTTGCTGCTCTCTTTGAACAAACACATGGGGGCATATGTAGTGGTCATTTTAATGACCATGTTATAGCCCATAAATACTTACGTATGAATTATTTTTGGCTTAATTTTGAAAATATGCCATTAATTTTGATAAAAATTGTAATAGTTGTCAAATTCATGATGATCTCATCCACTCACTTCTAACTGGACTCTAAACCTTAGACTCTCTTTGGCCATTCTCTATATAGGGATTAGATCTCATTGACAAGTTACCTAGATCACAAAATGGTTTTGTGTTCATCATCACTGCCACTAAATATTTTACCAAGTGGGTGGAAGTCATGCCTCTTATTAGTGTTACTAGTATTACCATTTATAAATTTATTCTCAATCAAATCATTTGTCATTTTGGAGTTCCTCATACCATCATTTCTGACAATGGGGGCAACTTAAAAAATATAGCTATGAAACAGGGCATCTGTAGTGGTCATTTTATTGACCACGTTATAGCCCATAAATACTTACATATGAATTACTTTTGGCTTAATTTTGAAAATAAGCCATTAATTTTGATTAAAATTGTAATAGTTGTCAAATTCATGATGATCTCATCCACTCACCTCCAACTGGACTCTAAACCTTAGATTCTCTTTGGCCATTCTCTATATGGGGATTAGATCTCATTGGCAAGTTACCTAGATCACAAAATGGTTTTGTGTTCATCATCACTGCCACTAAATATTTTACCAAGTGGGTGGAAGTCATGCCTCTTATTAGTGTTACTAGTATTACCATTTATAAATTTACTCTCAATCAAATCATTTGTCATTTTGGAGTTCCTCATATCATCATTTCTGATAATGAGGGCAACTTAAAAAATATAGATGTGAAACAACTATGTACAAAATTAAAAATTATGTATAAATTTTCAACACCTTATCATCCTCAATACAATGGCCAAGCATAAGCCACTAATAAAATTATGAACAAAATCTTATAAAAAATTATTAAGTTTTTTTCCTGATTGACACTCCAATTTTATCCTGCACTTTGGGCTTATCACACTAGCATACGTACTGCTACTGGGGCAATGCCATTTTCATTAATATATGGGTTTGAATTAATTTTAACTCTAGAACTTGATTTACCGTCTCTACATATTTCTCTTCATGGTATTATTCCTGATAGAAATTGCATGAAGCCCATCTCCATGATTTAGATTTCCTTGATGAACGATGTATGATTGATTCACAACATAAATACCAATACAAAGCTCATATTACTAAACAACATAATAAAAAAGTCAAAGTATGAACTTTCAATATTGGTGCCTAGTCCTCAAATTAGATTGTACACATGAAAAAAAAGTTAAGTATGCCTAAAAATGTTGGGGTCCTTACCTTGTAAAAGACATCCTTCGTCCTAGTATTTATAGATTTCAAACTAATGAAAGACATATTTTTAAAGAGCCCACTAATGCTCAATTTTTAAAGAAATATTTTGCTTAAAATATTTACTATTTCTCACATACTTCCATATTTTGTACATACTAACATTTCTTGTAGGTTTCCTACAAAGGTCTCCAATATGTAACTTTACATTACTCTTAACAGTCTTAGTTCCTACCATGGGTCCTTTGGTCTATCTTTATTATTTTCATTTAGTTCATGAGCTACATCATAATACCGTGGTTAGGACCTGACCATCCTCATGAACATATTTTATTATTTACATCCATTTTCAATTGTTTTTTCTTTTCCAAATTGTAATACAAAACTTTGGATAGGACCAAGTCTTCCTCATAATTGTTTTTTCATATTTTTCATCTTCTTTGGGTTTATCATTTATGAGTTGTTGTGTAAGACCTTAGATATAACTAGAATTTTCTCATAAAATTTACAAATTTATTAAAAACTATCTTCAACCTAAGTGTTGTTCTTATAAATTAAGGCAATGGTTAAATATTGTGACTTCATACTCCCAAAATTAGTTGTGTATCTTATGTGGCAATAAATTTAAACAAAATACCTTTGCATGTTTCCCTAAATTTATATTATTTCTTATGATATGGATTCATGCTTACATGTCTTGTTTCTTTTTCACATTTTTTACAATTTAAGCTAACTCAATCATTTCATGTTTAATCACATATTCTCCCTTATTTATCATTCCACTTTGGGCACACCAATGTTAGTCTCAAGATAGCATTCATATTTAACATGCAAGAATAAGACCCTTAGACACCATACTCTCTAAGTTCATTTATTTAGCTATCAAGTCTAAGGTTTCTAGTGATAGTCATTTTTTACACCCATGTTTATTTTTTCTAAATCTGGATGGAGGAGGAATAGAAAAATCCATCAGAAAGTTAAAAATCAAATCATTAAAACAAAATGAAATGATAAAAATGAATCTATTTAATCAAAATTTAAAATCACACCAAAAGATGTGATTATCAATCACATCTTGTACTCTAGTCAAAGTTCAAAATCTAAAATTGGATTCATAATAGAATTGAGGTTCATTGGGGTATGATAGGATAGTAAACTGGGATAGTAGATTTCAAAAATATCTATAGTTCTACCTACTTTATCATGCAAGTACCCAATCCTCATAGTAGACTAACAGATCTATAAGGGATCTTGAGAAATGGGGAACACATTGTGGGAAGGTAGGTCTATTTTAATTTTCATGCATATAACCTTCATGCAATGACATTTATACTTCACAAGATAATTCAATTTTTTGTGGCTAAGACAAGTCCTCTAGAGTCCTTAATATCAGAAGTCTTCTTGTTTTACCAACTTAATTTGAGTGTCTTGATTCTGATAAAGATTTTCTACCTTGATACCATCTACATTTCCCTCACCACCCATTTCATTTCTCCCCTTGATAGACAAGTTTGTTCCTAAATTTGTTTCCTAACTTCTATATTCCATATTCTTCATCTCTTCTTAAATACATGCTACTAATAGTTTTGTTTTGAGTTAATCCATCTTAAGAATAAAAACTGTATTTTTCAGTGACTAGCTTTACTTCTTTACACCATTGTTTTATCCTTCTCAGATTTCCTTAGTTTATTTATTTTTAATTATAAATTTATTTATCACTCTTTTTATGGATAATCTTGTTCTATTTCTCTATTTTAGTTTTTACATTGTTGAGTGAGTTTGGATTGTTACTTCTCACTCATCAATGTTGTTTTACTTTATGATTTTTTCCATTTGTGTTGAAGTATGGTTTGTTAATTCTTTTACATCAATGTTGGATCTATTATTTTAGTATTTTGTATCCTTGGTTTGATTTAATTTGTTACTTTTCTCACTTAAGGTAAATTTGTTTGAGTTTTTCAATCATTTAGTAGTCTTGAATTTTTGATTACCTGATGTACTCTCATTTTATCCAATTTTTGAGGTCTTTGGTTCTAACTTAGAATTTATCACCCTAGCTTACCAATTATCCAAGTCATTTATTCAGTTATGCAAAGTTCATTTATTTTTATTTCCTTGCAATTGTTTGCTTTTACTCTCTAGTTTTATATCCCTAGGGTTTGTCTAAAGCAACTAATGCCCCCTTCATGATCAAGACTACACATGCAATAGGAAATCATTCAATAGTAAAGGTAAGTCAAATTATGTATATGAAACTTTTAGTTATTTCAATTATTTCCTTACTACTATGTGACACATGATGAGCTTTGAGTGGGGTAGATGTAAGCACACAATATTTGTAAACTTTATCAATTACTAATGCTTTTTTATTACAAAAACCTATCAAATCTCAATCTCTTTAAGTGCACACCTTAAAGGATCTACTAGGAATTAGGTTGGTATACTTTTGGTGCTTTACAGGATTGTTGTCCCTTATACCACTACCTAAAAACAATATAAGTTACTCTTGTCCAATTTCCTAAAGAATAAAAACCTGCTTATACATTCCCTTAAGCAATTCACTATCTAAAATAACACATACCTAAGTAACACCAATTTTTATTCATTTTCCTACTACATCATCCTGATCGACCTTGTTGGGAATTAGTGCATGTTACAAAAATTTGTCGATCTAATTGACCTAGTTTGAGACCTAATGACACTATTTCTCACCAAATAAGGTCGACTTGACTAACCTTATTAACTAAATTCTTGTGAGGGTTTAGGGTCAATCCTTGGTTATAAATACCCCCTCAAATTTATTTTTAAAGAGAGGATCATTCAATTATGCATCATTATAGCTCATAAATTTGTTTATACTATCAATTGGAGGTTTCATTGCTTATGTTTTTACCTTGGATTAGTATCACTTATCTTATGGAGGTTTTGAATGCATAGGATAAGTTTTATATTATAGATATGATTTATCCTTATGATCCTTATAAGCCACAACAACCTCTTTCAAAGCACCATTGGCTAAGGGAGAGATTGAGGCAAGACATGTTATCTTCAGCAAGGTAAGTATAATCCTAGCTCTTCATATTTTGATAAATAAATGTTGTACAAACTAATGGATTGAATTATATCTCTCCTTACTTATATTACTTTTATATTGTCTTAAATAGAATTATCTTTGCTTGTTTATTGTCTTCCCCATTTGTACCACAAGATTTGGTCAACACTAAATTAGCTTGCATATTCATTTATTAGATTAGCTTGCATGTTTATTTAGTAGATTAGCTTGCTTAATTTTATTATAATCATAAGACCTAACTAGGGTTATTGTATGATGACATTTGACTAGAGGCCTTGAAAACCTCTCTTTTGCCATTGTATGATAAGAGATCTCTTAGTTTAATTTTAAAAGATCCATCATTAGTCATGACCCCAATATAACAAAGTATTTCTAAGTGGATTATTAGTTGATTATCTTTTCTGAGCTTGGATATTATTAGGTAGGATAAGTTGTAGATCTATCTTATTTCACTTGTATACAACTACATCTTATAGTTTTTCCTTCATCTTCCTCAGTTGCTCTTCATACTCTATTCTATTGCCCTGATTTTATCCTAGAAGTGGACCTAATAGTTCATATTTATACTCTTCTATAACCTTAAGTTTTATAAGGCTTTTATCCACCATGGCTCCTGTATGGGTAATGAAATTCTCCAATATGTTTTCCATCTATTGTTCTATTGGAAGAGTTGTATGTGGGTCTAATTATCATTGTGTGGTGGTCAAGGCATATAAACTCTTATAAATACCTTCCTCTAATTTGACACACCTTATCATCCAATCCCATCTAGCTCTCTAGATAAGCACTATCCTACCATCTCTTTATCAATTGGGGTGAATTTATATAAAGCTACTAAAATTTTCCTCCTTCAATAGATTGAAGGAAACTTGAAGGAACTAGTGGTGGAAGTTTGTTGTTTATGCTTCATTGATTCTACCTTGATCCATGTTAGTGGATCTATAGGGGATTTTATAATGCTTTGGCCTACCCCCATTGTACTTAGAGTGTCAGGTGTGGCAACCTTGGTGGTGTCCTTTGAACTTACATTGACCTCTTTTTTATTTCTTTTTTCATGTAGAGTGATTTTCTTTTTTATCTCCTTATTCTTTTCCATTTATCGTTTCCACTTATCCTCCTCTTTCCACTTTGTTTCCACTAGTTTTTTTTTTTCCATTTTTCTTTATTTTTCTTCTTGGATGTTTGTTTCCTCCTTTGCCTATTTATTTTTATGTTCTTCTTTTCTTTGTTTCTCCTGCTTCTTTTTATTATCCTCCTCTTATACAAGTTTTCTCTATTTATCTTCTTCTAATTACCTCTCTCCATGTGCCTTTCTATTCTTTTATTCCTCATTTTTAGTTTTTACAATGTTTTCTATGTTTAATTTTCTTTTAATTTAATTTTCTCTCTCTATTACTTCTTTCTCTGCCTTTTGTTTTTCTAATAGTTGTTTAGCCTATTGAGTAGCTGACTCTACAATCTCTTATATTTTCTTAGTCTCTTTCGTAAGTTATTATTCCAATTGTTTGTACTATTGAATAATCTCTTATTATAGCATTTTTTTTAAATTGTTTTTCTTTTCTAGAGTTTTAGAGACAAGATTTATCTTTTGTTTGTTTCTCAACTTTGTTAGTTGGAGTTGCCTTAGTTTTTAATGTTCTGCATGAGGCATCTATGATTCTGTGATAGTTTTTATTAAGGCCTCCTCTTGATATTTTTCAAATATCATGTTGGTCTCTTTGAATTTAATGAGGCTTTTGTCCACTGTGGCTCATGTATGGGTAATGAAATTATCCACTGTGTCTGCCAGTTGTTGTTCTATTGGAAGAGTTATATCTAGGTTGAATCATCATCTTGCAGTGGTTAAGGCAGATAAAATATTCTTAATGCCTTCTTCCAAGTTGACACACATTGTCATCCAATCCCCTATGGCTCTATGGATAAGTGATGTCCTACCATCTCTTTAACAATCAAGGTGAAATTTTATAGAGTTATTGTAATTTTCCTCCTTTAGTAAACTATAAGAAACTTGAAGGAAATAGGACAGTGGAAGTTTGTTGTTTATGCTTCTTGACCAATTCTACCTTGATCTATGTTAGTGGATCCATAGGGTTTTTTTTAATGCTATGGCTTACCCCCACTGTACTTAGGGTGTTAAGTGTGGTAACCTAGGTGGTGTCCTCTACACTTAAACTAACCTCTTTTTATTTTATTTTTTTCTTCTGTGGAATAGTTTTATTTTTTGGGATTATTTTTTATTTTTTATTTCCACTTATCTTCCTCTTTCTATTTTGTTTTCACCAATTGTTTATTATTTTCCTCTTCTATTTTTCTTTCTTCCTCTGCCTATTTATTTTTCTATTATTCTTTTATTTGTTTATCCTGATCTTTTTTATTCTCCTCCTCTTGTACAAGTTTTCTATGTTTCTCCTCTTCTACTTCCCTCTCTCCTTGTGCCTTTCTTTTCTTTTCTTCCTCATTTCTAGTTTTTTCAATGTAATCTGCATCTAATTTTCTTTTAGTTTATTATTTTTTACATTTTACCCTCTCTGCTTCTTCTTTCTCCACCTTATATTTTTCCAATAGTTGTCTAACCTATTAAGTAGTTAACTTTACAATCTCTTGTATTTTCTTGATCTGTTCCACAAGTTCTTGTTCCAATTACTTGCATTGTTCAATAATCTCTTCTTTTAGCTCATTGGTTTTTTCTAATCATTTTTATTTTTTAGAATTTCATAGACAATATCTATCTTATTTTTGTTTCTCAACTCCATCCATTGGAGTTGTTTAAGTCTTTCATGGTCTGTAGGAAAAATCTATGATTCCACAATAGTTTTTATTAGGGCTTCCTCTTGATATTTCTTAGATATCATGTTGGTCTCTTTATTCTTTTCTTTGTATGTATTAGGATATATTATAGATACTCTATAAATCTACCTATGACATCATACAACTCATATAGACTAAATTCAACATAGTCTAGAATGGCTTTAATCACCTTGTTCTTCCCTACAAACATTTTTATGTAAGTTTCCCACCTTATGTATCCCACCCATTCTATAGCACATGTCTAGTAGAGTATTGATATCTGGTACCTTTGTGGTTACCTTTATTTCTTCCTCTACCTCTCTCTTCTTCATCTCCTAGTTCAGATGACTCAAATTTCAAATATGTTACTAGGGTTTTGCCTTAATCCTTTGGTTTTGTTGATTTCTACTTCTTCTTACCCTTGAGTTCTAATTGTGGCGATGAAATTCTCCCTGTTTTCCCTTCATTCATTTGTAACAAAGTTTGGCCAGTGGATATAGATGCTTTAAGTAACCCCTCTTATTCCTCTATAATCTAAATTTTTCTTTTGTTTTTTGGTGACAATATTTCTCTAGGTGATAGTTTCCTTTTCCACAGGGAGTATCTTTTGCTACTATCTCTTCTTCTCCCAACTCCTCCCCAGTAGCAGAATCCTTGACTAACATTTTAATCATGTCCTCCTCCTCTTATTTATTGAGTTTTTCTAGGTTTATAACTTGTCTTCATATCTTTGAGGATATATGGGTACTAGGTTGAGATTGAGATGTTTCTAGCTCTTCCTATGGTAGTTGTGTCATCTTCTGGGGCCTTCTATTCTTCATCTTCATACTTGGAGCCCATCCCTAGTTCATTTAAAACTTGTTATGACCTAGGATCTGATGATAGACTCTTAACTCCAATAATGACCGCCTGAACTTGTTATCACTAAATTTGTAAGGCAGAGGTGGAAGGGGTACCACTTTTATAATACAGGGCTCAATAAAAATATTGTTTGCACTTATAGTAAATTGAAATTTTTTGCAATATTTTTGGATAATTTGTTTTAAAATGTGGAATCTTCCCTCTACCATATTCTTAATTATATTCTCCTATTGTATAACTTTTTCACTTGTTGTATCATAGGGATACCTTTTATTGCAACTATGATTTGAGCCCCTATGGAGGAATCTGGACTCCATTATACCCACCCCTCATGTCCCAAGATAGTGTGTGTAAAGTATGTGAAAAGTACTAACAAAAATAAACCATAACTTAAGTCGTGCACAATTTTTCCTTTCTTAAAATTTCATAAATTATCTAAAGTATTGTTTATCCAAAGGCGGTAACCAAGTCATACAAAATTTTGGTGGGGGACAGTCATATGTTATGTGTATGCTCCTCTCCATTTTTGAGTCATACCTATTTGTACAATAGACCTTCGATGTGATGGCCTATATTGTAAATTTGATCTTCAAATCTTTCATGTGATGAATCAAAAAGTTTTGATTCTTTACTTTTGTCCCTGTAAGTGTAGTTAGGGAGCTAGTACTCATATTTTTATTGCCATCATATTTTTGGGTGAAATTTCCTTCATGTAGAAAGCTTGTAAATGTGTGTGTCACATCTATTCTAATGAAGTATTGTTGATCTAGAGACAAACTATCTTCATGTACTCTACTCAGTAGCACCTTGGTCATGTTTATCATTAGGTCGATTGAAGTATGGGAACTAACTCCATGCATGCAATTTTAGCTTCAGGATGACTCTATATTATTTTTTATATTCTAACTATTGGGTTTGTGGGTTTACTTGTATCATCATGCTTCTTTCTACCTCCAAGTGTGTTTTGATGTATTTATAGGTATCTTATGCATGTGTTATGAGGGAGGGGACTTTTGAAAACATGCTCAATATATTTGGATTTTATGATATGATCAAATGTTCCTTGTATTTGAGTTGCTTAATTTGTTTTTCTATGATAACATGAGGAATCTCCATCTTTTCTTTGTCTAGGTAGTTGAAAAATTATCTTATAATAAAGTATGACCATTTTATGTGAAAATTTATACAAATTTTCGGTGCTCAAATGATTTTATAATTTATTCATTTATCAAAACACTTAATTTATAGTTTGCTTATTTAGCCATTTTAATGTAATTATTCTCATTTATTATTTATGTCCAATCCTTCCTCTCACATGATTTGGCATGTAATTATATGTCTTATTATTCATTTATTTTATTTTAATCTTCTATGATGTCATTATTTTAATAGCTTTTTTCACTGTGTAGTTCCTACCATCCATCCATTTGCCTATGTTAGCTTATTTTAAACTAATCCACTTGATGTTTCTATTCTATGAATATCAAACTCACTACTACTATGTTTTTTCAGTTTTCTTTGTCACCGTTGTCTATCTATTTCTTTTGTAGATGTGTCTTTCACTTGTTTTCATTCTATGTTTCAATAGTAATAAATTTAAATTATTTCATTTATAAATTGTCATGCTATCATACCATTGTGTCCTATTCTATTCCACAATTTCATGTTTTTGTTACTTCTATTATCTATACCTATAGAAAGAATGCCAGATATTTTTATTTACATTTTCACCTATATTTTTACCGCCATATGTTCATTCTTACCATCCTCTCATATTTTACTTATGCACATGATCCATAACTTCCTTATTGCTTTTTATCTGCTCCATATGTATTTTAAAATTTTGACTTGCATTTTCTCTCTTTTTATATGTATTTATTTTCAACATTTATTTTATCTTTTTTCCAATGTTTTAATTTTTGAACATCACCTTTGTCCTACTTTTTATTCACTTATTTATCCTACTAGGTTATTTTTGTACTATTTTGGGGATAACATAATAGCCTTATTCAAATTTTCTATCTAACAGGATAATGTGAACTTGATAAGTAGGTGACACGATCTACGACTAGAAAATTAAATGCCTAATATAGGGAACCTTAGTCCCTTATTACCTTATACCAAACTTCACCCAACTAGAAGGACAATGCCATCCTGTTAGGTCTCTCATCTTTTTTTTGCCCATCCCTCACCATAGTTGTCTACAATGTAGGGTTTTAACGGGGCTCCATTGACAAACCCTTATCTTGACATGCTTGCTAATGTTCTTAGCTTGATTGCTCCTAGGTCTAAAATATTTTTCACCATGTGGGGTCCAAACAATCTTATTTTTAAGTTCTCCATATTTTTATACTTGATATCATATAACAACACCTTATTCCCAATATGAAATTCTTTCACTTTTATATGTCTATTATACCAAAAATTTTGGCACATTTTATCTTTCATCTGGTTATATGCTACTATAAATCTCTTTTCATCTATTTTTTATAGTTATACTTACATTTCTTGAATGAAATCTTTCTCATTCATTTTGGTTGTTACTGCAAGTCTTAAACTTGGCAATATACACTCCATTGACATTACCACTTCTAATCCATAGACTAATTAGAAAGGACAATATGTAGTCAATCATTTATGAGTCATGTGATAATCCCACAATATTGATGGTATCTTGGTATCACAGTCTTCGGTATCTATATTACATACTTTTGTTAATATCTTATTCAATGCCTCAACAATGCCATTTACTTGAGGATGGTAAGGAGTGATTTTGTGATGTTAGATCAAAAAATGTTTAATCAATTATGTAATTATGTGATTGATGAAATGTTTATACTGATCACTCTTTATGCTTAATAGGCATCCAAACCTTATAATTATGTTTTCATACATAAAATTTATGGTAGTCTTGGCAGAATAATATTTTGTTGGTATAAATTCTACCCATCTTATTAAGTATTCATTACCAGTAATAATGAATCTATAATTAATTTTATTTATCACATGTTTGATGAGATATGTAAAATCAAATGCCCATTTCTCAAATGGAATGAGTGCCAAAAGTGGGTGGAGAGGTATAGCATCTCTAACATTTAGTTTACCCACTCTTTGACAAATGTCGTAATTTCTTGTGTATTGATGTGCATCCTTAAATACTGATGACCATCATAATCCCATTAGTAATATTTTATTTCTTGTGGCTTCCCTAGAGTTATGTCCTTCTATGACTCCATCATTAGCTTCTCTTAAGATATTATGTCGCTCATGCATTAATGTCACTCTCTATAACACCTTATCTCTTCCTTTGTTATATAATTCTCCTTTAATTAGCATAAAAGGAAACGCTTGAATCATTAATATTTTCTTCTATAATGCACCATATTCTTCCAAAAACTCTCTATTTGACAAAAACTATGTAATACACTCCATATATTTAGGGTCTACTTCCTTATGGAAGAGGTGAGCTCCAAGAAACTCATCCTCAATTGGTCCCATATATTCCCCTGTTGTTATTCTTGATAGGTAGTCAAGTCCATTGTTTATTTTATAAAGTTTCACCATAATTTTGAAATTGAATTCTTAAAATAACATAAACTAGTGAAAGATCCTTCCTTGTATTATTGGTCTATTTATTGGATACTTAAGTGGCCCATGATCCATAAAGAATATAAATGGAGTTGCCAATAAGTAATGCCTAAATTTTTGCACCGTGTAAACCATAACAAGTTCCACCCTTTCTATGGTGAAGTAATTTCTTTCCACTCTTGCCAATTTTATATTAATAAATGAAATCTAATGATCTATATTTCCTTGGGGTTGTCCTAGCACTGCTCTTATTATAATTCTAGAGGCATCAATATATACATAGATTAGGATTTTCCAATTAGGAAACACTAAAATTGGGACATCTGTAATCTTATTCTTTAATGTATCAAATCACTCATGACATTATCTTGACTAATCTAGTGGTTGGTCATGCCACTTCTTCAAAAATTATTCTATGGGTGCATTTATAGCTACATAATTTCTTATGAATTTGTGATGATATCCAATATATCTCAAGATAGTTCTAACCTCCTTTTGTGTCTTGGGTGGTGGTAGGTTTACAATTATGATAGTTTTAAGTGGATCTACCACCAACCCATCTTTACATATTATGAATCCCATTAAAGTACCAAAGGGTGCAGTAAAGATGCATTTCTTGAGATTTAGAGAAATGTTCAATTATCTACATCTTTAAAGCATCATCTGCAGTGCTTGAACATAGTCCCTGATTAACTCATATACTATCCAATCATCAAGATACACTTTCAAAAACTCATGTATGAAATATTGAAATACATTCACCATTGTGCCAATAAACATAGTTAGTGCATTATTCAATCTACATAAAGGTTCCCCAGTCTATAGAAAATGTATTTTTTGGTCTATCCTTTGGCATTATTCTACCCTGATGGTATCTTGAAAATCCATCACTAAATGAGTATATTTCTCTTCCTAAAACACTCTAATATCTCTTTAGTAAATGGTGTTGGGAAAGGATTATGTAGACATGCCTTATTCAATTATTTGTAATCAACATAGATACATATCTCAAAACCACCATGGGACTTATCCATTCATTATCTTTCATAGGGTTATAATGTCACCAACTAACATTTTATCCAAATTCAATTTTGTCTATTAATTTAACTTTAGGATTTTATCTATATGATTCTTTTTCCAATGATTTAATATCCTCTTTTAATTAGATCTTCATAGTACGCACATCTTCCTTGATTCCTTTGAGATTAGTAAATGTTCTTGGAAATAATTCCTCAAATTCTCTTAGTAATTCTAGTATCTTCTTCACTTCTTATTCTACCCAATAATTACCTACTTTTACCTTATTTGAATTTCCTTCTGTGGCTATATTCTCTTCTTTAATTTTAAGAGGTTGGTAGAAGTATTATGTTTTATCTTTTACAGTGTCAAGGAGTTATCTTTCTCATTCTTCAATGTCTATTTTTATGTTTTCTGGTTTTGCTTCCTCATCCTCTACCTATTTTATAATTTTTTGGTAGTATTCCAAATGTTTAAGTTCTCTTATGTTTGTTTTCCTTTTTGCAGTCTATGGCAATTCTCTCATAAATTTTCCAATCTGCTCCTAATCATCTATATGTCCTAACCTTGTTTCTTTTATTTTTAATCTTAAAAACTATTGATTTACAATAGAGTCTTTCACAAATAAAAATGTTTTGATTTTCTATAGTGATCGACAAACTCTAGTATCCAAATCCCAAAATTTTAAAGTTCTACAAAAATATATTTTTAGGTTTACCCATCTACTTGTTCCTTTCTGCAATTTTTGATGTAGGTACCATATATTTGTAAATATGTCTAATGTCCAATAAAATATTTGTGTCCACATGCATCTATTTGTTTCCTCTCTTGTTATCCATACTTTTTCATGTGTCAAGATGTGATCTTGGGTTGGTTTTCTGTATAACTTTTGATCTCTAAAAAATAGCTTTATGAATTTACAAACCTTGTTTTTAGTAATATGCAAAAAAAAATCTAGGTCAGATGATTGTTTTATGGTTATACCACCATCTTGTGGTAGTGATAGTGACAATATCATCAATGTGTGTCATCCTTATTTATTTTTATAAAAATACTCTCATCTTATGTTATAAGTAATCATTGACCAGTCTAATTCCCAAAAAATTGGGTAATTTGTTATGTAAACCTTGTTATATGCGATGAGCTCTTCTTCTCTACGGTAGTCAATTTCATAGTAGGTAGTGATTTTTCCTTTGTATGATGTTTTTACTATAGAACATACTTTATACATTATGGTTTCTACCTCACAATACATAAAATCTTCAATTTCATCCCCTAAGGGTGTCTCTCCTCCTTCTTCCACTATTAGTGCCCCCTCATCATTAGATTCGTAGTCATCTCCTATTTTTGAACTTTCTTCAGAGTATACATGTCAATGATTTCATCAAATTCATTATCCTCATCTTCCAACCATAGTTCTTTTGACCATGACCCTATCATTCCCACCTCTATCAAAAAATGGACTACTAAGTATTTTATTTCAAATGTGATTTCCTCCTCTTCATAATCTAAGGATCTATTACAATTTACAAATCATTTCAGGTTCAATAACACTGAATATCTAGTATCATACATATCAATTACCTAAAAATTGACCTTCATATTTATCCCCATAAAGTCAACTTTCACATTCTATAGCATCCCAATTGGTGAGTATGGAGTGTCATCATCCATGGTAATGTCATATGTTGTTGCATGCAATTTCAATTTCCCCAACAACTCCCATGTGTTTCGTGGTAACATATTTATATCTATGCTAAGGTCTAAGAGTGTTTACTTTATTTTTTAATAATTTATTTTGGCATTTATCATGATGAAAATCTTTTTCCATTTCTAGTTTGTTCTAAATATATTCTTTGTATTTTTATTTTTATTTTTATTTTTCACCATCTTTTCACTTGATGTTCTCTCTCTTATTTATTTTAATATTTACATAACTGAATGAGTTTAGTTAATAAGTCTTGTTTCTTTGTCAATCTCATTATTCATTTGAGGTACTTGACCTTGCGTTTATCAAAATATGTTAGTTTAAGCTAATCCTTATGTTTTTTTTTCTGTTATTAATTTTTAGATTTTATCTACAATTCAATCATGTTCATAGATATCAGATTTTTCACATTCCATATTTGTTTTTTATTTTGTATTAGAGTCAGTGGCTACTTCTTTCCTCTTACCGGTCTTCTTCCCACTTCTGATGGTTATAGCTACTTGCAGTTGTGAATCATTGTTCATGATATGGAGATCTTTTTTGTAGCCTCTCTTTTTGTTCTCTTATTGTTTCTTGACATTGTCTAATTTATTTTGACATTGTTATTATGTGTAATGAACATTACTCTTTTTTAATTTTTTCTGTTCTTCCTTACCACAATGAACTTCATTATAATGTCCTTTTGTATACTATGCTTTTACCATTTTCCTTAAATGTTTAGCCCCTTTATTGGGGGGAGATTCTATCAATTCTTTAACTTTTGTTCCACCATTTTTGTATAATTGTGACTCTTTAGTACATGAGAATGAGTCATGTGTACCTCTTTTGTGGCATAATTCATAGTCCACTTGAAGTTCTTCATCATAATTTCTAGCAATGTGCCCCACCTTGCAGTATTTATGACATGCTGATGTTAGAGGTAAAATCACTTAGAGGGGGGGATGAATCAATGATGCAAGATAATCCAATTCAATTCCCAACTCTTAAACATTCAGCACATACAATCATGATGCATACAAATTAACCATTGCAATGAATAAGGAAGATATAAAAAGATCAAGCACATTACACATGATCTATGTGGGAAACCCTCTTGGGGGATAAAACCCACTGAACCTTACAAGATGGACTACAGTCCTATAAACAAGACCCAACATTTAGACCAGTGCCAACTGATCAAAGAACACCCATTCCTTAGTTTAGTGAGACACCCATCCCACAAGAAGGAACCAACCCTCTAGGCAACTAAGCACCCACTCAGCTACCTTGAAGAAATCATTTTAAATACCTATTATTGTTCTTAAATTTATTATTACCACCTTTTTATACACTCTTCACCTCTAATCTCTTAAGATGCCTCTAGGATAAACTCACTCAAACTACCTCTTAAATAAACTCACTCAAACTGCCTCTTTTAGGCTCATTAGGTCCAATGACGTGTGTGTCCTTCTGCATCAACTTGATCTAACAAGATTGACTAATCCTATTCACTCTAGATTAGTCCTTAATAACTTTTACCTTCTATTTTAAATGTTATCTCCTTCACTTGAGTCCACACATACATAACTAGCATAATTAATCCAATTAGACCTTGCACTTATACCACTATCTTCTTTTAACCCATCTTGGTCAGATAAAATGATTTACATAATTTAACCACACTTAAAATAGTTACATACACACATTACAAGTGATAACCACACTCTTCATAGGTTTTTCATTACCTCATTAGCCCCAAACTACCATTAGGTCTTGGTGAGACCTAAAATAATTAGGCCTTCATACTCACATGTTACATGTGAGACTACTTGAACCACCTTCATGCTTTACTAATGCTTCAAAATCATAAACCTATCTCAAATATACCATTTACTAATCCTATATGGTTCTATGCAACCTGAAACACTAACTCACACCTTGAACCTACCAATTAGGTCTCCTTGTTCTTCAGGTCTTCATACATAAAAGACATAGTCTCAAACTTCTGAAGCAACAACTAAAATATTTCACAAATACATATGATTATATCACATGGGTGAACCCTTTAGGAGCTATGAAACACCTCCATGTGCCTTATACACTTCAAAATATTCTCTAAGCACTCAAATCAACTCTCTCAGAATGATCACGCACACTAGTCATATACAGTCAAAATACAACCAAGCTATTTTGACTCTCCATAAATGATAAGGTGAAAAATATGACAACAAATTCCTTATATTAAGCCTTAGAGACTTATATAACATATCCATGCTCATTTTATTCTTTAATTCTACTCAAACACCTTTAACTCACTCCTACAACATGGTCACTCAATCTGTTAGTGCATTTAACAAACATAGTCAACTTCTAAGCAATTGTTCACATTGAAGACGGATTAGTCAAACCTTAAAAATCCATATAGATAGTCTTCATGAAGTATAAAAAAATCTAAAATATATATTTCATCTTGAAACATCAAAATAATATCAAGAACAACTCAAATATCCTTCTCTGATCACTTACAGAACATGGTCAAATACATAGTTAACTTTAGAGCTCAATATCTACAACTATACAAAAATTAAAATATTTTAACTAACTTATTTGTCCTATATCAAAATATATTAGTAAAATATTGATCACTAGTTTTTCCTTTATTAATTCAAATGCCAACGATCACTATGTAATTCAAATATTGCAGACATATGTCATCATCTTGTGTCCTCACACAACTTAATAAAATGTGATCTATCAATCTCATCATGATCTTCCTAGCTTTAAATCTCATCTCTTGTCATTTATCTTTGATCCATGCTTCTGTGATTAAGACACTTGGCACCCTCATGTGAGTTCTAAGCACATTGACTATTTAACTCCAATGAACTTCTACCACTTGGCATCCTCACGTGCTTTTTGAGCATAGTTTGACATATTAACTAAATACACACTATTGGATTACTACTAACAAGATAAATTGATCCATTTGATCCTTATCTAGTCAGATAAATTACTCATGAATATCTTCATCTCCTGATTAAACACTTGTCATAGATCTTCGATAATGCAAATTTGGCTAAGTACGGGAACCTCTACAATCTGACTGGAAGGCCAAATTTGCACCTTAATAACTTTTACTACGCTCAACATCATGACATGAAATTTGAACCAAATGATCACCTCTCATATTAGAATCCATCCATGTATCAAAATACTCCTACAACCTTCACATATTTTAAATATGATGTCATCAAATTAATTACTCAACCTTATCTACCAAGATGAGTACTTGAACCTAGACCTTCATATGACTACCCTGATGAAATCCATCCACTTCAATAATAAATCCAAGAACCCATAACACCCTATAGGTTATTTGAAACATTTATATACCATCAACATCACCCATTAATTGCCTTACTAAGTCAAACATTGAAGAACCATGCAGGAACACTAAAGCACATTGAAGCACACTTTGTCATTATCAATCTAACACACATGACACCTCATCAACAACCTTGGTCACCTTGGAGACATCATTGAAAAAAATCCAACCATATTTTCCTTTTTTAATTTATGTCAAACACCAATACAAAGACACCTTGACAATTTGCAATTCTTCATATGACACTTAGAAATCTCCATACCCAGCCTACAAACCTTGCACATGCAACAGTCAACATGCCAAAACACCAAAAAATGATCATGATAACATTCTGAGATCACCAATCCACCTCATCCACTTTTAAAAACCAAACTCAACTAATCTCAACTCTATTTTATCAATCAAATTCTACTAAACAGTCCTTTGATCTAAGAACCTAAAAATTTATAAAGCTCCTTTTTTTGTTTATGCATGAGGATTCAATACATTGTCAAATCACCTGACATGGTTTGATCAAGTCATCATATAATCATGCTTGATTTCACATTTTTATTAGACTTCTTCATATCTTTCCCATGACTTGAACATCTCATATATTCTCCCCCTCACATCATGACCCACATATATAACCAAGATTTGCTCCTTGACACATCTTTCTTACAAGAAATATGTCAAAGCATCATACCACACTCAAGACACCTAAGTTAGCTCTCCCTAAATCCATACCAATATTTAAAATTTTAGGGCCCACAAGTCCTCTCTCAAGATTCACCATACTACTAATCATAACAATAAGAACAAACACAATGCAATTGACTCACCTGAAACCAAGGTCCCAAGTACTTTCAAGGAACTACACTAGATCAAGCTACCTAAAGAAACCAACTATGGATGAAATCTTATTGCATCCATATATTTCTTCTAATGTAACTCATTTTCATGTATTTATTATCATGCAACACCAACCAAGACCCAACAAGCATCCACCATGCTTCTTTTTTCTATAAAGTGTCTCCTTGAAGCCTAGAGAGAGAGACCCCTTTGACATAGTGAGACTAAAAGTCTGAAAACTTAGGATACTCCCATATCTCCATACTCTCATTTGACTTGAAGTCTTACCTCAACATCAAATTAACCTTGAATAGATCTTTAACTTCATTCTTTGATTCAGACTTGTCAACAAATGTAGACAACAAAAACTCTGGACTTTCTTTCATGTCTATCATGGAAAGCAAACCATATTTGGTCTCAGTTTGATCTCTTCTAATATACTTAGGTTTCCAAAACCATTTATGACCCCTTCATTACACACTAATACCTCCATACACCTTATTTTACTTTGAGAACTCTTTCAACATGTTCTTGCAATACCTAGTAATGTGACCAACTCTATGACATCTAAAACAAACAAGATCATTCATACCTTTTGCTTGATGATGACTGTGATCTTTATTTGACTAAATTATTCTCTTCTTGAATTCTGTATCAATGTGTCCAAACTGATTGCATGCATAACAATGACTCTGGGATGAATATCTCATTACATTGATCTCTTTATCCTGTCTTCTTTCTTGCACTCTAGGAGCCTGATTGAACTTATTTGACTTGATGGTCTTTGTTTGCATAACTTAACAATGTGACCAATTCTTTGACAATTGTATCAAATAATGTCTTCCATACCTTTTTTTTGAATATGGCATTAATCTCCCTTTGACTGATTGCTTCTTCTTACATAGTCTTTTGCACTATGATCAACAAGATGACAAACAAAATAATGACCCATAAAATATTTTGCATACCTTGAAGCATTTGGTTGCCTGATTGGTTTCTTCATTTTGCCTTTGACCTAATTTGACTTGTTTCTTTTCATGCTACCATTCTCTTTGCCTTTTTTTGATCTCTTTTTTTCTTCTTCAATCTTGCATGTCTTGATTATAACCTTTTCGTGCTCATCCTTCAAGGAAATATGATTAGCCTTCAATTGAACACATTCATCTTCTTTAGCCCTCATGCTTAAACTTGTAGCCTTTAATTGAGTTATAAGATCTTTGATGGTCTCCATATCCTCCTTAGCCCTTTTGGCCATGTCATATTTCAATATACATTCTTGATCTTCCATAAACCTGATCCATTTTTTATTTTCCTTTTCCTATTTCATAGATTTGCCTGACAAATTCCCCTCAAGAGATCTGCCTTGCATTACAAGATGTTTGATCATATTCCTCATTTTATGAATCCTCTTCTTTTTCTCCTTTAGTTCACTAAGTGCACTCATGAGCTCAACTTATTCTTCCTCGTTATCATAGCAAACTTTGTCATCAAACATGATGATCTTTTCACTCATATTGTACCTTGGATCACCTTAAAGTGGTTAAAATTGCATAGAAGCTCCTGCTCTAATACCAATTATGAGAGGTATAATCACTAAAAGTGGGGGTGCTTTATTGATGTAAGATAATCCAATTCAATTCCCAACTCCTAAACATTCAGCACATACAATCATGATGCATACAAATTAACCATTACAATGAACAAGGAAGATGTAGCAAGATCAATCACATAACACATGATATATGTGGGAAACCCTCTCGGTGGATAAAACCCAATGAACTTTGTAATATGGACTAAATTCCTATAAAATAAGATCCAATATTTAGACCAACACCAACTGATCAAGGAACACCCATCCCTTAGTTTAGTGAGACACCCATCGCACGAGAAAGAACCAACCCCCTAAACAACCAAGCACTCACTCAGCTACCTTGAATAGATCATCTTAAACACCTATTTTTTCTCTTCAATTTATTATGACCACCTTTGTCTGCTCTTCACCTCCAATCTCTCTCAAGCTACCTCTAGGATAAACTCGCTCAAATTGCCTCTTCTAGGCTCATTAGGTCCAATGACCTATGTGTCCTTCCATATCAACTTGATCAGATAAGCATGACTAATCCTCTTCACTATTTTTTGGTCCTCAATGTTTTGTACCTTCTATTTTGAAGGTTCTCTCCTTTTCTTGAATCCACACATACACAACTAGCATAATTACTCTAATTAGACCTTATACCACTCTCTTCCTTTAACCCATCTTGGTTAGCCAATATACTTTACATAATTAAACCAAACTTAACATAGGTATATACACATATTACATGTGATAACCACACTCTTAATAGGTCAGTCATTACCTTGTTATCCCCAAACTACCATTAGGTCTTGGTGAGACCTAAAATATTTAGGTCTTCATACTCACACATTACATGTGAAACTACTTAGACCACATTCATCCTTTACCAATGCTTTGAACACATCAAACTTATCTCTAATATACCCTTACTCAATCCCATATGGTTCTATTCCACTTATAACACTAACTCACACCTTGAACCTACCAATTAGGTCTCCTCGCTCTTTAGGTTTTCATACATAAAAAATGTAGTCTTAAACTTTTAAAGCAACTACTCAAATATTTCACATATTCATATGATTATATCACATGGGTGAACCCTTAATGACCTATAAAACACCTCCATGTGCCTTAAACACTTCAACAAAGGCTCTAAGCACTCAAATCAACTCTCTCAAAATGATCACTCGGACTAGTCATATACAATCAAGCTATTTTGACTCTCTATAACTGATTAGGGGCAAACTATGATAACCAATTCCATCTCATAAGACTTAGAGACTTATAAAACATCTCCATGATCATTTTATTCTTCAATTTTTCTCATAACACCTTTAACTCACTCCTGTAACATGGTCACTCAATCTGTCAATGCATTCAACAAACACAGTCAACTTCTAAGCAATTTTTCACACTAAATATGGATTATTCAAACCTAAAAAATCCATATAAATAGTCTTCATAGAGTTTAAAACACTCTCAAATAGATAGTTCATATTGAAACATCAAAATACTATCAAGAACAACTCAAATATCCTTCTTTGGCCACTTATAGAACATGTTCAAACATACATTCAACTTTGGAGCTCAATATCTACAATTTTACGAACATTCAAATCTTTTAAATAGCTTTTCTAGATGAGTCTTGAAGTCCTCTTCAACTTTTATTTTTACTCCATCAAGAAATTTGTCCTAGATGAAAAGATATTAGCAAAATACTAAGCACTAGTTTTTCCTTTATTAATTCAAATGCCAATGCTCACTGCGTAATGCAAATATTACAGACACGTGTCTTCATCTCATGTCCTTGCATAACTTGATCAAATACACTCAATTTATATCCTCATGAGATTCCTATCTTTAAATCTTATCACTCACCATTGATCTTTGATTCATGCTTTCATGATCAAGACACTTGCTACCCTCACATGCCTTATGAGCACATTGACTATTTGACTCCAATGAACTTCCCCCACTTAACAGCCCTTTATGCCTTATATGCATCCTTTGACATATTGACTAAATACACACTATTAGATTACTACTATTAATATCACACACTCTATTTAATCCTTGTCTAGCTAATTAATTGCTCATCGTAGATCTTCATCGCTCAATTAAATGCTCATTGTAGATCTTCGATAATGCAAATTTCGATAAGTATGGGAACCTTTACAATCTGCCTAGAAGGCCAAATTTTCACCTTAATAACTTTTTATACGCTCAACCTCATGACCTAAAATTTGAACCACATTATTACATCTCATTGGGGAATCCATCCATGTATCAAACTACTCTTGAACCCTTCACATGTTTGAAATATAACATCATCAAACTGCTTCCTTAGCCTTATCTACCAAGATTGCTTGAACCTAGACCTTCATATGACTATTTTGATGAAATCAATTCACTTTAATAAGCATTAAAATCACTCATAACACGCCATAGGGTCTCTAAAACATGTCCATACCATCAATATCATTCATCAATTACCTCACTAAGTCAAACACTGAAGAACCATGCAAGAGCACTGAAGCACACTTGGTTATTATCAATCTAACACACATGAAACCTCATCAACAACCTTGGTCACCTTGGAGACATCATTGGCAAACCCTCAATAGTTGGTAGGGGTATCTCCTTATTATAATGTCAGTTATAATTCTAATTGTATCCTCTCCCCCTTGGTAATTTTCCCTTATACAATATCCTCCTTGATTATGATTATAGTACTATGGAGGGGCATTAGGATATTGAAAAGTTTGAATTATATGGGGTGTTTTATACTATTTCATAGGCTACAATATACTAGCATTATTCATTGGTAACTATGGTAAAGACATTTGATGCATTGTTACTACTCCTCTAATTGTTATTTTGTATATCCGTAAGTGCATCTATAACATGGAAACTTTGACTACAGTGATTAAACAATCCATTATTTGTGTAGTACATTATTTTATTTGTAGGTGCTTCCACTTAAAAAATGGAACATAAGTGTTGTGGATGATGATTACATACTCTATATATTATACAATAAATCTTCTCATTATATATAGCTTGTTGAATTAAAGGATTCATCTCCATAAGTGGTTTCACTGATCTTATTACTGATGTTATTTTTTCCATGTCATTAAGGGAACATTCTATCCTAGAATTTCAATTTGCACAACAAGTTGTGCACCAAATTATTACCCACAATGGTGTATGCTTATTATGCAATGTCCCATACTCATCTGACTTTATCTATATCTTTTGTTTTGACCTCAACCACTCTAATTACAATTGTAATCATTCAACAGTGTCTTTCAGTGAGGTATCTATATCTCATCTCCAAGATTGAGCTTCTAATCTTGACACCATTTCTAATGTTTCTACAAATGCATTAAATATTTTCCCCATCCATATTGTCTCTAGGGCATGGGATTAATATATATATGAACCATTATATTCATTTTTTAATTTAGATGTTCTTTTAATTTATACAGTATAGATTTAAACAATTGATCGTAATATTTTATAGTTTCCTTCTCATTTTGTATCAACTCTCTCATCTTACTAACACTTTTCATTAATATGTATGGGTAGCAAAAAGCACCCTAAAATGTTTTTTGGATGTCAACCCATGTAGTGGCATGTCAAGAATAGGTATTCATATACCATTTCAGTGCGTCATCTCTTAATGTTCCAAAAAATTAAATAACATTAATATTTCATCAATGATATTGTGACTCATCCAGTATGAATCTAATACAAATAGATGTTCTTACACATCTTTTGTGTATTTTACAAACAGAAGCAACTTCATCCTATTCTATGTTATTTTAGTGTTCATATGGTTGTTAGGAATCCCACTAGTAGCATTGCTATTATTATTTGCCTGATTTCTTGATGTACATGATCCTGTAGTATTATTAAAATTACGAAGATGTTTATATTTTTATTGTCTAACCAAATTATGGTTACAACCTTTGTCTATTTTAATTCTATTTGTAAGTATCTTCTTCCTAATACTTCCACTTGATTCTTTACGAATTCCCTTATTTTCTCAATCTCTTATTAATGACTTTGGTATTAATTTGTTATTTCTCCACTAAATATATCTCTCTATATAAAGGATGGATGTACGTGTTTATTGTAAAGTGGCCAGCAGATGGTGATTGGTTCAAATGATTCATTTCCTCTTAGGGAATTTTGCGGTTAGGATTTAGGGGGTTGTATCACTTCAAATATCTTTTTCTACATCTTCTATCTCTAATTGTGCTTATTCACCAATGTTTTCATTAATTAATACTCCTTATATTACCTTCTTCCTTATATTTGTGATGTATTTCTATACTATGACGACTATTACTTATTTCAGAATCACCTTTCTCATGAAGGTTCATATCTCTTTCCACATTTATTTATTCTTCTATATTATCTATAAACCTTTTATCTTGATTACTTACTATTAAAATTTATTCTATTGATAAAATATCCTCCATGAGATAAACTATATAATTAACATATCATATCTTAATCATCATCTCCTCACTTCTTTCACTACTCTCTAGGCTTCGTCCAATGTGGGCCAAACTACTTGTAATCAATTAATCTTCGACAACCAAGGTTTAGATAATTTGGGTGTTTCAAATAGTGTGGATAAATATGTTAATCATTATTTCATGTCATTCATGACTTTTTTGGGTACAATATATAATAATTATTCTATTATATTTCTTTTGGTATCTACATTTGTGCCTTCTTGTGGTGTGAATATCAACTTGTTCTTTTTTGGCAGAGGGATAATATCAAGATTTTAAACATTAAGGTTTTCATTGGTAGAGGCCATATTGGTTTTATTTACCATATTACTTATTGTTAACATTATTATTATTTTTTTCTCTGTTCTTTCTCTTTGTTAATCTCTGATTGATTTTTTTCATTCTCCATTTGATTCTTCATCTCTTCATTAACTATTTTCTCTTGCATATATTTTTAATTTATCCTCTTACTATAATCTTCTTTTTCTTAATTAAATTAATTTTAATTACTTTCCTAACAACCTACATATTATTTAACCTTCCCCAACCATTTACACCATATATTTTTGAGTGCTTACATATTTTGAGGATCCCTCTTCTTTTCACACACCATCCATTACGTGCATGTCCCCTAAAAAACTATTATACAAGTCCTCATTCTACAAACAAGTTGTAGATGATGAGTGGTACTTTGTTTAATAAACATTTCCTTGCCCCTTCCAAAAATTTGTATTTATTTGCATCAAAACTCTTCCAACCCTATATAAGCCAAATTATGATGAATGAATTGAGGGTAGTCCCGAACTATTAATCAATATCTTAAGTTATGGGTATATCAAGTTATTAGAGAGCCTCAAGTTTTTTTGTAGTTCATTGAATAGGTTATTTAATGTGAATGTGTTAACCTTTTGTATGCTTGGATTTACACAATATCCAAGGCCACAATAATTGTTCAAAGGTAACCCAAAATTATTCTTTCTACAATCTAAAAAATGATGCTTTTATTTCTAGTAATGTTTTACATGTCCTAACTTCAATGTGATTTTTTTCAATGTTTCTTCCCACCACTCTTCTATTTGTGTTAACATAAGATTTCATAACTCTAAAAGATATGTCCCTTTGGACACTAGTCAACTAAAGTCTATGCGGTGCCACCAAATGTTGACATAAAATTTGAAGTTATTGGCTACAAATAAGTTATGTTGATAAAGGTTAACTTTAATTAGACTAATGTGATGTAAGGGTTAGTATTTGGTTAGAATATTTAACATACATTGAAAAAAAAAGTACCTATATTCATAGTAAATCAAATAGTACATAGTACGCAATAATTCCTATTCTAACTTTTATTTCTTTACATATATAATAACCATTAAATACAATGTATCTATATATCTTTAATTTATATTGTCTTAAGTAGTTACATAGGTTACTTTGCTCTGTAACATTTTACAATTCCTATCTATACTTTATCTCTTCTATGTTGTCTATATTCTATTACAATGTTGTGGTTTATATATTGACTCAATACAACATAATCCAATGGTCATGTCTGTGTTAGACATGATATTTCTCTAATATAGTCATCCTTTATTTTTGCAAGGCATTATTTCTTACCAAAACATATATTTAGTGAAATCTTCTATTCTTTTGGCTTGGAGAGTGTCATGTTATTGAAGTAATGTAATTAGCTCTACAATGTCTATGGTTTGGTCCTTTGGCTAATAGAGAATCCTACCAACACATCATATGATTCTATTCTTACTTTTTATGGTTATAGTGCAGTTAGATTACACACTTCCCCTTTGTCCTACCTTTTTCACTTATAGCTCTTTAATGTCAATTCACACATCAATGGTGCCTTAATTTTAATTTAATTGTTTATAAATATATAAACATTATAGTTCATTTTATAGAGGAGAATAAATTTTCATGAAACATTAAAAAAAATCATAAGCACATGAGATATTAAGCAATCATTAGAGCATTTATCATTGTATGAGGCTAGCATTTCTAAAATGATTTATTTTATGCAATTTATTATTATTGTGACATATATATATCCCAATTCCCATTCTTAGAGCCATGATAGTTAGACATCATTTTAGAATCTTAAACCCCCAACACAAGGTCTAAAGATCACTTTGTTTTTAAGTTTTCAGTTAGCATAGGGGCATTGGACCTATTTTAGGGCAAGAGGAAACATTTTATCATCAGTATGTAGGTGTCACAATTTGTGGGGGTCACGACAGGTAGATTATATTGAGAAAACATGAGATCAAAACTAGGTGAACCCAATCACTAACTTATTTTAGAGTTATCTATCACCTGACTAGAAGCTATAGAGCTCTAAAAATTTTGTGGTGATCTTGATATTATTTAATATTAAATTAAAAAATTTGGGCGAGGTTCATGTCAGGCCTTTGCATTTTCAGAGTCAAATTCAAGGGACTACCTTGAGACTATGTTTTATTCAAGATATATATTGATAGGCTATGTGTTTTCTTCATATTGATTAATTTGGAAATATTAATTAGGTATTATTATTGTATTGTACATGTTATAATGTTTAATCAAAACATAATTATTCATTTGTGTTATATTTTGTTGTAAGCCATTTATTTTCATTCTATTTTGGTCAATCTACATTGTCTTACACCTTGTAGGGTTATAATTATTTCATATTGTGACAACATTTTATTTATTTATTACATATTTAATAGGGTTTTTTACATTTCACCTTGATAAATCTAAAACCCTAACTTCATCTATCTTGATTTTTTCAATCCCAAACCTAGGTCATTTATTTTTCAAACCCTAATTACTTTATGTATACAAAGGATAATGCAATTGATTTATAAAATAATCATAACTTAGGGAAGATAAATCCTACTTACACTTTAGATTGTTGATACATTATATATTTAGGGTCCTGACCAAGATCGATCCATTAGACCTAACCAAGGGATCTCTTACCACAATAAAATCTCTAAGGAGGGTTCCAAAGCCTCTGGTCAAGCAAAAATATGCAATAACCCTAGCTAGATCTTATGTTTCCATATTCACTAAGTATATGTAATTAAATTAAAAGCCTAATCTAGTGCTCACCAAAGCTTGTGGCACAAAGTGGGGGGTAATAAACATAAAAAATAAACATGCACAGAAGATCTGTATTCTCATCAATGTATAGGAAATCCTAATGCATGGGAGATAAGTACAAATGCAAATCTATCTACTCTTACAAAGGAAGAATAAAGTTACAAAGACTTACCTTTGAAGATGAACCCATCAAGCCTCAATATCTCCAATGGACAATGTGATTTTCAAGAGGTTATTATAGTATGTAAGGATAACAAGGACAAGTTAGCTATAGGCTACACAACTTCTATATGCATCTAAAAGACTTCTCCACAAGACAAGATTTCTATCTCTAAATGAAGCATTGAAACCCTAAGTTATGCTCCTCAAATAGAATGTTGGATAATCAGATGCATAATATATTCTTCTTCTTCTTCTCTTCCTTTATAAATGATGAAATGAGTGTGTGTATATAGTTGAATCTAACCCTGAAATTTTCTAAAATTTTAGCCTACAGGTTCAACCCAATCGAATCTATATCGTTATTGAAAAAATCAAATTAAGTCTTGGTTTAGGTCGGCCAAGGGTTGACCTAGACCCTAAATGATTTTTTCAATTAGAGTACAAGGTCGATGGGGCCTATAGTGTAATGTATACCATTGGAAAGGGTTTTAGGCTTAGGGAATGGCTAATGGAAGTAAAAAATTACATTATGAAGGTGCAAAAGAGGAGGCAAAGCTTAAATAATTATTTATAGGAGATGGTTATGTAGATAACAAGTGGTAGTATAGGGACAACAATCCTATGAAGTACCAGTGGTCTGTCCACCCCTTTTCTGGTGCACCCCTTAAGGCATGCACTTAGAGAGATTGAGACTCAACTGGTTTATGTAAGAGAGAAAGCATCGATAATTGATAAAGTTTGAAAATATTGTGTGTATACATATGTCCCACTCGAAGATCATCATATGTCATTTCGGTGAAAAATGAGATGGTGCTTCAGGAAAAGAACATATCAACACACAATGTTGAAGCTAAATAAATTATAGTAAGGAGAAAATAAGATAAATAAAAAGACAAAATTAAAAAATACATAACTTTACTTACCTTAGTGCTATAGATAAAGAATGAAACACAATAAAAATAAATGTGTCTAATGTAGGGAACTTTAGGCGAGCCTACAAAAATTAATGAAAAAGATTAGAAAATCAAACTTTTGAAAAATATACATGTAACATATAAAAAAATTCTCTACAATGTTAGGATTCTAGAATATTTTATGGTTCAAAAAAAGAGGTAGGAGAAAAAAAGATATGATCAAAAGATGAAATATGGTGGTAAATATTTGACAGGTAAATAATGTTAAATAGTAAATATAAATAGGGTGAAAATAATTCATTTTTAACTTTTACTATTTTGAAAAAATAGAGATATGAGAGACCAAGTTTGAGACCAGAGAGCCATCATGGTGAGGAGATGACAGTTGATATGAGGAGGATGCATAGCGGTCATAATGAGTGCAACACAAGTAATCAATTGTAAATTTCAATTGTTTGAGTGTTTCATTTGAAATTGAGATAGATATAGAAAATTAATTGGTAAGAAAAATCTAGGCACCAAAATTGACCCTAGAAAATTTTTAGGCAGATTAGGGGTAGAACTAGATATTGGGTAGGAAGAAATTAGGCCAACAAATGCCTAAGGCATTTATGGTAAATGGTCAAAAATTCGTCATTGTGAAGGAATAGAGTCAACCGAGTCAACTTAGTCTATAATTCAA
This sequence comes from Torreya grandis, assembly GCA_037957365.1. Taxonomy (NCBI): domain Eukaryota; kingdom Viridiplantae; phylum Streptophyta; class Pinopsida; order Cupressales; family Taxaceae; genus Torreya; species Torreya grandis. The sequence goes on along the minus strand of JARHVA010001141.1, from coordinate 1,020,374 downwards.
GTAGAAAGCAAGGAGATGACTATGTAGTAGTGGGATAATTTAGTACTCTAAGGGGTGGCCAACTATGTAGCAGTGAGTCAACTTAGTCTGCAATAATGGGAAGGTTGACTATGTATCAAAGGGCCAATTTAGTTGGTAGAAGAGGGGCAATATAGTCTTCAAAAATGGGGTTAACTATGTACTACAAGGCTGATTTAGTATAAAATAGGTTGATCTATTTGAAAATGGTAAGGGTTGATTTAGTATCAAAAAAGGGTATTGGGTCGATTTAGTATTAAATGGATCAATCATGTAAATAAATAAAACACATGAGAAACAGAATCAAACTAGCTAATTAATTAGTTAATTTGCAAATTTTTAAGAATGTATTTTGATTATTTATGACATGGAGAGTTGATACATCCTTTGATGTTTGATATTTTACAGAGATGTAGGAGATATTGGTGCCTGATAGACACATCATGGCTACCAAATTTGTTGGATCATTTGAGTGATGTGGATAGATATCAATTGATCATGTTGGGTTTTAGAGGTATTATGGAGATGAGGTGGAACCCACTAAGAGTTTATTTCATTATCATGTTCTTTAAAGCATGGGAATTGTTGACCAACACTTTTTGATGGGTGGTGGATGAAAATACCATTAAGGTAGGTATCACAGTGGAGGATGTCCATGTGTTGTTTGGACTACCTATATGAGGGACATTGATGATCACTGACACACCAGAGGATCTAAAGGAGAGATGAGCACCAGCCCAATGGGTGACATGCTCAGATAGGATTTACTTTGGATTGAGGGTGAGTTTATTTAATTTTTACATTATGGCCACTCTAAAAATCTGAAAGGTAGTGATAAGACTTGTGACAATGTGAGTATTGTGTCACAAGTTAGACAATAAGGTATTGCTATATGTGATAGCCTTGTGTCAATTGATACTAGATGAGGGAGCACTCTATGATTTTAGGGCTATCATCTGAGTCTAACTAATACATGATATGTATGGGATGTTGTCTAGAGGGCAGAAGACCATGGGGCTTGTAGTTTTGTTGAGTGCTTGGATATATGAGAGGTCCCTATGTGTCAGCCAGTTAGGTTACCCCATGTGGTTGATGATAGGTTGCCATGGGTCATGAGGTAGATGCATGACCATGTAACATGGGTCGTACCCTATGTGCCATCTCTACATACTATCACATGAGGAGAGATCATGTGGAAGTCATATATGCACATTACTACCATATGGCCTAGTTCAGTGATTATTGCTACAAGGTTAGCATGGGTGTGGATCATAGGCCACTTCACCTCAGGGTAGAGCCACATCTGGTGGCATGCTTGCTAAGATAGTTCAAACTCCCACACCTGATGGCTTCTCTAGTAGTGCCTACTTATTGGGCATGACATGTTAGAGATACGAGAGTGAGGGTAGGAGGAGGGGTACCAATAGAGATACTAGTGATCAGGTCATGACATGTTAGACCATAGACTAGTTGAGCATGATAGTAGGTAGAAATAGAGCCAGTAGGTAGATATGCCATGGACATGGATATTGACACATAATAGGCACCACAACAACAGTAATAGTAGTGACCACCATGACCTTATTAGATATGAAGACACCATCAATGAGAGTAGATTTAGGCAAGGACTACAACACAGGAGGACCCAATAGTCATTCTAAGACATAATTGGTCCATAGAGGCACCTCTGAGGATAGGGTCACAACGTGCTCATGTGGTGACTCCTATCTTTATACTAGTTCAGAGATGATCCATGAAGGAGGTGCTTATAGGATGAGCAGATGGAGAGACTATTCTTGGTGGGTGAGTGGATAGAGAGACAATAGTTGGTGACACTAGCACTGATGAGAAATGTTTTAATTTTGATTTAAGTTTTTGATATAGGACACTAGTTGCATTATGATTATGGTAGATAGATAGTTTTTGGATATGTGTGTGTGTGTGTGTGTGTGTGTGTGTGATTTGATGCTTATCTATTTTTGGTTTTGTAGATCCCATGATGGAGGAGATCAAATGGGGATCCCAAGTTATTTCATGCACCATGACATTTTATATGGGGTGATGGATTCATATGATCCCACTACATTAGATGATCATGTGGTTTTATATGCCTTAGCTCAGGTGGGTTGGTTTAGACTGGTGGGGGAGGTTGCAAGGTAGTTTTAGAGAGGTGGGGATGGACTATAGCCACTGAAAAGGGTGGGAGAGGGAGAGGCATAGCCTTGGCACAGGAGAGAGTGGCTCACATGGCTACCACTATCCATCTTGGATAGGTGTAGGCCTAAATGGTAAAATTATAGGGACAAGTAGTAGGTTTGAGACTCTAAATTGCCTCATTACAACATACCATTCAGAGGGGATAGTCTCAAGCATATATGGGTAGAGTGGCTAGGCCACAAAATAGACATGATGGAGCCCAGCCTTAGAGCTGGAGATATTATATATTATATTTTGTATTATATATATATATATATATATATATATATATAAACATTTGTAGTCATTTCATGAGTTGTACTTTGTTGTGGATGTTGGTGCATGGATATTTATTTTTAGCACATGTATTTAGCTTTTGTTGTATATGCTATGAGAAATATATGTTGAGTGTTTTCTTTTCTAGCATTATGTGATACACATGCATGGTTAAAAATAAAAAAGACAAAAAAAATTTGAAAAGGTATAAGTAATCAAAAACAAATGTACTACACACTATATCATGATGGGAAACTAGTAATGATAAAATATGACTAAATATAATTAACGAAATATGGTAAAAAGAGGTAACAAATGTTTTTAAACTATGTAAAAGATGTGCACGAAGTTAAAATAAGATAAAATCACACGATATAACATTAGTAAGTATGAAAATATGTAATAAAATGGAATGCTAATGAAAAATCTATGCTATAAAAATGAAACAATTAAGTCAATCAATCATATTAAATCACGTTGGAAGGTATAAAAGAGAAAATTAAATTAGAAAATTAAATTAAATTGATCACACTACTTCAAGATGGAAAGTATGAAAAAAAAAAAAAAAAATGGTTGTAATCATACATGCCATCTAGAAAATAAGAAGATAAAATATGAAAGATTAATGAAGTAAGCATAAAACATACTAAATTAAGCTGGGAAACATGTCAATGATGTGGAACTCATAATCAATCAATATTTATCTCAAATTTGACACATGTAATTTCATTGTGACTTGGGTATTAGAATGTTTTATGAGGAAGGCCTGGTCTTATCCATGGTCTTACACCACAACTCACAAAGGTAACACCAATGAGGTGGAAACAACTATGGGAATGATTTTTAAAATATGGTTGTAATGTGGTAATTTGTGAGGAAGGCATGGTCCCATCCATGGTCTTAAAATGCAACTCATAGATGAAATCCCTAGGGGGATTGATCAGTTAACATGATAATATTTCTCAAGGGGAAATATTAGGAATGTTGTAATGAAAGAGTGAATGTAAAAATCATAGTGTAGGCATCAATGAAAAGACCTTAGAAAACATGAGGCACATTAAGTACACGTGAAAGACACTAAATGGCTAGTGACTATCGAAATACAAAAGATACCCATTCACAATGAGCATAAAGTTGTATAGGAACATAATTGAGATACTAAGATCAAATCATGTTGTTTATATGAACAAGAAAATTAAAATGGACCTACCTCCCCACAACATGTTACCTGTTCCTCAGGACCTCTTATAGAGTTGTCGATCTACTATGAAGATTGGGTTCTTGTGTGAGAAAGTAGGTAGCACTAAAATATTTTTTTATTCTCCTTTTCCAATCTACTGGCCTACCGCACTCCAATGGACCTCATCTCTATAATGAGGTCAACTATGGAGTTTGAGCTTCAATTAGAAAAAAGAGATGTGTTATGAATCATATCTTTTAATGTGATTTGACTTTTGAAATTTGTATGTTGCCTTTTGTATCATTGTCTTTTATTTAGATGATTTGGATTTTAAATTTTATGGATTTTATGATTCCTTCACACAGATTTGGAATAACCAACATGAGGGATAAAAGTGATACACATGAATGAGCTTTAGACTTTGGTTAAAGGAAGGTAAGTATCCAAAGATATGACTGACTAAACACTTAGGCTTGTCTATGAACCAATATGTTATCTCAAATTTCAACCATGTGTATGCTTAGTTTGTGAAAGGAAATAAGGGAATAAAGGGATATCCAAAGTAGATCAATAAAAATAGGATTACAATGAGATGACTTGTTTGCTAACTGATCACATGGTAAAGAAGGATTCTTAAAGGCAGCAAGGTTTGTATAACCAAGTCACAATAATAATTATCTATGTTGGATGAGATAAGGTATCAAACAAACATGAGAAAAGACAAAGACATCCATGAAAATAAATGAAATTGTAAATATAAGCATGCAATCATGGAAAGAATGAAAAGAAGCCATATGAGAAGATGAAAGAAACGAAACCATATATAACACATAATGCATAATATAAATATCCATGTGAAATAGATAAGTGAAGTAAAATTTGACATAGAGTCAAACGATATAAGATAGATATAAAAGTGGATCATAAGTCCAATCTAAAATCATAATGAATAATGAAAGAACACTAGCTATGTTCATAAATATTGATAAATCTATCTACAAATATTATCCATAATGTTTGATATATCTTTGTGAAGCTAAATCCTAACTACAACAAGAGTCTCATTTATCTTGAGGGGAAATTGTGAAAAGACCTCTCATCAAATATTATCAACATAAACTATAGGTATAACTTAAGGATCATACTCATGAGGTATCTCATGCATAGAATACTCAAGAAGGGGAATAGATGTTGGAATAGTAATGGTATCTATGGGACAAGGAGGTAGCACCACCAATGGAGAAGGAAGCACAAGTGGGGGAGAAGATGCAAGTGACATGGAAGCCACAGGTGAAGAAGGAACCACAGGTGGGGAAGAAGATGTAGGTGATGTGGAGAAGATGCAGGTGAGGCAGAGTGGGAGCCATAGATGAAGAAGGAGGAGACTTATTATGTGTATGACCTATGGGAGGAGGAATAGTAGGCACAATAATGGTCATAAGTTGATCATGAAGGTGTTCTTAGAGGATGTGGTAATGATAAATGTGATGGCTACTGCACTTATGCCAAAGATAATATACCTCTCCATACCTTGGAATATACTCAGGTAGTAACTTGGGAGGAGGTATAACATTATCTTTGGGATGCATAAAGGTAGGATGTAATATGTTGATATATTGTCACATATTTTGACAATGTGTGGATGAATGATTATCTATGTCATGGAAGAAATAGATTGGGTAGGGGGTCAAGCTACGGCAAAGGAAAAAGGCCATCACCAAGGGGAGGTGGGGCTAGTGGAGTGACTTAGCTAGGATTGTCTAAAAGAGAAATAAAATCAGAGACAGGATGAGGCTCATCTAAAGGTATAGCAGGTGTATGAACTAGATTAGGCCTAGTAGAGGGGAGAGTAGGATGTACAGAGGGATTGGGTGGTAGCAAGCATCTCTTTGGGAAACAAGATATAGGGATCTTAATATCAAGAGAAATGATAAGAATTGGTCATAGCATGATCCTAAAAGGTTATGCTAAAAATGGAGGTGTATCATGTGCTCGCTCCATCTCTACCCTGTGATAAAGAGGAAGAATGTTAGAATTAGGAATATACAAGAAGGAATATGATAATATAAACAAAAAGACTAAAACAAATAAGTACGATAATGAAGGATTTCATCATCTTTAGCCTCCACAAGTCCTCATAGAAATGGATCGTCTAAAGTATAACTATTATCATAATCAAGTGTTTAAAGTTCAATGGTGTAAGTAGGTTCTTTTCATCATAAGTGGCATGATGAATAGAATGTTGAGTTTTGGTTAATACCATGGGTATATTGTTGATAGGTGGTTGATGAGAATGTGACTTCAAGGACGATGAAGGTTAGGTGATGAGATAAGAGGATAAATTTGAAGTTTTGATCCTGAGGTTGATCTCATCTAGCTCATCATCATCAAAATCTAAGAGGTTAGGTGGTATATTCTTGATGAGTTTGGGGTGACCATGATAACCTCAGGTAGAGTTAACAAGAAAATTGAAACATCAAGATTCCCTGAATGGGACACTCGGCAAGGGTTCAAGGGTTGGAATTTTGAATACACCATGTTCTTAAAATTATTCAAAATTCTAAGGGTTTGTGTCTCCTTGAATCCTATAGATAGCACCATTGTGGGAAACTTGACACATTGGTAGGCAGAAGAGGTGATAACCCTCGTGCGATGAGTCTAAGGCCTGCCAAGAAATTTTTTATAGGAAAGGGGAAAGTTGAATATCATAACCTTCACTTGAACAATGATAAGAGGGATGGTAATAAGAAGCCACAAACAACCTAAAGGAGGCATTTACCTTCTATCATAACCATGGCATGTACTCCATGTGGACTTAAGATTACACTCAGAATATCCAAGAGTTTTAGTGAAGTCAATAAAGTTGACTCGAGTACATGAACCATCATCAATCAAAGCATGCTTGACTTAGATATAACTGATTTGAACAATTATAAATAGTGGAGGATCATCTACATGAAGTAGAATATCATCTAGGATCATGGAAGCAATAGAAAATTTTAGGGAGAGAAGTGTCCATTGTTTCATCAACATGTCTATACATCTCTTAGCTTTGTTGTAATATACTATCTTCTTACCTATATAAGGTAGCTTCACACCCTACTTGGGGAGGATGAGGGATGTTCATTTCAAATAATAATTATATCAAGGGGATATGATGATGTACAAAAGTTCACATGAGTTCAAGAAAGGGTATTTGAGATGGGAGATTGGTAAGTTATGCAATGGGGTCCCATTCATCATAACCCATGGGGGGATTGCTACATAAAGGTGTGTAATGTTGGAAAAGCTCTTGAGAAGGAAGATTGAAAGTGCACTCAAACTTGTGTTGATAAGACATGGTCGGTTTAGTTTAAGGACAAATCGGTTGATGGTCTTTAGAAGAACATATAGTTGATTTAGGTATTTCTTGTGATTGATTGGAAGAAATGTTATTGGAAGGTTGAAGAGTGTTGTCTATGGGTGGATATGTTGGGGTAGTTGTAGAAATAGTATGAGTGGTATTATCTAGTTGAGGTTTTGGAATTGGTTTTTAGAAAGAGATAAGGTCTTCTTGCCCCAACTCTATTTGATGAGATGGGGAAGAATCTTGGATAACACAGAATGTTAGTGAGGTTTGGTGCATGTGTGTTAGATTAGAATCAATGAAATCAAATATCCTTCACATATTAGTCATATTTACCACATTGTCTTTGGAAGTTTGGTCTATAATACGTTCAACATTATTGGTGTAAGGAGTAGGCTTGTCCTTGTTGTCTTGATGGTTAGGAAGAGGATCTTCATATATGGTGAGATGAGCATTAGCCTTGTTTAAAGCTTGATTTTTGTTTTGTGTTTTGTGAGCTTTAAAGGCTATATCATATGATTATTGGCATCTACGAATGAGTGAATCATGATCAAAGTTTGGGCCAAGAATAAAATCCATAGCTAAATTATGTAATTTCCTACAAGTCTTGTGAGAATGGCCCCAACTTGCATGAAACCGACAAAATTTGTTTAGATCACACCATGATTTCATAGGATAATTGGGGTCAAGCTCTTATGGTAAAATCCTTGGTATACATTTTTGGAGCTCGGCTAAGGATAATGGTTTATGAACATTAATGTTATTTGTTTGGGAAAATTAAGGATTAGGGGCATTGTTTAGAGGGGAGCATGCTCCACAACATTGTCGAGAGTGATGGCTTGAATATTATGAATGGTGTTGTAAAAGTTGGTGACACCATCATTGGTAGCATGATGATTTTTATTTTTAATGAGAATGTGAGTGCCCATGGAAGGTTGGGATGGATCAAATTGGCACATGAGAAAAACTTGGTGTTTGGCTTGGTCGAGGGCTTCTTCTAAAGTTATTGGAGAGAGAGTCCTAACTCGATATTAAAACTTGGGATAAATAACATTAGTGAATAGATGAAAGATATTATCATCTACCATGTTATTCTCACAATTATTTCACAAGGTCTTCCACTATTTGATGAAAGCTTGTAATGTTTTGGTTTCAAGTTGCTGATAATTGATAAAGTGAGCCAAGGTATTCTCAAGGACGTCACTAATTTGAAAATATTATACTAAGGAATTAACTATTCTTCCAAGCTAGTGATAAAATGGGATTTGAGTTGATTGTACCAATCTAAAGCATCTACAGAGAGTGTTTTCTCTAATATCTTGGTAGCAACAAAAGTGTTTAATTTGACCTAATCTTTGTAGAGATTACCAAACATATTTAAATGTAAGGTAGGATTGGTTGACCCATTGTAAATAATGGTAGGTGTGATACCTCCTATGTTTATATTGGAAATTTGAGGTATAAAAGGTACATTTTGAAGATGTTTAATGGTTTTGTTAACAAGGGGAGGTTGAAGAATGAGGTTACCATGGGAATCCCGAAGGGGGGGGGGGTTGGGGGAATTTCGATATTATGATCCTCATGGAACATTTTGAGGTTGATTTTGAAGGTGAATAATATGATTCTACATTTGTACCATTTTATTGGCATTATTAATTTGAAAGACATTCATTTAATTAAGAGCTTGTAATAAGATTTGATGGTTTTGAGTGGTATTTTGACTAGTTTACACGACATGCAAAAAGTTAACATTGGTATCAATGGCTTGGTTTGCACTATGATTAGTGGCATGCATGACACTAGTGACTTGATAAGCATTGGTAGAAAAGGAGGCACTAGTAGCATGATTAGCATGTGTAGTGAAAGATGCACTAGTATAAGGATTGACATTAGAAGAAAAAGAAGCACTCTTGGCATTATTGCCATTGGTAAAAAATGATGCACTAGTGGAGTGATTGAGGAGGAGGAGGGGCCTTCAAAAAGGCCCACTATATGTTGAACCTATCATGTTAGTAGAGATACTTAGCATGGAGGTTGAATAAATCAAAGAAAAAAAGGTCATAGTGTGAGGAGTCAAGATAGAAGGGAGGGGTTGAGAAGCAAAGAAGTAAACACCCCTAAATCCATGAGAGAATGTAGGGGAGGGTGAATGGGGTTCTTATACTTGACACCTTATAATGAGATTGTAAATAGTTGAAGGGTATTTTCCCTTATGTTGAGGAACTACTGTTAATCAGATTCACACCCTTGTGAAGGTAGTTTCAAGCCTTCACAGTCTACTGAAACATGGAAACAATCCTAGGTTGTGGGTGACCTACTAAGTGGATTGAATCTCTAGATTCGAAGGGCTAGCTCCATTTGGTGTATCAATTAGGATCTATGCTACAAACTCCCAAAAAAAAAGAGAAAAACTTGAATGGAAATTCTATCTAATAATGGTGATACACCTTTATTTCTGATTGATCCACTCAATTTGAGCTCCTAAGAACACTGATTTAGACAAGAAAATTGCTAAAATTTCAACTCCAATTGACCAATATGCATAATTATTTCATGAAAAGGCTTTACCTAATGATTAAATCTTAAGGGAAATGAAAGGATAGGCTTGATTTAAGGCACTAACTAGCCACTTCCATCCACTATAAACTCAACCAAAAGACATTAAACACGGAACATGACCTGCATAATCTGACCAGCTAGTAACTAGGTAAGAATCAAGACTTGACAAGGAATAAACTCTATTATTTATGCAAATCAATGACATAAATACACTATACCAACAACTAGAATCTGAAAACAACAATCCTTCTATTAATCTAAAAAAAAGGTTACAACTCAATCTTTGGCAGAATTTGATCTTGTCAAAAGAGGGATACAATTCAAGGCTAAAAAGCCAACTTATATAGAAAAAGATACAACCAAGAGGATGGCATTGAAAATAGAAGAAGAGATCAACTAAGTCTAACTTGTGCTATCACAACCTTCAAGTAAAATCTATTTTTGTCTTATGCCATTGCATGAAAAGTTCTTTGGCATTAGAAATGATGAAGAGTCTAAGTTTAAGTAAAACTTTCATCATGCAAAATACTACGCCAATTTCCAGATAGAGACTCAGCTTAAACTACCCAAAACATGAGAACAATCTCCTTTACATGAAATCAATACCAATGCTAAACTTAGAATTCCATTTTAAGGGATGAGGTGGACCCAAGTTTGACAAGTCAATCTCTTGCATGGAAAGCCATGCAATAATCTTCAAAAGAATCTACTTGTTGATTAATCCTGAAGCTAAGTTGGAACAAGAGGAGTCATCCTTCGCATGGAAAGCATGAGTAGATGTGGCACTCGATAACCAGTCAACTCTAAATTAAGAACAATCAAATCCAAAATAAGAACAGTTAACTCCACTTGCATGAAAAATCTCTTTGAAGATTGAGGAACATGCATGAAGTCCCTTCTCAATTCCTTGACATTTATTGGCCTCTTGTTCTCGGATCTTCATTCTGCATATTTGGGCTTGGGGCACTTGCATGTAGACTATTTGCTTCTATCCTTATTTATTTCCATGGAGTTTTCTTTCTTTTAGACTTTTTGGCATATCTGTTTCGACTTTTCCTTCCCACGGATTATCTCTTTTTGTTCATTTCCTTCTTGGTTTCTTTCCCCTTTGCCTTGGATTTCCTCCTCGGTTTCCTTTGTTCGGGTTTTGTAATAGACTTTTTTGAAGAGATTCTAACCCTTCAAATTTTTGCTTGTCACTTCCCCGAAAGAATGGACCCTTCACCCTTTGATAAATGCCTTTTGGGATTTTTGAAACGTCCTTTCGGGATTTTTGCAAAGTCCTTTTCTAAAGGGCTAATAACCCTTCAAATTTTTGTTTTAAACTTTCAAAAAGGGTAGATACCCTTAGAGATTTTTTCTTGAAGCAATTCCTTTGGATTTTTATTTCCTTCAGAATTCTTGTTTTATCCCTTTGGCTTTTCCGTGAACTCCTTTTCCTCAAAAATAATTTGTTCGAAGCCCTTTTCCTTTGTAAACTTCCTTCAGACAAACAGTTCGAAGGAATTCTTCCCTGTGAAAATTACCCTTCGATATTTCTAATACTATCCTTTGACATTTTGAGAAGTGACTCTCCTGAAGGTAAAGTGATCCCTTGACATATGAAATAGCCCTTCGGGCTTTTTGAAACGGTCCACTCAGACAACTTGAAGGTACCCTTAAAAAAAAATGTATTTATCCACCTACCTTTCAAACTTTTTGAAACGGTCCACTTTTCCATGGAATTGACCCTTCAAATTTTTGTAAATGGTCCTTCAGCCTTTTGGAAGTGAACTTTCTCAAAGGGCAGATACCCTTCGGCATTTCCAATGAACCCTTCAGAATATTGTAAAGTGGACTTTTTTGAAGGAAAAAAACCCTTCAAAAAAGTTGAAATGGTCCCTTAGATTTGAAATGGCACTTTCCTTTAAACAAAAAGTCTGAAGGAATTTTATCTTTGAATTTATTGGAAAATAACTTTCTCGAATAAATTCTACTCTTCAGGTTTATGCCAAGTGACCTGTTGGCCTTTTTGAACTACCCTTCTGGGTTTTTGACAAGCCCTTCAGAATTTCCAAGTGTACTTTTTTGGAGGGACTCTAACCCTTTGAAATTATCGTAATGAAATTTCTAGAAGGGAAAGTGCCCTTTGGGTTTTCTGTAATGGTCCTCTACCCTTGAAAAATAACCCTCAAAACTATGAAAGAATGCTTTGGGTTTTTGCAAATGATCCTTTCAAAAGGATTTCGATGTTTAGGCAAAACACTAAGTCAAATGAAATAACTGATATGACAAAACCCAAAGTATTTTTTTCAAGCCTGAAGTATTTCTTTTGGTCCCTTTTTGAAAATGATCTAAGCAAAAGCAAATTGGCAATGACATGAAAAGCTTCAAACGATAAGGGTGGCAATTTGACATGTGGGGTCAAAATTGTCAACATTTTAGCTACTCAACTGGGAAGCATGCCGCTATGCTTGAGAACCTGGCCATATGCATGATATTTGAACTCACAAAACAATGGTAAACCTAGTCCATGATTGTAAATCTCCTTTGACTAGACATGAAGAAACCTTCATCCTTCAAAATAAGAAGGGAAAAACACAAAAATAGGGAAACCTGACTAAGGAAAGCAAATGTGCAAACAAACACTTATTTGGAACAAAATAAAATGAAACTACTTTGCTTGAACAACACTTGAAGGAAAACCAAACTAAGAAAGAACTTAGCTAACCATGACAAAGCATGATCCACCTAGATTAAAAGGAAAATTCATAAACTCAGTCACTCCAAGAGATGGTACAAGTTGCAAGGCAGGATGTTTATTAATTATAACATTTGATGATGCATTTTTCTTGTTCACTAATAGTATTAGCATCTTCTCAAATGAGTCATCAACAACAAACCAATCACCAACAAAGGCAAACTCATTAAGTACTTCCTTATCTTTTTCATACTACTTGTTATCTACCACCTTGTCAAGTGATATCTCATCTATGCATTGTTCTTGAGTAACCACATCCTTCTTATCGACTGCTATAAGTTCATCCAACTCTTCAAGGAATTTTGAATAGGCAAACCAATCTATGTTATGATCTTGGATAGGTGATTCTTGATCAAATTTCTCATAAACATGCTTTTCCATAGGTAATATATCCATACATAGCTCTTCAATTTCTTATAGAGATTCAAAGTATAGCTATCAATCATCCTTTTGTTCCTCATTTTGATCAATTGAATAGGATCAGCTTGAAAGCTATCTGGATCCTTCTCAATAGGATATATCTCTAACTTAGCTATGACTTTAATTTGTACCAACTCCTCTTGGAGTTCCTTCTCATCAATATCAGCCTTCTCACTCTCAACTATAATTGGATTCTCAACTAAAACCTTAAGTGAATTATCAATGTGAAAATCTTCCACAAACACACCTAAAGCATCCTTTTCACACTCTACAAAAACTTGACCTATAGTTGCAACCCCCTTTTTAATCTTCTAGAGAACAGGCTCCTCTTGAAGAAGGGAGATGGTGGGAGGGTGATAAAATTCATTTGTTTGAGAGGGAAAATTAAGCATGGGAGGTTGATCATGATCATATTTTGGAATTTGGAGAACAATGAAATTATCTAGGGAGTTTTGGAGAGAAGAGAAAGAGAAACTCTTAAAGACCTATGTATTATGTTCCTTCTAATTGGCCATCACCTTGTCGAAGTCTAAATCCTCTTTTTACTCATGGATAAATCATTTTTGAGAGATGAGTGGTGAAGAGAGGAGGCTATAAGAAGGTTTAGTCTCATGAATAAGCTTTTGAATACAACTAGGAAGTTCCCTTGTCACACACTGGGCATGATTAAGAACTTCATGAGAATAAGGAACACAAGAACCCTTTATAGACAAGTGGTTTAACTTGATATTCTGCCTCTCCCAAGCCTCCATCTTCTCGAATACAAGAAGACACAGCTCATTTATCTCTTCTGGATCATTGGACACATTTTGAAATAGACCATTCAATTCTTCATACTGAGAGTTCAAACAAACTTTTCTTGCATATGCTAACATTCTGAGCTCTATTTCATTCCTTCTTTCTTGAAGACAAGACTGCTTATATGCAACATCATAGCCATATGAGAACGATAAAATCTAGTCCTAAGAGTGATATGGCTCATAATGAAGGTAAGAATCATGCTCTTGATAATAAGAATCATGAGAAACTTGATAAGGCTGAACATAGCTTTGATAAGACCCCTAATAAGACTAATTAGGCTCATAGGTATCATAATAAGGCTAGTATGATTCATCATAGGGATAATAAGGAAACATAACATAGGAATTCTCTTCATACACAACCATCAAAACTCATTCATGATAATGCAATAAGAATAGACTTACATGGAAACTATGCCTAGGCTATTAGAATTAATTGCTTGAGTTTGAAATCACCTAATACTTCATGAAGAACACTGCTGCAACTACAATTTTATCAAGACCAGATTCAGTGAGTCCCATTGGGCATGCCAAAAACTATTGTCAATCAAACTCACACCCTTGTAAAAGTAGTTTAAGGGCTTCATAGTCTACTAAAACATAGAAACAATCCTAGGTTTTGGGTGACCTACTAAGTGGATTGAATCTCTAGATTCTATGGGCTAGCTACCTTTGGTGTATCAATTAGGATCTTTTCTCTACGCTACAAACTACCAAAAAAAGAGAGAGAAACTTGAATGGAAATCCTATCTAATGATGGTGATACACTTGTATTTTTGATTGATCCACTCAATTTGAACTCCTAAGAACACTAATTTAGATAAGAAAATAGTTGAACTTTCAACTCCAATTGACCAATATGCATAAGTATTTCATCAAAAGGCTTTACCTAATAATCAAAGCTTGAGGGAAATGAAATGATAAGTCTTATTTAAGGCACTAATCAGCCACTTACATCCACTGTAAACTCAGTCAAAAAACATTAAACATGGAATATGACCTATATAATGTGACCATCTAGTAACTAGGTAAGAATCACGACTTGACAAGGAATAAAACTTTGTCACTTATGCAAATCAATGACATAAATATACTATACTAGCAGCTGAAATCTAAAAACAAACAATAGTCCTTATATTAATCTAAAAAACAAGTTACAACTCTATCTTTGGAAAAAAATTGATCTTTCCAAAAGAGGGATACAATTCAAGGTTGAAAAGCCAACTTATATAGAAAAAGATAGAACAGCTAAGAGGATGGCACTGAAAATAGAAGAGGAGATCAACTAAGTCAAACTTATGCTATCACAACCTTCAAGTAAAATCTATTTTTTTCTTATGCCATTGCATGAAAAGTTCTTTGGCATTGAAAATGATGAAGAGTCCAAGTTTGAGTCAAAATTTCATCATATAAACTGATACGCCAATCTTCAGATATAGACTCAGCTTAAACTGCTCGTAACATGAGAACAATCTCCTTTGCATGAAATCAATGCCAATGCCGAACTTAGAATTCCATTTCAAGGGATAAGGTGGACCCAAGTTTGACAAGTCAAGCTCTTGCATGGAAAGCCATGCCACAATCTTGAAAGAAATTTGCCTGTTGATTAATCCTGAAGCTGAGTTGGAACAAGAGGAGTCCTTTGCATGAAAAGCATGAGTGGATGTGGCACTTGATAACTAGTCAACTCTAAATTAAAAACAATCAACTCCAAAGTAAGAATAGTTAACTCCACTTGCATGAAAAAGCTCTTGAGGAACATGCATGAAGTCCCTTCTCAAGTCCTTGACATTTATTGGCCTCTTGTTCTCGGCTCTTCATTTCTGCATGCTTTGCTTCGAGCTTGGGACACTTGCATGTAGATTGTTTGCTTATGTCCATATTTATTTCCATAGAGTTTTATTTCTTTCAGACTTTATGGCATATTTGTTTAATCTTTTCCTTTCCACGGATTATCTCTTTTTGTTCATTTCCTTCTTGGTTTCTTTCCCCTTTGCCTTAGATTTTCTCCTCCATTTCCTTTGTTCAAGTTTTGTAATGGACTTTTTTGAAGGGATTCTAACCCTTTAGATTTTTTTTATTGTCACTTCCCCAAAAGAATGGAACCTCTGTCCTTTGATAAATGCCCTTCAGGCTTTTTGAAACGTCCTTTCAAGATTTTTGCAAAGTCCTTTTTCGAAGGGCTAATAACCCTTCCGATTTTTGTTTTGAACTTTCCCAAAGGGTAGATACCCTTTGAGATTTTTTCTCGAAGAAATTCCTTCAGCTATTTATTTCCTTTGAAATTATTGTTTTATCCCTTCGGCTTTTATGTGAAGTCCTTTTCCTCATAGACAATTTATCTGAAGCCCTTTTCCTTTGTAAACTTCCTTTGGACAAAAATTTGGAAAGAATTCTTTCCTGTGAAAATTATCCTTCAAGATTTCCAATACTATCCTTCAGAATTTTGATAAGTGAATTTCCCAAAGGGAAAGTGATCCCTCGGCATATGAAATAGCCCTTCGAGCTTTTTGAAATGGTCCACTCGGACAACTTGAAGGTACCCTTCAGAAAAAATGTATTTGTCCACCTGCCCTTCATACTTGTTGAAATGGTCTATTTTTCCATGAAATTGACCCTTCGAATTTTTGCAAATGATCCTTAGACATTTTGGAAGTGAAATTTCTTAAAGGGCAAATACCCTTCGACATTTCCAATGAACCCTTCGGAATATTGTAAAGTGGACTTTTTTTAAAGGAAAAAAACCCTTTGAAAAAGTTGAAATAGTCCCTTAGATTTGAAATGGCACTTTCATTCGAATAAAAAGTCTGAAGGAATTCATGTCCTTGTTCACTTCCTTCAAACGAAAAGTCTGAAGGAATTCTATATTCGGATTTATTGGAAAAGAACTTTCCCAAAGAAATTCTACCCTTCAGGTTTCTACCAAGTGACTTTTGACCTTTTTGAATTGTGCTTTGAGATTTTTGACAAGCCCTTTGAAATTTCCAAGTGGACTTTTCTGGAGGGACTCTAACCCTTCAAAATTCTCGTAATGAACTTTTCGGAAGGAAAAGTGCCCTTCAGGGTTTTTGTAACCTCTACCCTTGAAAAAGAACCCTCGGAGCTGTGAAAGAACCCTTTAGGTTTTTGCAAATGATCCTTTCTAAAGGATTTTGATGCTTGGACAAAACACTAAGTCAAATGAAATAACTGATATGACAAAGCCCAAAATATTTTTTGCAAATCCTAAGTCTTCTTTTTCTATTTCTTTTTGAAAATACTCTGAGCAAAAGCAAACTGGCAACGACATGAAAAGCTTCAAACGATAAGGGTGGCAATTTGACCTGTGGGGTCAAAATTGTCAATAAAAAACTCATTAATGAAGAAAAACATTTTAGGCATGTACTCTAATTCCAATTGATCTTCTAAAAATAAAATAAGGTTACAAACTGACGATGAATGATGAGGAGTCCCATAATTGGTAGTGTGAGTGGCCACATGCACATTGATTTCATCTAAAGTGGAAGCCACAAGCTATTTTTAGGGAAACTTATTAGGATTGGTAAAGCTCATCATCTCTATTAGATTTAACTCTGTGTTATCTTCAAACAATAAATTCATGATGAGAAAAGGAGGCTAAAAGTGGGATGCAAAGAGTAAATCATAAAATAGGAAATATAGTCAAACTAGTTGATTGTGTTCTGTAAACTAGGGAATAAAATAGTAAGAGAAGGATACATAGTCGTGTAGGTTAATCGTGTACTACTAAAAAAAACTAAACAAGAAGACAATGATATACAGTCATGCAAGTTGAATGTGTACTACTGAATAGAGAACTGAACAAGAATATAGGGATACATAGTCATGTAAGTTGACTATGTACTACATGTAAAAAGGCTAAAGAGCCTGTAAGAGATTGTATCGATTAGAATGATAATCTTTTGAAAAAAAGAAAAAATTTCAAGAAAAATTTAAAGCAAAATAAAAGTAAGCACACAATAAATTGGGTCAATGTGACTGATCTAATTGGAACATACAACACAAACCTTACATCAATGCTGGCCAATCCACATTTTACAATACAATACACAATGATCAAAGAGCAAACAACAACTGAAAGGGACATGTATTGGCAATGGTACTAGCTTGCTATTGGGATCTACTCCCTCACTACACAATCTCAGAGTGATAAGGGTGTTAGGTGTTTTTCTAATATGTACCATCAACCATGTATTTATACTTGGTCAAAAAATCAAGTCGACTTCCCCTTTAGTGATAAAATCCAAGTAGGTAGGCCTTGGAAAGAGAAATGTTTAATGATTTTTTAATGTAAAGTGATTTGATAGTGTGTTCAAAAGAGAAAAATAATGTGAGTAAAATGATAAATAAAAAATCCACCTATTTAATCTATGTGAGTTATTCTAAGCATGCAAATAATTTAAAAGGAAAGGTGAATTAGTTACTAATAAATATAGGTTAATTTCTTGATTGAAAATAGTACAAAGTTAGTTCAGATGACACTATATGCAAACAATATAAAATAGAGTCGATTAAGTCGTTACTATTTTGCAAAAGCAAGGTCTATAAGAACACAGTCGAATAGGTTGACTCTATCTTCTAGACAGAAGATAGATTATAAAACTATGTCGAACAAGTTGACCTAATTGGATGTAGGGCTATAGTTTTACAAAGTGCAAACTTATGAAAAATAATGCCAAAAAAAACACTGAAATGATAGAGAGAAAAAGGAAGGAACCTTGATGATAATGAAGAAATTTTAGATTACAAATTCTTATGCTGTGATGTTCAAATGCTATTTCAAAATTTTTCTAACTGGGTCAACTGGTTCGACCAAGTTTGCAAAACCCTATATGTTAAAAAAGAAATGGTGAATAGAGTTGATTGGTTCGATTATGTTTGCGGACCAGTATGTTGAAAGAAGATAATAACAGAAAGAGTCGACTAGTTCAACTATGTATGTCAATCTAGAACTAAAGAAGAATATTGTGTTGAGTTATTTGATCTAGTAACCTGTATTTGATGAAGACCTGTATAAACAAAACATAGTTATTTTGAAGTGATTGTGTGTTAAACCTGCACATAGAAAGTTATAACTATACCGACTGGTTTGATACAATACTACAAATATAGAAAAATATAATATGATGACAAAATAAGGTGTAAAATAAAACTTGCAAGGGTTAGATTCACGTTAGATTCATCACAATGTATACAAAGAGAAATGTAACTGATCTGTAAATCAATCCTAATTTGAAGAAGATAAATCCTACTTACATTTTTTATTGTTGATATATTGTATATTCAAAGTCAAGACAAAGATAGATCTGCTAGACCTAATCTAGGGATATCTTACCATAATAAAATTACCAGGGAGGATTTCAAAGCCTCTAGTCAAGCAAAACTTTGCAATAAACCTAACTAGATCCTATGTTTTCATATTCACTAAGTATATGCAAGTAAATCAAAAACCTAATCTAAAGCTCATCAAAACTTTTGGCATAAAATGGGAGGTAATAAACATAAAAAGTAAACATGCATAGAAAATCTATACTCATGTTAATGTATATGAAATCCTAACACATGGAAGAGAAGTACAAATACAAATCTATCTACTCTTATAAACGAGGAACAAAGTTAATAATACTTATCTTTTGTAAAAAAATTAATTATATGATTCACAACAATATAATTATATATGATAGAATTAAGATCAGAATAAGCAGATCCACAACAACAATTGATGAAATAGTAGAATACTTGAATATTATGACTGAGCCACTTTGAGGAGACAACCTCCACAACAATGCAATAAGAATAGAATTTACAAGATAATGATACAATACTAACCACTACCTCCTATATATACTCTAATTAACCATGGTTATTCCATAAACCAACCATACTAAGAATATCAAGAAATTGAACATCTAATATGAAAATGTGTAAGCCATAAATCGACCACACATATCCCTAGACGCACTATAGGTTAAGGACATAACAATGTCTCTTATATGAAGCTTGTATACTATGGATAATTCGATGATCAAGGTCTCATATTTGGCTATATTATTGGTGCAAAAAAATATTAATTTGTAAGAGAAAGACATGTATTCACCCTTAGGGGTACAAAATATAATACCAACACCCACCCCTATTCTAAATTTTGATCCATCGAAGAAAATTGTCCATGGATTGGAAGATATATTATATGCCTTAAACTCATCACAAAAATATTTGATGAGTGAAAAAAATTTGGTAAGGGAGTTGCAGCGAATTGGTCAGCTATGACTTGACCTTTTATGAACTTTTAGCCTACAAATTTTAGACCAAACTCTATAAGTAACATCGCCCATTTTGTGATGTGGTTGGTTAGGTGCATTTTATTCATAAGGAACCTCAATGGATCTTCTTTAATTATCATATGAACCTCATTATTGAGCAAATAATGCCATAGCTTTTGAGTAATAAAAACCAAGGCTAAACATAGTTTTTTCATTGTTGTATATTTTCATTCATAATCAACTCGCTAGTGATTTATATAATAGATTGCACATTCTTTATGATTATTATCAAATTGCGCTAATAGGGTCCCAAGGGCCTCGTGGGTGGTTGATATGTAAAGTAGTGGTCTATCTGAAATATGAGGTATATGTATTGGTGATTAATAAATATGTTTTGATTTTATCAAAACTTTGTTGACACACATCATCCCATACAAATTTTATCTTTTTTAGCAAATGTGCGAAAGGAATTATTTTATTATCCAACTGAGAAATGAAATGTCAAGTACCCTGAATTCGATTTGTAAACATCCTAACTATTTTAGATTAGTTGAACGAAGCATTTCTACAATGAATTTTACTTTTTTTGGATCAACCTCAATGCCTCGCTAAAAAATAATGTATCTTATGAGCTTTCTTAAAAATACCCCAAAAACACATTTATCTGGATTTAATCAAACATTAAACTTTTGCAAGGGCTCAAATATTTTTTGTAAATCAGTAGCATGGTGCTGGCAATGTTTGGATTTAATAAGTAAATCAATAATTTTGTATATAAAATCATGAAATATATGAGTTGTGGCCCTTTGATATGTGGCTACCACATTTTTAATCCAAAAGGCATGGTTGTATAACAAAATATACCCTAAGGAGTGGTAAATGTGATATTTTTTTGATGTGGGGTTAATTTTGATTTCGTTATATCTTGTGAATCCATCCACAAATGAAAATGTCTCATATCCTATTGTAGAATCCACAATCATGTCGCTATTAGTTAATGAAAAATTATTTTTAAGACAAGTCTTATTTAAATCATGGTAATCAGTGCAACAATGAATGTCACCATTAAGTTTTATAACAGAAAAAATATTGGACATCCGATCAGAATGTGCAATGGTTCTTATAAATCCAACATCTAAGAGCTTTTGTATTTCATCTTTTACCAATAACGTCACTTTAGGATGCATTTTTTGATTTTTTTTATTTTATTGGTTTTGCATCCGGGTATAATAATATGTTATGCATTGTGATCGATGGATCAATCCCAGGGATATCCAAATAAGCCCAAATAAAGAGTTTAAAATAATCATAGAGGCCCCATCAATAGGGTTTTTCTTCATCATCATGTATCATTGTAGCAAGTAAAACTAGTCGAGGGTTCTTATTCATTCCAAAGTTATAATTGATTGTTTTTGTGTTTAACAAAGTAGATCTCTCTATGATAAATGGTATGGTAGGAATAGTGTTTGATTTATCATATTAGACATTGGTATCATCATTCTCACCAAAATAAGCATGAGTAGAGGTGGCATGAAAAAACATATTCTTATGATAAAAGGAAAGGAGATCCTCATATGGCCTCAAGTAATCTAATAATGATTCATCATTGAAGAAGTCATCTAGTGTCTAATTTTTTGTGGAAACACTCTTGTTGATTAGAGGAGGGTTGACCAATTTGAGCTCAATTGTAGAGGTATTCATACATTATGTTTTGGCCTTTTTAAAATAAGTGGTACTGTGAGAGATATGCTTGTGCTTAGTAGTATTTTCAAAAAAAGCCAAATCTTCTCAGTTTGTATTATTTATAGGAGAAATGAGTTATGTCTTGTTCATTTTTACCCAACCCTTGTCCCTTGTACCCATATTTGAGCAAATCTCGAGAATTAAAATCAGGTTTATAAGATTGCGGTGTAATATTATTGGTTTGTTGGACCATTGCACAATGTTTGAAGGGATTAGTATCCATTGGACATGTGCAAATGAATCGTGATGACTACATTTTAAGCATATGTGCAACACAGAGGGACCCACATATATCTCATGTATCCAAGATTGCCCTAAGAGAGTTTTATAGTTCAAATCATTTGGCATAACTTGGTACAAAGTAGGTAATGTATGGGTGCCCATAGTAATATTTAATGTTATATGTCTCAAAACTTATCGTGAAATATTATCAAATCTCTTGATATTGATATTAGATGGTTTCAAATCTAAAGCTCTGTTGTCACAGATTTTGAAAACGACGAAAAATCGATAGAAGGATCAACTTTTAAATAAACGGCTAATTTTTTTTATTTTCGCCATAAAATGTTAAAATTTTGAAAAAATCAAAAAATTTAATTAATTACTACAAAATTGATTAAAATTTACAGTTTTTCCCATTTTTATTTTGAAGTGTTTTAAACCTTGTTTGAACCCTCTATGCAAAAATCCGTTTGCATTCCCTCTAATTTGCAAAAATCATTTTGCTTTTTGTGAATTGTGTAAACACACTTTTCTTTTTCACAAATTGTGCAAATTGCAAAAAAAAAATCGGTCTCCATGCAATTTACAAAATGTTTTTTGGTTTTGGTGCAATTTGCAATTTATTTTTTAGTTCATGTGCAAATTGTGAAAAAAAATTCGATTCATGTAATTTGTAAAAATATTTTTGATTTTCGTACAATTTGTAAAAACATATTAAAGTTTTAAAATCTTTTGCGTGTATATATTTTTATTGGTGAGTTCACAAAATTTTTAAAAATCTTTTCCAAGAAATAACTAATACTACATTAATTTTTTTTTAAAAGATTCAAAGGAGAAAGAGTAAGCAGTGCATTTTGATAAACGTTTTTTTTTTTTTTTCTCTCAACCAACAAAAGCACCATTCCGAGTGTTCAAATCCGAAATGAAGCAAGATTAAATTTTTATTTTTCTTCTCAGCTAAGAAAGTCGTGCAATTTCCACAAACAAAATTTATAGAGTTTATTTCTTTTTCCCAAGCCTTACGACCAGAGCCATTGTTTATTGTGGGAATATTTTTCCATATTTTCTCTCCATAGTGGAGCGCTTCAGCAAGTCATATGAATCCTCAAAAGAATGTGATTTTTATTAAAACTTCTTCAAAAAGTTTCTAGCTAGCAGATTGTACAACCTATGTGTGAGCAGCGTGAGCCGAAGTTTGTCAAAATTTTCAATTTTTCTCCTACTATACCAAGTTGTACAGCTTTCCTTTGAGCACTTTAGAAGACTCTTTTGATGATTTTTTTCCTCTAACCACCAAATCGTACGGTTCATTGGGTATAAGTTTTTTCAAAAAATTTATTCTACTCCCCAAGAGAAATTGTATGATCCCCTATAATAGTGAAATTTTAACCTAATTTTAATTTTTTCTTCACCAAAATAAAACCGTAGCACTGCATGCATGGGCAGTTCAAGCAAATTTTCTCCCCCAAAAAAAAATCATTCTAATTTTCCAACACCTAGGTTGGTAAGAGAAAATATTAAGAAGGGTTTGAATGGAATAAAGAAATATATTGCCAAGTGGATAAAAGAAATAGTAAAAATTTGTTGTGTGGAAAAAGAAGGAAAAAAACAAGTGGAGGAAAATAAATAATAAAGATTTTTGGGTGAAAAATAAAAAGAAAAAAATTGAATGAATAAAGTTTAGTATGATATTTGTTATTTTTAAAATTTGAGAATTTTTATTTTGTATGTTTGTGAATTGGTGTATTTTAGGGTTTGAGGAAGATATTGAAAATGTTGATGGGATTTTCTGATAGAGTTTTATTTTTCTTGAATTGGTAAAAAACTAGGGATAAATTTGACAACAGTGAATTTTCATTTTTTCAATTTAGTGCATGGTCATGAACTCTCTCAACACCGAACAGTGGCTTATATATATATATATATATATGTGGGATTTTTAAAAATTTAGAAAATTTAAAAAGTCACAAAAAACAGGGGAATAGTTTAAAAATTGAAAAATAAATAATTTTTATAATTTATTTTATTTCTTTATGTTGGTTGGAAAAGTTTGTGAAAAGTTACACAAAGGAATTATATTTGCAAGTGAAAAAATTGATCAAATGGAAAATTGAAATTCATACAAGAAACGTTAAAAATATGTTGAAAGAATTTACATAATCAACTTTTGAGTACAATTTCTATTTGCATTTCCATCATTTCTCATAAATAAAGAGTTTTTCTATCAATTTTTTAATTTGTCAATTTTATTCTCAAATTGATGTCTTCGTCTCATACTCTGGGAAAGGAGATTTCGACTAAAGGCAAAGAAATCATGAAGTACCAATTTCAAGGTGTTACACTTCCTTCGTCTCTAGAGTCCAACATTGAAAATATCGCTGACACCAATCTTGACCACATCAACTTGGATGAGTTTTAGGAAAGAATGAATGTAGTACATAAAACAAATCCAGCCCAGAATATTCATGACAATAGTTTGGCATAGGGAACAACGTTCTCGATGTCATTACAGTGTCTTGAGTTAGTTTTGATTGTAGCAAATAATTATAACTCAGAGATGCGGGAGGTGAGAGATCCCTAAGGGGAATTGATAACGAGTTTTGCTCCTAAGCAAATTGACAATATTTTTCATCATCTAAATTGTGAAGCATTTGTGCACCTAACCCCTGAGTCCTCCCAAAGCTTTTGGAATGACAATGTTATAGCATGTTCTAAACAAGTTTATAAACCCTGGTTGACTAAGTCGAAGCATTCTTCCACTCGACTTCCAAAAAACATCGCAAGATTAGATTTCAAAGATGGGATAAGTGACATGATCACTTTGTTGCATAAGACAATGAAAAATCAAATAGCCAAGAATTTTTAGATATGGATGAACGGATTCATTTGGATCATCATTTGAAATAAACAATATATCAATTTGGGTGAATTGATTAGCAATTCCATTCATAAGTAACTCATGGAAGTAAATGACATGTCAAAATTCTACATGACTTTGTACCTTGTTTATGCTGCAACAAGTCGAAGGTATTTTAACAGATTGCATACAATGGGCGATTTCAAGAAAGTAATGGTGAACAACTTCTATCCCTAGCTAACATTGAAGGAAAGTGCCCGTCACTTTAAAAGAGTTAATGATTGCTTTGTTCATTTTGTCATCCAGTTGTTTGAGAAAGAACTCTTCAACACAAGAATATCAATTGCGACCACTACAAAAATAGCAAGATGGGGTGCTTGGTTTATACAATTCTTAATATTCAATTATTTGAGAATCAGTGGTTGTGAAATATCTCCTTACATGCTCCCACAATATGTCAGCGATAAATGGACATTGATGGAATTGGTGAGATAACTTGTTGAAACACACAAGTCCTTGACAAGTCGATACAAAATAGAGATCGAGTTTCTGATCTCTATTGGCAGGGATAATTGCCCTTCATTAGTGAAGGCCAAGATAGTTGAGCAATACATGTCTCATTATAACTTTAGGTTATTTGAAAGTAGACCTTCATTTGACAATAGGGGTCTAATTGAACACAATCTCGGGTCTCCATTTCAACATATTTCACATTTTGATGACTATTGGATGATTTATGATGACAAAAAAGTAGAGAGAATCAGAGATTATATATGGTTTATCATGAGATAAATAATCAAGTCTGGCATAATGAAAGTGCTGAAATAGTTGGTAGATGATGAGGTCACATTGGACCCCATCTTTAAAAGAGAGGGCATCATGACAAAGTCATTGCCCGTAGTACATTGGGACAAAAGGGAATTTACTTCTCTTAAAAGTAGGACAAATGTTGTACTTGATAGATCTCTCAGATGGTTGAAAGGCAAGGGAGTTGATGTTATGAATATTGATTTCCCTACACCTCCTGGGTAAGATGAATTTGACAACTTTTATAAGCAATAAGATAAGTCAAGAAAGACAAATGAGGCAGGCCCTAGTGGAGAACCTCTCATGATAGAAGAGGCACATGAATCTGAAGCTACTTAGTAAGATGTTCAACTATGAAAGACTATCAAGTTGAAAATAAAAAGGTTTGGTGAGAATGTTTTTGCTTCTCCTAAAATTTTAGTTCTTTAAAAAGTTTCAGTTGATAGCTTTCCTTTCTCTTAAGAACTGATATAGAACACAACTCAACAATTTTTAGCTTCAGATATAATGTTCCCTATGTCATCTGTTTTTCCTTTACAAGAGATTACTCCTATTTATTTGTCTTCTCCTTCAAATCCTGAGTTGCCCATTGCTCCTTCCCCAAGAATCCCTCTTGAAACAATTAGTACACAAGAGCAAATTAAAACATTTATTCAAGGTATACCAATTGAGAAAACACCTTCAATTATAGCCATGATTGATCCACCTATTTCAACTTCTGTCCCATTGCCTTCTTCGATCATGACAACTTCAAATTGGTTATATACAGTAGTAAAAAAAATAAGAAAAAATGTTGAACCTGAAGAGATAGAGTTTTAAACCTTGACATCTTCTTTCTCAAAGAGGCCAAAGAAAGCAAGGACAGTTTCATGAATGGTGATAGATGAAAAGAGAGAGAAATATGTAGAGGTGGTCATTCCTGCAGTTGAAATGGATAAGTCAGAAATTAGGGTTGAAGGCTACCATGTGTCCAGGGTTCATTTGAAAAAATCAACTAGAGAAGGGATGAAAGGAGATGTTCAGTTGGCGATTGACACCATCTTTGAAAAAATAGATAAAGACAAAGTGATGAATGAGGAACTAAAAGAGAAAGTGGAATAATTGAACTCAATAATACATAGATTGATCGAGCTAGTTCAATCAACTATCGCTTCATCGAGTCTTCATGCTGAGACACTGGAAAGAGTGAGAAAAGTGGGCCAAATGGGTAATGCGATGAAAGACTAGATTGAAAAATTTGTAGATAAGAGGTCCCCAGTAATTCTCATCGTAGTGATGATGTTCTCTAAAATTCAATCACAATATGAACTACTAGCAACAAAGGAAAATAGATACGCTTGGGAGAAACAAATTTGGGAGGAACTCATGCCTTGGTTGGTAAAATTCTCAAAATTTCCTTCTATTGATCTTGTTGAAAAAGGGGTAATCAATAGAGACGAAATTGTCTATCAAATTGAATTTCTCTAGGCCACCAAATTTAGAATCTAGTCCCTTCGAGAATGTGTTCAAAAATTCAGTAATGCAAGGTCACTTGGAAGTGACACAATGATGGAGATCAACATCAAAGTCAAAAAGTTGGATTGTCATTTTGTCAATGACAGATCAAGAGGGAAATCTGATTTCAATTGAGACTATAGTTTGATAATTCAAAGAATGAATTCAAAACATTGCCACTACATTTGCATTTGATCATGAAGAAATTCGTCAGTTATCTAAGTGCCAAGTGAATGTGGATAATTTGGATATGAAAATAAATAGTCTCTGAGGTAAGCATAAGGAAATGAAAGAGTTAGATTATTCATCAAACATTGCCTACAGGTGCACAAATAGATCGAATGAAGACTTGATCAAGGTAATTCTCTAGAGATTTGATGACTTCTTAAAAGGGAAGGAATTGTCAATACAACAACAAGAAAAGTAAAAAATTGATCTCAATGTTCCTGCATTCTCTTCTTTTGTTTCTTTGTACCTAACTTGTGTTATTGCACTCTTTTCCCCTTGTAAATGTGCATTATATTTTTTCAAATTATCTTTTCAAAATTTCCAACTTGCTTTTTCAAGTTGTGCAAGTTGACGATGTGATTTTGTAATTAGTGCAAAAACCTCAATTGTTTTCTCAAGTGGTGCTAATTGCTTAAAGAGTTTTTACAACTTTCCAAAATTGTGATTTCTCATTGGTGTTTTAACACTTCCGTAAGAAGGCAAAATAGGTGGTTTTGCACCATAACAACCCATTTTAGCCTATAAATACAAGTCAGAGCTTCATAATAATGGTTCAAAATAATTTTATTTTTGGCAAAGCATTGTAAAAGGAGATAAATCTTTCTACTCTTTAGAATCAATACAAGAAATGTGTTTCTAAACTTTTCATTAGTTATATCTTTTGAATTATGTCTTTCACTTAATCCATTGTATCTGATTTTCATTATCATTGTTATAAATTTCAAACTGTTGAGAATAGGAGATTATATTACAAAATTTATATTTTGAGTTGTAATTTATATTTTCAACACGCGAAAAATCTCGATGGGAATAAAGGCAATTTTTTAGTTGTTTCTATTAAAAAATATAAAAAGTTATTAGTTTCTGTTATCAGAGTCAAATAGTCTTTTGGTGTATGTTTCATATCCTTAAGGATGTGATTATGTCTTTTTGATCCATTGAATGAGAGAGTTTTTCCTCTTTCAAAAATCAAAATTTTCTCTTAACACTTTCATCTAGTCTCAGGTTTCTAACTTGACGAGTTTGTTGCTCAAACAACTTCTCCCCCCCTCTCTCCCTCCTTTGATACATATTCCTTTCTCAAAGATTCTTTTCATACTTTTAGATTAAAATTACTACCTGTGATTTACAATCCTTTGTTTGTAAATATTTCTTGCTTTCATATTTTGGCTTTCAATAAAGGTAGCTCCACTTACTCATAGGAGAGGGACTTTGTTTCCCATGTTGTTGATGTAAAGTCACCAATTTATCCTCCTAACAAATTTTCATGCCAACAAGGTCCAATGCCAATTAAGGAGAAAAAATATATGTTGCAAATGTTTAGCCCATAACCATTATCTACAAAAACTTGTTTTATCATTTTTTTGCAAACACACACCTAGATGCAGAGTGGCAACTAGTTGTTTATAAGACGTCAAGGCGATAAATCCTCCTTTTCAAAGGATATATTATGCTCAGTCCACTTGATGGAATTTAAGACAAAGGCCACATATGGTGGTTCGACATTACAAGGGAGTGTGGTCATAAATAATGCATCCAAAAGGACATCCTTATAATGGGATGAATGGTGTAGCAAATCCAAAAGTGAAGTTTTAGCAGTAATATCCTTGGATTTGGTGGTAATATGACATGGGGAGGATGATTGTTTCATGCACTCCCTTTGATGCTTTGAGTAATAAGTAAAAACTCATTGTAAACATTAGAACAAGGAGTATGTATGAATGCATGTTTGGAACCCCTTATAGATCAAATTGATTAAATCAGGCATGAGATATAATGAGTAATGACCACTATAACATATTGGAACATGAAATAATTAATAGAGTTATCCATAGCTAACATGATTGCAATAAAAGAGAAGATCTGATTCTTTTATAAATTTGAACACTCTATTTTTAGGATTAATCGAAAAACAAAATGTGTTTCAAAAAAAGAGATAGAAATCCCTAAAGTAGCTATGGTTTTAAGCTCAAAGGTTAGGTTCACCAAATATTTAGCCCTAAATTTATAGATAATGAATCTAGGGTTGAAGGGGATAGAGATAACCTAAGGTACAAGGGTGATAAACTATCTCTATAATAGGCCAATTAACATAAGATTGGTAAGATAGAAGATCTGGGCCATTAACATAAGATTGGTCAGGCTAAGAGATAGGCCAAGGGGCACAAGATAGAGTAAATGCAAGACTTCTGAAAGTGAAAAAGGTTCAGAACTAAGAGGAACCAAGGTATGAGTTTGCCAAGCGTACAAGATTGAGGTGCTATATAATTCATTTATATTGTCTATAGTTGGAACACACTCAGACTCCACCATCAGGGCATATGCATTGGCCCTGTAACTAGGGATATGTTACCCACAAGTGGACAAGCTTGGGGTTAAGTATTAAATGTCATAGGTCTACATCAGATCGAGGCAAGGTTTCCAACAAAGGGGGATTTTGATTGTCTTTGAAGCCTCAAAGCAACAATAAAGGAAACCAATAAATAATCTTACAAAATAGAAATGACACTGCGTGGACAAAATATAGTTTTAAACACTAGAGAAAATAATACTTGGGTGTCAAGGAAGTGAGGTTAGAGTCACTTTAATGTGTGGTTTACATTTGGGTAGCTGTAATGGACCAAAATTTTTAACCTCAACAAATATTTGACGGTGCCCTGGTATTGTGAGAACGTCAATGGTTTTCAAGTCATTATTGTGCATGTGTTTTTATTAGTCCTATAACATGGAGCCTGTTTTTCATGCCACATTGTTAATGGGTGTCGTGTTTCATGTGGGTGAAGTTGCA
This sequence comes from Torreya grandis, assembly GCA_037957365.1. Taxonomy (NCBI): domain Eukaryota; kingdom Viridiplantae; phylum Streptophyta; class Pinopsida; order Cupressales; family Taxaceae; genus Torreya; species Torreya grandis. The sequence continues at coordinate 990,419 of JARHVA010001141.1, read as the reverse complement.
ATTTATATTAACTAGTAGTTGTCATTGTATAATACTTGTTTGATCTTTTCCTTGTGCACATGTCTGACATCCAAAACCTTAATTTCGTCGCATTTTAAACCTTCATTCCAATGGAAATTGGAGGAACTCTTGTTAAGGTAAGGTAACATATTTTTCAGCGTTATATCATTGTTGTATTTTCAATTTGCTTAGGTTTGAAGTCGTAAAAACAAGTTTCAGGATAACGAATTGTGTAGGTATAGGGTAGTCACATTAAGGCACCGTATATGGCGAAAATGTCATGACTGCTATAAATTGTTATTTATTAAACAATGCACTTTAAATGTTACATTTTTATAGTAATCGTTGACTGTAGATCGCTTTGTAATTGAGGTCGTGTTCGTTTAACCTTCGATTGAATTGTCAGTAAAAGGCTCTGTTACAAATGATAATGTAAATTTGCTCTATCTTTGCCAATGTTTTCATTTTTTTTAAAATAGTGTGTTGTTTTTTGCAATTTTTTTTATGATGGTTATTTACTTATTAAACATTGTGTTTCCAATGCTATATATTTATATAATTCTTGGTTGTAAATTACTGTTTTTTTTGTTTCAATAAATAATTGAGAGCAAATAATCAATCAAGTTTAAAATGTGTGACTATCTCCAAGGTGTCGAATGTCAAAAAATCTTGTCTAATTTGGTGAAGTGTTTATTTCAAACGTTTAAATTTGACCGCATTACATGTATTCACATTCTTGTGATGCATGAAGATCATGGAATCAATATAGTTTTATGCATTTAATTGGCTCTACAACGAGTTTTTTAAAATAAAAATGGTGAAAATCGAGTTCAATTTGGCAATGTTCATATATCTGAGAATTGCTTTTGTGTTTAAAACTTTCAAATTGGTGAAATTTAGTGCCATAGGAAAAAGTCTTGGGGTTTTGGAACAAATTAATGCATGTAAGTCAGATTTATGCCAAGATAAGAGTATGATGATTTTTTTTTCGTTTAAAAAGTGTGTAGGAAATAGTGTCGTTGATTAAATGTGGGTGTTATAGTTTTAAAATTTGATGCCCATATCATTGTGTTTACCTTTTGAAGCCCTAAAATACAAGCATTTTTTTAGTGTGCAGGGTTGAGTTCATGATCATGACGTTCGATAGTTTGTCCTGCACTGAGTATCAAATGACTCAGAGGTGCCATGCACAATGGTAAGTAAGACGTGTTGTTATTTTTGGATTCTCTATTCTCTATAGTAAAAGTTACAATCATGATAAATGTTTTTTATTTTTCTATTTTTAATGATCTCATTTATTGTACATTCACTACTTTAAAAGTTGTAACCATGATAAATGTTTCCTATTTTTTTGGTTTTTCATAAAAATTGAAATAAAATCAATATCATTATCAAATACACAAATTAAATATGACAAAATAAAATAAAAATTGAAAAATTTAACCTCATGAAAAATTAGAAAGATTTGATTGGAGCAAAACATACATATTGATCATAGTTTACAAGTTATCATTCAAACATTATGAGTTCTATTGATTTGAAACGTTTTCCAATGCAAATTAATTGTTTTTGGCGAAACAATAGTAGCAGCAGGTATAATAAAACCATTGGTCCTTAAAAACACCCTCAATGTGCGGTTGGAATTTTATGAGTGAGTTACAAAACATGGATATGGAAACACGCCCGCTCAGCCAACATGGCTCCGGCAATGGCTGCCATAATTAATCCTTCCACTTCTTTTTTGTACACCAGATCTCCATGTAAAATTCATAGCAATGGGAATCGTAATAGTAAGAAATTGAAGGTGATATCATCATCAGGTGTTGTACCCACATCAAGCAGAGAAGCAATTTTAGCAAGGGATGATCTGTTAAATCTAATTTCAGGCGAGGAACGTGGTTTAAGAACGCAGAAAAACCCATCAAAATGCTCCCAAATAATCAAAGCAATTGATGCTCTGGCTGTATTTGGAGCAGGCACAGTTACTACAGATTCTTCGCTTTCTCGCACATGGAGAATGGTATGGACTACAGAGAAAGAGCAGCTGTTTATTGTTGAGAAAGCCCCTATGTTTGGCACTCAAGTTGGCGACATCCTGCAGGTCATTGATGTTGACAGTGCCACCTTGAACAATGTCATAACTTTCCCTCCATCAGGTGCTTTTGTTGTTGCTTCCACCGTTCAAGTTGTTTCTTCACAACGAGTTAATTTCAGGCAAGTAGTAGTTTCTCATCACATTTGAACTCATCCACCCATAGGTAAAAATAAAATTTTACGGCCTTGTTTTTGTACGGATTGGTTATTTTTTCAAAAAATTAATACCCACACCTTTAAATTACAGGTTAACCAAAATTTAACAGCATTAAAATTAGTAGTAAGTTTTGTGTTCTGCCTTAGCCTAGAATACTTGTATTGTCTATTTTTTTTCCTTTTCAGATGGAAATATAAGCCAGATATTTTATACTGTATTTTTATTAATTCCTCGAAATTTTCCCTGCTATATACACGGGTATCTTGAAAGTAGAAAATTACCATCGAACATCATGGCCCAAAACAATTCAGAAAAAGACACTGGCAATCATCTTAACAGTCAAACTACAGAACTACTAATTCACCCCTTGCACCTGTGCAATTTGAAGCTAACATTTGCATTTTTACCAGCAGGAATCCTTCCTCTGCAAAACCCAACGAAGTATCATTCTGGCTACAGATATACAAGCCCGAGGCTTTTTCATTTTTTATTTTTTCCTTGTAAATTGGTAACACTTGTTGTCTGGGTGTGGCGCTAGATCCAGCCATGCCCCAGGTAAATTTTAGGTAAGTCTTATAGTCTTTAATATGGTTACATGGTGTGAATATGCATTGCTATAAGTTTAACACCTACGTTCGGGCTCTTTATAGTGGAACATATGCGTGCGTTCATAATATGGTTACACAGTAGAGCCACGCTGTCGTTTGATCCCTATCTCTAGTTCTCCCACAGGTCAAGTATTTCCCTCTGCCGATGTAAGGAGGTTGAGACCTACTATCTGGTCAAGTTGGCTGCTTCAAGATACCCAAGAATTTGTGGGAATGGATTGTTTCTTTACGATGTGAAAATCCTTGCTCCCCACTGCTTGCCTCAAATCCGTTGAGCAATCTAGGACTTTTTTAGATTGTGTTTTACTTTTGGTTGAGTAAATATTTGTTTACAGTGGCCTATGCTTGTATAAACGCCAATATTTGTATGAAGGGCGCAATCTGTCAGTGCACACAGTGCAACTATACTTCATAAGCTGGACAAGCACATCTTATCCTGCATTATAATATACAATTTTGGAGGATAACGGGTAGAAAATTTCTGTTTGTATTTGCCTTAGCCAGCAATTTATAGCATATTCATACATCCTCATACCTTACCCCTTTTCTAGGATGTTTATGCATGTATATATCGATGCTTTTTGTTGATGCATGCACCTACTACTTATATAACAAATTTAGAAATTGAATCAACCAAATACTGTAATGCTTCTCGAGGCCTGATCTCATAGCCCTTTACCTTCTGGTGAAGATGAATATGGGTCGCATAAACGGCAACCCTTTACTCTAGGAGATTTCAGAATCCTGGCCGTTGCTTTCAATAGGTTTTCAGCCCTCTCAGACCTCACGGAAGAGGGAGATATGAATCTTGATAGTTCTCCATGTTAGTCTATTCATGGAATGTTAGAGGGCTTATCGATCTGACACGTAAGTATATATCATGAATAATTGTCAACACTTTTCAAACATGAATATATTATGCCTTCAAGAAGTCAAGATTTCTGACTTCATGCTTCATACTGTGAAATGCATTATCTGGCCCAGGGCCATCTGTCAGGCCACTCATCATGATTTTGGTAGAGGAGGAGTATTGACTTTATTTATGCTAGAGTTGTCCCAACACATCATTTCATGGGGGTTCAAACCCTCAAATCATGTGGTTTGGATGATTTTTATTTTGACAACCAAATAATTGGGTTAATGAACCTTTATGCTTCTAATGATGCTGTTGAGCATACCTTATTATGGAGATGGCTAGCCGACTCACTTTCAGATGCTCACTAGATTCTTTGTGGTGATTTTAATATGATAGAATCACCATAAGACAAAGGGTGGCTTCCTATGAGGTGGTGTGCAGGAGAATGTGAGTCATGGTTCTATCTGTGGAACAAACTCAAGATGTTTGACCCCAATCACCACTGACATAAAGACTCCCATTTCCCCTAGTTCACTTGGTCTAATTTTCACAAAGGTAAGGATAGGGTGCTCAAAATGCTTGATCGGGCTCTATTAGCTAAACAAAATATTTTTTATTTTGCACCTATACAAAGCTGACCTATCTTGGTTATACCAGACACCTTTCTATCAAATCATCACCCCATTTGCTTTAATGTTGAGTGAATGACTCCTCAAGTTTGGGTGCAGATCACCCAATTTTACCTCAACACTACCCATCTCAAGCATGAGCGTACCTTGAATCACATTGTTCATATCTATAACCTTGCTCCAAGACCCATCGGGTCCACTAGATGGATTATGTGGTGGTCTGATGTTATCAAATGTACTACCAATTTCATTATATATGGCAAGTAGGATGCCTTTTTTAGATGACGTATCTATCACACCACCAATCAAGAATTTATCACAGCTTCCCAAGAGCTTGAAGCCTCACCTTTTAATGTGAAATTACAGGCTCACACCACTAGTTAGAGACACAAACTCCAAGTCGCTGAAGCTTACAATGCCAGAGGAGCTCAGTTATGTGCCAAAATACATTGGCTCAAAGTGGGTGAAAAAGTGACCAAATAATTTTTTACCCTAATTCAGTCTAGACAAGCAGCTAATAGGATCAAGGCCATTAAAGGTGTAGATGGGTGCCTCACCAAATTACCTAAGGTGTTCAGGAATTTGTGGCTCACTATGAAGAGGTGTTCACCTATTAGCTAGATACTACTACTAGATAAGATGCTCTTGCCCATTATTTAGGTGTTGTTCCTTGTAAGATTTTAGAGGCCCAGAGAGTCACTTGTGATCGACCTCTTAGTATTAATGATCTTAAGGAAGCTATTTCTCAGATAGCCATTGATAAGGCTCTTAGAATTGATGGGTTCCCTTATGAATTTTATCATTCTTTAGGGGATATCATGGGCCCTGACCTATATAAGGTTTATCTTGAAGCTTTGCATACCATGTCTTTGGGGACTCTCATAAATAAAGGTAATATCAAGTTCATACCCAAAGCTAGAGACCCAAAAGTGTTGACCAATTGGAGGCCTATTACTTTATTAAATGTATCTTATAAGATAATTCCCAAATATTTAGACCTTAGGATCAAACATATCCTTCCTCTAGTTGTGAGGAGTGAACAAACGGGCTTTATTTAGAATTGTTATATCTTAGACAATGTGATAGTGGTATGGGAAGGCATAGAGTGGGCTAGAACCTCCAATCAGAAATCTCTCTTTATCAAGATTGACTTTGAGAAAGCCTATGATCACATAGAATGGCCCTTTATCATGACCATCTTACAAGCTCTTGGCTTTGGACCAAAATTTGTGTACACTAGTAACATGCTCTTTTAGGATGCTGGAGCTTATATGACCATAAATGGTGCATAGTATCACAGATTTGAGCTACACAAATTGATTAGACAAGGTTGCCTACTTGTTCCTACCCTTTATGTGCTTGCTACAAAAGGTTTTAATTACCTTTTAGTTGACCATACTTCTAGGGGGTTGGTTAAAGGTATTTCTCTCCCTACCTCAGATCAACAGTTGGTTAATGGTCACTTTATAAATGACTCCTTTCTTACTCTTCAAGAATATGAAGATTCAGTCAGGAATGCCATGCAATGCCTTGATATTTTTGCCTATTATGCGACCCTCATAGGCTAATAGGATGGTTAGAGGGTCTTGATGGAGATGGGCATGGCTTCGTTTAGCAGAATTTTTCTAGTTGGCTTTCGTTTGGGCTCGATTGGACATGTATTGAGGGAGATATTAATATTTGATTTATTTAATCAAATATTAATTATTTGGTCTAATTTTAAATTAGAAACCCTAATTCTAATTTAAGAAAACCCTAATTAGGGCAAGCATATCTTTTGAGGGTATAAGGGTTTCTCATGGAGGCCATTATGGATTAGCCATTTGATTATTGATTATTGATTTTGAAAAATTCTTCTGTGAAGACTGAGCCTAGGGTTCCAAGATTCCATTTGCATTGGAGAACGTTCTCTCTTCAGTGTGTGCAATTCAGAGGCTGTGAAAAATCAGCTGATCTATTGCCAAATTGAGAGATAGCTTCATCCAGAAGTTATCACAGAATTTACAGGGTTGAGAGATAACTTCACACAGAAGTTATTACAGATATTCCAGGTATTTATTTATTTATGTTTTGATTCAATAAATTATTGCAGATAGATATCCTCTGTATTAGAGCTACATATCTTCAGATCCAGGGTGGAAAATAGACAGGTTGTGCTTAATTGGCGGCCGTACGAAGATCGTACAGGTCTGTACAGATCTACACAGACACCGACCTCGGCAGATAGAGATCCCTAGTGACCGACATCGGCCGTCTGAGGACCGACGTCGGTAGATAAGGACCTATAGAGACCGACGTCGGCAGTATATCGACCGACGCTGGCGACTATGTGTTCGACACAGCAGGCCGAGACTTCCAGATTCATATTTGTTTCCAGATTTGCAAAAAGCCAGGGTTTTAAGACAGAGTATTTCATATTATTTTATTTGTATGACAGAGACTCAATTGTAATTATCTGAATGAGTGAAAGATATTTGATTGGCAGATAAGAGATTTATTGTGATTTATTTACTTATTTGAAATTATCTTGCAAAATCGTATTCTTGGTTCAGTACTTTTGTGTTTCTATATTCCCTGTTTGAAGGGGATATTACAGTGGTATCAGAGCTAAATCCTGCCATCCTGAGGGTGTGACAATCTTATGCAGCCACAAGAGTTGGGACCGCACAGGTATAACACACGCAGTAGAGCCTTGCTTGAAGGTACCTAGTTGTTAGATCAGCAGCGGATTATCATGAGTGACAGACGTGAGGGTAGCCCACCCAGGGGCCATAGGTATGATGCTGATCAGGACACCAGAGAATTTCACCGTGCTATGATGACAAACCAGCAGCAGATGAATCAGACACTACAGGCACTTATGACTATGATAAGGGGGATGAATGCACTTGATAGACAGAATGGTGAACAAGGAGATAACAGGAGTGCTACTATTAATCAGAGACCCCAACAGACCCATTCTAGGACCGCCGATAGACCTACACGGCCTACGTTTATACAGGACGAACCAGAAGCTCCAGCAGAAGAGACGACAGGGGATTTCCTATTTACAGATACCCTCATGGCTGCAACTGATGAGTGGAACTTATTAGATCCTCATGTTCAGGAGATGTCCTTTGATCATTTTGTTACTCTGAGGAGAGAGCACTACAGATTAGTTAGACAGGACAGGAGGCCTAGAGTTCAATTCAATGAGCTGAAGAAGGCTACTGGTAAGCTTTCTTTGACTACTTTTGACGGCAGTGGCAAGATGACAGCTCAAGCTTGGGTTCATAAGCTTGACACCTTTTTGGCATTGAGACCAATGTCAGAGATAGAGGCCATCAAATATGCCACTTTGCACTTGGATGGAGTAGCACATGATTGGTGGTACCATGGTATGGTAACACTTCAGCATAACCAGGTGACAGAGTACCAGGACTTTGTGGATAGATTGGTTGAGCGGTTTGACAGGAAGGATCCCGAGGTTTACTTTCGAGATCTGGCACAGTTGAGACAAACAGGTAACTTGGAGTCCTTCATTGGGGAGTTTCAGAGATTGGCAGTCATGGTGCCCAATATTTTCGATCGTAGATTGGTAGTTCTCTTCATGGAGGGATTGACAGAGCCATTGAGAGGTTGGATCAAAGCCTTTGATCCTCCTTCATTACAGGTAGCTATGAAGAAGGCGCGTAGTATGGAGATGGCAGCCCCATCCCATAAATTTAACTTCAAAGGTACTTCTTCATCTAGAGACCATAAGTGCTCCAACACAGATACAGAGAGACCGGATTTTAACATAGATAAATCAGGTGTAAAGAATGACTCAAAGGCCAATCCAGCAGCACCACCTTTGGATCGTGAGGCGCTTAATGATCTACGTAGGAAGAAGCTTTGCTTCTACTGCAAAGGTCCATATGATATCCATCACGATTGCCCTTTGAGGCCTAAGGGCAAGGCAAATCGTGTGATGTGGGCATATTATGAGGATTCTGATTCAGAGGATTCCGAACAGCAGAATAGTTCTGAGGGGGCAGAGGTTGAGGCTTCAGGGCCTAAGGTAGAGGCAAAATTAGAGCTTCACATACAGGAGGCACGCCTATCCAGCATTCAGTCGGATGAGTCATTCAGACTCCGTGGAGTTTTGGCAGGGCAGAAGGTTATCACCCTTCTTGATACAGGAGCCACACATAATTTCATAGATGCTAGATTTGTGGAGAAGCGTGGACTCACTACCGAAGATTTTGAGGGCATCAGAGTTAAGGTGGCCAATGGTCACACTCTTAGGTGTGAGTGTATGATTAGAGACCTCCCATTGCGCTTGAACAACTATGAGTTCAAGGCTGATTATTATGTGGTAGACATGGGTGATATAGACTTAGTCTTGGGTATGAAGTGGCTTCATTCATTTGAGGAAGTTACTCTTCGTCTCAAGGACATGGAGGTTCTCTTTGATGTTGATGGGAAGACACACATTCTTAAGGCAATACAGGGCAGCAACTTCAGATATATGTTTTTTCATCGGATGGAGATGCCTACGCCACCTGACATGATAGAGTGCGATGACGAGTGCACATTGGCACCAACACAAGAGAGATATGAGGACAAGCTTGGTCTTGAGGTGAGTGTAGTTCAGGTGTTATCACATGTGGTAGGGACTCAGCTTGCTGTTACAGTCGGTTCACAGGTTGATATGACTCTTTCTAGCCTTCACAATCCAGATTTAGATATTATTCAGGTACGGAGTTTGCTTGAGTTGCTTGCTGATTTTCATTTGTGGATTGGATGTTGGGGTGCTTATCTTAGTACTAGGGATGGACATGGCATGGAGTTTGCATTGATTGACAGCAGGGCAGATCATGACTACATTTGGGATCCAGGTGGATTGATGGGTGTATCATGCAGCGATTGCTTGAGGGCAAGCAATTTCAGGAGGGGCGGATTGTCATGTCCCCTTTTTAGTTGACATGTTCTGAGTTCATGGTTAGCCTATTATGCGACCCTCATTTGCTAATAGGATGGTTAGAGGGTCTTGATGGAGATGGGCATGGCTTCGTTTAGCAGAATTTTTCTAGTTGGCTTTCGTTTGGGCTCGATTGGACATGTATTGAAGGAGATATTAATATTTGATTTATTTAATCAAATATTAATTATTTGGTCTAATTTTAAATTAGAAACCCTAATTTTAATTTAAGAAAACCCTAATTAGGGCAAGCATATCTTTTGAGGGTATAAGGGTTTCTCATGGAGGCCATTATGGATTAGCCATTTGATTATTGATTATTGATTTTGAAGAATTCTTCTGTGAAGACTGAGCCTAGGGTTCTAGGATTCCATTTGCATTGGAGAACGTTCCCTCTTCAGTGTGTGCAATTCAGAGGCTGTGAAATATCAGCTGATCTATTGCCAAATTGAGAGATAGCTTCATCCAGAAGTTATCACAGAATTTACAGGGTTGAGAGATAACTTCACACAGAAGTTATTACAGATATTCCAGGTATTTATTTATTTATGTTTTGATTCAATAAATTATTACAGATAGATATCCTCTGTATTAGAGCTACATATCTTCAGATCCAGGGTGGAAAATAGACAGGTTGTGCTTAATTGGTGGCCGTACGAAGATCGTACAGGTCCGTACAGATCCACACAGACACCGACCTTGGTAGACAGAGATCCCTAGTGACCGACATCGGCCGTCTGAGGACCGACGTCGGCAGATAAGGACCTATAGAGACCGACGTCGGCAGTATATCGACCGACGCCGGCGACTGTGTGTTCGACACAGCAGGCCGAGACTTCTAGATTCATATTTGTTTCCAGATTTGCAAAAAGCCAGGGTTTTAAGACAGAGTATTTCATATTATTTTATTTGTATGACAGAGACTCAATTGTAATTATCTGAATGAGTGAAAGATATTTGATTGGCAGATAAGAGATTTACTGTGATTTATTTACTTATTTGAAATTATCTTGCAAAATCGTATTCTTGGTTTAGTACTTTTGTGTTTCTATATTCCCTGTTTGAAGGGGATATTACAGATAGTCTCTGTCTCCTAAACTCCATTGGCTTGAGGGTTACCAATGGCAATGGATCCTCCCAGGCGTTCAATTTAAATTCCTTGGCATTCCTTTTGCCTTTAGGTCTTCCCCTGCTGATCTTTGGTCTTATGTCATATAGAGGTTTGAAAAAAAAATTGCCTATTGGATTGCAAAGCCTCTTACTCTGGCTGGGAAATTTCAGATCTGCTCTAAGGTCTTGGCTGCTACTCATGTTTATTACTCTTCATGTTGGGCCCTTTCTAATGCCTTCTATGCCAAGTTGGAAAAGCTTTTTTGTGACTTTCTCTGGGCCAATTCTGAAGGCCATCAAGGGTTTCACAGAGTGTCTTTGGCCATTTGTTGTAGGCCTAAGGAAGCAGGTGGTCTTGGCCTTATTGACATTAAACTTCAGGGCATTGCTCTCAGTGTCAAGTGGATTATAAGAGGCTTGGAAGGAGATGAAGCCTAGAAGATCGTTATCATAAATTGCATTGCTCAAGGATCTCCTCTAGGCAGGAAGGCGTGGCGGGGTCTTGACTTGCATACCCTCCTTCTCACTCCTGTGCCTGTCAAAATCACTGGCTCCTTTGTCATACAAAGCATATGGAAGGCCTGGGAGAAGCTTAAGTCTCACCTAGTTTGAGTTGGAGATGGATTTAGGAATGGTCTCTTTATTAATTCTCAATCTCTTTGGTGGTCCCCTATTCTCAACTTCCACAATGTTCCCTTTGCCATGGTTCCTTGGATAAAAAGTCTTAGGCTTTTTAAAAAGGGTATTAAACACATTGGAGATCTTTTCTGTAAGATCTCTCGGGACTGGCTACCTTGGAATATTGTGAAAGCTAGGTTTCAGCTTAACAAAGAAGATAAAGAATCTCTTTTTGGAATTTAGAATGTCATATCTGGAGAGTATCTACACAAAATTGGAGTGTCCTCTCTCACACTGTGGTGGAAGGATTGGAATTGGCCTACAGCCACTCCTTTTTGTCGTTATGCCCCTAAATTGGGAAATAATCTTCTTGCTTCCCAGCATATAGATATTGAGGCGCTCAACAGACGTTGGAGTATTAACTCTCTTCATCATGTTTGGCTGAGGAGATTTAATAATATATGGTGGGCTCTCGTGGAACCTAAAAAAGCTCACTTTCTTTGGTGCATTATGTATCAAGGGCTCCTTGTTGGAGACCGGCTCAAGCATATGGGGATTCCAAATCTCACTTGTCATGCTTGTCACCACTTAAAAACCCTTAAGCACCTTTTTTGGTTTTGTCCCCATGCTCAGTTTGCCTGGAGATGGATTCACTCTCTTTTTAAACCCATTAGTTCCGAAATGTTCACCTGAAAAATGGCTCTCTTAGGGGACTCAGCGTTGCTTCCTGCAAGATACAACAGATTTTGGCAGATTTTTCACACTGATATTTTATTTCAAATCTGGAAGTTTAGAAATAAATCTTGTTTTAATCATGAAGCTATGGAAATTGGGTTTTCAATTTCTAACAAAATTAATGTGATCTCCAATGTTACCCTTCAGATCTAGAGTCAAACGGAGAAAGTGCGGCTAGAACTTCACCATTTACATGAGCTGTTGGATCATTGGCGTAATGCCCCTTGTGCTGTCAGTCGGGAGCCGCCCTATCACACTCCTCCTTGGGGACGTGGTGGTGGAGCTAGGCATTCTCGGCCTCGAAGCCATAGGTCCCGGAGTTGGAGGAGTTCCTCTCCTCGCTCTCGTTGGCCATCTCCTAGGCGTGGGTCATCTCGTCGTGACAGTGGCAGTAGAGGAGGCTGGGCGGCTCCCCAGCAGGACAAGTTCCCGCGCCTGGTGCTTGCCATTTCTCTACTTCGGCAGAACTTTGAGAAGCCACAACAAACTCCTCAAGAGCAGTAGGATGATGGGTGGGAGCCTCTTACCTTGGATGAGGACCCCCTAGCTGACGGCGGGTGGGAAGGGAAGCCTCAGGACCCTCCGCCACCTGCTACCATGTTCGCTGTTGCTGCTTAATTGTTTGTTAGTTTGTGCTTTATCTTTTTTTGGTTGTTAGTGCACACGTGTTAGACTTTTTGGTTGGTACGGCCTTCTAGTTGCTTCTGCTGCTTTCTCGGGGCTTATATAGCCCAATGTGATTTTGGAGTGTGACTTTTCCGCCCATCTTTTTTGTATGACTAGCTGTATTTTATTTTGTAACGTTTTTTTTTATATAATAAAGTGCACGTTTCAATCAAAAAAATTGTGCTTAGAAGTTAGACTTTGGGTTCCTATGCTTATGGATTGTGTAGTTTTGTTTGTGGCATAATCAGCCAGTATGTGTTTTTGGCCCCTTAGTGAAATCCTGATACTAATTGCTTTCACATAGAAAATCTCAATATCAACTTCCTATCTATGATCAGTGTGATGGATTATATAAGTGTCTCAGGGGAGGAGTGGAGTATCTAATAGACAAAATAAGCTAAGATCTTACAAGAATCACATAGTAGAGGTATATGTGAGCAAATATAAAGAAGCTTTTGTATTGTTTTGTTCCTTGTGCATAGCTGCAAGGAAAAGTGTTGTGCGTTGTAGTAATAAAAATGCCTTAATAGGCTGGTGAAAAATGTGGCCAGTCCTTTACATTGGGCATAAAAGCCCGTTTATACAATGCATAGGCGATCAAGTATGGATTATGTTGTGTATCTAGGTACAACATATTATTAGATTTATGTTTTAGTCATTAGTCCTTAGTCTTAGTGTTATTTAAGTCATGTTTTGTCCACCTAGGATTAGTGAAGGGTACAGTCATGGGTTAAGTAGGGTTTCCTTTCCCCTTGAGTATATAGTGAGGTAACATCCTTTAAGATGTATCTCTTTCAATCTTATATAGTTAATGCAACATGGTGAGTTTCCGTTGTGTGAGTACTTCTATTTTAATAGTCAAATTTGCAGGTGCAATCCATCTCAAGTGAGTTGGTGCCAGTCACTGCCACCAGTTTCTTTCATATTTGTTTTTGCTGTTCAATATTTTTTGCATTTGTTAACTGGGAAAAGTTTAGGAATGGAAAAAGTGGCATCAAAACTTTACACTGTTCTTGTTTCCACTGCAAAAATGGTGAGGGGGTTTATCCAAAAAATACTTCAAAGTTTGTGGCAAAGAGTTGACGGGATTGCTCATATAATTCACGACAAATATCAAAGAGTTGATCTCTTTTGGAAAAATCCTAGTACATGCAGAGTTTGAAGAAGAAGATGCCAACCCTTGGGGTGACCTTGATCCCTTGGATGGGGAGCTGTAGGAGGCGGTGGAAGGAAGAGAACATAAATCCTCTTTTAACTTGTATATCAAGATCCCACAATAAGATTTTGGGAAGGAAGTAGAGGTACACTCATGGTTTAGTAAGGTTTGGCTAGCATTCAAGGTGCAATGAATTTATGACGCTGAACATAAATTAAATGTGGCTTTGCAACATCTTGATGCGACAATTCATCCATGGGTAGCAAATGGCTATCACGAAACTGTAGACTCAAAGAGCAGATTGAAGCTAGGATGAGCCATATCGTACCCAACACATGCTTTTTTTTCGAAGAGAGATAATTGTGGAAGAGTATACCAAGAAAGTCCAAGTTTTGGAGTCGAAGGACAAACTCCTAAAAGACATGGTGCACGATATCTACATCTCCAACTTACTGAGATAAGGATGTTTAATAACACAACTCTTGAAGATGCTATTTAAATGGCTAAGAAATCAAAGATCCATGCAAAAGCTATTAGAAGCAAGACCTTATGTTCTGGAAAGTGGGGAAGCCCCTTTTTTTGGTTGAAAAACCTTAGTTGTCACGCAGTCACAAACCGTAACCCCCAAATTGCAAACCCATATCATAATTATTCCAAATCCGGATGTAAGGGCCACATGTGTAACCCCAAAAACTTCTACACAGTTGAAGATGTGTGTCAATTAGAGTCTAAACTTGAACCGAATAATGAAGATACCCCTAAGCAATGTGATGTTAAGTGTGAGCTGGACTAATTTGTGAACCAAAAAGTCAGTCCTATCTTGTAGTAGAAACATGGGAACCGTCAGTATCCCTCTTTGCAATGATAGGGTTGTAATGTCTTGACACCTTCAATTTTTTATCCATATAAAAAAAATTGGGGTTTAGTCATGGTTGATTGTGATTGCACACTTAATATTCTGGACAAGAATCAAGTTTGTAGGTTGGGTCTCCATCTAAACACTTATGAGAGCTCTACCATTTAGATAGCAGGGCACTGGATCATTGAAGCCTAGGAATGGTATATAATGTGGACCATACCCTGAAGGATAAATTATGTGTTGTTGATATTGGGGTAGTGGATGTGGTATTGGGTGTTCAATGGTTGTACTCACTACGAACATACTCCACCAATCACCAAGAATGGTTCTACACATTCAAGCAAGCGCACCACAAGTATACTATTAAATCCGTATGAGGGAAATTGAGATTGTTGATTCAAGGCAAATAAATTAAATTCTGAAGAAGGAGCTTTTTGGATTTATGGCCGGCTTGTATTTTACGGACGCGGATTCTTCAAATCCACATGAGCAAGCTCCATGAATTTGAGAGTGTCTTTTCAGATACAAGGTAGTTTTCAAATCTCACTAAAGTGTTTGCCACTAGGCAGGAGGTTGGAACATATTATTGAGCTTGATCCTACAAAGGGTCCAACAATGGTATGCCCTTATAGATTATACAAGAGCTATTGGAGGCTTGGATCATTGTCCCTAGTAGGAGCCCTTATGTTGCATCAATGGTCCTAGCTGGGAAGAAGGATGGGGCATATTGTCTCTGCGTTGATTACAGGGCAGTCAACAAGATTGCCATAAAAAACAAGTTCCCTATGCCAGGATTGATGATCTGCTTGATGAGCTACATGAGGCAAAGTTTTTTTCAAAAATAGATCTCAAATCTGGGTACTATCAAATTTCGATCTTGATAAAGGACCAAGAGAAGACAACATTCGAAACTCATCAAGGTCACTATTGATTTTGGGTCATGCCTTTCGGGCTTTGCAATGCACCTCCCACTTTTCAAGCATTGCTCCCACTTTTCAAGCATTGATGAACAAGGTATTCAGTAAATTTATTTTATAAGTTTGCTATTGTATTTTTTGATGATATCCTTGTTTAGAGTAATACATTAGCATCCCATCTAGAACATTAGAGCATTGTTCTCGATATTTTAGCTAAAGAGAGGCCATATATTAAGGCCTCTAAGTGTGAATTTGCTAAGTCATCCTTAGAACACATGGGTCACATTATTTTTGCTGTTGGGTATGCACAAACCTTGCCCAAATAAAGGAAATATGTGATTGGCTTGTCACTTCTAAGACACCTTGTGGTTTCTTGGGCCTGGAAAGATTTTATCGAGGGTTTCTAAGAAATCTCTCTGCCATTGCTCGCCCATTAATTGATCTCACCAAAAGGTACACTTTCAATTGGTTTCTCGAGGCACAAAATGCTTTTGAGGACCTCAAGAAGGGTCTTGTGATTGTTCTAGTTTTAAAAACTCCAAACTTCACCAAGCCTTTCATCATCAAATGTGATGCTTTTGGATTTAGGCTCGGTGGACTATTCTCTCAAGATGATCACCCCATTTCCTTTGAAAGCAGGAAGTTAAATGACCTAGAGAGGTAAATGTCAACGTATAGCAAGTAGATGTTGGTCATCCTACATGTAGTGGCCAAGTGACATTAGTTTCTATTGGTGAGCAATTTATTTATTAAAATTGACCATCTCAGCCTCAAGTACCTGCTGACTCAAGGAACTTAGAGGAGCAACAAAAGTGGATTAGTCATCTACAAGCATATGACTTTGAGATCCTATATAAGAAGGGGAAAGAGAATGTGGTGCCAAATGCAATGTCATGCCAAGAGGATCCACCTGTCTTTCATGCCATCTCCGTTATCCAACCTACTTGGTTACAAGATCTTCTCTAGGGTTATATAAGTGACCTTGATCTAGTCCAGTTAAGAAATTAAATTGTGGGCAAAAGGGAAAGGCCTGGTTAGTCCGAAATGGCATCATCTTCTTCAAAGACCACATTTATTTCAGGCATGGATCCCCTCTAGTGCGGAAGGTATTTGAGCATGGACATGAGTCTCCATCTATTAGGTCACACATAGATTTCCAAAAAACCTAAAAAAACATGACCTCCAATTTCTTCTAGCAAAATGCAAACATTTCACAATTTGTGGAAGAATGTGGCACTTGTCAACAGAACAAAGCTGAGAGTGTTCCATCCCTAGGTCTAATACAACCAAATGCCATTCCTAATTAGAAGTGGGAAATTGTATCCATGGACTTTATTTTAGACCTGCCAAGATTTGAAGGTAAGGATAAAATATTTGTTGTGGTAGATTGGTTGACCAAGTATGCTTATTTCATTCCTATGACAAAGGCAGGATTCAATGGTCCTAAGGTTGCTAAACTTTATTTCTAACATGTGTTATCGTCCAACGGATCATTTGTGATCAGGGTTGTATCTTCTAGAACATTTTTTGGCAAGAACTGTTTCAGTTAGCAGTGTGACATTCAACATGAGTACTGCCTATCATCCTCAAATAGATGGGAATATAGGTAGTGAATACATGCTTGGAAGAGTACTCTATGATGTATGCATGGTTCAAGCAGAACAATTGGGTGGAATGATTATATCTGGTCCATTTTGGGACAACACCACATACCACTCCACCATAAATGTTCCCATTCAAGGGATTATATGGTTACAAGCCTCCATCACCAATGGACTGGGCAAGGTGCCTACAACAGTAGAGGCATTGGACGAGATGTAAGGCATATTGAGACAAATGAAGGACAATTTGTCCATGAGTGAGAATTGGATGAAGCAACCAACACAAGACACAAGACAATTTTGAAGTAGGGGATATGTTCGCTGCAAATGACACTAAAGGAAAAGGGAAAATAGAGACTCCAACCACGATACTATAGACCATGGTATTAAAATTTGTACTTGGCAATTACTCGGTAGCCCAAAATTTTGACTCAGACTCAGGACTTGGCAGTTGCTCGACAACTTTATCGGTACTAAATATATATATATATATATATATATATATATATATATAAAATAAATTTAAATAACGTGTAAAACATTAAAACACTGCTAAATGACATCCATTGAGCATGGGAGTAATAAAAATAATGCCTTTTGTCCATGCAATTTCCCCCACTATTTATTTTTGTCTTTGGAACTTAGAAGTGGGGGTCTAGGGGTGACAGTCCCCAACGGGGTCTAGGGGCAGCACTCCTTGTTGGGTCTTGTGGCAACACCCCGGGTGTGGGCGGAGCCCCTAGAGCCAAGCATAATTTCCTTCTTCCATGGCCTTCGAATTCTTCTCTGTGGAAATTTTTTCTATGAGTATAAAGTACAAACTATGCGAGTCCAAAGTATCAATCATTATCAAATGCACAAAATCACTTTATAAAAGAAGAAAGAGAAAAAATTTGAGTTTTTTTGATAAAAATGATTTTTTTGTCACAGATTGTTATATTTTTCCCACAACTGAGTCAACGTAGGATATTTATGAGTTTTGGCGACTAATTGTGGGAAATTACTCATCGAAACTCGTGATTTCCCTGCGTTGACTTAGCTTGTGAATCACAAACTAATTAATCGTTTTCGAAATGACTAGAGGTTACTTGGTGAGTTTTTTTGAGTTGTAATACTACATGGATCATATAGGATTCAATCAAAAGTCAAGGAAGTGGCGTATACACTCGATATCATGAACGAAGGGATAATTCATGATGTGTTCCATTTGTTGTGTCTGAAGGAGGAGGTAGGAGCCTATATGTTACCAAAGAAAAAAATCCTGACCACGAATGAAGAAGGCCAATTGGTCTTGGAGCTGGAAGGAATAATTAGAGAAGATGTAAAAATGCTGCGAAATAGGACAATCCGACTATGGAATATCAAGTGGAAGGGGTTTCCCGCGGAAGAAGCAATGCTTGAAAATGAAAATTTCATGGGCAAGCATAAAAAACTTCCACAACTTAGAAAAACATGCCTCAAAATGGAAAGGGGCTTGAGGAGTAACAAATAAAAGCCAATATTCTCATTCACGGTTTTATTAAGTTATTTTGTTTGGTGTTTTGGTTTGGGCTATATTTTGTGACTTAGTGGTCACAGGGTCCATTCTCAACATTTACACTGCTTATATGTTAAAAGCATATCCCAAAATTTTGTACATCCCGTGCATCCTAGGAAGTCACCCATACAATTTTTTACTAGCTTTGGGTACAAAGATCTTTAAGGGGGAGGGCATTTTGTGTACCTAAGCACAACATATTAGTAGATATATTTTATAGTTGTTAGTCTTTAGTCCTAGTGTTCTTTAAGTCATGTTTCATCCACCTAGGATTAGCGAAGGCTTAAGTCACGTGTTAAGTAGGGTTTCCTTTCCCATTAAGTATATAGTGAGGGAAAAACCTAAAAGATGTATCTCTTTCAATCTTATTTTGTTAATGCAATATAGAGAGCTGCCATTGTGTGATTACTCCTGTGTTTATAGTTGTATTTGCAGGTGCAATCCATATCGGGTGAGCAGATGCCTCCATTTTTCTTCATATTTGTTTTGGCGATTCAATATTTCCTGCATTTATCTTCTGCAAATAGCTTAGGAACGTAGAACAGTAATATAATTTCATAGTTAACTTTCTAACACCATGATTTGGTCTTCAACATAATTTATAAACCATATCCGCTGTCAGCTGAAGACTAGAATTATGCTGTTATAAATCTGATACGATCTTAAAATGCCATTATGTAATGCATCTCATGAACAACAAATGACTTCAATTGCTAATTAACATATGATTGGTTAATAAGATTAAGATCCCTGCCAATGGGATGACAGGGAGCTCACCTATGGATACATGATGTATACGGATCATTGATACTCTTATTTGACTCTAGACTATAATGTTATTCACGGCCCGTTGAGACATGCTTCGGTTATGAACAATGTGACTATGCTAATTTGATGGCTATACTTCCACGGTGATGCTGATTGCAAGAATAAGTGGATTATGCGGATGTTAAGCCTAATTTAGCAATGATTGGATTATTGCCCTCTACTATAATTGGATTATACATGTACTAGGTAGGTGCTATATTGACCTCACTTCTTGACTTGATGAATTGGTAGGAAAGCTGATTACGTTGGTTTAAATTAAATGATCTAGCATGCTTATGGTTGCAAGCTTAGACTATTATAATAGAAGGATTTCATGGGTGCAATAAGTGTGTAGGAATAGGGCATTGCCAACAAAGGAACAAGGACAATCCCAGGCATTGTCGCATCATGTGTAATCCTATCTCTGACCCATATCTTGTCTTAAACCTTAATTGATCCAAGTTGGATGCCTTGAATGCCATTCGGCCCTTTCTTTAGTCTTGGTGTGTCTTAATGGATTCTAATCACTACTGGGTTGGTCGAACCACCTTTGGCTGGTCGTCTTCACTGCATGAGGACGAAGTAGACCAACATCTAGAATGTCTAGTGGCAGAATTGTAGACTTGTCCATTAATTGCCTTTGCCTTGAGCCCAGTGTAGGGAGGTGGGTTGTCTTAGAAGCAACCATAGAATTTTGTTAGAGCTGCCATGCGCCATTATGGACTGGCAAAGAGAACGTCCATTTATGAAGGCATGGGCTGGCAAGTAGAGTGGTTGGTCGATCCAAGGAAAGAACAAACGCTTGACATGTTTTGATGGGGTCGTGAGAAGGAGAAAAATGCCTATTTGAGGAAGGCGAATCTCTTAGTTTAGGACTTTTTGGCCATTTTAGTAAGAAGGGAGAAGGGAAACAAAAGAGCTTGGGGAAGGAGAGCCTCCGCTAGAAGAAAGTTGTAGAAAAGATCCCAAGAAGGACCGGGATCGATTGGTAGGCTTCTCTTTTGACTTAACTAGTCCGCTGCTTTACTGCATAAAGTCTGTGTGACTCTTGATTGATTTATTGTGTTTAAAATGAGTAAAACTGCTTGGCTTACTTCTTCTCTTTACTTGTCTTTCTATGGTTGTGCTTGGGTCACCCCATAGTGTTCTTACCCTTGTGTGGGAGTTCGGAGTTGAGTCATTCCTCCATGATAGATGGTACTGTTACAACCTTTACTTACCCTGGAATGGGAGGTTCCTTGTGGTATGATGCCTTGGAAAGGTTACACTCTTCATGATGGAAGAATGGTTAGGTCTCTCATGTCAGACATGATGGTAGGTTGCCTAAGCCCTCTCATGATTGCTTAATAGAACATAACTTGTTGGCTGAATGCCGATTGCGTTAATCATTGTGTTTTCTCTTTTTGTGTTTATATGCTTCCTAAAATGGATTTGAGGTTGGTAGCCTTTTTTGACTATGAGATGTTTGGATGGTTACCTTGTGAGTAGCTATCTCCTTGACCCCAAGACATCTAGACTATCTCTTTCCTTTGCTTGCCTTGCACCATGATGTGAACATGCTTGGAGCTGGGAGTCCTTAGCTCGGGGGTGCCTAGAGCAGTCGTTTAATAATGACAAAAGGTTGGGAGGTGAGCCCTCCTTTTGTTGGCCAAAGTTGCACTTGGAGCAAAGAGGAGCTCGTCTTCAACTATTGATTATTCTGTTATATTGCTTGCTATAGCCAGAGGTGAGCATGTGCTCAGTCGAACTTATGTATGTATATGTTAATGATCTTCTGTGGGCCCAGATGTGAGCCACAAGCATTATGTATCTTACTAGTTGAATATTCTGGTTATTACCTTTGAGATTTGCAGCTAGACTGCTTATTTATATCTGATTTAGATAAATTCATCGCTGAAAATGAATTTTAATGGATGTTTGTATATTCATGTCTGGGCCTGGCCAAGTTAAGGGCCTTAATCGATATATATATATATATATATATATATATATATATATATATTCAGTTTATTATCCTGTGATTGCTTTGTTCAATGCATATTGATTTGCTTGTAATAACTCTATTACAATTTGCATTGAACAAAGCAATCACAGGATAATAAACTTATATATATCACTAGCTTTCTTATATTGATAAGATGACCTAAATAAAAAGGACTTATCAATATAAGAAAGCAAGTGATATAGTTTCAGTTTATTAACCTGTGATTGCTTTGTTCAATGCATATTGATTTGCTTGTAATAGAGTTATTACTATATATATATATATATATATTTAGTTTATTATCCTGTGATTGCTTTGTCTTGTAATAACTCTCTCTCTCTCTCTCTATATATATATATATATATATATATATTTAGTTTATTATCCTGTGATTGCTTTGTCTTGTAATAACTCTATATATATTCAGTTTATTATCCTGTGATTGCTTTGTCTTGTAATAACTCTATATATATTCAGTTTATTATCCTGTGATTGCTTTGTTCAATGCATATTGATTTGCTTGTAATAACTCTACTCTTAAATGACCTAAATAAAAAGGACTTATCAATATAAGAAAGCAAGTGAATTAGACTGCCTATGCTATTAATAATAGTAATAGCATTGTGTTCTTATGTATGAATCATGCTATGGTTGATCCTGTTATGATTTGGCATAATCTACGTGAGATAGGATCTTAAATAAGTCTTGAGCTTATAATATTGAAAGCAACAATAGGTTTGACTATAAACCTTCTTGGAAGGAATTTGACATTTGAGGAGCAACTCTTAGGCCTACATGGCTCTTTCAATACAGTGTTAGTATGCTTACTTGGATTAAACCTTTTAGTGATCAACCTATTGATTACGTTTTGTGTTTCCTCTTGTATTCTGTTGTGATTTATCTTAATGGACTAAGCTTATCCTTATATGAGCGGAACTCAAATAAATGGTTGAGTGATTGTTATTGTGAATAACAATATAGCTTGACTTTATAATTTGAATATCGATGTCTTATGGTAAAAATATGCCTTGTGGAAGAGTCCTGGATTGAAACCTTGAGTAAGTTATATGTTGAAGACCCTCCCTTTAAACAAGACCATTTTATAATAAAAGACAGATTTTAATAGAGCTTGGCTCTCTTGTTTTAATGTAACTAGGCATGTAACCTTTAGGATTGACTAAGGTCACCCGTGCAAAGGAGTAATGAAATGAGAAGGTGTGGATCAACCCTTGAAGTGGTGTTGTCTCATTTTAATAAATCTATTGTTTAGCCTCTTATCTTTAATGGAATGAATGGGTATATGTGTTGATGCTAGAAGTGTAATCTTCTAAGGAATAGACTAGTTGGCTCATTGGATCGAGTAATTCCTTAAGAAGCGTTTGGCTAGGTTAAACTTGTGAACAAGGAATTCATAGAGGGGAGATTAGTATAGTGTTAGTCAAGAGAATAAATTTCAAATAAACACACTATACACTAATGCCTCTAGCCTAGACACTAGAGAGAGCATGGGTAACAAGCATAGAATGAAAACACAGCTAGAAAACAAAGAAAATTATCATTTTACCTTCCTTGTAGCTCCAAAATGGCTTGTTGAAGTGGCTTGCTCGGCTATATGCATCAAGAAATCTTTGTCAATGAAGCTCCATTTGCTCCACCTTTCCTTGGCACCTTGGTTTGGTTGGTTGGCTTATGAATTTGGCATGGTAACTGTAGAGTAATTTCCTACTCTACACCGTATTTAATTTATTTTTGGTTCGAGCACTGCAATTTTGGTTCCTGCGCACTTTGAGCAAAGCCGCAGAGTTTTCGAGTAGAGGACGGGTTTGTTTCTGCCTAAGCGTCGAAGTGCAGCGGAGGCTGCCAAGTGTCGTCCTCAGAGCATGGTCTTTTTTTGCCTATTTTGTTCTTTCCATTTTAATTTTGGCCTAAGTATTGGATTCAAGCGGAAGCGGCCAAGTGTCATTTTTCGGGAGACGAAGATGGACAGCTGGCGACTTCCGAGGACTTTGTTGTGGCTTTCCAGAGAACCACGGATCGTGCCACGTACCCAGTAGCAGTTAAGCGGAACGCACCACATGTCAGTACTGGCGTATCATAGAGGCACCTGTGTTTTCTATTTTGACAAAGACCTTCGACGAGCTAAGCAACAGGGAGAACGGAAAGCGCCAGGTGGTAGTTGCAGAGGCCCTGAATTACCTTTTTGAAGAAGTAGCAGAAGCCACCATGTGTCGATTGCCGAGAGCCTTTGTTTCAATCCCTGGGTCCAATGCTTTCCATTCAACGCATAAAGGCGTCGTTCATTTTGCTAAGTATCGAAGTGCAGCGGAGGCTGTCAAGTGTTACCTTTCGGGTCCCTTTCTACTCCATCCCCAAAGAAAGCGGAAGGCGCCATATACCCCCAGAAGGAGAAGCGGAAGATGCCACGTATCTTCCCAGGAGTAGTGGAGGTCGCCACGTATCAATTTTCGAGAGACCACCTTCGAGCCTAATCGCCAAATGAAGATTGTGGTGGGTCCCGGATGATATTTCAAAGTGCCGATGAAGCACCGAGTGTCAACAAGTGAAGACTGCCACGTGCACCCATCCTTCTTTAAGGGTTACCAAGGCAAAGAACGCACTGAGTTTTGTTTTATTAACGCTGCAAAGTATCAAGAAAGCGGAAGCGGCCAAGTGTCGCCCTCCGGTGCCTTCGAGTCAAAAGAAAAGAGTTTTCATAGATTGGCTAAGTGTTCGTCTACCTATTACAGTGAAATGGAGGGAAATTCGGCGAGAGTTATTCCTGGTAGATAGAACAGTGCACCGGGTTGATTTTGGGGCTTGCAAGTATTAAAGACGCCGTTTATTTGTCCCCTAATAGCAAAGACAAAGTAGACAGTTGAGCGGCCAAAGAGGTGATGAAACGAGGAATTTCAGGCGCGAAGAAAGGAACTAGACATGGATCGCCATGCCGCAGTCCGGGCAGTCCTTGATAAGACCAGGATGCATCCAAGGCATTGAATGCACCGTGTGATTTGTCCCCTGCGAGTGAAGGATGGAGTAGGAATTGCACGGGAAAGGAAGTGACACCAAGAGGCATCTGGGACTATATAAAAGGGATTGTAAAATCAATAGAGAGGGGGGGGGGAGATTTTTGATAGTTTAAACTTATTATAATTTCGACCAGTAATATCATTTGCTCTTGTCTGAATTTTCTTAAGTAGTAAAGTTGATGTAATCGTGCATGTTTCTGTGCCCTTTATGTGGCTAAATGAATTAAGGAAATTTAAGCTCCATGCCTTGGTGTTATTTGTGTCGTTTGCAAATTGGTTTATTCTGTAGATTTTCTAGTGTCGTGATTGGAAATGTTATTTGCTTTTGTCTCGTTTTTTGGAGTCTGAAGTTCTACATAACTGTGTGTGACTTCTGCGCCTCTTATGTGAGTAAAGGATTCTATTAAGAAGATTGAACACTATGCCTTTGTTGACAATTCCTGTATCTCAGCAAAAGACTCCCCTGTTTTGAGCCTTTGTTTCTGTTATTCCAATCATTTACATTGATCATGCCCCTGTCTGCTCTTAAATGTAATTGAATCATATAATAGTTTCTCTGTGCTCAGGTTAGGATTAGGATTACTCTCAGGCGCATCGCCATAGTTAGGTTTTAATTCTTGCATTTTGCGTTTCTGTTTAGTCTCCTATCCCTTTTCCCCGGCACCTATAAAACAGAAGAGACCAGCTTCTTTAAAACCTGGAGGTTGTTTTAAGCCGCATTGTCCCACAGCTTGAAACTTCCCATTGTTGATTGGTTAAGACCTAGCGCAATTTTACGCCGTCAACAGTTTCTGGCACGCCCGGTGGGACCTGTCTTTCAAGGAAGTTGGAGAATTCTTGGTGTATTCTTCAGCCAATCAACCTTTGGAGGTTTTTCATCAACACCAACGACTCTGAGTCATCAGCCGATCAAGCAGTATCATCAAGAAATCCCTTTGGTATGTATAACTCTGTAACTCATAGCTATGAGTCTTATTCTCCTTATATATTTAATCAAGAATAGGCTTCTACCGGAACCATGTCAAGTAACAAGGATGCGGATGGTTATGAGCTATACCAATCTTATGACCAGTCTCCCCAATATGCCACATATCATGCCCGACCTGACCTTATTTTCACCTTCAAAAAAGCATTGCTGGGTTTTAAGAAATATGTATTAGAGCTTGACAACAGAAGGGGATATGGCCAAGAGGTTCCTTATCATGTCATCTATCAAGTGAGGGAAGCAATTGACCTGATCAAAAGTGAGTGGGACCCCATTGAAAGGGCAAATTGGCAAGAGCTTACATATGAAATGCTGGAAGTGTGTGGATTGATTGCATTTCTAGAAGAGAGGCTAAGCATTCATAAGAACCAGCCTTACCAAGTCTATCAAACTTCATATCCATCACCACAAATCCCATATCAAACATATGCCATCCTTGTTCATGAGCAAGGTCAAACCTATCAAGATCACTTCCCCAATAATGTGGAACCTATGATAGCAACAAGGGAAGAAAATCTCAATCACTCACTTTCCTCTCAAGCCCCTTCCACCCTTCTCCAAGAGGCTTCTTGTTTTCCATCACAACGTTCTTCTGCATTCTTTTCCGAAGAAGAGTATATTTTGAAGGAAGCAGCTGAGTATGCAGAAGAATATACTCAATTCATGGCTAGTCAAGAAGATTCCATAAGTATAGATGAGGAAGAAATCACTATAGGCACCCCCTTTGATGAGCAAGAGGATAAGCCACAAGCTTTTTCTTTAACTTCAGAAGAGGAGGAGATCATTTCTAACTTCTTCCTCGCTTTGCAAAAAGACATGGAGGAGTATGGATACTCCCTTGATCAAGCCATTGAGATAGGTGACACTTTCATTCAGAAAGGCGATGGAGTGGCCAGATATGGAGAAGACGACTGTGACACTCATCTGAATATGCAGAAAGTATGCCAGCTTTCAGATTCATCCTTTCAAGAAGATGCAGTCATCACGGAGCATGATGATACTATAAAGCTGGAATTTAAAGAAGATGAGCCAAAAGAGAATGGGTATCAAAAGGCACAGAGTGAAGAACTAATAGCCAATGATTTTTTGATGACGCCTGACATCATGAAAAACCAGCATTCGACAGGCATTCAAGGACAAGAGGAGTTTGTAGATGTCGAACACACGTTTTGCTCAGACTCGTCCGAGTGCAGGCAGCCCGAGTGGCTAGTGCAGAGAACATTCCATCAATGACATATCCGTTGCAATCACCGGTATGGCAACACAAGTTGGCTTGTCATAAAGAGGACGTGGGAAAGTTCGTTTTTGATCCTGGAGGAAAATAAGGATTTGTAATTAATGTAGTTAGGTAGTTTTCATTCTTGCATCGCTTTGTTTTGTTTTTTTGCTTTCTCGCTTTCTTTTAAAATAAATGTTTTAAACGCAGAGTCAACGTCTTAGGAATTCTTTAATTCTTTATTTTTTGCTGCAATAAATGCTTCCCCAAATCTTTCGAGATTTTCAAGGTACCTTGCGCCGCATAACATGTTCGCCTTGCTGTTTCCCGAAGATTGAGTAGGATTTGCTAATGGTCACCCGAAATTAATGCCATTTGGGACTTGATCGGCCCATAAATACCCCCTTAGCAGATTTTAAAGTTTACAACTCTCAAGCATTCCTGCAAAAAATATCTTACTCATTGCAATTGTTAGCGCCTAGTGAAATTGTTTTAGCAAGCGTGTTTTTATCTTGAGCAAAGTTCATATCAGATATTGCACAAGAGATATAAAGATGGCTGGAGCATCATCATCCCAACAAGGAGCAAGTGCACCGGGATATCTCGACAGATTACTGGCAAGCAAATCATACACTGCTGCTCTCGCGCAGCCACCAAGAAGCTACCCAAGAACCAAAGCCCTGGGAGTTGGCCAAACCAGCAACCCATCCAAAGTCAGGGACTATGCAGACGGAATCGCGGACCCGATTCTACAAAGAGCCAGTGGCAAGAACCTCAGAGAGGGGGCACACCAAAGGTGCCTGCAGAGAGCCAGGGCAAGACAATATGAAACATTCGAGATGAGGATCTGGACCTCACAATTGGCTCAATTCATTGCCCCAGCTGTGCATCCATGCCTGGATATAATTGAACTGTGTGCGGACCTGCTCAACCCACAATCTTGCTCCATCCAGCAAGGCCCCTTCATGCTGCAGGTCACCCCTCAAGCGATCAGGTAATGCTTGCCCTGTGATACGATGATACGGCCACCTTCCCTACTATTGAAAGGGCACAGAGGACATGGGCAAACGTCAATACTCAGGCCAGGTTTCTGAGGTCTGAGTTGCAAATGACTGATGGAGACTCAATTGTGCCTACGCTCCTCGCTTCAAGGACTCAGTTCGCACCCGCCAGCCAAGATGCACTGTCGAGGATGGCTCTCATCTTCGGCATGAAGGATGACGCGGCGGTATACGCGGAGCAAATGGCCATCCTCTTCAGGCTGAAGACAGTTGACAAGACTCAAGAGTACCGTCTTGACTTCTCCGAGCACCTTGCCTTCTCAATGGTCGAGCAACTGACCCAATTCAGGGCACAAGGAATATTCAAGTATTCTTCCTTTCTGTTCCATCTCATACTACACCAAAATCCCGACCTCTTCTCCCGGTTTATGAACCTGAACCTATATGACCCAGCCTTCGATCCCCAAAGAACCATCCCTGTGTCCGCATGGACACATATTTTATCAAAAACCAGTGACACATATGACTTCTGGGAATTATTCGTCACCCCTATCCTCCATTGCTTTAGCCCCGAGCCTGTTATAAACAGGTTATTCCCAAGTGTCATGAATCTCCTGGTTAGTTGTCCCATCCCATGTGATTACTATTTTGGGGCCCATCACACGACCTTAAGGGTCCACGGATTTTGTGGGGAGTCAGTATTGCTACCAAAAGTTTTGACTCTTCGGTTAGCATTCTTGGAAATTGCCAGGCAGGTGTCAATGGTTGACAATGAATTCGGCTCCGGGAAGAAGAAAAGGAGAATGTACAACCTCCTGTGGATGGCAAGGAACGTAAGCCTGGAAGCCAAAGAAGCCGAAGCCGTGTTGCTGAGGACGCTGACCTCCCTGGGCTTCCTATTGATAGAGGACAAGTGGGTTTATGACCCAGCAGATTACATAGCCTCTGTAGTGAGGACAAACAGAATTGGAACCAGGATCGTGCATGAAAGCCGCCCCTATTGGGAAACCAGGAAAAATCCTGCGGAAGACACCCCTGGTCTCTATGTCGAGTTGACAGACCTGCCTCTCCCAGCGAACAGGCCATGGGAGACCTTCTATGATAAACAGAGGGAGTATGATTCTAAGACCAAGATGACCTCTGGTTTGAGGACGCTGAGAAACAAAGGGTGGGATGCAGAAAAACTTGAAGCCTATTGGAAATATAGGCAAGAAATCTCCCAGACCACCCATGCTTTCGGAGGCGTGGACTTAGATGAAAGGTGGGAAGAACTTTGGGATGAATGGCATCCATCCCCTATTTCTAGCCCAGACAAGCCCAACGCCGACACTCGGGGCGGAACATGAAGCCGCTGGAGCAGGACCAAGTCAACCACCGCAGGCTCCAGAGCAAGTTGCGGAGGCAGTAGAACAGCAAAGAAGTGTGGCGTCCACACCACCACAGGCTTCTACATCATCGGGAGTAATTGAAGTCCCCGGTTCCCCGCAAGCGCCACTGGCAACAACAGAAGCAAAAAGGAGACAAGTGCAGCCGGAGGCAGAGACACCCAGAAAAAGAAGAAGGGTGCAGTTCCAATTGGATCCAGAGGAGGAGGAACCTTCAACACAGACCACAACAACTCCTCCTCAAGTAAGTATTCCTCCCCCTCCTCCCTCTCAACCTATTCCCCACCCTACCGGCATAACGCCTCCACCTAGTCAGGGGACACCTCCTGCCACTGCTGCTATCCCAATTTTGCGAGCCGCCCCATCATCAGCACCCTAGGCCCTCACATTACCCCATTTTTCCCCTTCCATTCCCAGGAAGATGCCCCTACAACTCACCCCTACCCAACCAATGGCTCTCCAATACGGCCTGCCGCAAGGATTTCCTTTCGTAGGGGGACATATTGCGTCCCCTTCCACCTTCCAGACGCAGGCTGACGCTGCTAGGAGGGCAAGAGAAGTCCGATTGGAGAAGAAGAGGAGTAAATAAAATAAAGCGCCGGCGGTCCCACATTTGAGGTCGCAATTCGACCCCATTCAACAGCAGTTGACGGTGACCCATTTGTCGCCCAACGTTGCTAGGCCGAGCGAACAAATGCAGCCAGAGGACTACACCATGAATGCAGTGGCCATTGACATGTCCTTGTTCAGGCCTGAAGACAGAGTCGCGCTGTTGACCGAATCTACTTCTGCAGTCACAGAGGATTACTTGAAGAAATCAAGGAGACTGCAGAAGATGGAGGCCGATTTGGCCCAGGAGAAGGAAAACTATAATAGTTTGGCCGATCAAATAAACCAGAAGGACAATGATATAGCTAGTCTGCAGAAACAGTTGCAAGATACTGTTTCTCTCCAGACTCAACGGACAATTCAGACCCAAAATGATTCGTTGAAGGCAAAGCTTGTGCTCGCGAAAGATGCAGCTACAGCTCTAAGGCGGGAGAACACAACATTGCAGTGAAGAGTCGAAGGACTCCAACTGCAGGTTACTCAATCGCAGCAAGCGCTGCTGGAAGAACAGAACAAGGTTGCGGCTTTTCAAGCCCAGTTTCAGGCAGAGCAGCAGAGGGCGGCACAATTGGCAATTGAGCTGGCCAATAGACCCAGAGGTGGCAGAGTCACGCAGGTGGTGAAGGAGCTCTACGAGTCGGCATGGGCAAGTATCTCTTCTGAGATTATCCAGCTCAGCGCACTTTTCACCTTCCTACACAACGCACAGCAACTGTGCGAAAGAGTAGAAAATCCAGTATAGAGCACTCTGGCCACAATCTCCTGGAGAGTCGCGGACTCTCATTCATTACTGGAGAAGCTCTACAGCTCAAGGGATGTGATATTGGCAGCTGCGGGGATCCCTGACATGATGGCTGCCGCGAAACGGATTAATGAAGAGCTCAGTCGCAATGCCGCAGCCAACAGTTGCAGAAGTTGTCTCGATGTCGTGAAGGAAGGCATCGGTGAGATGAGACAACACATTGAAGATTTAGTGCAACTAGGCTTGCCTTCCCTGTTTCCAAACGCAAGGACGGTCCTGATGGCCGATCAACTCCAACCATTGTTGCTGGCTAAACAAAGGGATCAAACAGTTTTCCAGAGCTTGCAGGACGATTCCTCAGCACCGGAGGTCGAGACTGTTTAGATTCCTGTTTTTCGGCTAGAATCCAAGCTGAAAGCCACTGCCCAGATCCTGCAAACTTTCTTGCACAAGGATCTCATTAGCTTGGACTTGGCTTTTGATGAGTTGCAGAGCAAGCAAGGATTATCCGACCATGAGTGGTCTATCTTCCAGACAGCGCTTTTGAAGCTGTAAATTTTGAAATTTTGATCGAGCGGTAGTCGGATTCTTTTTGAGCAGGCTCAAAACCCCTAATGTCGCCAATAACTGTAGAGTAGTTTCCTACTCTACACCGTATTTAATTTATTTTTGGTTCGAGCACTGCAATTTTGGTTTCTGCGCACTTTGAGCAAAGCCGCAGAGTTTTGGAGTAGAGGACGGGTTTGTTTTTGCCTAAGCGTCGAAGTGCAGCGGAGGCTGCCAAGTGTCATCTTTAGAGCACGGTCCCTTTTTGCCCCTTTTGTTCTTTCCATTTTAATTTTGGCCTAAGTATTGGATTCAAGCGGAAGCGGTTAAGTGTCATTTTTCGGGAGACGAAGATGGACAGCTGGCGACTTCTGAGGACTTTGTTGTGGCTTTCCAGAGAACCACGGATCGTGCCACGTACCCAGTAGCAGTTCAGTGGAATGCACCATGTGTCAGCACCCGCGTATCATAGAGGCACCCGTGTTTTCTATTTTGACAAAGACCTTTGACGAGCTAAGCAACAGGGAGAACGGAAAGCGCCAGGTAGCAATTGCGGAGGCCCTGAATTACCTTTTTGAAGAAGCAGCGGAAGCCACCATGTGTCGATTGCCGAGAGCCTTTGTTTCAATGCCTGGGTCCAATGCTTTCCATTCAATGCATAAAGGCGTCGTTCATTTTGCTAAGTATCGAAGTGCAGCGGACGCTGCCAAGTGTCACCTTCCGTGTCCCTTTCTACTCCATCCCCAAAGAAAGTGGAAGGCGCCATATACCCCCAGAAGGAGAAGCGGAAGATGCCACGTATCTTCCCAGGAGCAGCGGAGGTCGCCACGTATCAACTTCCGAGAGACCAATTTCGAGCCTAATCGCTGAATGAAGATTGTGGTGGGTCCTGGATGATATTTCAAAGTACCGATGAAGCGCCGAGTGTCAACAAGTGAAGACTGCCACGTGCACCCATCCTTCCTTAAGGTTTACCAAGGCAAAGAACACACTGAGTTTTGTTTTGTTAAGGCTGCAAAGTATTAAGAAAGCGGAAGCGGCCAAGTGTCGCCCTCCGGTGCCTCCGAGTCAAAAGGAAAGAGTTTTCATAGATTGGCTAAGTGTCTGTCTACCTATTACAGTGAAATGGAGGGAAATTCAGCGAGTTATTCCTGGTAGATAGAACAGTGCACCAGGTAGATTTTGGGGCTTGCAAGTATTAAAGACGCTGTCTATTTGTCCCCTAACAGCAGAGACAGAGTAGACAGTTGAGCGGCCAAAGAGGTGATGAAACGAGGAATTTCAGGCGCGAAGAAAGGAACTAGACATGGATCGCCATGCCGCAGTTCGGTCAGTCCTTGATAAGACCAGGATGCATCCAAGGCATTGAATGCGCCGTCTGATTTGTCCCCTGCGAGTGAAGGACGGAGTAGGAATTGCGCGGGAAAGGAAGTGACACCAAGAGGCATTCGGGACTATATAAAGAGGATTGTAAAATCAATAGAGAGGGGGGGGGAGATTTCTGATAGTTTAAATTTATTGTAATTTCGACCAGTAATATCATTTGCTCTTGTCCGAATTTTCTTAAGTAGTAAATTTGATGTAATCGTGCATGTTTCTGTGCCCTTTATGTGGCTAAATGAATTAAGGAAATTTAAGCTCCATGCCTTGGTTGGTGTTATTTGTGTCGTTTGCAAATTGGTTTATTCTGTAGATTTTCTAGTGTCGTGATTGGAAATGTTATTTGCTTTTGTCTCGTTTTTTGGAGTCTGAAGTTCTACATAACTGTGTGTGACTTCTGCGCTTCTTATGTGAGTAAAAGATTCTATTAAGAAGATTGAACACTATGCCTTTGTTGACAATTCTTGTATCTCAGCAAAAGACTCCCCTGTTTTGAGCCTCTGTTTCTGTTATTCCAATCATTTACATTGATCATGCGCCTGTCTGCTCTTAAATGTAATTGAATCATATAATAGTTTCTCTGTGCTCAGGTTAGGATTAGGATTACTCTCAGGCGCATCGCCAGAGTTAGGTTTTAATTCCTGCATTTTGCGTTTCTGTTTAGTCTCCTATCCCTTTTCCCCGGCACCTATAAAACAGAAGAGACCAGCTTCTTTAAAACCTGGAGGTTGTTTTAAGCCGCATTGTCTCACAGCTTGAAACTTCTCATTGTTGATTGGTTAAGACCTAGCGCAATTTTACGCCGTCAACATTGACATTACTTGGAAGAGCTTCTTGGAAATATTTTGGCATAATAACTTTGCACTAATAAAGCTTGTTGATTAATAGGTAGGGCCTTGTATTTATAGCCTCCAAAGTTAACTTTCACCCAAGGTGAGTTAATGTTGAGTTTAAACATGCAATGAGTTCAAACTAACCCTAGGTGAGTTGAGTTTAACTTCAGTTGAGTTAAAAAGGTGTCATGTAATTATGATTTTCAATTAATAGGCCTAGCTCTCAAATTAGATATTTTGGGAGAGCTTGACAACTCATAAAGGCAATGATGAAAATGTTTGATATTTTGAATTTTTGAAATTTCATTTTTAGATATTCATTAATTGCAAATGGATTATTTAGCTAAGCATTTAATCTGGTTTAATTAGTTGATTCATATTAATTAGCATTTTAGCTCTTTTAAAAATTGTTCAAGTGCTCCGCTTAATGGTTCCATAGGCCAAACTTTCAGTTGTTAGGTTGCAAGGTGACTAGAGATGAATCCGTGAGAAGTTATTGTTGTATATAGTATAATACCCTAAATATGAATGCCTCAACATGATTCTGAGCATTGATGAATGATGCGCGGATGAAATTGGGACATTTAGTGATTCCTAGGATTAATTTGCAATGTTTGGTAGAAATTAGTCTGAAGTTTGGTCAGAAGCTAGTTGTGGCCAGAATGGGGTGTCTACAAACCCTGCCTTGCGACTTCTGTTAGTCAACTAAACCAATGAGAATATTGGTTTACTGCCGAGTTTATTCGATTATGCGAACGCAAGCTGCTTTAGCATAGCAAAGACCTTCTGAGGAAGCTAGGCTTAGCTTCAATCGCATAAATGGTGACAGTTCATCTATAGATATGTTTTGCCTTGCTTTATCCTGTTCGCCATCGTCTAAGATGTTTCTCGTTTTTGCTTCGGCTCGTGCCTAAGCCAATTTGCTTGATTGACTGTTTCTGTTTTTTTCATTATGCCTTAAGCCTTTCTTTGTTTCGGCTTTCTAATCGGATTGTGTCTTGCCGATTATTGACTTTCTTGATGGCTATTTGCCTTATTTGAATTCCATGTCGACTCATTCATGTGTTTTGCCCTAGCCGTTTCTTGCCTTGGCCTTCTATCAACTTTTGCCTTAGTCGATTTCCAAGCTTTTTTGAAAGTTGGCTGGATGTGTCCACATGTCATCATCTTGCTAACTTGGGGGTGACATTAGCATAGCCTGTTGTACGGTAGTCATCGGGCAAGTAGATTGTCGGGAGCCGTCCACGTGTCACCATCCCTCTAACCTGGGGGTGACATTAGCATAGCCCGTTGTATGATAGTTGTCGGGCCAACAGATCGCCATGAGCTGTCCATGTGTCACCATCCTACTAACCCAGGGGATGATGTCAGCATAGCCTATTGTACGATAGTCATTGGGCAAGTGGATTGTCGGGAGCCGTCCACGTGTCACCATCCCACTAACTTGGGGGTGACGTCAGTGTAGCCCATTGTACGGTAGTTGTTAGGTAAGTAGATTGTCGGGTGCCGTCCACATGTCACCATCCTACTA
This sequence comes from Torreya grandis, assembly GCA_037957365.1. NCBI lineage: Eukaryota > Viridiplantae > Streptophyta > Pinopsida > Cupressales > Taxaceae > Torreya > Torreya grandis. Next base: position 955,886 of record JARHVA010001141.1, on the reverse strand, counting down.
ACCCGGGAGCGACATCAGGATAGCTCATTGTACGGTAGTCGCTAGGCAAGCGGATCGTCGGGAGCCATCCACGGTCAGCATCCCACTAACTCGGTGGAGTTAACAGTGAACACAACTCGTTGTGCAGTTGCGATGTAGCTGGGAAGTTCCGGGTTGTCGGGGGAATGACAAGTGGTAGGAAGTGGACGTGGGAGCTTGAAGAAAAGCTAGCGTGGCCAAGGACCATGTTGAAGCAGCCATGTGGAGCCCGACTGTGTCAGTAGTGGCCGAGGTCGATTTTGACGGCCATCTCACATCATAACGCTGTAACTGTGGGCGTGAGCTAGTGAATGAATCCTTTAGTGTTTGGCCGAACTTTTTGAGCCTTTGACTACTTAATTAGTGACTTGCGCTTGTTATTTGAATAATGACTATGGGTAGGGATTTCATATATGTGTATATATGTTGATGTGAATTCATATATCTGCTCATGTTTTATGGTTGGATGTACTCAAGATGGTTGTGTCGTGTTTGTTTATGAAGAAAAAAAATGGGCATGACACATTACAGCATAATTTGGGATTCTGATATCTAACCAATGGAACTGAAATCTGAAGACTTGCGATCCTGATCTAAATATGCTAATATAGCTTAAAACTAACAGCTGAAACTAGAGCTTAAATCTATTTTTCGTTAATTCCAAAGACTAACATTTGAAATTTCTGAAAAAATCTAGGTTTTTGTGATAACAAAGGAAAACAATAAAACATCTAATGGAAATCCCAAAGAGAACTTTAATATACTAAATTGCTTTATCAATGGTACATAAATGATAAAATTAAGGGAAAAAATGTTTTTGAGGTGGTGTGTACACCAACTCAGGCATATACGACTACCAAAGGTGTTATAGACAATGCACTTGGCTATGAACTTGAGTCTTTCACAGACTGCACCGCTTCCAAGGTAGGGCATGAAGGCTTATTTGTAGCTAATTTTCCCTTTATGATTTGTATCCTTTCACATCCCATTTATGATTTGTAGCTGAATTTTGTTTTATAATTTTTATTCCTCAGGTTTTGTATTCATTACTAGGGAGAAGGGAATTCCAACTTTTGTTTATTCTCTAGACAAGGACTTCACACTCAATTTCTTATCACTAATTCTTAGTCCTCTTTCCATTGTCGTATCCTTAAACAAAATGTGAATCGAGTGCCATTAGAGGAGATGATATTCCTTCTTAAACATACCTTGGTTTTATCGACTGCTTCTCCTTTTATTCCCAAGTCTCTTTTAAATCTCTCAACTAGGATATACAGTATCACTTGTTGCCAGACAAAGACTCACAACCTTTCTTTGACTTAACCACGCTATATCCCACAGGGGCCTGCAATTGCATGTTCTTACAGCTGTGTCAAGGAGAACAGATGGCGAGTTTCAAGCTCTGGCATCTGGCGTGTGACGTTATAAAAAACCAATTTTTCTTTAAGGGCCTGCTTTAATACCCTTGGATTGTCATTGCCCACTTCCAACAGAAGTTATGTTCTGCAAAATTGATTGTATTCCTGTCTAACAGGGTTTAAAGTGTAGGGACATAATGGGAAGCAACTGTGGAGTCTGTCAAGAAAAAAAGTTTTTCAAGTGGGTTAGAGTTTATAAAAATTCAGATGAACTGTTGGTGCTCAAAGTCGTAGGTAGTCATAAGAGGGCTGGTATAAGCAGAAAAGTACTAAAGATTGAATTGCTTTCCATAAAACAACCTCCTGATATTACTCAATCTCATGCTAAATTTCCCCTCTTGAATTTAATTTTGGTGGGTACACAAGAATCCCAGCTACCTGACTCTTCAATATGCGAGGATTTAATGGCAAGATTGCATTCATGATTCATATCTAGCTCCCAACTTGACATCAGTTTATTGCCCAAAATGCCTCTATGAAGAAGTCAATGGCTCAAGACTCTTGCTATAAGGAGGCAAAGTTGTAAGGATTAGTCAGAGCAACAAAAATGTTTATAAGAGATTGAAAAAACACGTAAATGCCAAGACCAATGATAAAGAGTCAACCATGAAGCAAGAGCAGAATGCAAAGACAACCAATATTGATGAGAAGGAGATGACCCCTGTACATGGGACTAATGGCGAGTATAATTTTTTTCCTTCCATCCGCTCCAAAAGTTTGATTCCTTCCACTGAATTGAGTCTCACTCATATTATGGAAAATACCCGTTATACAACCAAAGGGTTAGGTTTCATCTTTACCCCATTTACCTGAAGCCCCAGCAAGTTCTTTTGTTTCTGAATTTGTACAAATCAATGCCAGGCCTGCACTGCATTAGCACCCTCTTTCAATAGGTTTTACCAGTGTTGCATGGAGACTTGTCTCCTACCACCATAGACACATCTTGGAGACTGGTACTCGTCTCAGAGACTTGCATTTTCAGGGTTTGTTTTTTTAATATATTTTGTACCCTTGACCCTAGATATGATGAAATATCAAAAACAAATTTCAATATAATTACTTGACTTTTGTCGACATGTAATTTCTCTGCTTTAAAAAGTTATTATTGTTTTTCTTAGGCTATATTAGGCTGTATAATGTTTTTTTCTCTAATTTTACATATTTATATATATCTTTTTGCCGTCTCCAAGTAACTCTCTCCCATATTTCTGAAAAATGGCGTACCCAGCCCCATCTCCTCGTACCTGTCCGTCTCCTTGTACCCATTTCCATACCAGTCTCCTGGTAACTATGGGTTTTATCTTCCTGTTGGTTAATTGAACATTCGAAACAGTGATTATAGGGCATCCCCCACTCTTGGATTTTCTCCCAGTGTTCCTCAAGCCATCCATTTTCTCCCCTAGAATACCCGTCCTCCCGAAGAGAAGACTTTGACTCACCAATTTGGGCCTTCGATGAAACAAACCTTTAGGCTTTAACCATAACTCTGTCAGTTATCCCAGATGTGACCAGAACCCTTTAGGAGCCATGGCTGAAATTGCAACCATCCTCAAGAGTCTCAGCAGAAACATTTAAGAGAAAGTTGTCCAAAACCACTATATTGAAGGCTGCATCACTAGACTCCTCCATGTAATCCATCGGCAGTAAGAACAAATTGACACCATGAATGCTTGCATTGAGCATATGAGTATTGTTATCTCATGAGAACAGTTTGGAAGCCATAAAACCTTTTCTGCTTTCAGAAGATGCCAAAAGGAGCATTGCTGATCTAGTCCAAGAGCAGGCTTCTCATGAGCCTCAATCTAAAAGACAAGCCACTCAATGGGAGAGTTCTACTGCAGCAACTGTTAGAGGATATGCTCAGAGGGTTCCTCTCTACACCAACAATCCCAATGATGGCAATCCCACTTGGATGGCACGCAATGGAAATAAGGATAGTACCCTGTCTCACTTTAACGGTGGGATTCCTCATAATCCAGTTAAATGCCAGGTAATCTTTTCTTCCAAACTTTTGTATTAAAATCAAGTGCTACTTCACGTTCATATCAGATGTGATGCTTCAGCGAATATATATGATACTGTAAATAGTACTGGCTATATGAAACGTTCAGATGTATGTATCACTGGCAGAATAGCTAAGTGTACTAGGGAAGATCATAGATACAGATTAGAAAGTGATAAGACGATTCTATGTAGTTTTGATGGATGAAAGTCAGACCTTGGTTCTTTTGATGTATCATTCCAAGACCCAATGATCTTCTCGTTCTGCCTTTTTCTTGTTTTTACAAGCAATTTTTTTTGATAACCCTTCTAGTACATTAATATAAATATTATCATTTTTTTCAAAAGGAAAAAGGGTGTTCCTTCCATGAAGGTAGCCCGTGGAGATCCTTGAATTGATATTGAGTGAGTTAATGGATTCACTAGTTCTCCTACATCTCAAAGCCATAAACCAAGCTTGTTGCCACCGGAGCGATCTAGTTGCCTGCCAAGAATACAGATTCATGGGATTTCAAAAATCCATCACTCTCTGTGAAACTTTGAAGACTCGATACTAAAGCTTCACAAATTTTACCTGTTAATGGAACCTTTTTGTGAGTCGGTTGACTGCAAATATTCGCATGTGACCTTACCATAATTATCAGTAATAAAAAAATTAAAATAGGAGTCATAAGTATTACATCCTGTATAATCATCTCTTCTATTGAAGACGTGATTTGATTCATAATTAGACATATATAAAAGTCATGACAAGAAGATTTACCAAAAATCACTCGACAGATCTATTCATTCCCTGTAAATTGGTTGACATCCTTTCCAACATAATGTATGGATGGTGTGGTGTCCAGACGAGTGAGTAGGCTAAGATGGAACCCAGGGATCAGATGTTCTAGGCACAAAGTGTGATGCTGACATGGTCTACCCCATAGAATGCGAAGCTAATTAGGATGGTGAATTAAGCTCCACAGTCAATCCCTATAACCATCTAGAGTCCCACTCTAACCTCTTGTATCCCCTGCATGCCTTCTCGGCAGCCTCAATTGCTTTTCCTATAATATCTTTTTTAGTCTTGACCTTGGCCTCACAATCATCCTGTAAATGAACAATCTCAGATTCCAAGTCTTATCTTTCGTTCTCCAAGTTCTTGTGCCTATCTTGTACTTTTCTTGTTGCTGGGATAAATGGTCATTGTTTTCCGTCTATGTTGTTTTAAGCTTTGTTTCTTTCTGCCTTTTCTATTGGTGCTACTTGATCGTGTAACTGGGCTACTCTGTTCTTCAGTTCAGCAATTATATTTTGAAAATTTTCTCCTTTTCGCTTTAACTGTTTTTATTGCGAACCTACTTGCGAATTTGACTGAAGCCCATCATACTCCATTCACTGGGTGAGTTGATTTGGTTATCCGAAACTGCTATACATATCAACAAGGTCAGTGTGGAATATATCTTGTATGTCTCTATGCAGATTGGCTGATATATTTTGGCTTTGGGATTCTGTATATAGCTATGCAAGCTGATCTGCTGCTATGTGTATATGTTCATCTTGCACATTATTTCCTATTATTTTTCCTTCCTCTATTTTCTTCTAGACATGTATATCCCAATGTCTATTGTTGGGTCAGTAGGTATTTCTAAAAGTGTTTGTTCTGCTTCCTTCCGGCAAACACTTAAATCTCATTGATCATATCCATTGATGTACAAGTACAGTTTTGTCACTTATCTGTAACAGTCGACAGTTGTACAAGTCTAGCATGGAATCGTGACAGCAGACTGTGTATGGATGCCAACTAGCCAAGGGACTTGAAAGCTTCCTTAATCTACACCAGTAAAAAACAATGGGGACTATTTATCAATCACTCCAACTGGTTAGCGTGACATGGGAATGCAACGCTGGTATTGAGTGAAAAGCCTCAACAGACACTAGTTCAGGCTGCTCAAGAGATCCAGGTAAATTGGGCTGCTCAATGGGTCTAGATAAATCAGGTTGCTCAATGGCAGGTTGCTTTTCATATGTGCAGGGGAAGAGGGAGAGGGTGGATGGTGTGATTGGCAACATCATGAATATCCTTAGGCAAGATACCCATGGCCATTTGTTGGATCCACTCCAAGACGGGGGGTGAAGGTTAACAATGTTGTGGCGTGATTGTAATGGTTCCCATGCAAACAAGAGCAGGTCGTGAGGCTCAAAGGATGGAATCATGCGAAGTACTGGTAGGAAAGAAAACATGTGGGGATGATCCTTGATGAATGTGATTCCTCAAGGGGTGTACTTGGATACAGAACGCTTCCACTTCCTAGTACGTGATGGTGGAGGATGCCATCTGATACAATTATGGTGAAGGAACACTTAGTGGTTATCAATATATACTTACCATACATAAGGACCTAGGGTTTTTTAACTACCATGTAGGTGATGGTAAGATAGAAGAGGACAAGCCTCATAAAGAACTCAACCATCTCATGTTGATTTAATCATCAATCATTTGCTATTGATCATCCAAATCTGTCATTTTACTCCTACAAGTATTGTGTCCTTGCTACATACCTGAGAATTATGTTCAAAATCTACCATCTAATGTATATCACGAGTCTCGGTGATAGGTTGCCAGTATTTGGAAATGGGAATAAGAGAAGTGACGAGTATTTTGATGTCGTAAGTGGGTATAATGCTTTGTAATGTTTATACAAGGATGTTCCCTCTATCTGATGTTTGGCCCTTTACATTATTGCATATTGCATAATTCACCCGGCATGTATGGTATGCCAAGTTCTATAGTGCCTGTCACATACATTTATGCATGGTAATTGTATATTTCTGCATGGTTAATACATGTGTCCTGGTTTGTGTGGGAAGTTGGAACTATAAGGGTTACTCGCAGTTGTAGTGGAAATATATCTATAGGTGGAGAGATGAGCCTAGTTCTGGTTTGGCATGGGCCCTATCTTTCCTAATTTCCAGGGATTTACTTTATGTACCTGTTGGCAAGGGGGCTGGGAGGCACTAAGGTAAATCGTCATTTGCCCATAGAGTTATAGCATAGGGGTGGAACTAGTAAGGGCTATTGTTCGACATGGAGTGCCAAGGAATACGTGTAGTGCGAACTTTAGGAGTGGGGCTCCTCTTAAAGGTTGCTGATGGTTATAATTTTTCTACTGTGGTTGTTGAGCGGGCTTGCGAGCTGATAGATAGGTCACTCATCCCTGGTCTAACTGGTATTGCATTGCATAGCTTTCTTTGCTTCCACATTTCAATTCTAGGTCTTGTTCTATAATCTCTCTTTAGAAAGGGTACTTCTCATTGATGTGCTGTTTCAGATAAAATAGATCATCTGCTTTCACTGAACGCTTCTTAGATTCAGGGGTTGGGGCTATTCCTAGAATTGTTCACATAACTATCATGAGAATTATTGGTAGTGCTGTTCACATAGGCATGGTCCTTCATGTATGGAAAGTCAACATGAAAAAATATAAGCATCTTTTTTTGGTTGCAATTGCTGATTGAGGGTTAACATTGCATATTAATGCTCCTAAAAAATTACATAATTAATAATTAAAATGCCAATTGACTTTATCAAAAGGCCACATAATTAATTAAGTCTCTTACTATAGTTAGTCGATTGATTCTCCCAGAAGCACGAGTTAAATAGTTAATACACTTAATTTTTTAATTGTAACCTATTTAGGAGTTAACCATTTTAACTTTTATTTCTTTTCTACTTCCATCCTATTTCTTTACCAACCCTAGTTCTAGCGGATCTCCTCCTCCTCCACTTGCCTACAAGCATATTTAAAGAAAATTGACTCTCCTCCTTTGGCTCAAGCATTGGCTTCAATCTTATCGCTGGTGATGGGTCCTATATAGAGACCTGAAATGTTGGACCGTGTACTCCCTGTTGTCAACTTGGAGCTGCGCCCTGAATCGAAGACGTGCATGAAATGGCCAATCCTCTATCTGGTTGAAACAATGGGATCTTCTCACGAGGGTGGGTGCCTCAATGGTGAGAAGAACCTCCATAGAAGGCTGGTTCTTGTAAGATGTATCAATGAGGATCTCTACTCTATGCTGTGGACTACCATGGAAAAGGGAGAAGGAAACTTTAAGGGGAAATCATACCTAATAAAGGTGATACACCAGAAGATTGATCCACTCAACTTGGAACCTTGAACACTGAACAAACAAAGGAAAATGAAGACCTTTGATTTCAATCAATCACTTATGCATAAATATTTTGTGAGAAGGTTCGATCCAATGACCAAAACATGAGGGAAAACGATGGAGAGGTCTGATAAAAGACACTTTACAGCCACCTAACATCCACTTACAGCTTCAACAAAAGACAAAAAACACTTAACACGATCTGCATGATACGATAAGCTAGCAACTAGGTACGAATCAAAATTTGGGAAGGAAGAGAAATCTACCACATATGCAAATCGCTGAATGAATAGACACTATATCAGCACTTGAAATTTGAAAGTACAGTCCTTCTATTGATTGAAGAGGTTACACAATTCACCAATGGCAGTGTCCGGTCTAACCAAGAGGGATGATTTTTAATCAAGGCTGAAAGCCATTTTATAGAGAATTACAAAAGCCAAAGATTGGCGTTGAAAAAATTGAAGAGAAGGATCAACTTAGATTAACTCCAGGCTGACTTGGCCTTTTAATAAAATATGTTTTCCCTTTGTCTTTGCATGAAGCTCCTTGCACTAGAGGAAGTGGACTTGTCTTTGTTTATTGAAATGCCCACCTCTCTTTGCATGGAAGCTTATGCCAAGTTTCCAATTTTAGCTTCTTCGTGAGTTGTTGGAACGCTTGAACGTATGAGATGAAGATATCGTGCATGAAATCCAACGCCATGCTAAAATTAGAACTCCAATTGAAACGTTGGAAGCTGAGTTCGAATGTTTGAAAGCACATGAGTTGATCCGGAGATGTGCTTGACTTCAACAACCAGTCAACTGAAGCTTTGACCAGTCAATTGAAAATAGCCCTTGCTTGCATGCATTTTATCCTATTTTGGTCTGCCTGTTCATGTCTATTTTTGGCGGGATTCTATATTTGGATGTATTTTCTCTATATTAGTCTATATTTCCTTGGATTTCTTGGCTCTCTCCTTAGCCTTTATTTTTGGATTTTTTCGTTGGTTTTATTTCTGGGTTCATCTTTGCCTTTTTTGATTTCCGTTGGAAATTTTGTTATCTCCCTTTCGGATTTTTATTGCTGCAGATCCTTTTGCTGGTTGACTTCTCTTTTTCCACTCATTTCCTGTGGACTTTATTCCTTCGGAATTATGTTCTGTCCCTCTCCCTCGGGCTTATCTCCTTCGGATCTTTTGAAGGAATTCTTCAGGGTTTCCTTTTCTTTGGCATTTGTCCATGACTTCTCCCGTGGCCTTATTTCCTTCGGCTTTATCTGTGCTCGGACCTTGCCTTTGGCTTTACCCTTCGTTCCTTCGGACAAATTGTCCGCTTGAATTGTCATCATCTTTTCCCGCGGGCTTTTGTCTCTGTTTATCCTCCGAAGTATTCCTTCGGACAAAAAGTCCGAAGGAATTCGTTCGGACTTTTTTCCCAAGGATATCTTCCTTTGTCTTTTGAACTTTGCTTCGGACTTTCCTTTGTCGGGTTTTTTGTCTTTTGGCGGACCTCTCTGAATTTCTTCGGAAAAAAAGTCCGAATCTTTTGTCTTTGCCTTTACCTTGTTGGCTTTATTCCATGGATTTGTTTTCCTTGTAATTTCTCCGAATTTTTTTGGACTTTTTGTCCAAAAGAATTCATTCGGACAAAAAGCCTGAAGGAATTAATCCTTTCTCTTTTGTCTTTGCCTTTACCTTCAAAATGCCCTTCGAAAAAATTGCCATGGTCCAGGCACCGACCAAGTGCCTTTTGCAAGGGCTTGTGGCTCTCCCTCTGTGCCCTTCGAAAAAATTGCAATGGTCCTGTCGCTGACCAAGTGCCCTCCGCAAGGGCTTCTGCCCTTCATCTGCGCCCTTTTCGGGAAAATTGTAGGGCACCCGGGTTTTTTGCAGGGGTCCTGAATTTGACGTGTACCTTCTTGAAGGGTAGGTGCCCTTCGGGATTGTTGAAAATGACCCTTTTGAAGGGTACCTTGCCCTTCGGGTTTCTTGTTTTGCCCTTTTCTGCCTTCCAAAGACACCCCTTGCAATTCCACGGACTTATAACAAGGCTCATTCCTTCGGATTTCCTGAGTGTCCCTTCCAAATTTTTGCAACAGTCTTTTGAACTTTTCCGAAGCAATGTGAAAACAAAACTTCTTTGATGAACCATTCCTTTGGACAAAAGTCCAAAGGAATTCCTGTTGTAGCAAAGGCCCTCACAAAATAAAAAACAATGTATTCTTTCCCAATGTATTCTTTCTTCCTTGGATGGAGATGTGAATTTTCCGAATGGCAAGAGACAATCTGTCCTGTGGAAGAATTGTCAACACTACCCACACATTTGATTCCAGAAAACTTTCACATTATAGCATGCTTCAAATTATCTCTAAAGATTAACTTGCATATTGTTGTGCTTATTGTTGGAGAGCTAGAATTACATGAATGTTCTTTCTGAAGGCTATGTTTAAATATATTAGATATTAGGTATAGGATAGTCACCAATGTTCATCCTATTAGATAGGATATCCTTCTACTTCCAACTGATTTAATAATGCCTTGAAACCACTTACATCAGTGCAAATTTTCTAACCTTCAGCCATCTTCAGTTAAACTAACATTCTTGAATATAAATTTATAATTTTAGGATCATGTTTTATGACTAATAGTTGACATAATCCATTCTAAGATTTCTTGGATGCTTTCAACTGTTAACATGTTAGATAGAAGTGTTGGAGAATTGTCAGTGATGTCATGGAGGTGTTCAGGTGAGTGGATGAAGTGTCTTGATATTCTAAGTGTCAATGACAAAGTGTGCAGTATGCTTGTCCTAGTATGCTTGGTTGATCTTTAGATTTGGCATGATTAGGGATGGGTCTAAAATATTGACCATGTGTGAGGGGTCCTATCAGAGGTCAAGGATGATTGGAGAGCTTGTGGAAGTGCATGGTATTCATCCAGTGCTTCATTATGTTCATCTTGGCATAGCTGGTTCTGTGACAAAAAAATCTGAGTAGGCAGTTTGTTGATGTCATCATTGCATGTATGGATGAGTCAAGGGGAGTTGGTCATATAGGTGTGATCACATTAGTCCCAAGTTGCTATGGTCCAAGTTTCAGGTCATGCTGTTGAGTGGAACAAAATATATAATTGTGCAAAGTTGGCTTTCCAAGCAGTTTGCAACGTTTTCCCATACTTAGCCAAATTTGCAAAAGAGATCTAACGGTGCGCGTTTAATCGCATCACAGATCTACGGTGCGAAATGAATTTGACCTTAATGTCTAAGTTCAAGAAGAGTCGAGTAAGTAGTTTGATGGTGTCATATTTCATACGTGTGAAGGTTCCAGGAGTAGCTTGATATATGGATGTACTTCCCTATGAAAGAAGATTATATGGTTTAAATTTCAGGACATGTGATTAAGCACATCAAAAGTTATTAAGGTTCAAAGTTGGCCTTCTAGGCAGATTGTAGTGGTTCCCATACTTAGTCAAATGTGCACGAAGTTAAAGACCAGGATCAGATAAGGATCTTACAGTGAGTGGGTGTTCGTACATGCAGATCTACGATGCGTATTGAGTCAAATAGGTCAAAGTGTCTGACGTTTAAGCAGGTTAAAGTCCAGGCTATTCTCGAAGAGATCGACGGAGTGTGTTTATTCCAAATTGTCAGGAAGCAGCGAGATGATGACAAGTGCTCGATGTTTAACAATGAGCAAAGGTAAAGACCGAGCTACTTCTAAGAAGATCGACGGTGCGTATTTGGTCAAAGTTGCTAAGGAGCACGAGATGAGGTCAAAGTGACAGTTGTTTAGTATACTTAAAGATCAGGGTACTTTCGAGGGAGATTGACGATGTGTATTTGTTTAAGCGATGCGAGGACATGAGATGTTGACAAAGTGTTCGATGTTTAACAATGACTGTTGGAATTTGAATATTTAAATTAACAAAGGAAAAAACTAGTCTGTAGTATTTTGCTCATTTTTTTGATCTAGGATGAATTCAAAGGTGCAATAAAAAACAAAGTTGTATAGGACTTCAAGGCGCATCTAGAGAACCTGGTTAGAAGGTCTGAATGTTTGTACAGTCAAAGTTATTGAGCTTCAAAGTTGATTGTGTATTTGACCATGTTTTGTAAGTGACTCGAGAAGGATATTTTGAGCTGTTCTGATGGTATTTGGATATTTCAAGGGGAATTAGTTATTGGAGAGTGTTGTAGACTCCTTGAGGATGATCTGTATGGATTTTGGAGGTTTGACCAATCCATATTCAGTATGAATAAATGCTTAGAAGTTGACTGTGTGTTCATTTATGGTGTTTTTGTGTATAAGGTCAAAGATTGATCTATTTAGCTTTAACAGAGGAGTGTTGTGATGACTGTGATCATTTGAGGATGTCGAAGGGGTCATGTGGAGTGGACCTATGCATTTGGAAGTGGTCCTGTGTTTTTAATTTGCTCAATGGAGTGCTAAATGGGGGAATAGGTCTCCATGAGACCTATAATGACTACTAAGGCCTTATTGAAAGGCGTAGCTGCTTAAGTGTGACCCATAGTTGCTATGGCTGACCTGTGAGGATAGTATTGAGCTATGTAAGATGTCTTAAGGGTTAAGACAAGTCTAAAGGCCGACCAAAAAAATAATAATTATGAAGGCTCTATAAATGGTGAAATCAAAGATGATGATTTCTAGAGGTGAGAGACCTGAGAGAAGAGGTGTGTGTGAGAGTTGTGGAGTGAAGGAAAGGGTGTGTGCCCAGTGGATGGGTTGTAGAGCAGAGCAGGTTGATCACTGTGTGTATGCCCTGTAGGTCATATTTTTGATGTCAAGAATAGTGCTCTTATAGGTTTGAAGATTGAGGTTGATCGAAGAGGTCCATAGTGATTCAAAAGGATGTTTTGGATGCCTTGAGTGTGAGCGAACGATAGATGATGTCTGTGTAAGTTTGGAGGTTGATTTGAGAGGCAAATCAGAGTGTGGATTGTGTGTATGACCATTTGGTCATGTTGTTAAGGTTGTGACAGAGTTGTTGTTGAGAAGTGTAGTGTGATCCAAAAGGTGGTTTTGGATGTTTGTGGTTGTGTGAAGAAGTGAAGGGGGTTGATATACATTGTATCTCCATCAAATTGGTAGGCAATCAGTGTTTAGGAGATGTTCATATCATAGGTGTTGGGAGGGTGTTCAACATCTAAGTCAGAAGGACTTGACCATCCTAGGGTTAGGTGCTCCTTGTGGAATAGGTGTTTCACTAAATTCCTGGTCAGAAGGACTTGACCATCCTAGGGGCAGGTGCTCCTTATGGAACAGGGGTTTCACTAAATTCTGGTCAGAAGGACTTGACCATCCTAGGGGCAGGTGCTTCTTATGGAATGGGTGTTCCACTAAAGTCTCATGTTTGTAATACCTTATAGAACAACTAGTCCATGTGTTTGCAGGCTTGAGAGTGGGTTTTATTCCCCAAGAGGGTTTCCCAGATAGATCTTGTGTTGTGTGTATGATCTTGCATTATCTATTGTTCATTGTTATGAATGACTTGTATTTTCTATGAATGTTTGTGGTAACTGCATAAGGGTTTGAAAGGATTGGAATTGAAGTTGAAATATCCTGCATCACTGATTCACCCCCCCCTCTCAGTGATTGTATCTCTAACAAGAAGAATATGTAACATCGAGCACAATGGTTGTTAATGCTTTTCCTTTTTTCTATATCTATTTGTCAATTGTGTCTGCTCTAGAAGCACGTTTTAGCTTAGTTCCATCCACTCTTTTCTAGTGTCCCTTCTTGATTTCCATCATGAATTTCTAAAGTGAAAATTAGCACCATCAAACTTGTCAATTAGAAGTTTGGATGGAATGGCTACCATGGAAACGGAATGATAAAGGCACAAGGAACAAAAAATTGCATCGACTTGGCTCTTTGTCAAAGACACAAAACATTTTAACATTGCTTGAGAATGCATAATTAGATGATCCAGATTCATGGGTGAAACACAAACCTTGAAACAAGACAAACTGCATCTTACTCAGATCTTAAAAGTAAGCCTCTATAATATAAAAAGCGTAACTTATGTTGATTATGTGCGACACAAAAAACAAGGCCATTGTTGTGCCTTCTTGTTGCTGTTTCAGCATAAAAGCCCTTATTATTACAGAACTAAGTCTTAAGAATATCACTTTGTTTCCAACTTCAGAACTCCTTTATTTTCTCTCGAAGGGCCATAAAATAGATTAACTTACTCCTTAAGAAAGTCTGAACTGAACATAACTGCGTATTACTAAACTAATCATGACTTCACCCTGATGATGGATCACAAAGTCTGATCCAAACGTTGATTCATATTAATGTGCTTTCACACAGGTTTATCCAGAAGCATTTGCTTGTTTGTGAATCATGGACTGTGGAAACCTTATATCTCCTATTAATCATGACTTATCTTGTACGCTAAATCTAGTTTGCATTCCGAGGTGCATTTTGTTTAACTTGGAATTTTTGGTGTGTGTGTGGGGGGAGGCGAGTGGGTGGATGCGTGGGGAACATCTATGGCCAACGTTTCTATAGACACACAAATCTTGATAATAATATTAATAATAATAAAAAATACAATGCACACACCTGGTGTTATAAATCACACTTTTCCAAAAAGATAGCACATTCAAAACTCAAAAGATTAGGTAACTGCAAGACAATTGTCTCTATGGACTGTGGCAATGAAGGAGCTAGGAAAAGTCTATTATAAGCACAAATCCATCTTAACATTGATCTGATATGCGCCAAGACATATCAAAAAGACTCAAGGTGGAAATTCCACCGCAGCATAAGTGTAAGAACACAGGGATTGGCACTTTGAGTCTTTTGTATACCTTTGGTGCATATCAGATCCATGTTTACATGGATCTGTGCTAGTACATGCACTTGCTAAATTAACTTTCATTTCTTACCATATGCTCATGGCGGTTGTCTAATTCTAGCCCATTGTTGCGTGGTTATACCAAGAACTTCAATTTTAATTTGAAGAATGATATATTAGGACTGAGCAGATCCCAATTTTAAACCAAATATTCCAACTTAAAACATGAAAAAGGGTATCATCAAGAAAAATGCTTATTGAGTGTGATATGAGAAATTGAACAGACACAAGAATAACCCAGTCTAGGGTTATCAATCAGTCAAAGGTAAATAAAATATATGCATAAATATGTAGAGACAAGTGAATGCTTCATGTTTTTCTATATCACACCGAGCTCCATGCATGTAATAGATAAGAGATTCACTTTTATCTCTGATAAACTGTTAAATGACACTCTTTCACAATATGAACATTGTTCAAAGCTGTCATCAATACATGGGAGGATCAGTATCTCAGATTCTCAGTGAACAACACTTTAGTGACCGAAATCAAAGGAAATGGACTCGGATCCTTTCAGACAAAATAGGCAAGACTAAGGAGCATGTAATGTATTAAATTCGGGGCACAAATTTCAATGTACACATTTATAGTTATTGTGGTCAAGCAAAGTTCATGATTACTTCTAAGATACTGATCACCATTCAATATTCTTGGTAAAACAATACAAAAAATTGTAATCCCAATGGACGTAATTGTAAAAAAAAGAATAGCTTTTTTATAACTCAAGATAGATACAAAATTCTCTTCACTAAATTTAACATATTATAGAATAGTATTAAAAATATGTGAATGTGTGAAGACTCATCTTGTAATATCCCCTTTGTATTGAGTCAACTCGTGTGGGATCCAAGAGCCCATTTTGATACTTCTAGATGGGTGAGGGGTGATTGCTAGAGAAGTATATACTGGTGAGGATTGGTTTTGTTCATTTATCCCTAGTATTTTTATGAGTTTTGGATCATTTCCTACACTTTAGGAAAATTTCCTAAATTTTAGGAGGTTGGTTGGAGGCAGGACCCTCACCATTAGTCTTGTCATGGTGGATTTACCCCAGGGGCCCTTTTTGTTGTTGACATTGTTCTTGCCTTAGAGATTTTTAAGTGTATGTGTCCATTATAAGTGCCTTGGGGAAACCTTGTTCCTATTTATTAAGGTCTTTTGGAGGGCTATGGGAATAGGACCATGTCATGCAACGTATCGTTGGATATGGATGTGAGTTAGTTGTTCATAATATTCTTTATGTCTTGTCTTTTTGACGAGTCGTTCAAGCTATGTTTGATTTATTGATGAAAGTTCAAGGTTTCTTGACCACTTGGCCATTTTTATGTTATTACACTAACGCCATGTTATGTGGTGCTTGATTATTAAGTGATATTAGTGTCGTATCAAATAAAAAAGATATTTATTATTTGACACTAAGGCTAGGCGCCTAGGGTTGGGAGCATGTCAATGAATAAATCGAGGCTGCCTAACCTTGAGAGGATCAATCTATGCTCATTTCACATATTTTCAGAGCTAGAATGGGCAGCTATAGTAGGCAAAGCTCATCTATAGATTCAAGGGCGAAAACCCTTGGATCTAGAGATTAGAGGACAAAACCTTTCTGGTTTCTTGTGTGCAATCTTATCCAAGAAATTGCATTGGATTGAAAGTGTGTTTTTTTTTTAATTGGCAATCTGATTTGTGGGGTGGCTGGAACAACATTGTACAACAACAACGATTCTGATTTGGGAAAGATCTTCTGCCAGGTGTTTGATTTCTAATTAGTCACACTATTATTATTTCTCTATTAATGTATTCCAGCATATTTTTATCAATAAAATACAACTCGAAAGTTATTATTGAAGTTTACTTTGTTTATGCAATACATTTATCTTTTCTTCATGGCATCATTTTGATTAAAATAAAAAGATGAAAAAAACTATATATAGAGGTCATAACATATTTCAAAATAGCACTCCTAAAAATTAGAGTGACCAAAGAAGTGCCAAATTCAGTGTCATCTGCAAATGCAGGGACACAACATGGCCTCATGCATTAAATCGTATCACTGGTAGCCTACTTCCGTGACAATACAATTCTATATATTGAGAACCAAATAGCTTAATACATAGCATGTTCTTTGCCAAAAACTTTAATATTCTATTAAAATCCTGTATTTGAAGAGAAAAGACTAGTTTGTTGTAGTGGAGTTTAAGTTTTTGATATTAAAGTGGGACTCGTAGATTACGTTCTAAAAAGAAATAATGAGTGGCATCTGTTTTGAATCTTCTTCTAACATCCTATTTATATTAATCTATTATTTTATAGCTGAAGTATTGATTGATTCTATATATTTGGTTTGCAGGTTCACAAGTGCGATTCTTCAAGGTGCAAACTGGAAGATTCCCCTGCCTCCTTATGGTCAGGGCTGGTAAGTTTCTCCGACATGCTCATTTGAGCATTACTGTTTTTAGCATTCTAATTTCCAATTTCTGTCAGATTGTGACTATGGAGGTATCGATATTTATGAGAATTTTGGTATCGATATTTATGAGAATTTTACAACATAATTTAAATCTTCCTTGAAAGTGAAATAAGCATCAGCCAATAGTCACTAATTGAAGCTGCCATATGTCAAATTAAACCACTGAAAGCTTACACATGAATATAAAACTAATGAGAACTTGTTTTCTTGAATCTCTGTGATAAGGAGCTGTATTTCTGCAATATATTCTCCAGTAGTGCTGAGTCATATTGCCAGTCCATGGAAATGAAAGTAGTTGTAAACCATTCAAAGCAAGAGCATTAGTAGAAAACTATGGTAAATTTATTTAATCTGTGCGATAGGGAGTTCTCTTCTCTGCATATGTTCAACAAAAGTGTTGAGTTTTATCATGAAAAAGGAACTAGTTTGGTAATGGGATGTACTCAATAGCTTCTGTTTTTTTCTATTAAATAAAACTCATTTTTCCTTTAGTGTAATAATATAATATGATTGTATAGTCTAACCAGAATGCAGTGCTGAATCCGATACGTGTTTGCGAAAGTTGAATCTCAAAATCAAAATGCTGCCACATGCTTCTGGAGACACTAAAAAAGAATATGTTGCATAAACACACAAGTTTTCACAGAATTCGAAGCCCAAAAAGGATACTTGGAATTATTTATTAGAAGATTCCCAGTAATGTAGCAAGATTTAATGATAATACTATTATTGAGGGGTTTAATGCATATAATTTAACTATGAAATTAATCATATTGTGTAGCATGCATAATGAGAAACATAAAGCATAGAAAAATTGATATCACTGTCCACAGACAACAGAAAAGAGGTTGATAAATTGACAAATGTATAAGTACAAAGCATGGTTCACATAGTCGGACTTGGCAGACCAATTTTTTTCTGACTCAGCAAAACTCGGCAACTTAAAAAATACTTACATTTCTTATAAAAACATAATTTTGATACAAAATACAGTTACAAAATGTATCAAATGAATCTGTAAAACGTTGGGGAAGTGTTTTCAATTAGATTTGAATTCAAATAGACTACAAAATCACATCATCATGCAAATACAACAGCCAGCTGAGAACTGTTATAACTTATGAATTTATGATGATTGTCATTGAAAATTATCATTATAAATTGCATATCCATGCAAGTTACAAATTACAAGAATTTACAATTTCTTCTTCCCCGTTTTAGTGAAAAATTGGGGAGACTGAGAGGGTCTAGTCCTCCCACTCTGCTGCGGCTCCTCGCTCTGCTTGCGGCTCCACCTTGGTACTAGATGGCAGTGCCTTTTCCTCTGCCTACTCTTCAACATCATCTACAAGGATGTCATCCAATCTAATCTCTCTTGCTTCTATTGTACCATTACCTACACCCTTCATAGCTTGCTTGTCAAAATCAATAATCTCGTCCTCTATGAACAAAGGGGTCTCTTCATTTTGCGTAGTACAATCATTGTAAGGATCAATCTCATCCAAATCCGTAGGCTCCTGCGATGTGTCCTCTACCTTTTTTGTGCATAGACAAAGGTTGTATTGCACAAAAACTACGTCATTGAGGCGTTGTTGAGCTAACTTATTGTGCTTCTTCGTGTTAATGGCCTCAAACAAACTCTAGTCGCGCTCACATCCAGAAGCACTACAAGGTTGAGTTAAAATTTAGAGGGCAAGCTTTTGAATATTTAGGACATTTCTTTCCCAATCTTCCCACCAAATACCTGCAAACAAGATATTAGAAAGTTTGTAAGTAATTAATAATTAAGTTTGTAAGTAATTAATAATTGTAAATTTGTAACTTGTAAGATACAAGACTCCATTTTTTGTTACTTGGTGTTTGGGTGGATCTCTATTGGATAGCTAGTGGCGAAAAAAAAGCCTCCCTCTAGCATGCTTGTAATTTTGCAACTTTGGAATAATGAAGTCCCTCACCTCAACATTAGGTGTAATCCTCTCAACGCATGTTGAAAGGTCCTCCATAACTTCCCCATTAAAAACTGTGAAGTCATCGGAAAAGAAAAACTTGGGGTTGAGGTAGTACCCAACGGCCTGAATGGGTTGGTGGAGTTGATTGTCAGGTTATGAAGTAAACAAATGATCCCCATGTATTTTAAACATCAAACAATCTTACAAACAATTCTTTTCAACCTTCACATAAATTAGAAAACATGAAATTTGCAACTTGTCAAGCAATTAGCTTAAATTTGGACAATTAAAATCTTTTGCAAAACAAATTGCTATTTTGTTTTTTGAAGTTTGATCATTAAATAAAACGAAAAACCTAGTTCAAATCTATTGTTCATTGCCCCTGGTATTTCCTTCAATCTCCGTATCATTCTTCCTACAAAATTTGCCCTGTTTTCTTAAAAATGACTTGCTTGGCGAGGAGGATGTCTGAATTTCACATTTGGCAATGGATTAACTTTCTCCATACCTAGACCTTTCAATTGATATACCTTGGGCACTCTCTAAGACTGCCCCAAACATCCCAATCTTCACACTGCTCCCAAGCATAAACAAGTCTTTTTCCTCTTCTTTTTGCTGGTGTTATTTTCTGCTGTTATCAATCATAAGGATCAAATTTTGTGTGTTCTTGGGTCTCTCAGAGACATTTTCCATTCTTCTCTTGCCCTATCACCACCTTTCCATCTTTTTTTTCTCTGTCTTTTTTCCCCCAAAATGGCTCCAAGGGCATCAAATCCGTTTTCCCTTCATCCTTCTCCAATGGATGAAGTTGTTTTATGTTCTCCACATGTTTTAGGCATCCAAAGCATCATTCATGATGTTTCCCATTTGACTGAAGCAATCACCTAGCTTCCAATTGGCATATTGCTTCAAAAATGCCCAAACAATGAGCAAATTGGTTTCCATCGCCCCTAAATTGATGGATTCTTGTTTCATTTGATCGCTACATGTTTTTCAGCCTAAGAAAATCCTAGAATGTAGTTTCTTACCTACTGAAACACCCTCTTTCCTCCACTTCCTTCAACTACCTTTATTTTGGGCTTCACAGAGGTCAAATGCTTAAAATCTGGGCAAACCTTTTTTTATTTAAAATATGATGATGCACACACCCTCAAGAACACAAACTCACATCAAATGTGTCCTTAGTTCGTCTCGGGCTTTCCCAGAACTCTATATCCTTGACTTAGCCACTATGAGCCATGTAAGGACAAGCATGCCTAGAACTCCCTTTCAAAAATATTATCACCGCTTATTCCCATCAGGATGACTTCCGTGGAGTTCGAAGGCAAAGTCCAAACATTGGAATTGATTATTGTTTTATTGAATAATGAAAATATGCATTTGAATATCCCTGATAGATGTCCATGCCAAGGATGCTTTTGCATTAATGAACTTTCAGGAGCTCTTCATGTGATTTTGCTCAGAAGGTAAGACATTCGGATTTTGGGATTGCAAGCAAAGGCGCCACAAATAGTGAGTTCCCATCAAATGCAAAAGCTTCTCAAAAAAGGATAATTTGGAATTGTGGCACAATTATTTTCACTAGAAGCTCAAGAATCACAAGCATAAACACCATCTTCAGTCTATTATTGACAAGCACTAAATTGTATTTGTAGATATTTTGAAAGGACTTTGACCCAAAAGAGTTCATGACCATGCCATTGAACTTGTTCTGAGGAGCCAACTGTGCAAAATTAGACCTTACAGGTACACATGCAAATGAGCAAGATTGAGTGAGTAGCGTAGGAGATGCAAGAAGTAGGTATCATTTGTCATTGTCAACGGGCATACTCTTTAGTGTCATGCGGGGACACGTCCCCTAGATTTTGGTGATGTTGTGGATGTTTTGGGGACTCAAGGACTTTGAGGGGATGTCCCCAATTTAAAAAAAAAATAATCTCTGATGCTTTTGTTTTAAAACAGACCCCCCCACAAAAAAAAAGGTTATTAAAAAAAAATGAACTTTAATCTTGAAAGCACTTCAAAAAACATTAAATAAAGTTTAAAACCCTAATTTTCATTGAATAAAATTAAAATAGTAAAAATATTATTTTAACAATGCCCCCACACTGTATCCAAAATCCGAGAATTTTTTCGTTGCCCCTAAAAACCTTATCCTTGAGACTTAGGTGACTAAGATATTCTTCCCCAATGGTGATGGTTCATATGGAGGGTGACACTTGGTGCATGTGCATAAACTACAAAGAGCTTAATAAGATCACCACCAAAAATATGCTTCTTATACATGTAATTGATGTTTTGATAGATGAGTTAAATGGAGCTATTTTTTTACCAAATTAGATTTTAGGTCAGGGTATCATCAAATCAGAATCTGGGAGGAGGATATTCCCAAAATGGCATTTAGGACACACAAAAGCCATTATGAATTTTCTTGTTATGCCTTTTGGTCTCACCAACACTTCGTCTACATTTCAAAATTTGATGAATTCCATATTAAAGCCATTTTTGTGGAAGTTTGGCTTTGTGCTTTTTGATGATATGCTTGTCTATTTGGTAGGGGATATCCAAGTACATATAAGACAAACTTTCCACATTTTGGAGAAGAATGAATCTTCCAATGAGCATTAAACTTATCCTGAGTGGTAGGAGTCGATAACATGGTAAATACACACCCTCCCTGGCTCATAATGCGAATGGAGTATCACAGTTCCATTTCCAATCGTGTGAAGGAGATTGCCCATCAAAAGCTCCGAAATAACTTTACATGTATTGAAATTTGTAGAAGTGAACTGAAAACAAGCATTGGGCTTAGGTCACAAAAGGCAATTACTACATCGGGATGAATTTTTTTCGATCGTCTCAGTGCCCCTTCAAAAAAAATGAAGCAGTAAAGGCATGACACTTTTTAAAGCAGAAAGTCGTGGTAAGAATTGGTAGTTGTATACAAGGCCCTACGGGAAACCCTTGGTAAGTTAAACATCAAACAAAACAAGTTTCTTGGGTTCTAAAAGGGCTTTCCAACTACATATTAGATGAAATTTCCACATCTTGAGGAAGAACAAGCTTCCAAGAAGCAGTAGGCTTATCGTGAATAGTTGGAGCTGATGTAGCCCATGCTTGGTTTATAATACCAAAATGGGGTATCACATTCAATTTTAAATCTTCCCACTGACAATTGGGAGCAAAGATTCCCAGCTTGTGAAGGCAATTGTTCATTAAAAGCTCTCAAATAACTTTATCCATGTTGAAATTTGTTGAAGTGAATTAAAAATGAGCTTTGTTAGGGCATGAAAGGCAATTTCTTGGTCTAGAAGATATCTGTGATAGTCTTGATGCCATCGCAAACAAAAATAAATCATTGAAAGCAATGGCACTTTTGCAAACGATAGGACATGGTAGGAACTGAAGTTGTATTCAAGGCCATAAGGGCAACCCCTAGTCGGATAAACATAAAAAAAAAAAAAGTTTTAAAACCTCTAAAGGGGCTTTCCAAGTACATATTGTAGACAGTTCATTTTCACCACCTTATGTGTCAAAATTGCAAAATGGAATGACTTCTAGCATTTGCACGCAAATTGATCCAAATCATCTATTCATTCCAAATTCTTCTGCACATCCAACATATAAGTCCGAATTCGCTTTGGGGCATCCCTAATTGGGGCAATGCGCCATTTCGAGTCATCCATTCGCTGTCGCTATTGCATATTGGATGATTTCCTTCACTATTCAATATTTATTGTTCACTATTCATTAGTTAATTAATCTAAATTAATTAACTATTCCTCCCCTAATCAGAAGTTCCATGGACTTTGAAATATTCATACTTTCTAAAATTAAATATTTCATATTATCCTCAGATTATTTTATGAATGAATTTTATATTCACCTCTTCTTTCACTTGTCCCCCATTGTCCCTTTTCCTCCATTTTTTAATCTAAGATTCCTCCACTTGTTCCTCATTATCCATGTACTTTTGAAATTCCTCTCCCGCTTGGAGGACAAATTCTAATCAAGTTTGTAATGTCCCCATTTTTGGGTTCTTTTGCTTTGTAGTTGGAGATGGTTTTCTGGGTTTGTGTCTGCTTGATCAGAGGGGTAATTTGATATTCTCAGTGAGTTTAGATGGTTTAGGGGAGTTATCTGATACTTTCGGATGTTATTTGTGGCTTTTAGTGTGCTCTCTAAGAATCTTGGAGAAGGCGTCTATTTATAGAAAGTTGTCCGGTCGGTTCCGTTTATCATTATTCTTTATCGGGATCGCTCCAGTGGAGTTAGTTTTCGATTCCGATGCATTTCAACAATTTTCGCAAAGTATATTAATTAATTTATTAAGGTTACCAAATATTATTTAAAATATTTAAAAGACAACTTAGTATTATAGCTCGTCGAAACCGGCATTTAAAGCTGGGATGAAATACTTTAAATCATGGATGTATTAAACGGGGACATTGCGTGTAAAATTATTAATATTTTAATAAAAAGGTTTTTTTCGGAGCAAAAAGGGGAGTTTAAATTAAAAGTGAATTTTAAATAGAAGTTTCTGGAGAGTTGACGGAAAAAGCATAAAAGAAGGTTATGAGAGCTCATTTGGTTATGTTCAAATTATTCTATTTTCTCTAATTGAAACCCTTGTAGTTCCCGAAATCAAACCTAGTTCATCTCAGCGTCTAGAGGACGGAAACCCTTTAAGGAAGATCATTTTCGGTGGTGAAACGATTCCACTCTAGTTGGTTTGTGGAGAGATCACTTAGGGCTTCCATTGGGGACGATATTGCACAAGTTTGTGGGTCTCCTTCGGAGACAAACTTGAAGATCAACGAAATACCATTTGCATATTGTGGGGTTTGAGGTGTATACAGATTCAGTGTTTATGGAGCTGTGCATATTATCATTTTACACTTTAAGGAGGCGTTCATTATGCCGTATAACTGCTGCAAACTCTATACTTCGTTTTGGCATGAATATCTAAAGGGGCTGAGTTATATTTGCATTTGCATATTCATGGGGTTGTTTGAAGGTTATTGTTATATACCTAGGCCGTGGGTTTTTTGAAAGTTTTGGTAATAGTTTTGGGGGCCTCTTATTCCCACATCACATCAGGAGATTGGGACGTGGCTTCTAGAGTCGCTGTAGGTTTCAATGCCTACCTCCTCCCTGCTGAATGCACTCATAAGAAGGGCGTGAGACTTCCAGATGATAGGCGTGAGATATCTGACCTCTAGGAGCAACCATATTTCTCCAATCTGGGCTCAGTGAAACTTGTACGTGGAAGATTGCAAGGGTTCTAGGCTGTTAAGGGGGTTGCAGGAGAACAAAGAGGCAGGGCGTGGACTATTTTCAGTGATATCATCAATCTAGTCATTGCTGTTAACAATATACTGGCTTATCGAACAGTCCAGGCATTGATTTGAAGTTGCAATCATCTCAGACCATTGTTGTTGACACAGTTCCTTGTTTGGAGGTCTATACGGGTATTTTTTCGATGTTATTATGCCGTGTAATGTCTGATATTAGTTCTGAGTTGCTGCTGTATGTTTCAGACCTCTGTGCAAGTGAATATTAGCTCTTAGAATTGCTCCGAACAGCTTTGTATGAGTCTGCAAACTATATATATTGCTGCTGCATATAATTTGTATAGATTCTATGTGACCTTGTGAGTATCTTTGGCTCCGTCAATAGTGTTTGTGACTGCTGCTTTATTTATTTCTCTGTGATGTTGTAACTCAGTCAAGGCAATGAGTTGAATATGTAAACTGGGGATTAAATCTGATATGTATTCCCATTGAAATCTGTATATCACACATGCATTGAAATCATTGTTATATCTGCAACTACTTACCACTGGAAGTGCCCCGTTCAATCAATGCATTGTTTTTATTTGACAAATAGAATATATCAAATTGAAATATCGGAAACTTTCGTGCAAATTCCAGTAAGGGTTTTTATAGTGGTATCAGAGCTGTGCATCCTGCCAGCATGAGGTGTTAATAGTAAGGTTAATTTCATATTTCTTTGTTGAGTGACCAACACTCATCTATAACAGTTGCAGCTGATTGTTGGTTTGGGAATGATGAAGTCTATGCAGGAGCTTTTGACAAATTTAAAACAAAATTTCGAGAATTATGATAAGAATCTAATGAAACTTCTAGAACATCCTAAAGTTTTAAAACCTCTTTTTGCAAAAGAAAGGAAAGCAGACACTAAGGTAAACAATCTTACTAGTTCAGTGGGCAACAAAAAGTTGGGCAAGAAGCTATATATTGCAGGAGATAAACTTGGACACTTGTCTCCGTCAAATGATGTTCTTCTCAGCTCATTGGAGGAAGTGGTAAATTGTTTGCAAATGGTGGATCAATCACCTTCCCAGTTGATTCAAATAGCTATGACTCCGGCAATGACTTCCTTGCATGAGCACAGGTTGTTGAGACACAAAGATAAGGAGGTAAGACTTACTATGACTCATTGTCTAAGTGAAATTATAAGGATTACAGCTCCTAAAGTTCTTTATAAGGATGACAAAATGAGGGAGATCTTGCACTTGATCATTGAAAGCTTTGAGGGATTAGGTGATATCAGGTGTCCTTTCGTTAAGAGGGCAAAGGTTTTAAAATGGATGGCAAAGGTGAGATCATGTGTTATCATGATTGATTATGATTGTGATGATCTTATTATTCAAATGTTCCATCATTTTCTAGACTCTATCAGTGAAGACCATGACAAATCTATTCCTGATTATATGAGAATCATTATGGCTTCAATTATTAATGAAAGTGATGGTATTTTCCAGTTTATCTTATTTTTGTTATTGGCTGTTTTGAAGCAAGTACAAGGTACTTCTACAGCTGCTTATATCTTGGTACACAATATTATCAAACAATGTGAGGGTAAGCTGAAGCCCTACTTGTTTGATGAAGAGCAGGTGGAAGAAGAGGGGTTCAAATCAGTAGTGGTTGATGACGAGAATGCCATACCTCGTGATGGATGTTTGATAGAACCCCAGGATGACTCCTTAGAAGGGCATGCATCTATTCATGTTGAGGATGTGTGCAATGAGATTGACAAAACAACAGCGTTTAACACACCAATAGAGCAATCCTATGAGGCTGATTACACTAGTGCGTATGATGAATATGTTGATAGCATATATGGTGATGTTTTTCAATCAGCTAATGATGATGATTCAACATCTTATCTTAGTGATGATGCTTATGATGATCTGGATGTGTTAGCACCTAATCATGATAAAGATTTGGTGATGGATAAATTTCCTCTTGATGCTGATCTAACTTCTCGGGAGTTATGCATGAAGGATGCTGATTTTGGAAACCATGGTGCTGATAATAAATCAGAAAATTTGTATGAAGATGATAGGTCTCAGGGGTCCCATCATTTGGCAGGGCAATTGAAGGTAAATAAAGACATGCTTATTGCAGTCATAAACCATTTTGATAATACTCATAGGTTAATGGCAAATTATTGTTGGAGGGCTCCAGGAACACATAAGAGCCTTGAAGAAGAATTTTCCCTTGCAGACTTTCAGGGACTTAGAGAAGCATTGGTGGTAATGAAATCTAATTACCTACACCTACTTTCAGATAGGGATCATCTTCTCATGCTTGATGAGATTTATTTTGATGTGCTAAAAGGGAGAGAAGAGGAAGTTGATAAGCTTACCTATGAGCTCAAGGTTACCAAGGATTCTTTGAAGAGCACTCAATTGGCCCTTCAAGAATCAGAAATTCAGATTGATGAGCTTTGTGATAAGTTGAGCGTGACACATTCTTCATCATCCACGTCAGAAATTCAGTCATCTATGACAGCGATAACGTGTGAGGATGATAGTACTACTCATGATTTGAGGGAAGAGTCTCTTGTGATGGTCAAGCACGAGGAGCATTCAGATTTGCATGGGCTCGAGGAGAGGTATGATTTAGAAATTTCTGATTATACACATAGTTTGCTTCATGGGGATCTTAAGTCACCTCTTTTGGAGAGCCCATTGAAGGCTCAAGTCATAGATATGAATGAGATAGTTAAGCGTACACCTTGTGGACCAGCCAACAGTGAAGTGCATGCAGATGTGAAGACATCAATCTTGGTTACAGGTTTAGATGACACTAGTGGAATTATTGCAAAGGATAAGATTAAAAAGGAGCAGAATGATACAATGGTTATCCATGAAAAAGAACCATCTAGTGCATCCACAAGTGAAATGTGCACAGGTCTCTATATTGGTGATGTAGAGATTGTTATTGACACGTCTTGTGATGAGAAGGTAGATTCTTAAGAAGACAGTATGTTAGTTCATAATGCCATCCCATCATTTTCTCTTGAAGATTGCAGGGCATCTACTAGTGGGAAAACTGATATCTATGATGATAAGTTTCCTACACATGATAGCAAATCAGAAAATTCATTTTAAGCAGCTGATTGTGATCATTGGTCTAATGAGTCACGGGAATTGAAGGATCAGCTGAAAGTCATTGAAGATAAGATTGTACAAACCTTAACCCATTTTGATAGCACGCACAAATTCGTTGAATACCTCCTTTGGACAACCCAACTTGAAGAAAGGCAGAAGGGGTTAATGGTTGGAGCTGCTATACCAAATCTGCGGACTATCAAACATGCTTTAGAGGTAATGAAATCAGATTACCTCCATTTGCTTTCAGACAGAGACCTTGCCATCAAGATTGCAGAGAAGGCTTACAGAGCTAATGCAAAATCTGCTCTTTATGATCTAAGTTGTGAGACACCTCCTGATGCATGCGATGGTAGTGGTGAAGTATGGAATCCTAGTGACTATTCAGGAATTCCATTGGCGCAAGCGGGTGAATTTCACCTTGATTGCATGGTGAGGTATGCTCACCAATTCTCTTTCAACCCACATACGTATGATTTGACCATGTTTCTGATGACACATAAAGGTGGGTTGGATATAGGATTACATAGTTCACTTTGGTATGGTGTGCTTCCATCCTCAGAACATGAATTCAAAGCTTGCAAGTCTCCTACTTTGTTTCCGTCAGATGGTTGCATACAAAAACAGGAATCAAAGACTTGGCTCATTTGGATTCCACTGGTTATCAGAGTGGCACAGTGGAAGTCAACAGGTGTTGGGAATGATGGACTTCCAATTTCGTTGTGGGATCCGGGAATTCATCTGGTTGGTCGATTGCTTCATATTTTGATAGTGATTAACAGTGTTGAGTTTAGTCTTATCTAGTTGATGCAGCAGAAATATAGTGGAGCATTTTATAGGGTCATCTGGGATCCTGGTTTTTGGCCATGGTGTACAGGAATGGCATTGCTTGAGGACAAACAATCTTTGGGAAGGGCGGACTGCAATGTCCTCATTTTCGGGTTCTTTTGCTTTGTAGTTGGAGATGGCTTTCTGGGTTTGTGTCTCCCTGATCAGAGAGATAATTTGATGTTACCAGTGAACTCAGATAGTTTAGAGGAGTTATTTGATGCCTTCAGATGTTATTTGTAGCTTCTAGTGTGCTCTCCAAGAATCTTGAAGAGGGCGTCTATTTATAGAAATTTCCCTGGTCGGTTCCGTTTATCATTATTCTTCATCGAGATAATTCTAGTGCAGTTAGTTTTTGATTTTGATGCATTTCGGCAGTTTTTGCAAAATGATTATATTAATGGCTTTATTTTAATTAATTTATTAAGGTTGCCAAATATTATTTAAAATATTTAAAAGACACCTTAGTATTATAGCTTGTCGGAACTAGGATGAAATGTTTTAAATCATAAATGTATTAAACGGGGACCTTGCGTGTAAAATTATTAATATTTTAATAAAAATATTTTTTTCGGAGAAAAAATGGGAGTTTAAATTAAAAGTGAATTTTAAATAGAAACTTCTAGAGAGTTGGCGGAAAAAGTATAAAAGAAGGTTATGAGAGCTCATTTGGTTATATTCAGATTATTCTATTTTCTTTAATTGGAACCCTTGTGGTTCTCGAGATCGAACCTAGTTCATCTCAGCTTCTGGAAGACAAAACCCTTCTAGAGAAGATCAGTTTCGGTGGTGAAATGATTCCACCCTAGCTGGTTTGTGGGGAGATTACTCAGGGCTTCCATGGGGGATGATATTGCACAAGTTTGTGGGTCTCCTTCTGAGACAAACTTGAGGATCAACGAAATACCATTTGCATATTGTGGGGTTTGAGGTGTATACAGATTCAGTGTTTATGGAACTGTGCATATTATCATTTTACACTTCAAGGAGGCGCCTATTATGCTGTATAACTGCTACAAACTCTATACTTCATTTTGGCAATGAATATCTGAAGGCGCTGAGTTATATTTGCATTTGCATATTCAGGGGGTTGTTTGAAGGTATTGTTCCATACCTAGGACGTGGGGTTTTTGGAAGTTTTACTGATAGTTTTGGGCGCCTATTATTCCCACATCACATCAGGGGATTGGGACGTGGCTTCTACAGTGGCTGTAGGTTTCAATGCCTACCTCCTACCTGCTGAATGCACTCATAACAAGGGCGTGAGACTTCCAGATGATAGGTGTGAGATATCTGACCTAGGCGCAGCCATATTTCTCCAATTTGGGCTCAGTGAAACCTGTACGTGGAAGATTGCAAGGGTTCTGGGCTGTTAAGGGGTCGCAGGGGAACAAAGAGGCAGGGTGTGGATCATTTTCAGTGATATCAATCTGCTCATTGCTGTTAACAATATATTGGCTTATCGAACAGTTTTAGGCATTGATTTGAAGTTGCAATCATCTCAGACCATTGTTGTTGACACAGTACCTGGTTTGGAGGTCTATACGGGTATTTTTTCTATGTTATTATGCCATGTGATGTCTGATATTAGTTCTGAGTTGCTGCTGTATGTTTCAGACCTCTGTACAAGTGAATATTAGCTCTTAGAATTGCTCAGAACTGCTTTGTATGAGTCTGCAAACTATATATATATTGCTGCTGCATATAATGTGTATCGATTCTATGTGAACCTGTGAGTGTCTTTGGCTCGGTCAACAGTGTTTGTGACTGCTGCTTTATTTATTTCTCTGTGATGTTGTAACTCAGTCAAGGCAATGAATTGAATATGTAAATTGGTGATTAAATCTGATATGTATTCCCATTGAAATCTGTATATCACACATGCATTGAAATCACTGTTATATCTGCAACTACTTACCACTGGAAGTGCCCAGTTCAATCAATGTATTGTTTTTATTTGACAAATAGAATATGTCAAATTGAAATATCAGAAACTTTCGTGCAAATTCTAGTAAGGGTTTTTACAAAGTCCATGCCCCATCAAATGAAATCTTAATCCTCCTCTTTGGCTCAATTGCTTGATGCATGTGAGATTTGGAGGTTGCATTCTCCACCCTCCATCTCACATTCAAAATGGATGGTTCAAGTTCATTCAAGAATATTATAAATAAGACCCTAGACCTCCTTCATTTCCATGCTCAAGAATCACAACGAAGCCCTGCAAGTTTTCAAAACCCTCTTGTGCATCAACCCCCTTTTTCATCATCTATTCTTCAAAGCTTCCAAGAGGAGATGCTGCCAACTTAGGCAACATTGTTACAACCCCCTTTGGAGCTACATATCAAGAGCTACATCCGCTTTCGACAAGGTGAATGATCCACGATGGAAGGTATAATCATTGTTTATTTACTTTCTTGATTCGGTTTCGTTTCTCTTTGCCTTTGCTCATAGAGGTCTTAGGCTTTTAGGTGTTAGATGTGTATTTGATATTCATTGTTATTCTTTGCTAAATTTCTAACCCTTGATTGTAATCCTATAGATAGATTTGGCATGCCTGGTGGGACTCACAATCCCTCAATGCTTCTTGTCTTTCTTGAAGGTTTCAATTCTTTTAACGATAATTAAAATGCGTATACTCTCCTGTTGCACCTTTTAGGCAATCCTTGAGGATTAGAAATGTTTTGGTTATCTTCTATTCTTTTTGCAGGGTTTCAATAGACAAGGAAGACTATGTTATTAACAATATGTTTGCAGGTTTTTGAGCCAGTTTGAGCTCAAAAAAAGAAAAAGAAAAAAAATCATAAGGTTTGCAGGGTTTTTTTGCTCTTTCCTCTCACAGGTTGTAAACCCAAAGCCTGACTTATGGAGGGCCATTCTTGCTCATCTAGATTCTATTTTAGATGATTTTTTTTTTAAAATTGCATGTTCTCATAAATTTTCTGAATTTCTAATTAATTCTGTTGTGTTTTACACCGACTGTTCGTAAAATAGAAAACATAAGAATACTAATATGTTTGTTTTCAGGTTGTCCATCAACAAAGATAATAAAACCTATTAGCATTCTAACTTGTTTGTCACAGTTTTCGCTTGTCAAAGACCACTAAAAAAACCAAAAGGAAAAAATTTGCTTGTCAAAGACCACCAAGAAACTTCTAATGCTTTTCTTATAGGTTTCTGCTGTCAAAGAATGTGGTATACAATTAAGACACTATTTCATTCATATTTCAATTTGGTGTACTAAAGCACTTGTTATTTTCAAGTTATTTGCTTTAATCATCTACTTCTTGCTTGTGTGTTTTGTGTGGTTCCTTGCGCATATGCTCTCTCCTATTTGGGTGACCCAGAAATGTGAGGTGACCAACTTGTTTTTATCTCGGAAGATTTGTTAAGTATGTTCTTCACTTGTCCTTTTGGGGGATTCTTGTGAATCAGAAAGGTAATATTTTTCCTTTTTCTTTGAGATTGCACAATTGGGATTTCATCACCTTCTTGCAATTATTTTAGGGTACAGTGACTGGGACTTCGATACCCAACATTCGTACCAAACCCCGTTTATCCAGTGGGGAATATTAATTGAGTGTACTGCAGTAAATACTTAAGCGGTTGTGCATTTTACACACACCACGATGTGAGGGGTTTTCATGCTCCAATACCTAGGGTTGTTTGCGGTCCCACGAAGAATCCAAAAATCCGATAGCATGATCACTAAAATTTGATGGCTAACACAATTGCGAAGGGACTAGACCCTCTTGCGAATAGCTTGATTTTGGATTTCTTCATTGACGGAATTTGTGCCCACATAGCGAAAGGTATACCGGGACCACTAGAATGCCCATTGTAAAAACTAGAATAAGACCTTCCAGCCATGAAACATTCATTGGCGTAGGGATGCAAAGGCAACAACACCCAGAGATGCCTTTCACATGCGGACCTTTTGAGAGAAGGGTGGGATTAAAACACCGCCAATAAATGTATTAATTATTTAATGAATCGTAAACTTTGTAATCCTCTTAAAAGGCAAGTGTATCGAAGGATCAGTGAATGTGGAGTACTCTCGTGTCAGTTATTAAAATAAGTTGTGATGCTTGTATATTGATTGCATGTATGTTGTTCTCAAACCCGTTTGTTTGACAACTTTATACCAAAAACAACTCCAAACAAGTTACGCCACAATACCAAGTCCACAACCTAGTCTATATATACTTATGCATCAAGGCATCACTTTGCCGGTTTTTCGGGTCAGAAATCATTCCTATAATCCCTGTTATGTTGTTGAAATTTGTTCACATCATACTATCCAAATAAATAGGCCTCTTGTCTAAACCATGCCATTATGCTAGCCGTTTTGATTCAACGCTAATTCCCAAATCACTATTCCCAGGTCACTATTTCTGAATCACTATTCCCATGTCACTATTTCCGAATCACTATTCCCAGGTCACTATGCCCAATTCACCATTCCCAATTCACTCTTCCTAGTTCAACTATTCCAAACTCACCTTCCAAATTCCAAATTGATTCCAAATTCCATTCACATCTATATTACATTCAAATCCAATCCAATTCAAATTCCAAATCACCTTTAACTTCAATCCAAATCAAATCTCATTTCAAATCCACATTCAAGTCCAACTTCCACATTTGAACTTGAACTTCTAAATTCAAAATCCAATTTCTAAATCCAAATCATTGGAACCCCAAGTCCAATTTCTCTTTTTTTTTCCAAATCCAATTTCTACAATCAATCAATCCCAAGACCATTTTCTCCTATCAATTCCAAATCCAAATTTTCCAATCCTTTCTTTAATCAAACATCAACATTTCCAAATTCATCCTTTCTTCTAAGGCTATGGCATCCAAAATAGATAAAGATAGAGCCAAGTTCGAACAATACATGTTTGAAAACAAGGATGATATCTTTTTACGACTCTTAGAAATAGGCGCTCGACTACATGCGGATTTCAATCCTGAAAACTTAGACTCCATCCTAAACAGGCAAAGTCACACCTTTTCACATCAACATCACTCAAACATAGCA
Source organism: Torreya grandis (assembly GCA_037957365.1). Lineage (NCBI taxonomy): Eukaryota > Viridiplantae > Streptophyta > Pinopsida > Cupressales > Taxaceae > Torreya > Torreya grandis. The sequence continues at coordinate 922,725 of JARHVA010001141.1, read as the reverse complement.
TCTACTAGCTACAAGCTTGATCATGGTCATACTAGCGAATGGAAATTCATTTTGGCACCTTTATCCAACATCCAGTTGGCCCCTGAGCCACAACAATCACCTCAAGAGTCAAATCCGTTCACATCCAAAAAGGCCTTCATTGAACCATTCCCACTTGTAAGTCAAGATGTGATATCTCAACTCTTTCAGCTTAGCCAAAACCTACCCCACTTGGTGTCTACTTTTGATGTTTCATCCACTAGTCCAAAATCCACTCCGGCCTTAGAGTCACAACCAATCTAGTCATCCAGATATGTCATGTCATTGCCCCTCCAAGGGCCATCTTTTACTAAAGAACCAAAAATTTCTAAGTCTGAGATTCAATGAATGAGGATGTGCCAAGATCCATTCTCAATCATAATTAAACTAGTCCACTTCCAGGTCAAGATCAAGACAAATCACCCATCTTCGATGTTTTTGTCGAAGCATTTATCTTTGACGAGTCAATCTTTGATGAGTCACCATTTGACCAACCTCCTTTCTTTGATGAACCGATCTTTGACGAACTCTTCTTCGATGAGCCCATTTATAAATAATCCATTATTGACCAACAGTCTATTATACATCCATTACCCAAAATCCATTTTGTTTCTGGGAATTCTTTCGTCCAAAAGCCTTCATTTCCAAATGCACAGTGAAAAAGGTACTTGTGGACAACACAATTCAATAGGCCTTCTTTGTAGGTAAATCCAAAACAAGATCAACTTTATTATTAGAAGCAGATTTAGAGTCAGCGTTGCAATCAAATCTACAATCAACATTAGATTCCACGTCAAATTCACAATCACTGTCAGCAACAACATCAACATTGGGATTGGTCTCAACACCAATAACAATAACAACTTAGTTTGAACATGTTGGTGACTCTTCCACGGATTTTGAGGAAGTTTCCTTTGGAATTGAAACAAGTTCTCCTAGTAGTCTCTATGGGGTTTGTGTTGCCCTTTATCCTCCCATTACCATTACCAATCCTTTTTGCATCCACTATCAACTTATCCATTATTTTAGTATCCCATTTCCTATACCTGTCAATTGGGATCGACAAAATCACACATTATTGGACTTATTCCATGGTGACATATCAGTTTCAGAATTTATAAGGATCTAAAGCAGCGTCCAGTTTGAAGACAATTTCTCTAGTGAAACCTTGTTTGAAGTGCTAGAGGACAATTCCAAAGATAAAAAATTAGCATCACGTAGTGAACCCATGTTTGAGGCACTAGGTGATAGTCCAAAAAAAAAATCAAAACCCCTTTGTGAAACCTTGTTTCAAGCACTTGGGGGCAATCAAAGTAAAAACTGCAAGTTCTCTAGTGAAACTTTGTTTGAGGCACTAGGGAAAAATCAAAATAAAAAATTTCAGTCCCTTAGTGAAAATTTCTTTGAGGCGCTATTGGACAATTCCAATCAAAATCTAGACATTCACAAAGACTTTGGTGAAAATCTCTTTGAGACACCAATAGATGAGCAAATCAGTTCTTCATTGCATGATGAAGACATTATCGAAGTCAATATCAGAACAATTTATAATTTAAAAATCATCCAAATTGCAACAACTCTCAGGCCTAAGGAGTAGAAAAATCTTGTGGTCCTTTCCTTTTGAGAGAATTTTCAGAGGTCTTTGATCCAACAACATCCAAAATCATGTCACATCGAGAATAAGCCATGGTGTGTGTGACTGAAAGTCCCTATTTCCCATGGCATTCCAATAGTTATACCTCCCTTCATGACCATATCCTCTGTCCAAGTCCAGTATCCCCTTATCAAGTCTGATCCCTTATCCAATGCTTATCATACCTTACCCTCCCCGAAGATGTTTTTTCCATAGAGGCTATGAAGACATCTTGTTTAGAGGTTCAAAGAAAGCAAAATTAACAATCTACGAGGCTCACAATGACATTAGTACAATCCACATCAGTATCAAGATTGTAGTAGAGAAGCTATCCAGAATAGGCATGGGTTAGAAACTGGAAAAGGGTCAACATTATGCATCTCATAATCCTCCAATGAGTTGAGATGCTAAAAAATATTTAAAAAAAATCAATCAAAATTTCAGAAATCAAAAGAGAGAAATAATTCATCCAATGGTGAAAACTGTGTTTGTGGCACCTTGGGCAAGTACCATGATGAAAACTATATTTCTGGCATTATGCGTAAATAATTCATTGTCCGCAAGAACCTTGACACTTGGGGGCAGCTCCATCCCTTCATCCTATTGAAGCCATTTTGGCCATCTATTCCATTCACAATATCCAATCTATTTGACTCCGCATTCAGAAATCCATCCCCTTACCCATCCTTTTTTATCCTTGTCCATCTTATCAAATCCTTACTCTTGTCTTGACTTTGCTATAAAAGTGGACGAGGTTTTTAGCCCTATTTTGGGAAACATCTTGGCATACTCTCTTAGCAGCACTTTGACGACTAGACGTTTGGTTCTCATGTGACATGGTCATTGGAAATCCCTAATCTATTCCTAGTTGTCTTCCATTATTGTCCATCATCCTTTCATTTTTTCCATCTACTTTCATATCCCATCCTAGTGCTAGAACATGTTTTTCCTTTGCTATTGTCCCTTGCATATCATATTCCAAAAACATAAAAAAAATCCAAATTTTCCAAAAACATGAAAAAACATTCACATATTCCAAAAGCATAAAAAACTTTCAGAAATTTCAAAAATCATAAACATTAGGAAAATTAGAAACACTACTACAAATTAAAAAAGGCCAAAACTCTCTAACAAGAGATATAAAGCCACAAAATTCAAAAACATTGTATTATTCTAAATCTTGTCAAAATCCTTGATCAAATCATTTTAGTATTGGGATGTGTTCTTCCCAAATTAGCCTTATTTGAGGTAAGTCATTAGTCCAACTATTGCACATTCTCGAGATATTTCATTCCAAATTCCACCCTATTTGGGGCTAGTCAATCAAATCCAAGCTCACAACTTTCACCTTATTTGGGGCAAGTTAAGCTTCCATCTTTATCATTGGGATATTCTTTTCTGAAATTCACTTCCCTTTCACGTATCCTTGCTTGGGGGTACCACACTTTCCGTTATCTCTTTTCATCTCCTTCCTCCTTCCAATTATAATATTCTTCAATCATTATTTCCTCACTTTCGTTATCCTTATGTGCTCGATTTTTTGCGGCCTCATGATTTTTTGAAAAGTCGTTCTACCATTAGCACATACATTTTGCATTAACTTTTCAACTTCTTCTCATCTATCAACGTCATCTTGTCATTATTAATCTGTGCTATATGTTAAAACCTTGAGCTATGCTTGCTAATCAACTCAATCCATTTCTCAATCCACCCTGTTTGGGGCCATTCACTCATTCAGTTCATTCCTGCTTGTATCTTTTGCCTTGCTTGGGGCAATTCAAAGTGCGCACCCTATTTCGGGATGTCTCCTCAAATCAATCCTGCTTGGGGCGATTTAATCCTTCATTCTTGGAAATCAAAGCATGTAAGCATTAGCTCAAATGGGTTAATCTCATCCGCAGGTTAATATTCTCCATTCATTATCCTTTTTATATATTATTGTCATCCCATTTTCTCTCCTATTTCTGGGAGAAGTACATTGACTTGAGGTCTTTTTGGACTATGTAGGCAGCCCTCAGTTCCTGACGTCAGTTCGGCCACTAACAACTAATTACCACCCTCATTTTTCATCCTTTCTTCTCACTGATTGTTCATCACTAACAATGCCCTCTCGATTGGGCATCCCCTATTAGGGAAGCTTCGAAGTTTTCTCAGCCTCCCTATGATTTAACATCGTCTAATCATTCCTCTTTATTTTTTCCTTCCTCTTTTTGGAAGAACTACATTGCCCTGAGGTCTTTTTGGACTATGTAGGCAACACTCAGTTATTGAGGTCAGCTCGGCCACTTTTCTTTTTCTTTTCATTTGATTCCTCTTTCTCCTCCTAATGGACATCAGTTACTAAGGTCAACGCGGCCACTCTTCTTTTTCTTTTCATCTGATTACTCTTTCTTCTCCAAATGGATTTCAATTACATAGTCCAAAAAGACCTCAGGTTAATGTAGTTCTTCCAAAAAAGGGAGGAAAAAAATAAAAAGGAATGATTAGACGATGTTAAATCATAGGGAGGTTGAGAAAACTTCGGAGCTTCCCTGATGGGGGATGCCCACTTGAGAGGGTATTGTTAGTGATGGACAATTGGTGAGAAGAAAAGATGAAAAATGAGGGTGGTAGTTAGTTGTTAGTGGTCGCATTGACCTTAGGAACTGAGCGCTGCCTAGATAGTCCAAAAAGACCTCAAGGCAATGTAGTTCTTCCAGAAATGGGAGAGAAAATGGGATGACAATAATATATAAGAAGGATCATGAATGGAGAATATTAACTTGCGGACGAGATTAACCCTTTCGAGCTAATCCTTACATGCTTTGATTTCCAAGAATGAAGGATTAAATTGCCCCAAGCAGGGTTGATTTGAGAAGACATCCCAAAATAGGGTGTGCATTTTGAATTGCCCCAAGCAAGGTGAAAGATACAAGCAGGGATGAAGAACTGAATGAGTGAATGGCCCCAAACAGGGTGGATTTAGAAATGGATTGAGTTGATTAGCAAGCATAGCTCAAGGTTTTAACCTATAGCATAGATTAATAATGATAAGATGACGTTGCTGGATGAGAAGTTGATAAGTTAATGTAAAATGTATGTGCTAATGGTAGAACGACTTTTCAAAAAATGAAGAAGCTGCAAAAAATCGAGCACATAAGGATAATGAAAGCGAGGAAATAATGATTGAAGAATTATGTTTGGAAGGAGGAAGGAGATGAAAAGAGATAATGGAAAGGGTGGTGCCCCCAAGAAAGGATGCACATATTAGACAAACTTTTCACAGTTTGAGGGAAGAACAAGGCTCTCAACAAGCTTTAAGCTTATCTTGAACAGCAGGAACCAATGATAGGGAATGCCTCACTCATAATGCCAAATTGGGATAGTTCCATCTAACAATTTGGTATTCCCAGCTTTTGAAGAAGATTGTCCATAAAAAGTTCCTAGATAGTTTTACAAGTATTTTATTAGAATGTATGTAATGGTCATATTAGTTATGGGTTGCTTGGTAGTGGTGACTTGGTAATTATGAGTGAGTTGACAGTTAGGAGGAGTCGACAGTTTCAATATCAGTTTATGAAGAACACTTTAGATCTTGTGCATTCTCTAACCTTTATGCTCAAATCATTGCTCCCTCTTCTCTCTCTATAATCTCTAATCCGGCCCTGATTTTTTCGGGTCTAAGAAAATAATAATAAATATCTGAGTCTGATCTTCTGAGACATCAAATGTGGCCTGAGCAGTCTAGATAGGGAATTTCAGAAACATACCTACAGATCAGCGATGTTCTCTGTGAAGTGCAGAGGCAGATTTGAAGCTAGATGGAGGTGTTTGTGAATTTTATAACGGATAGAAAGGCAGTTTTGAGTTCAGGTAACAGAAGCTCGAATTATGTTTATTTCTGTAAGCAAAAGTATTTTGTCTTTTATCAGCAGAATTATAAAAGCTGGAAAACAAAAGAAAAGAGTTGAATCTAAACTATCCATTTCCTATGGAATCTCAAAGGTTTAATGAGCAAAAATTTAACATTTGGAAGTGTGGTATGATTGCAAATTTTGAGTACAGGGATCTGAGTTCTCTCCCAAGATGATTATAAGGTGTTTGAGAAGATCCTTAGATTTTTTTTATTGGGCAAACAAATGGGGGGAAATAGGCTTCCTCTTGTTACCTAGGATGTCTTTGCTTTACTATGAGATTACAGGGGGTTGGGTATTCTAGACATAAGAATGAAGGAATAGCCCTTGCAAGAAAGTGAATTGTAAGAGTTGTGAAGGGAGACTCCTTGGTAGTTCTTTATTCACCATAGAATCCTTAATTCACTCCATCTGCATAAAATTAGTGCGTCCTTACAGATTTATGATATAATTGATAATGCTAGAGCATTTATGATTGCTGGGTCAGCACTGCTTGAGAGAATTTGTGTTGCTTTGAAGATTCTCTTGGACGGACTTCATTGGTAGTTTGAGGGCCCACAAGATACTTTGTATCCAGTTGCATGGTGTATTTGGACATTCAACTTGCAATGTGGATAAGTTTGGATTCTGCCTTTTTGCTGGAAAATAATTGGAAAGGAAGGGCTTGTTTTGTTTGGGGTGAACAATGGCACCTAAACAGGGTTCAAGTGTTAATGCCAACTGATAAACCAGCTTTCCAAGAGCATATGTTGATTCTTGATAATTGTCTTTTCAAGTTGCAATTACAGAGTACAGGCCCATATTGGAGGGATTGAAAGTGGAGCAATGAAAAATCCTTCTTCAACTATAAGAACACAGACCTGTATAATCAAATTTCGATGGTCTAATGCTATAGCCCTCTGTATGAATAAGCAGTGGCTGGTCAAGGACTGTGAAGTGAGATATGAAACGACACTGACAAGTCATTTGTGAAGCAAGAACCTTCTTCAAACAGAAGGCGATGGGATGGTTAGTATTGCATCAAGGTGTAGCTATCAAATGATCGGTTGAGCAAGGTTGGTATTGTGGATGCTTTGTGCACTGTGCATGGGAAAGATGAGACAATCGATCCTATCTTCTAGAAATGTTCGACTCTAGAGAGTTTTGGTGTTGGTTGCAAGCAGAATTCAATTTTCTCTTTACTGGCCCTTTCTTGGAAAAGGTTTCTTCTAGGAGATTCTTGGATGGTCGAGAATGAATGGAAGAGTGCATGGCATACAACTCGGTTGGCAGCAATCAGTTTCTGTTGGAGGACATGATGCAAAGCCACTTTTAGGAAGATACCTCCCCATTCGACATGTAGAAGTTGCAACTTTTTAGACAAGATTTAGCCTTGATTATACAAGCTAATCATGAGCGGTTCTAGAAGGATGTGAATTGTTTGTCTACTGGGGCACAGGTCCAAGTGCTTTTCTTCCTTGGCCTTTGTAGCGAGAGATTTTCTTTGTAAACATATTACTCGACTGATGTAAATCATTTGTTCTCTAGAGTAATTTAAGATGTGTTTCTTAAAAAAAGAAAAATATTTTGTGTCACCCATCGCATTTGGTTAACATTACAACATTTTAGAGTAAAAACCAATTTTTTTATTAAACAAATATCTGTAAGAACTATCATTATTAAGGGATGTGTGAAATTTCGAGCCAAATTTCAATCTATATTTTATGTTGGAAGAATCATTATCTTTGATTTCAGGCTATTAGTTTGTTTTGATTGCAATTCTGTGCGGTGATAATGGAGCGCAGATTGCTTGGGAATCAGTAGGTCATGCTATATTTATATTTCTCATCATCCTAAATAATGCTCCCCTCTTTTACGATGGATGCATTGCTACTTAGAAAGACATCAAAGAACTTTACAGATACTCCTACTCCTAATGTGCCCAATGCCCCCTGTGGTGTTACTGTGCTATAACTTGCACTCTTTGTTGAGAGCATTACCTGTGCATCTAATTGTTCAATATCACTTTCTCCTGCTATAACTTGCAGTCTTCATTAGAAAGTATTCCTATTGTTCTCCTTATAAATGCCCAGCTTATTTTTTGCTACCTAATATTTATGAGATAATAGACACAAACTTTGTCAATTGCATGAACATAAGGAGTGTTTGGAATTAAAATTATAGTGATGCATTTTCATCTAAATCTAGTTTGTTCTTTCGGGTACACACATCAATTCTTTTGATTTTATGAGGTATAAGCCTTCAAACATGGAAAACATTATATCTAAAATATAATGTTCAACTTGTCTTGGGCTTCTTGCAGGTTTGAAACAGTATATTTAGATGAAAATATTCGTGTTGCGAAGGATATTCGAGGAGACTATCTAGTTGTTGATCAGGCTTCATATGCATGGGATGACTTGTAAAAATAATCTAATTGTTGCTTGACTGAATGTCTGATATGGGCTTACTTATCTGCGTTTCTATTCAATTTTCAACATGTAGCTTATTTATTTGGCTCAATTTAATTTAATAGAAGCAAAGTTGGTATTTGATTGATTGGTTTGAATTTGTTAGTACTTATTCAATAGTTCATATGAATTGGCAATTGATTGGTTGGTTTGAATTTGTGAGCATTGTTTTGAGCCTCGCACGAATTCCATGGATATCGCAATATCATTTTATTTTATTTCAACTAAAGTTTTGCATCGATTTTGTTGATAGAAAGTTGTAAAGGTTTAAGGAAGAGAGGTTAATGGTTCAAAACCCCTTTCTATTGTTTTAAATATTTATTTTTCTTATATTTTAATAAGATGTATATTATTATTGTTTTGTATAATTAGCCTTTTTATATTTTGATTAAATGTATTTTATTTTTAAGCTAAAAAAGAGTATTATTTATTTTGCTAATTGAATAGTCACATCAAATTGTATTTTTTATAAACTAAATTTATTTTATTTATTTTTAGAGCCTTTTTTTGAACTTAAATACTACATTCTTGCAGGTTTATTTAGTATTAGTTTGCAGGGTCATTTACCGTTAGTGTACTTATTATGTTGAGTAAGTTTAAGGGATCATATTGAAGCTAACATTGCATTAATTTTGAAAGCAAAAGTTTTAGGAGCAAGATACGAAAATTTTGTTGCTATTTGAAGAGTTGTCATCTTTCATGTATTATTTTTGAAAATAGGGAAAGTTGTATTTTTTTAATTAAGTTCAATTAAAAAAGGGACACTAGCGTTGCTAATATAGTAATAATAATAAAAATTGAATAAATAAGGAAGTTCAGTGGTATAAAGACAACTTTCATGAATTCTTATAGTCTAAATATACTATATATCGAGTCCTTGATCACCCTGATTATACTAAAAAATGACATCAAAAATGTAACATAGAAGCCCCAAACAACAATTGCATAAACATCCATACGAGGCTCCTTGTGCCTCGACTTCTTCATTGGAATCCAAAACAACAATAGCTAGACCATGCTCAAGCTTCTCATCCTTAAGAACCAAATAATTAAGAACATTAGCAAGGGTAATGATATTCCTTCCCGCCAGCTCGAAGGTTAGTGATTTCATCCCAACTTCTTGTGGATTGCATCATTTTTTCTTCCTTTAATCAACTTCTTCACTACCTTTGTCATTTTCCAATTTTTTTCCAACTTGCTTGTCAAATTGAATTCCATTGGTTGCAAGTCTTCATGGATGGCCAAAGTGTTGCTAGCATTGATTATGACTTTTTGAATACCAATTGAGCTATCTTCAAAGTGCCCAATTTGCATGCATTTATTTTTGTTTTACTGACACTTTTCTTGTATAGGGCTTATCAACATATTAATCTCCTTGAGTGCATGCTTTCGCATACATTGAGATCAGGTGGGTTGGCTTGTAGCACTTTGTGAGAGGTCATGGATTCCAATCCTTACGACTTAACCTTCATATCACCATCATAATACTAGGTTTGTTGTTCTTACTTCGTGTACCCTTTCTCTGACCTCTTTCTCCCTATTGCCTACACACATGACATCATTGCTTTCGTCGATGACGTCTTGTAGTTCCCTTGTTTTAGCCAATGTCATTGGCCTAAGTGGACATCTTGTACTACCTAGTGTTTTATCCAATGTCATCAATCAAGGTGGTGATTGATTTTCATACATCTCTTTATACATATTTAGTTGGGCCATTGACGTTGGTTAAAATTGAGTTTTGACTTTTGGGGATTTTATATGTATTTATAGGTTTCCTTTGGTAATTTGTCAACACAAGACACTATACATTCGCTTGGATCATGTATGTAATTCCATCCTAGGAAGAACAAGAGGATTTAGGGTTAAGATGAGCTTACACCAAGGAAAAGTTATTACAAAAGGCTTTGAAAATCTCAATAATAGGAGTTACACCAAAAACATATACCAATTCATGGGAGTCCCCAACATTAGTCTAATTAGGGTTTCACCTAAACATCTTGACGTCACTCAAAGCCATCTTTCATTCATGTGCCAACAAGTCAATGGGGAGATTAATGCACCTATAAGTCAACTAATGGTAAATGTCCTTAAACATAATCTGTCTTTTTATTTTGTACTTAGGTCAAAATTTTGGATGTTGTATGTTTCATGTATTTGATAGTTTATTACATGATTGTTATTTCATTGCTATCTTTTACATTATTGTTACCCATATGTCTTACTTTACCACCCAGTGGCGCTTTAGTTTTTATAACTCTTACTTTACTTCCTAGTGGCACCCCTAGTTTATATAGCTCTTGCTTGAATGTCTAATGACACTTTGAATTTAGTAAGGTTGTCCACCCTCTATCTCTTTAGAGATTGTATGTGTAGGTTTGCTTTACTGATCCATTCCAACCTCCTTTGCACATGACCATTATCTATAGCTCCGAACCACTTTGTGGACTGACAATTTGTATTGTGTTGGATTTAAAATGGTCTTCTACCTTTTTCATATTTAGAGGATCATTATTTATAGGGATCCATTTTAGGTCCAATAAATTTATGTGAACTTGACGTAAATCGTACCCCACCTTTGTTTGGGTTATTTTTGTTATTTTTTATTTTTAGCTTCTAAGCTCAATCCGTCAATTCCACAATAAATTTGTTAAACATTTCTTGTTTTGAAAAACTTCCCCCTTTAAAATCCCTAAAAGTTATTCTCCCATTCTCACAATGAGATATCTCCATGGTACCCAAGTGAAGGCCACACAATGGTCTCCCTTCTCCCAAGCACCACCTCATAACATAAACTCCACTAATACCAAAAAAACCATTATTCCTCCTAAGATCAACACTAGATATTACAAAAAAGCAAAAACAAATCCCACCCATGAGATAGTGACCATGAAGGAGAAAAAAATGACTATGTTTATGTTACATTTGAAATGCAACAATTTTTTTAAAAAAGCCCCCAACGTATGAGAAAAACCTTGAGGAAATCCAAACTCTTATGAATTTGTGTCTTAAATATACCCTACCACTATGACAAACCTTTTCTCAAACACGAGCAAGACATGGCAACAACATGATGCGCTCTATCTCTTCATCATCTACAATTCCTGCAATCACTACCACCATGGTAGGTGTGATAATTTGTACCATGCCCTCTCAAACCAACACCAAAGGTCAAACAAATCAATCAACTTCAATATATCACACCCAAATGATAATTTTGGTGTTGGATTGAATGGTCCACATGCAAACATCAAGTATTAATCAATTCATGCAAAAGAAAACTCAACTTATAGAAATGTCAAATACACCTCAACAAATTCAATGGGGATCATCTAATCAATGTCTTCTCCCTTCCTCCCTAACATATGCTAATGGGAACCCAACCTATAACCTCCTATTCACAATAAGGTCCTTCAAAACTTATAAAATGAGCCCTTAGCTCCATACATAGTAGTCATGGACATTGGAGAAAACACTCCAACCATGTCATATGATGGGTTTATTGAACCCAATTTACATCTCAAAGCTTCTAATAATTTTTACAAAGTTTGGCACAAGACACATTCTTAAGCCATTACCAAATGCCATTACCAAACTACTAGCATAAAACCATGACTAGGGATGCTTTAGAATGCTTAATGAATGATTTAGTTTGAGAATTTCAATAGCATAAATTAATTGAAGACAATCTGGATAACTTTGTCAACGTTAAAAAACTAGATCATGAATTCACCCATGATTTCATCTAATGATAGAAATCATTGGTCCATAAAGTCGACCATAATACGAGTGAAGAAAGCTTTAGTCTTCACAACAACCTTAGGGCCTAGATTGCGATATAAATTTCAGTCTCTTTCTTAAAACATTGGAGGAGACTTTGACGAAGCCAAAACACAAGATCATCTCATGAGACAACTTAAGATTCCTTAACCCCCAAAACAAGGCACCAGAGTCCTCATACAACCCAAAAATTCACATGCCATGGATGATGGTGTATTTGATACTTATGACCCTAGCTTTGACACCAAAAGAACAATTCATGTATCATGCCCAATTCCCCTTAAAACATTGCTCTTTCCCAACCACTCATGGGAAATCCATTTCATTCCCATCACCAACTAAGAGAATGCACTCATCAACCTCTAAGCAAAGAACTTAAGACAAAACTACCTAACCCTTGACCTTGAGAATTAGACCCGACTAAGCCAACCTCTCAATTGTTTGATACTAAAAATTTGTGTTGTTTCCATGCAAATCAAGGCTATTTTCAAAAAAACTATCAATCTCTTAAAAGCTTAGCCTATTCTTTCCTCCTTAGAAACAAATTTGGTCATGACATAATTTCTAGAGAAAGATACTTAGAGTTCCTTAATGCTAAACAATTTTTTTGATGATCAAAACAAATAGGAAGCTATTTAGCAAGCCAAAACTCATTTACACCAATTCATTTCCGCATCATTCCAAAATGACAACCCAATTTCTTCAACACCTGGATACTCAACATTCCTGATCCTAACCAAGTTGTTAATGTCATTGAAGCAACAATCAACTTAATACTTTATGCAACGAAGAAAAACTAGTACAAATGCAAGGTATCAAGCATACCAATGCATGTGTTGATTGGGGTTACACAACCCCACCTTCTCCAAACATTTAGAAAACCTACAAAACTATCCAAGCAAATCCAACATCTTAAACCATCACTAAAACTCCTTTATAAAACCTAAAATATGAAATCATACAAAAAAATTGACATAATCGGTTGACTTGATGATGTAGAAAGATAAAAAAATCCTTAGTCAACAACATTATTCATACTGATGACATTGCTTCAATCACCCAATGTCTCTAGTTGGACTGATGATGTCAAAATAATGCAAAAAAATAAAACCTCAAATTCAGACCTGAAATAGATAATTACATTATCAATTACTATAAATTATAAATTATAAGTGCAAACATGCAATACAAATAATACTCACCATAAAGCCATACCATGAAAGAGTTGAGACACAATGTTTGTCATTGGGGAAACTAGTACATCAGAAGAAAACCCCACGTGTTATTAAAAGACGACTCAAAGCAATTAAATGATAACACTCTGTATACAACTTCTTCTAAGAAAGAATAAAAGAGAAACTAATAAAATACGTTGCAACATTAGAAGAAGCCTAATAAAAACACTAAAATAAGGGTTAAGAAGAAGAGAACCATGGACTTTTTAACAGAGTGAAAAGATAAAAATAACTTACAAAGTAAATCTAATTATAGTCTTATCCAACCTTCCAAGTATGTGCATAGTGTCCTTATTTTTATTATAGTAAGAGAAAAATATGTGCAAAGTGCATAAGAGTTAAATATAAAATGCAGCTCTAATAATTCTCATAATGAGACAAAAGAGGTGAAGGCTACATGCCACTTCATATTCCTTGGATTATATGAATTAAAAATTCATATTGGAATAAAAAATAAGGTTCTAGAATATTTAAATTCTGAAATATATATGGATCTCCAACACTTCATATTAAAATTTATTTGGGGGTTCTGAAATGAGAACGACCTAAATCATGGGATGTGACATTACTTAATACTCACCCTTGACGATAACTTCCTTCGAGAGGAACAATTACAAAATTACAGTGAGTTGAGAAAATAGAGAAGAATAATACAAATGTCTTTAATAATATTGTAAAATTGTAGGTGAAATCATTAGAAATATCCCATTAATTAATGAAGTTGATTAGAGTTTATGCACAACTAACCCATATTTATAGAAAATACATCATAACATATATTTTATTTGAGGATATATTCACCATACGGGAGTACAATATATAAGAAGTGGTCTCCTTTATGCAAGGAGTCAACACTAATCCACATCCCTCATAGCTCTCAACCTCTCTCGGAATCTCTCAACTTCTCCTTAAGACTCTCTTCTACGAGATATCTTATGAGAGTATTATTTACACATCACATATTTAATATTATAAACATAATAGTTAATGTTCATACTAATATTTCATAATATTCCCCCCCTTTATACGAACATGGGAAGAAACACCATCCTTTGTCTAAGCACCATACATGTCTTGACCTTCCTATGTGCTACTTCCTTGCACTTTGATTGTGGGAACAAATCAACCAAGAAATGTGAACACTATCAATCAATTATGGGAACCTCCTCCAAGATGAGAACATGTATCGACCACTTGGGAACATACCAACCATGCAAAGGGAACTATATCAATCAAATCTGGGAACATCAACCAAACCAATAAAAAATTAGTAGGAACACATCTACCAACTACTTTTATTAAGAACATCTGCTTTAGTACTGATGATATGGATCCCCTGTACTATCACATTTTTAGGGGATTACATTTGAAAATTACATGAACAGGGATACACTTCTATTCTTATTTCACACTATAACAAACAAGCTGAAAATAAAGTGTCATTACTGCAAAATAGTACCCCATCATTAGTGGCTAATGAGAGGTACAAGTGTCTTCCATTCTCCTTTTTCCTCCAGCGTCTAGTATAGTTATCTAGTATAAAAAGTCTTCATCACTGTTTTGATCAACTGATTCTTTATCATTTGAATAAGTAGTTTTCACTTCCCAATCGCTTTCTTCATCTTTTTTTTTAATAAATGAGAGCCTTCTCTTTTAGTTTCCCTTCAAGGAGATCTTGTGATCTTTATCTACAATATTTAACACCATGTTAGGGTTTTCTATGTAATGACAAAGAAACCTTTTCCTTGAACTCTGAGATCTATGTTTTACATAGTGTTTTTTTGGTTTAGAAATGGATTTGTTTTTATTTTTCACATACATAACATTTTTCTTTCGACCAATATTCTTATTTTCTTTATCTATCACTAAAGAAATTAGATCTTTTAAGCTAGGATTTACTTTGGTTAGTGTAAAAACCATATTTGAATAACTAACTGGCATGCTATTTAGAAAGACAACTTTTGCATCATCATTAGGTACATCTACTTTTATCCCTACCAGCTGATTTAGAATGAATCGAAACTTACTTATATGTTGCACCATGTTGTCGCCTTCTTCCATTTTGAGTCCAAATAGCTTCTGCTTCAAGGTCATTGTTGCTCTTCCTTTTTGTGATCCAAATAGCTTGTTCAATGTTTCTCAAATAACATTTGAAGTCTTTGATGGGTCTATATGATGCAAGTACACATCAGATAACCCTAGTCAAATAATTGTCGTTGCTCTTCCATCTTTGTTTTCTCACTTGATGGCTTCATCTGCATTAGTCAGTTTTGGTATTTTACCACTCATAATCTCCCACAAGTCTTTGCCAATCAAATGCAATTGTGTTTTAACTTGCCAGGTATGAAAATCTTTACCTTCAAAATTTTTAATATAATTTAATTTATCCATTTTGACCCCACATAATCTAGATGTCCCATTCAAGCAAAAATGCATCTAGTTATAATTGAAGTAACAATGACAAAAGTCGCCTAATAACAAAAAAATACTTTTGACTCCCAACTCTAATTCATGACTTGACACAAATATGAAATAAACATTAAAAAAAAAAAACTGACACTTTTGAATTTTTACTTTTGACAATAAAACTTACTTTAAGGACAACCCATAAAAAGTAATCTTTAATTACTTTTTAATATTTTGACTCTAAAATAAACTATATAAACTAAAGACTTTATGAATTTAAAATAAATTATGAAGAACGATGAGAAGACTATACCTATAGATTCCATGCCATAACAAATTAATTGAAAAAATAAATTCTAGACACTTTTAATATTACGTGGCTTTATTAACCATTGACCATGAGTAAACTAAAAAACAAATAGCATGACCAATCTGACTGCAACATGAAAACATATTCCAAGCATTAAAATGCCTCTTCTCTTAGGACTCAGCTATAAAAAACTTTAAGATCTTTGTATTATTTGGTCAGACCTTTCTTTGCATGGGCGGTGTGGTGGGAAATTGATCAAAAATACCTCGAAATGCATTGCATTAGGCGTAGGATTGGTGTGTTTGAAATCTACACACTGCATATATTATTGTGGTGCAAATGAAGATGTTCTATGCAGATGAGACGCTTGGTTGAATGGCTCGATCTATCTCCACATGCAAGACAAGTGATGAGATGCTTGGATGAATAGTGTTTCTATTCAAAATTTTGCTTTTTCAGATTTAAGAGAAAGAAGAAACTAAAGAAGTAATGGACAAGGCTTGTGAAGTACCTGGATAAAGACTGCGCACCGTAAATCCAGACGCTGTGAATACTCCTCTTTGGCTGTGAAGGAATAACACCTGAAAGAGATAAACACTAAAAACACAAAGAATGTTAGTCAATAAGAGAGTGGGTTGCCAAGCAAAAGCTTGGTCCTTGAAGCTTTAAGGCTTCTTCAAGGATGACAATCCACTGTTTAAGACAGAATGTGATAAAGACAGAAAAGAAAAATATTGAAAGATGTGAAAAGAAAAGACTAAAAACAAATGCGCACCTGAAAATCTGTAATCTGGTAAACACAGTCGCCGACGTCGGTGGTATTGCCATCGTCGGTCAGAAGGTTGCCGACGTCGGTTGGGGAAGTGACCGGCGTCGGTCAGGGCAATAGTCAAGAGCTGGGTTACAGGTTTGGTTTCAGGGCTATAGGATAGTCTATGGTCTTGTCTGGGGCTCTGGGGTCTGTGAGGGTCTGTTTGAGGTCTAAGGGACAGAGAATATTGTCTGGGAATAAAATGGGTAAGTGACAGAGGCGAAAGGTGGAAAAAGGCAAATGGACAGGAGAGAGAGCTTTTCAGCGTCTCCAGGAGGAACAGAGAAGATTTTGGTGAAGGATATTGGAATAGACAGAAGACAGAGTATTTGATATAAATAAAATGATATAGAAATAAAGACAGCACAAATACTTATCTGCATTGAATAGTTGATGAAGATAGCATGCAGTCCTGGTACAAAATGTTGGATACAAGATCTCAGTGCCTGAGAGAAGTTGTCAAGTATGCTGATTCCTGCAAGAAAACAAGATCCAAAAATAGAAAGCAAGAGCACCAGAGCTTTGTTTCGCCGGAAGAGAGAGTTACGCCTGTTTGATCACCCCAGATTCGAAAACTTCTAATTTTGATTGTGATTACCCGGAAAGAGGAAGAGAAGTCAGTTAAGTATAACCGACGTCGGCGATTCCGCCGGCGTCGGCCGATAGGTAGCCGACGTCGGCGGGGTTAGAACGGGCAGAACAAGCCACCAAGCCCATTTTTTATCCACCAAGTGTTTTTATGTGTTGGAGAATGCCGAGGGTTGTGCTAAATACGCACGGGAGTTTGTTAGGAGGTTAGAAGAATTAGGGAGAGATCTTGAGTGAGTCATAGGGAAAGACTTAGTCTAAGGTGAGGTGTCTAGGCGAGGTGTCCTAGATGAGGTGTCAAAGGAGGGAGGGGTTAAAGGGGCCTTATTTAATTAAAAATAGATGTTTATTTCCAATTAATAAGACTTAGGTGGGTTAGGGACCAAGGAGGACTAGGAGGGAGAAAGGACCAAGGGTTAGACACTTTTTCAGTGTCTACATTTGCCCCTTTTTGTCTTGTTGATTGTTCTGAACGAACTGCAAGACAAAAACAGGGAGTGGTTGCCCCAGGTGAATGATGATGTGGATTGTCCCGAAGTAAGGATGAGGTATTCCCCCTCAAAGCAGGAGTCGAGGGAAGGAACCTGATGTCGGGTGCTGATTTGACAATGAGTGGATGAGAAGGGTGAAGAGTGAGTGAAAACGCAGCAAAAGTCATGATTGCGCGCATGCCACTGCACGAGATGGTCGGGTCAATTGTCGCAGGTCAAGGGTCGAGGAGTGCCAAAAATTTAAATAACCGGGCCCCAGCATTAGTCGTAGCTGATCGGGTTATTCAATCGAGGCTGAAGCTCCAAATGGTCGTCGTGTTTCAAGTATCCTAGGCTTAGGAAGTGCTCCTGAAAACACAAAAAAGTCACAAGTAGGGCGGATCAACTGGCGTGTGAACCTATACTTGTGAGGGTCCAAAAAATATAGTCTGCGTACAAATTTGCTAACCAGTCGTGGAATAGCATACATGCAAAAATTAACCAAGGCAAACGCTTTGGAAGTAGTCGCGGTTTAGGAGATGGGCATGATCTCCAATGTCTGGTGGTCGATGGATAGATGCAAAAAGTAATTGAAAAGTGCCCCACGGGGACAAAATAATATGGTCTGAAGGTCTTAACTTGATTAGGGCATGGTAGGTGGTTAATAAAAGGTTAAACTCCACCGACGTCGGCTATATAACCGACGTCGGTGACCAAATTGACCGACGTCGGCGAAAATAGGCCGACGTCGGCAGTCTAGGGCACGATGATGCCGACGTCGGCGGCCTGCCAAATCTGACAAAACCGAATTGGCGGCCCACCAAAAGTCATTTGCTATATGATTGAAAGATAAAAAAAAAGGGCTCTGGAATTGATTGAGTGATAGTGACCCAGAGTTGACTGAGGCGCTGTGCGAGGTGGCAAAGAGACATTGGGGGAGAGAAGAAGTTGATTGGACGCTGTAGGGACGCGTTTGAGTCAGCGAGAGCGTGCAGAGCCACTAGGACAAAAGTGATGGCAGAGGGGAGTAGAGGACCGGCAGGAGGTCCACCATCAGCGGCCCCTATCGTGCCACCACGCCGGCGTAGACGGGATGAGGTAAGAGGGCCCTGAACCCTTATTTTGATTGATTTTTATTTTGAATTGAGTTTTTGAAATTGTTGTTATTTGAAGTAGAAATCGAGGGGGAGGGTAGCTAGGAAGGTGGGTAGGTTGTCTAGGAGAGCTTAGGAGTGATTTGGGAGGGTTTAGAAGTGTCGGGGAAGGCGAAATGGGGAAGCCCTAATTTTTAGGGCTCGCCCCGTTCGGCCCTAGGGTCGAACCAGTCGCCGACGTCGGCGATGCCGCCGGCGTCGGCCGACCAGAGACCGGCGTCGGTTAGTAATCTATCGACGTCGGCTACTAGGTGACCGACGTCGGTTAGGTGAGTGCCGTCACCGGCACGCTAACCGATGTCGGTGGCTGCCTGGTCAGGAATGGTTCTGAAAAATGGTCAAGTCAAAAGGTCGAGGCTACGCCAAGGGCTTCTCGGGTATCGAGGTAGGCATAGACGATCAAATAGGTTGGTAAAATAGGAAAAGTAGGAACAATGTTAACATGAGATAGCTTTGGGTGGGTACAGGCTAGACAGACTTTGATGCTGCGGGATCGCCTCCCGACTTTGCTGACGCGGATGCGTGGAGGGGTGTCGTCGAGGAGTGGGCGCAGATGAGTGCAGTCGGATTAAGCGGGCTGAGACGTTATTGCAGAGTGGCGAGGGATGTGAGCCTCATGGTGGCTTTGATCGAGCGGTGGGACCATGCCACCAACACTTTCCACCTGCCTACGGGCGAGATGACAGTCACGGTTGAGGACGTCTACCGGATTTTGCGGTTACCGATGCACGGAGCAGATTTGTATGCGTGCTCGAGAGAGACGCATGACATTCATATGGTGACACTGTTTGGAGAGCATGCCGCAGAGACGAGCTACCACTCGGCGAGTTTTGCTTATGAGCCACTGTACGCGGCGGATGAGGAGGCCCATCGGTTAGCGATCCTTATGATGATTGGCATTACAGTATATGCATTGCCGAATGCAGAGGGCGGTAGGTTTCCGGTTGCTATGACTGGAGTTTTGCTAGAGATGATAGAGCAGAGGACAGTATTCGCCTGGGCACCAGTATTTTTGGTCCAGGTGTATAGAGAGTTGTGGGGTATCAGTCGGCGGCGGCGATACAGCCTATGTGTGGGCCACCTGCTACATTGCTGGGCTTACGAGCACATAGTGGTTACGCGACCTCTTGGCCTCCCAGTGGCGATTCAGGCTGGCTTTAGAGTTGGATTCAGACGATGGCGCGAGGTTATGGCGCAGACACAGATGGATGGAGTGGTCAGGGACATCGACCACTACAGGGGAGTGCTGGAGGGTTTGATCCCGGCAGACATCATTTGGAGACCATATTTGGTCTATCCAGTATTCAGAGACCAGGGAGAGCAGCTGGTTGGAGCTCAGAGCCGGAGATGGGTTAGAGGCAGACGAGTCGGTGAGCTCGAGAGGATCCCTGCAGAGAGAGTGCGGCGCCAGTACGGGCTGCTACAGGATGTGCCTCCCACCTTCCCACAGTACAGACGGGATGACATAGAGGCGCCGCTCCCACTTCCAGAGGAGACAGAGGAGCCTGATTTTGAGGAGTTGCCAGCAGGACCTGGGATAGTCGACCTAGGGTGTACAGAGGCCTTCACGGCATGGTGGGCAGGTCAGTACAGAGGGATACAGATCAGGCAGCAGCCAGATTTACAGGCCATCACCAGGGAGCAGGATACAGCTCGCGAGGAGAGAGATGGCACGGGAGGAGAGAGACACGGCTCAGGCTCAGGTCACAGGTTTGCAGGAACAGCTAGCAGGAGTCACAGGGCAGTTGGGAGAGATGACAGGGCAGGTGGCAGCGTTGACAGCGCAGGTCACTCTGTTACAGGGACAGCTGACCGCAGCTCAGGGACAGGCAGGTGCAGGGCAGAGTTTTGGAGGGCAGGGTTTTGGAGGGCAGGGCCCATGGCAGCAGCCATCTCAGCAGCCAGCATTTTCACAGGGGGCAGAACCATCAGTGTCAGTGCACCTAGGTGAGCCACAGCCTCAGAGATCAGGACAGGCCACAGGGGCAGGGCAGATGGGTCCACTGCAGACTGTATCTATGGTTAGATACAATGATGCGCTGGATGAGATCGCGTATTATGAGAGGGCCATCAGGGGGATTCCTCATATATAGCGATACTCGGAGATGAGGGCGGAGCAGAGCAGACAGAGATCCATGTCACGAGCGACGGCTTCAGGGTCACGCAGACGGCAGAGATCAGAGGGAGGAGGAGATACAGCCTCTTCTCGACCACCGCCACCACCACCACAACCACAGCCTTGAGGGTAGCCCCAGTGTTGCATTATTTTTATTTTTTTGATGTATATACCGGCCTGCGAGCCGAAGACGAGAGATATATGATGAGAGAGAGACAGACACTGGTTGTGTCTTTTTGTATAAAACTGATTTTTGATATATATATGATGAGATTTTGGCTTATTGATGTGTTATGGAGATGTTATAAATATTTGATGTGTTTCATGATGTATGTTTTGATATGATGATGATTATGGTGATGATGATGCTTAATGATGATGTTTATATAAATGAGTATGTGATGATGACAATGTTTATGAAATGGTTATATGATGACTTTAGACTAGATGATGAAAGATGTGATAGATATGATTTTGAATGTTTAACTTGTGGATTATGCAAATGTTTAATGAATTATGATAGATGAAATTTATGACTAATGACTTATGAAAATGAGAGTATATTAATGATTATGATGTGATTGACAGGTGACGAGAGAAAGAGAACGAAGAAAGTGATGAAGAAAGTGGCCGAGCTAACCCCAGAAGACCCCATGTCAACTGAGTGCTGCCTACATAGCCCCTATTGTTAGGGGCCTCAGGCCTATGTAGTTCTCCCAAAAGGGAGGAAGAGTCAAAGTGAGTGATGGTTTAGTCAAAGTCAAGGTTATGGTCATAGTCATGGTTATGTTTGAAAAGGGTTTGGTTGAATGTGACTAAAGTGTAAAAAGAGAAGTGAAAGGCATATTTGCTCTTTCATTAACAAGGACCAAAAAGTCAGTATAGATAGGGGTTATTAGAACCAAGAACCCCATTATGCGTTGCGTCGTTGACCATAAGTTATGCTAGAGTGGTAATCGAATCACTTTGACACTAAAGTGAGCTCGAAGTCCCTTGAGTAGGTTATAGGAAAGGAGGATAGGACAACCCATTTTAAGAGCAGAGATAATTTTGCCCCTTTTATAGGAGACCCTGAGACAACATAAGCCAAGTCCATGACCCTTTTTTTTTTTTTTTTTTTTTTGAGGCTGATCAATACGGGAAGCCTGCATAGTGATGTCATTGTGCTTGATGGTCAGTGATGAAGCTGATCGATGCGAGAAGCTTCTAAGATAGTGCTGTTTATTGCAAGATTTAGTCATAGCCATCCTTCAAGGGAGTGGTCTAGATCTTTGCTTAATAAGAGGGCTTTTGAATAGCTGTCCTTCGAGGGAACAGTCTATTAATTACAGCAATGATAGTACAGCTGTCCTTCAAGGGAGCAGTCTGCTTTTTAATTTGATTTTGTGACCTTGATTATTTTGACATCTTGATTGATTGTTGATAGGAATTTGAGTCATGGACAAGACTTATAAAAGTTCAAGGGCTCCCTTTTATTAGGAAAAAATATCCATACTATATAAAAGGGTTTTAGAGGATTTATTAAAAGAAGTAAGGTTGAAAAATAATAGGATTAGCTGGATGAGGGATTGCTCAAGGGATGAGCTCAAGTTAAATGTTAAGTAAACGAGTACTCAACTAGCAATAAAATGGTCGTAGATGCAACGCATTAAGGGGTTCAGGTTCTGGTCGGCCTTCAAGAGAAGACAGACGATAAGTCCCTGATCCGTACTTGTGCGTGATAATATAAGGTCCGAGCCAATTAGGAGCGAATTTGCCTCGTTTACTTCGTTCTATATTAGTCACATGTTGATTCTCTTTGAGGACGAGGTCTCCGATATTAAAATTTCGTTCTCTCAGATTTTTGTTATAGGCTTGTCTGATTCGACTTTGATAGACATGGAGATGATTAAGGGCAGCAAGACGACATTCGTCAAGTAACTCTAATTGAGCTAAACGATCTTGACGAAAGTCATCATTAGAAAGGATGTCACGTAGAGAAATGCGAAGAGACGGGATCTGTACTTTGAGAGGTAGGACAACCTCTATTCCATACACTAGAGAAAAAGGGGTAGCGCCCGTAGAGGTTTGGATGCTAGTGCGGTAAGCCCACAAAGCGAAGGGAATTTGAATGTGCCAATCCCTTCCAGTGTCGTTGACCACCTTCATGAGAATTTTAGTTAGAATTTTGTTGGAAGCCTCTACCTGCCCATTTGCTTGTGGGTAGTAAGGCGAAGAGAAACTGAGCTTGATGCCAAATGAATCGCATAGCTTTTGGACAGTTTTGTTTTTGAAGGACTTGCCGTTGTCGGTGATGATTTTATGAGGGACACCGAAGCGATAGATGATGTGGTTATTGATGAAGTCGACGATCTTGTCGGCTTTTGTAGAGACAAGAGGAATAGCTTCCACCCACTTAGTGAAACACTCAGTGGCGGTGATGATGGACTGATGACGAAGAGACGAATGAGGATTAATCTCACCGATGAGATCTAAACCCCATTGTGAAAAAGGCCAAAAATCTTGAGCAACTTGTAAGGCGTGGCTGGGGAGATGAAACAAGTTAGCGTGCTGCTGACACTTGACGCATCGTCGAACATAATCGCTACAGTCTTGATGAAGAGTGGGCCAATAATAGCCCAGGCGAAGGATGCGTTTGGCCACCGAATTTCCACTGAAGTGTCCACCACAAATCCCGTCATGGGCTTGTTTAATGGCATGAGAGGCTTCAGTGGAGGTGAGACAACGAAGGAGGCCGTCGAAACTTCGCTTATAAAGAAGACCGCCTAGCATGGTATAGCGAACGGTGCGTTTGATGAAAGCTCGCCGCGCATTGCTAGAGAGGTTGGGAGGAATGAGAGAATGAGTCAAGTAGTCCTCAAGTTGTTTATACCAAACATCTTGTGAACTATAGTCTATGGTGTGGACGAGGTTGATGTCAGTGGAAATGTATGAAGGCAACGGCACACGATGTACCATGACATAAATTCTTGATGAGGATGATGATGATGAAGGAATATGCGAGGCAAGGGAAGCCATGGTGTCAGCAAATTTATTCGTCGATCGAGGAACAGTCTGCAATAAGTGATGGTCAAAAGATGCAAGGAGAATGTCAACACGGTTTTTGTACCTTTGTAAAATTTCATTTTTGTAGAGGTATGAACCGTTAACCTGATTGACGACGAGCTGCGAGTCGCCGAAGATGTTGATGGTCTTAATGTTGAGGGAAAGTGCGGTCTGAAGTCCCAAAATTAAGGCTTCGTATTCAGCCATATTATTGGTACATTCAAAGTCAAGTTTAAAAGACAGAGGCATGGGCTCCCCTTCGAGAGGGATGAGAATGACCCCGGCACCTCCACCAAGTTGACATTTGGAGCCGTCGAAGAACATGGTCATTTGATAGATGGCATCATCGGTGGAAAGAGTGGCGATAGACTCGTCAGGAAACTCACAGTGAGAAGGTTGATTGTCAGGAAGTGGGGCATCGGCTAATTGATCAGTGATTGCTTGCCCCTTTATAGATTTTTGTTGGACAAATTCGAGGTCGAGCTCAGCAAGCAACATGAGCCACCGAGCCATACGTTGATTCTGATAAGGCTTGGAGTGCATATACTTGAGAGGGTCGGTGTGAGTGATGACGAAGGTTTTGTGGTTAAGAAGATAATGGCGGAGCTTAGTAGCAGCAAAGACTAACGCCAAACAAAGTTTCTTGGTATGGGTGTACCGAGTTTCATAGTCAACTAATGTTCGACTGATGTAATAAACTGCTTGCTCGCGGTGTTGTTCGTCTCGATGCGCGATCATGGCACCTAACGAATGATTGGTTGCAGAGATATAAAGATAAAAGGGTTTATCATCTTGAGGTGGAATGAGGACAGGTGGGGAAATCAAATAGCGTTTAAGGGCTTCAAAAGCCTCTTGACAATCCTTATCCCATATAAAAGAGATGTCCTTTTTAAGAAGATGAAAAGGTTGGCAGCGATCAGAAAGTTGCGAGATAAAACGTCGAATGGACTGGAGTTTCCCTTGCAAACTGCGAAGCTGCTTGAGATTAGATGGGGGTGGCATTTCGAGGATAGCATGGATCTTGGCGGGATCTATCTCGATGCCACGAAAGGAAACAATGAAGCCTAAAAGCTTACCAGAGAGGACCCCAAAAACACATTTCTTGGGGTTAAGGCGAACATTGTATTGAAGAAGTCGAGAAAAGATGATTTTGAGAATAGTCAGATGGTCACGACGAAGTTTGGACTTGCCTAATAGGTCATCCACATAGTCTTTCATGATTTTATGGAGGAGATCGTGAAAGATATAGGTCATAGCACGCTGATAAGTGGCACCTGCGTTCTTTAAGCCGAAAGGCATGACTCGATAGCAAAAAGTCCCCCATGGGGTAATGAAAGTGGTCTTGTGTTGATCTTTCGGTGCAACCAGGATTTGATTATATCCTGAAAACCCGTCCATAAGAGATAACATCTCATGACCGGCCGTGAGATCAACAAGTTGGTCAATGTTTGGAAGAGGAAAGTCGTCCTTGGGACAAGCCAAGTTAAGGTCACGATAGTCTGTACAGATTCGGATCCCCCCAGTTGCCTTGGTCACAGGAACGATGTTAGAGACCCACTGTGGATAATCGATGGGTTGGATGAAAGAGACTGAAAGAAGACGCTGAAGCTCTTCTTTAACAAGAAGTGCAACACGAGGATGCATTTTGCGAAGCTTTTGCCTAACAGGCTTAGCCTCTGGATTTGTGACGATGTTATGGGTAGCGATGGTGGGGTCAATGCCAGGCATATCGCTATAAGTCCAGGCAAAGGCCTTGCTATGGTCAGAAAGGAACTGGGTATAGTCAAGCTGCTCCTGAGTGTCTAAAGATTGACCAATCTTTAAGACATGAGGAACATCGGAGGATGGAAGGGTAATGTTAATGGTCGATTCATTTAACATAACCTGTGTTTCAGAAGGGAGAGAGCGCTGAATGAAAGAATCGTCAGCACCCATATATGTAAGAATGGCGTCGTCATCTACGCAGTGGATTGTGTTGATGGTTGATGAATCATCGTCTATCATGCTAGGATAAACGAGAGGAAGAGATTTGGAAACCCCGTTGAGTTGATAGGTTAGAGGTTCCAAGCGAATGGTGTTTATGCAAAAAAAAAACTAGGAGGGATGGAAACCACCGACTCCGTAGGTGAGGAAGGAAGAATAGGCGAGTCTAGAAGAAATTGGTCAATATCTAGTTCAGGGGAAAGGTTTGTGGAGGCCTCAGTGGGTTCTTGGAAACCCAGTCCATACCGTTTCTTCGCATTATCGTCATTGGGTGTTTCGACAGGCTGATGAGAACCTTGTTCGTAACGTCCAAAGCCGAAACCCTTCCATGCACACCTATAAAGATAGGTATGTGCAAAGGTGGGGTTGCTAAGAAAAGAGAAATCGGATGTGAAGGTTTGAGGCGAGGAAGAAGGATTTGATTCAATAGGGGCTTGATCAAGCCCCCCATAGACAAGATTAGTGCGAAGGCTAGGAGGATCATAAGGAATGACCATCCCGATACGACAGTCATAGTTTGGGTGTTGATGAAGTTGCTCATACTCTTGAGGAGTTTGGAACATATCTAGAGAAAGGAGACGATATTCTCCTAGTGAAAGTCTTTGGAAGATGTCGTCCATAGGGTCCTTGATTGGTAATTGAGAAGAGGATGTGGTGGCGACCGCTGTTTGCATACTAGTTGACGCTTCTGCGGATGGAGATGAAGTTCGGGTTGATGATTTGAGTGGTATAAGCATGTCGTTGGGGCTATAGGTTGTGTTACAGGTTTTAAAAGGTGATGGATCGGCGGGAATGGTATGGATTTGTTTGTCATGTTCAAATTTGACACAACGGTGGAGGGTTGAAGGGACACAAGCCATGGCACGGATCCAAGGTCGGCCTAAGAGGATGTTGTATTGAAACTCTCCTTCGATGATGTAGAAGAGCTCCGGGATTGTGCGTGGCCCAATGCGGATGTGGAGGACAACAGTGCCGATAGTGTTAGCAGTTGTGTCATTAAATGATCTAAGGATTGCATCAGTTTTTGATACGCAATTCTTTGGAAGGGCCAATTGGTCAAAGGCGTGGGAGGAAATGATATTGATGCTAGCGCCCCCATCGATCATAGCTCGTTTAATACGAGTTCGATCAACGTAGGCTGTGATGAAAAGGGCGGCGTCCTGATCTTCCTCGGTAGAGGTAGGAATCTCAGAATTATTGAAAGTGATGGATGCGATGGGGGATAAAGAATGGACTAAGGCAGCAAGTGGTTGAGGATCTTCAGGTTGAACCTCAGCTGCCTGTAGGGCTTTGATTAAAGCCTGGCGATGTTGGGGGGAGCTTTGAATAAGGTCATAGAGGGTCATCTTCACAGGGGTTTGGTGAAGTTGTTTTATCATGGATTCTGTGATTGCCTGTGAAGAAGTGGGTTGTGACGCACCTAAGATAGAAATCTTGGGTTTTGGTGGTTGAGGTGTTTGGATGAAAGGATAGGTCCAAGGGATAGCGGCTTTTTCTTTCGCTTTGTCCTTCTGTGACCTAGTGGTTACACGAATGGCGTTGATTTCGAAGATAGTTGGTGAAGAAGGGGTTATGGTCTGTTGGATAGATGTTGATGCGGTTGATGAGACTGGATGGGAAGGTGACGAGGGTTGGTCGAGAGTGTCCTCAAGTAGAAGGGTGTCTTTCTCCATAAAGCGGCGAACGACGGTCTTGAGGGCACAGCAGGTCTCAGTATCATGTCCTGGTGTGCGATGATATAAACAAATCTTTGTATCATCGAACCAAGACGGTTTTGACCCGAGAGGTTGGAATGGCTTGATGGGAGGAAGGGTAATGCTAGAGGTTTGCAAAAGTTGACGTAATATTAAAGCGTATGAACCTTCTAAGAGGTCCACGCTTGTTGATACATGACGTGCTGGTGACTTTTGCTTAGGGGATACTGAAGAAGGTTTTCGTACCACCTTTTGGGTTGGTGGTGCGGTGATAGGGGAAGACGGCACTTTCTTTATGAGAGGTGCCGAATTTTTGAGAGGTCGACTTGTGATTGGTGAAGGAAGTAAGGGAGGTGATTTGTATTGGTTAAGAGATGGAGTAGGAAGTATGCCAAGTAAAGTAGAAGGATGAGGACCTAAGATGGAAGGCAAAGTTGACGGTGGAGGAGGGGTTCGCCTTTGTGGTTTGGCAGTTTTCTTGGATTTGGTTGGAAGATTATTTTTAGGCGAGGTTTGGTTCAAGTCCACCTTCACTTGCGGGTGAGTGAGGGCAGAGAGAGGGCGAATGCCAAATGGCTTGATTGGTTTGGGTTGGGTAGATGTAGATTTGGAAGCAGCGGTTTGGTCTTTGTTTGGAGTCTTGGACGATTCTGCCTTAGGAAGATTGGCAGCGTGAGATGAAGTGGCACGAGAATGTTGAAGAACTTTAAGATGTTCCCACAATCCCCGATGCTCCACTTTCCTTGAAGGGAGAAGTTCTAATTTCTCCGCTAGTCGGGAAAATGGTTGGGAGGACGTTGGATGAAGTTGGGATTCTGGAGAAGATGTGCTAGGTGTGGCAGCAATGTTAGACCCAAAGTGTATGGGAGTTATCACTGGATTGTTGTTGGTCGAAGAAGATTGCGAGTCAGGTTCTTCTCTTGGTGGAGAAGGAACTGGAGAATGTAACTCCTCAAGTGGGTAAAGGGCAGGAATTATGGTGCCCTCCACTTGTGGGCGAGGAGTAGGTAAGGTCAGGTTCTCCATAGGAAGAAGAAAAGAGGATGGTGAGATCGGTTGCGTTGGTAAAGTTAAGGCATCCTCTAGGATGAGAGGGGTTGATGGAGAATTGACCGGGGAAAGAGGTTCGTCCATACGTGATGGACTGGTAGATGAGTTAACCTCTTGAGGTTGGTTGGAGATGATAGGTGAGACCGTATTGACAGTTTGAATATCATGTTCATGCGTGTTGTCAATTAAGGTCTGGACATTATTGTTTTGGGTTGGTGGATGATTGGGGAATGGCTGTTTGAATATGTCGATGCCCTGGTTTGGAGGTGCATTAGGATTATCTAGAATGAGCTCCCCCTTTTCAAGCATATCCTGGACTATGTTTTTGAAAGTTTTACAGTTTCCTGTGTCATGTCCCTTGACACGATGGAAATTGCAGAAGTCAGTTTCCCTGTACCACGCAGGGATGGCACGTGAGGGATCGAATTGAGGCGGTGGTCGAATTTGGGGGAGGTTGATAATCCCCTGTTTCACAAGTTTTTCCAGTATAGATGCGTAAGATTCTCCAAGAGGAGTATATTGTCTTTGCACGTATCTTTGCTGGAATTGACGGGTGGCGCTTTGAGATGTGGAGGGTTCGGCTTGATTGGATGAGGAAGATGAGGGTCTAACGGCCACAGCGTTAGCTGCAGCTTTAGACTTAGAATTTGAAGATGAAGGTTTAGATGAAGAAGAGTCATTAGTCTTGGAATTGGGGTTCTTGCTCCGCAATTTGATTTTGTTCTCCTCGATGGCACGTAATTCTAGTTTACGGGCCATTGTGAAGGCTTCGTCAAAAGTACGGAAGGTTTGAACCCTCAAAGTAGAAGAAATGTGTTTGGCACAAGCTCGGGCGAAGAGTTCAATGAGCTCAGTTTGTGGTAAGGAAAAGGAGAGCTGGTTGATAAGGCCTCTCCAACGAGCAACGAAATCAGCTACTGATTCGTCCTCAAATTGACGGATGGTGTAAAGGTCTGTGATTGAAACCTTTTTAGTGATATTAATGGAGAAATGGTCAAGAAAAAGCTGGGCCAATTGTGTAAATGAAAAGAGGGAATGTGTGGCAATGGAGCTGTACCAGTCGAGTGCAGCACCAGAAAGGGACATAGGAAATGTACGCAAGAGTAATGCGTCATCATGGGCGATAAGGTAGCAGGCATGTCTAAATGCCCGTAAATGTTGCTGTGGGTCTTCCTTGCTTTGAAAGCGCGAAAATTTGGGAAGCTCCCACTGGCTGGGGTATGGTCTAATCGGAACGGACGGATGAATAGGCTCATTGCAAATTTGCTCGTATGATAGAGCATTGCGTGAGCTGGAAACAGATGTCTCTAAACTAGACATTTTATCCATCAGCATTTTGATAATGTCTGCTGACGGATTCGTGGGTG
The DNA here is from genome assembly GCA_037957365.1 of Torreya grandis. Lineage (NCBI taxonomy): Eukaryota > Viridiplantae > Streptophyta > Pinopsida > Cupressales > Taxaceae > Torreya > Torreya grandis. The sequence goes on along the minus strand of JARHVA010001141.1, from coordinate 892,725 downwards.
GAGCGCCTCCTAGATTATAGGGCGCTTGAAAGATGTTGGGAGGGGCGTATGATGTGGATGGTTGCATAGACGCGACATATGGATAAGTGGTTATGGGGGCAAATGGTACTTGTGTCATGGGGTTGGTTGGCACAAGTTGGATAGGAGCCGTCAAGGATGGTTGAGGCGTGGCTACGCTTGTTGATGGGTAGACGGTTACTCTTGTATTTATTGGTGCAAGAGTAGGGGGAATAGAGACTAGAAGGTTTTGGAACGGTGTGGGGTTTGGTTGGGTGATTTGAGGTTGAGGGAGTATCGGAACCCCCATAGAGGTAGGTTTAGAAGGAGAAGTTATGTTCTGAAGATAAGATATGGTTGGGTTATTAGTGGAGGTGTTGTCTAATGGTTGAATGGTAGGGGCGGTCGATGTGATTAAAGAAGTCGGCATCCCATAAATTGGGTTGCCTAGGGAGTCTCGCGTTTGGCTATTGGCGAGATAATGTTGCAAATCTTTAACGTTAAGGTCTAAAAACCGTGCAAAGTCTTGGTCCCCTTCTGGGACGATAGGAGTTTGAGGCGGGGTTGGGTGAATGGGAGTTCTTTCAGTTTTCGAGTTGAACTCCATTATTGGACTGGTTGTAGGTGGTGAAGGAGGAAGCGGTTGTTGAATAGCGTGGTCAAGAAGGGCCTTGGTTTGACTGCGTGTCAAAACCATTCAAGGCTGGAAAGGGGCAGGTTTCAGAAAACTGTGTCTTGTCAGTCTCAGAAAACCGGAATGGATGATTAGACAGGCAGAAAGTTAGATTTTATGCTTGCTATTTTTGGGAAAAAGAAAAAATGACAGAGACCGACGTCGGTAGAAAAACCGATGTCGGTTAAGAGGACTGCCGATGCCGGTCAGATGACCGATGCCGGTTAAGAAAAGTTGCCGACGTCGGTTGCAGGACCGATGTCGGTTACTGTGTTTTCCAGAAACTCAGAAAAAAAGTTTTTGGAAATGAGGGAAACGTCCTTACCAGCTCAAAAAGACAGATAAAAAACAGAATAGATGATGGTGACAGACAGAGCCTAGCGTTAAATCCCTATAAATTTTTTTTTATTAGGATCGTATGGCTTATGCCTTAACAAGATGTTTGAGGAGGTTGGCTATAAAAAGGGTCCTAGAATAGGCAATCTAAAGATGGTTTCAGGTAGTTAAGGTGCTCAAAAAAAATCTGTGTTAGGGTCTGGTACGTGGCCTGGTGCTAAGGAGCAAGCTCCCCTCACTTCACGATTCCAGTGGTTAGTTGGTCTCGCTTAGCCAAGATATACCTCGCCTATAGTTTATACTCTGCCAGAGAACAGAGTTGGCTTTCCTTTTGGTGGTGAAATCCAAGTAGGATTGCCGGGTGGGGGTAAGGTTGTCCCCTGGGTGATGAAATCCCAGACGGGCCTTGTCTCAAGTGTGTTTGATGTTTTATTGAGTGCTTGTGGTCTGGTAGTGTAACATCATGTGTCTACGGTTTATTCAATATGCGTTTTAAGTTACTAGATGTGGACTAAGAAGATGCAAGAAGGCAAAAAATGAAAAGCAACAAGTTTTAAAGTCCCAAATCGAAATATGATATTGGAATGAAAACAATTGGAGAAAGGGTTTGAAGAGAATGACTTTTCTTTCTAGTCTAGAAAATGCAAGAGAACGTAAGAAAGAATTCTTTTTAATTTCATGCTTATGATTTTTTTTTTTTTTTTTAGAAAAGAAGGAGAAGTGAAGTTTAAGAAGCCTAATGCAACTAAATGAATACAGAAGAAAGGGAACCCACGGAAGGCCCTAAAGGGGTCCCACCGGGCGTGCCAGAATGTTTCTATTCAAAATTTTGCTTTTTTAGATTTAAGAGAAAGAAGAAACTAAAGAAGTAATGGACAAGGCTTGTGAAGTACCTGGATAAAGACTGCGCACCGTAAATCCAGACGCTGTGAATACTCCTCTTTGGCTGTGAAGGAATAACACCTGAAAGAGATAAACACTAAAAACACAAAGAATGTTAGTCAATAAGAGAGTGGATTGCCAAGCAAAAGCTTGGTCCTTGAAGCTCTAAGGCTTCTTCAAGGATGACAATCCACTGTTTAAGACAGAATGTGATAAAGACAGAAAAGAAAAATATTGAAAGATGTGAAAAGAAAAGACTAAAAACAAATGCGTACCTGAAAATCTGTAATCTGGTAAACACAGTCGCCGACGTCGGTGGTATTGCCGTCGTCGGTCAGAAGGTTGCCGACGTCGGTTGGGAAGTGACCGGCGTCGGTCGGGGTAATAGTCAAGCGCTGGGTTACAGGGTTGGTTTCAGGGCTATAGGATAGTCTATGGTCTTGTCTGGGGATCTAGGGTCTGTGAGGGTCTGTTTGAGGTCTAAGGGACAGAGAATATTATCTGGGAATAAACTGGGTAAGTGACAGAGGCGAAAGGTGGAAAAAGGCAAATGGACAGGAGAGAGAGCTTTTCAGCGTCTCCGGGAGGAACAAAGAAGATTTTGGTGAAGGATATTGGAATAGACAGAAGACAGAGTATTTGATATAAATAAAATGATATAGAAATAAAGACAGCACAAATACTTAGCTGTGTTGAATAGTTGATGAAGATAGCATGCAGTTTCGGTACAAAACGTTGGATACAAGATCTCAGTGCCTGAGAGAAGTTGTCAAGTAGGCTGATTCCTGCAAGAAAACAAGATCTAAAAACACCAGAAAACAAGAGCACCAGAGCTTTGTTTCGCCGGAAGAGAGAGTTACGCCTGTTAGATTACCCCAGATTTGAAAACTTCTGATTTTGATTGTGATTCTCGGAAAGAGGAAGAGAAGTCAGTTAAGTATAACCGACGTCGGCGATTTCGCCGGCGTCGGCCGATAGGTGGCCGACGTCGGCGGGGTTAGAACGGGCAGAACAAGCCACCAAGCCCGTTTTTTATCCGCCAAGTGTTTTTATGCGTTGGAGAATGCCGAGGGTTGTGCTAAATACGCACGGGAGTTTGTTAGGAGGTTAGAAGAATTAGGGAGAGATCTTGAGTGAGTCATAGGGAAAGAATTAGTCTAAGGTGAGGTGTCTAGGCGAGGTGTCCTAGGCGAGGTGTCAAAGGAGGGAGGGGTTAAAAGGGCCTTATTTAATTAAAAATAGATGTTTATTTTTAATTAATAAGAATTAGGTGGGTTAGGGACCAAGGAGGACTAGGAGGGAGAAAGGACCAAGGGTTAGACACTTTTTCAGTGTCTACAAATAGTTCGATGCTATTTGGAAGAAACCTGGTGCGACTAAAATATGATGTTGAATTGTTATGCCTTAAACGGACAATGCAATGAAACCTTCAGGACAAGCTGGTGGATAACTTACCTAACAGATTGCAACATCCATAGAACTGGATGAAACCTTTTAAAATCCCTAGAGTTTTCATTCAATTGAAAAAACACCGATCATGGGATAGGATGCTTTGTTAAGGTGGACTATGCCATTGAAACTGAGATAATGCATCGTGCGCTGAATACAAAGGACGTCGTGTTGGAATGACATGAGAATGAAGAAATCCGTAGAATACAGATTTGTCAAAACTATGAAAACCCATAACAACAAAAATGAAACGATCAATGCAACATAATTTTATCCTTTAGATCATTACAAACACGATCCGTTTATGTAGGATTCGGTAGAGGTCTTGACAAAAAAAGCAATTGTATATGGATTTGTTTATGCAGGATTGCACAAACTTATACATAAGTAATGGATGTACGGGTCTGCAAACTAGAGCAACCATGATTTTGGAGAAGGCCATTAACAACTCTAACATTTTATGAAGCAATCAGAAAAATAAAAAATCACCTGCTTTGATATCAGATAATGAAATTGATTATAGTTTATGCACAACTAACCCATATTTGTAGAAAATACACCTTAACATATATTTTATTTGATGATATATTCACCATACGGGAGTACAATATATAGGAGAGTGGTCTCCTTTATACAAGGAGTCAACACTGATCCACATCCCTCAGCGCTCAATCTCTCCCGAAATATCTCAAATTCTCCTTAAGACTCTCTTCAACGAGATATCTTATGAGAGTATTATTTACACATCACATATTTAATATTATAAACATAATAATTAATGTTCATATTAATATTTCCTAACATTAATCCTATTCAAAAAAGAAGGTCAATCATCTTTGCAACAACGATTAACATAAGAAAGATTACAATAAAAGACCTACTCTAACCTACAAAAGGAAAAAACTTACACCAACCTTGGATTAAGCATAAAACATGCCACAAAATATATCTACACACATTTTATGCAATAAAAATAGACCTAAACAAAAATTATAAAGTCTAATGATAAAATTATCATAACAAAGTGTTTATACCATTTTAGATAGAGTACAATCAAAAGAAGTTTGACAAAACAAAGATATATACTATGCATACCAAACACATTTCCTACCCTAAGAAGATGTAAGAATCATCACCATGGATAGAAGATGTAAGAATCATCACCATGGATAGAAGATGATGTGCAAAAAATAATCTCTCTAATAAATTATCTCTAAATATATCCCTTAACAACTTACAATTAGTAAGCACAAAAGTAAGGAAAACAACCATAGCTTTAACCATATAAAAAACTACAAATAATGAACAATAAAGGAGAAAAAAAACATCTAAGTGCCAAATAAAACTATATTTATGCTGGGATTATGAAAATGACTCTTGAGTCAACACGCATTAGGGTTTTGAACTTGGTGACTATTTGGTCAGGGAAGGTGTTGGAAGAGTCTATCCAGGCGACAACAATGCATGTAGAGGGTTTGGTACATGGACAACCAATTCATAGTATTGAGTAGGTAGGGGAGGCATTGACAACATTGCAGAGGAGGTTTTAAGGGTTGTCATTGGACACTAATTACGTCTATGCATCACCTTCCACCACTTGTGGGAACACTTTGAGTTTGGCAGGGTCGGGAAAGGCAATGGAGGGTGGGGGTAAATCCTTCATTGAAGTTGCTTCTTGGTTGGATAGAATGGGAAACACATAAGTGAAGCCCATGAGAGATAAAATGACCAGTCCTTAAATATACTTTGGGGATGAGGCGTTGGAAGAGGTGCTAAAAATGAGGATTGTTTCATGGCCAGGGGTTTGATCTGCAGATTTGACTAGTTATGGCCAACCCTACTTGCTTTGCATAAATGGGTCTTTGATTCATGGTAGAAATTTATGGTGGATAGCTTGAAGATTTAACTCTACGCTAGGGGTTTTTCATTATGGTGTGTGATTTTATAGAATACTGAAACAAGGTGTTCCAAGATTAGACCTAGAATGGGACCAACATCTTCTCTTCATGAAGCCAAGGTTCCTTGCTTTAAATCCTCTATTAGAAATCCTCACCACCAGGCCTATTTGGGTTAAGTTACCACATCTTCTTTAGTTCTAGTCAGCTTCTTGCCTTTTGACCATTGGGAGTGCCTTAGGTGAGTTGATGACAATGGACACTTCTACTAAGAACTTTCATCATACTACCTTCATGCATATCCTGGTCTGCATGGATATTTCTCAAGACCTTCCAGCTACTATCAAGTTAATAGTCAAGGATCATTTCTAGATTAAAACTCTCAATTATGAGAGACTACCTTTCAAACATTGAAGGTATTTTGAGAATAAGCATGTGGCTATGAATTATTGCAACTCTAAGTGAAAGATGTAATCTTATTTATGGAAGGTCACACTTCCCACCAATCTCACAATATTTTTAGCCAATATTCTAGATTCGCCCATGAGAGGGATGGTAGAATTTATCCCTGAGGTTGAGCATAACGTTGAGCAAACTCTTGAGAAGTATTTTGATGTGGGACTAGTATGTGATCAAAAGGCTCTTGAAATACAACCTTCTGTGGCACATCTAAAACTTCTTCCTAAGGGATCTCATCTTCTACACACACTTGTTCCTGCCACTCATCTTCTTTGACACTATGGAAAAATGAATCATGTTTGTTCCTATCAAGAGGTGTCTCAAGGATATTTTCCTCCTCAAGCTCATCCAAATCATCATCATCAGTTGTAGGTTCAATCTAAATTTGAATGTTTACCTCTTCAAGAATGGGTTCCCTCTCCATAAGTGGCATAAAAGATCCTTGGAGTGAGTCCAAGAGAGATGAAATATATACCTTATTCCTTTCATCTAGTTGTTTGTCTTCAACAATCATGACTTCCCCCTTTTTTGCATATTATTCTGAATGCATTTCCATGATGGAAATGACTTGGGTTCTTAAGGAGGGTGGGGTGTGGATTGAGTGACCTCAGATTTGATTGATTGCTCCTCTTTCCTTATTGATTACAACACTGGGTTCTAGGATGGAAAACTAGGCTTAGGAGGTTCTTGCATAGATTGCAGGGCTGCTTAAGGAATGAAAGGAGGCATGTGTAGTTGAGGTGATGTTACCTTTGTAGCTGCCAATGTCTGGTATAAATGTTTATCTATAGCTTCAATTTTCCTAGCAAGGGAGGATTCAAAATTAGACCTTGATTTCTCATGATGGTTGTCTCTATCAACACAAACTTGCCTTTCCTCCTGGACTCTCTCTTGGATAGATTTCCATGAGAGGAAGGTTGAGAGGAGTTGGGGGGAATATGATGACTTTGAAACTCATTTGGTGAGGGCTTATAAGTGGTGATGGGAAGCTCAACATGAGGTTGACATGGGGTGAATGAGGGAAGGCAGGGTGGGTAATGGGGTGTTTGATGCTCTTCATGGGCTCCCAAATTCTCCTCAATCTTGGATATGAGTCCATCTATGTCAAGCATGCCACTACTATTTCTAGAATAACCTCTCCTAATGAAAGACATCCATTCTTCTTTTGCCTGCTGCAATAAAGTCCTAACCCCTTTAATGACATGTTTTGGAATTTCCTGCCCATACCCCTTCAACGTATCAATGTTTATCATATTCTTTTCTTGGTCCAATAGATTTTTTTTAAGGCCATATATGAAATGGCTTAGGGTATGAGTGAGCTTTTCAGGAATGTCATGCAACTACCATGACTGATCAGGATGGTAACTAGGATGCAGAGCGGGTAGATGAGACTCATAGAAGGCTTGATGATCTTGGTAACAAGGGGAAATATCATGATGGGTTAGTTGTTCATAGGGAGGATCAAGGCAATACTCTTTCACATATGATTGATAGAAGTCCTCATACTGCTGGTGAGGATCATAGCAAGATGTATATGGATCATTTTGAAACTACTAATAAGGAGAAGAATGATAGGAGAATCCACCATAGTTATTCATATTAACCTCATATGTCAATTGAGATGCAAGAACTGGTTTAAATATTTAATGAGACATACCTGGACTACTTACAACTAAAAGCTTTGATTCGGAGTTGCCATTGGTGTTAATTTGCTTGCTTCCAAAAGCCAATTAGAGGAAAGACACACCAACAATCTTTTCACTCTTTTGGATATTTGTCCCACCGGGCATGCCAGAACTATTGGAGTGCTAGATTTCAACCTAGTTGGGCAAGGGATTGTTCAGCTCCTCTATCCAAATCTAGTCCAACTTGGAAATGACCCTAGATTGTGGGTTACCTAATTTTGGGCCAAACCTCTAGGATTTTTAATGAGGTTAGCTCCTCTGATGCATCATTTAGCTCATTTCCACTAAAACCTACTAATTATTGGGGTGAAAAAGGAGAGAAAGATAACTAAAATAGAATCCTAAGCTAATGTTGGTGATCCACCTAAATTGATTACTCATCCATTCTTACTTGAGCTTATAAAAAAGACTAATTAGACAAACAAAAGACTGGATCTACAATACTAAATGTCTCTTATGCATCAGTATTTCATGCAGAGGTTCACTAAATGATCAAAACCTGAGGGAAGTGATTGAGAGGCCTGATTCAAGACACTAACCAATCAATTTATCCACATACTAGCTTCAATCAAATGGTATTAAACACTAAACATGACCTGCATAACAAGATGAATGAGTAGCTAGGTGAGATCAAGACTTGGCAAGTGAGAGATTTTTACCACATATGCAAATAAAACTAACGTGAACACACTATACTAGAATAATGAATTCTGAAAACAATCATATATTTATCTCAAAAGGTTACAAAGCTCAATCTTGATAGAGTCTAGTCATGCCCAAGAGAGGGATCCATTTCAAGGCTTAGAAGCCTGTACTTATAGTAGATTAGGATGAGAGAGATGGGGATTATGCATAAAAAGATGGAGGAGTCATTAATAACTAAGATATGTGGTGGCAGTTATTTGATTATTTTCTATACACATGCATTAATATTTCATCAACAAGCTAACCTTCATTTGCTCCAATAGTCTTCAAGCTTTATTCATTAGCTGAGAAATGCACTAGAAGACAAGGGCATATTTTGTGTGATGAGTCATGACTAAGTCTATTAGGGAAAAGATCTTTAAGATCTAAATGGCATTGAATACCCTAACTACTTCTCTAACCACCTGATCTTTTTGTTTTGATCTCCCACGCCACCTTTTACTTGACATGCTCACGAGGAAAAAATCCTCATACCTTGAAATCTAGATAGAGCCATGCCATGTCTGCTTGGAGCAGCTATAGGTACCTATTTTCTAGTGCTATGATTATGTAGAAGATGAGACACTCATTCATAACCATTCATATCTGCCCCTACTTTAATATCTGGGCATAGGTTTATATTATAGATTGAAAACTAATCCAACTTGTTGGTTTTCATATGGTATTTATATCGATGCAAAGCCTACAAGTCACATAACTTCTTTCTAAAAGAGAAATGAACACACCAATGTAATAACCCTATAAATTTTAGAGAATGGGGTTGACATGTTACACAACTTTGACCAGTAGTCCTTTTTGACGTTGTGGATTTCACCCTCTGAAAGGATACTCAGCTCCTTTCCTCCACATGACACAATGGAAACATTCCTCTTGCTGTGGGTGGCAAACTTGAGGGATGGATCTCTAGATTAGGGGCTAGCTCCCCTTGATTGACCTTGAGGCCCTAGATTTCCTACTGCTAACAATGGGGGGGGTGAAAAGAGAGAGAGAGAAACTGAAAAACAGAACCTAACTAATGTGGTGATGCACCAAACTAGTTGGTCTACTTAGCTTTTACCTACACTTACACCAAAGAGAAGCCAACAAACACTTCATTTGAATGAGAAAATGGCAACATCAATGTTTCAACAAGGGATCTTATGAAGGTATAGGGAGGAAAAAACTACCAGAGGTGTCCAAAAGACACATTATTGGAGAGTCTATTCATATGCACCTATGCTTTGAGCTGGACACTTCTTGTTGACCTGCAAAAAAGGATTCACAATACACCAGATATGCTGGTATAAACTTATGAAAGCATAAAAGAAAATGACTGAACATAAGATGAGACCATATACATAAACAAAAGTGCAACTCAAATGGAGGTAAAATTATTCTTTTGATTTAAGGTAAATTCTTTAGGGCTTCACCATATAATGCTGAGAGATGCTTCTTCAAATGAGAAGTTACAATTATATAGAGGACTGAGAAAATAGGTCATTGACCAGTCAAGGGAAAGAAGCCCATGCTACATTAATCACTTCTGTGGTGACCACCAGCCCATGCTACTACTGTCTCTTCTTAAATGCATATGTGTAAGCCATGCTGTAGGTGCTTAAGTCATTGCCCTTGCTGTCTGGGCCTACAAGAGCATGGGTTACTTCACCTAGCAATCCACAAGGCCATCCCAAAGATATGTTGATTGGGCCATGCTCTCTTCAATAATGAGCGTAACTGGCTATTCATTAATGGCAAAGCAAGAAAACATGGGCCACTCCTCTTCAATGCTCGCAACCAATCTCTTTATTGGTTTTTGGTGGAGACTATTTCACCTAAGTGTATTTACTTCTCCTGCTGATGACTCCTGTGCCACCTACCATGGTCTGGTTCACCCCTGGGTCTACACTTTGACTTGATATGCCACCTGAAGCATTTTGAGCTTTTGTCCTATGTGTGCGTGGCCATGTCCTAGGTTACCTGCTTTGCTTTTTTCTACCTTTCCCTTTTCTTGGCAATTCGGGCTCTCGGTGTTTATGAATTCCCTCCCGGGCTCCTTTCCTTGCTGGGTCACTGAGTCATTCCTCAAGTTCTCGGGCCTTTGAATTTCTTTGGATAAAATGTCTAAAGGAATTCCTTTAGACATTTTATCCAAAAAAATTATTTCCTTTTTGAGTTTGCACTTTTGGACCTTTCTTTAGTGGGCTTTCTTTCCTTCATTCCTTTAGACAAAAGGTTTGAAGGAATTCTTTCAAACATTTTATCTGAAAGAATTGTTATTTGATTACTTTCCAATGGCTAGCTCACCACCTTGAATTTGACGTTTGCGGGCCTGTCACCTATAGTTGAATTTCAATGGCTAGCTTATCACCTTGAATTTGACGTTCGTAGGCTTGTCAACCTTTAGGACAATTCCTTCAGCTTTTTTAAAAATGAACCTTTCTCGAAGGGAAAGTAACCCTTTGGAGAAATTTAAAAGGTACTCTTTTCAAAGCCAAGTGATCTTCACAAGGGCACCTACCCTTCAGACTTTTATCTTCTGATTTTTTTTGGACTTTCTTCAATTGTTGAATTTCCTCAAACAAAATGTTTGAAGGAATTCCTTTAGACATTTTGTCTGAAAGAATTCTTCCTTGAGTCTTCATCCTTGGATTTCCTTCAGATAAAAATTCTGAAGGAATTCTCCTTTGGCCTGTCGACTTATTTGAAGGGCAAGTCCTTTTCAGGCTTTCTGCCTTGACCCTTTGCTTTGACCATCTGCCCTCTGCAAGGACACCTCGAGCCCAAAGTTGCCCTTCAAGATTTTGTAAAGGTCCATTTTTTTCATTGCCTACCCCCCATAAGGACACCTCAACCTCTAAGTCACCTTTCACAAGAATTGAAAAGATCTTGCTTGCCGCCTAAGTGCCCTCCACAAGGGCACCTACCCTTCAGACTTTTTGAAAATGACCCTTCGGCCTCTTGAACTTGGTCCATTTTGCCCATTGAAAGCCCTCTGAAGTGACTTACTTGCCCTATTAAGCATCCAAAATCAAAATGAGTTTCAAGTCGACTCTTGCTTGCTAGACCCGAAGCACTTAGAAATCAAAAGAAGAAAACACTTGGTTTTTTCATGGAAAAAGGCCTGACAAAGAAAAATATACACAAGGCAACTGCAGGATGAACTAGCCAGAACTTGTATCGAAAGACCCTTGCAAGGAAAAGGAAAGGGGGGCCCAAATTTTGGCCTATAGGACCAAAAATTGGTCAACAATCTTGTCTATGCTTTAATGGTGGAGCTTCATCATTAACCATCATGAATGTATAACTATGTCTAATCAATGGTGTTTGATCAAGCTCCAATGGTAGTATACGGCCTTTGAAATACTTGTCCTGGCTCGACCTTGGTCACATTTATTCTCCATTTGAAGTCCCTATCTTTCTACTTTCAATTTTAACCATTGATCTTGATCCAAGCCTTCTCAAATTATGCCAATTATCAGCTCTACATTCATTCCACAAGATCCTACTGACTCTTTGACCTCTCATGCATCATTGATCTTCCTTTACATGGCTCGAACATGTATCATTGATATTTTACCAATTTAATGTGCTTAAGACACTTGACATCTCCTTATTTGTTCTTGAGATTCATTGACTTGTTGACCTCTCACTCGCCATGGATCTACTCTTGTATGATTGATCATGCACTATCGATCTGCTTGGACCCACTGACCCTATCGCTCACCACACACCATTGGATCTCTATTTAGGTACCTGAGATATTGACACTTGTCAGTCATGTGTTCATGTTGACCTTTTGAATTGATCCTCACCATTGATCTTTGATGCACAATCAAATGCATGTCGTTAGATCTTTGGGACCCACTGACACTGTCAGGTTGCCACTCATCATTAGATCTTTGGTACGATTGAACATCTACTATTGATCTTCTTTCTTGAATTCAAATGGCTATTTTTCGTAGCTCAAACTTGACATTCCTCCGAACATTTCATTCTACTGTATTAACTTTAAATGCTTGTAACTTGAGATAGATAACTCATCAAGTCACCTAATTTATAGAGGATGATCTTGATACTGAAAGCATCATGCCTATGTGGTCTTTTGGCCTTGATTGATTCCCTAAGTGCATTTATTAAATGCACAATCAAGTTGATATATCTATTTCTACATGATGTCCTATGATGGTCTGGTCCTTCAAATCTTGTACAAGTCATTTGATCATTCACTCAAATAGGAACTATGCTCATCTGTTCAATCTAGGAAAAAGCTTGGTATGTGGGCCAAAATTGGCCAATAGTACGTTTGCTAACTGTTAAGGGAAGATTATGGAGGATGTTAGAGATGCATGTACAAAATTGATTTTAGTGAACTGCTAAGTTGCTTTTGGTAGCCCCCCAAATTCTTGTGTGGTTACTTAGGGAACTCAGGGGTTAGAGAGGACTAGACAATTATAAGGAAGAATAAGAATGGGTGAGTCACCCATAAATGATTCTGTAGTAATCTTTGCTCTCACAATGGGAATAGTGAGGGAGGTACATAATGGTTTGAGGTGTGTGTTGTGGTGGGCCCATGGTAGGGGGAATGACCCAATGGATATGTATTTCCATGGGTTTCTTTGGTTGTCTATATGGATGAGGGCCTATCTTGGTAAATTTTAGTCTGTTGTGATTGCATGGACTTGTTCCCCTTATTGGGATATCATAGTTGTAATCCGATGAGGTTATGGTTTTTTGTAATCTCTTTATTTTGTTAATAAAGGGTGAGGTACCCACCAACCCTCAATTACCTATATATATGCCTAAAAAGAGATGAACCAAAAAGATTAAGAATCATAACTACATATTAAACAATTAATCACATGCACAATTTTTTTAGGAGTTACGAAACACCATACCAAAGACTAAATTTACAAAAACAATGCAAAGAATGGAATAAAAGATAAAAATTGAAATGAGAAAGAAAATAAGTTTGACCTTTCACAAAAGATGTTCTATATTTTGTAATCCAAAAATTATGTAAAAAAGACACACCAAATTCATTATAGGCCCAAAATCTTTAGGGATCTATATATGTTTATCCTTTGATTGAGTGGATTTCATTGTTTTCCAATAATAAAAGAGTCTTTTTTTGTTTTACCACAAGCTTTATAAGGATACAATTTCCAACATTTATCAATATCATGCACATCTCTACCCTAATGTTCACAAATCCTAACCTTTAAAACTAAAGTATTAACAAAAGAAGCCTTAACTAAAGAAGCAAAAGTATCAGTTCTACTTGAGCAAAACACACCTCAATAATGAAAACCTATATATGGGGTGGGGGGTTGGGGGTGGAGGTGCCAATTAAAATCTATATTGTGGGGTGGGGGGCCCCTATCTATATATGGGGTATAGGATATGGAATCTATATAGATATCTTGAAACCCTCGTCCCCACCCGCACCCTCCCCCCCTCCCTCTCTATATATGGGCATTCAAATGTAGAACCTTGCTCCTTGCCCTTAGGGGAATTTGGATGGATAACATGGTTGGAGGTTTCCATTTCTTTAATTTCAACTTTCCTTCATACCTATGGAAATAAAGCTATTGAATTTTATTGTAAAGCACATGGAGCATCATGTTGTGAGTACCTTCTATCCTCATAGGAATTGGAGATGTCTCCTCTCAATGAGGATTTACAAAAGAAGATTGTTAGGTGGAGGCACAAGCTCAAGGTTGAAGAAACCTATGAGCTCATGGCACCCAAATCTATGCCCGTATGCATTGGTATAAAATTGGAGATCGAGCTTCCAAGGAGTTTTTCTCCCTTATTTTTTCCAAGTAAGCATTTTATAGGGTGAAGGCCATCTATGACACTAATCAATGCTTCAAAAATATTATAGATATTTTGAGAGATTTTATATCTCATTATCATGGAGTTTTTACTACTCACCAAAATACCCTAGCTCGTGGGGATGCTCTAAGTAAATTTATGCAAGTGGTTCCTTGCAAACTTTTAGAGGGCCAAAGGGTTGCCTATTATTGCTTGTTGTCAATTGAAGAAATTTATGAAGCAAAAAATCATATGGCTACTAAAAGGCCCAATGAATAGATGTGTTCTATTGTGAATTTTACTAAACTCAATGGGATATTGTAGGTCTAGACTTACACAAAGTCTACCTGAAAGCTATTGAGATCAAGTTTCTTGGTAAATTCAATAACTAGGGAAATATCAGTTTCACGTAAGATTGGGTACCCAAAGCTCATTACCAACTAATGTCCTATGAATAATTTGAATGTGTTTTATATGATCATAGCTAAAGTCCAACTGAGATAATTTTTGTGCCTCATCATCCACCTTGATAAAAATGGTTTCATTTGCAACAAATACATTTGTGATAATGTTATTTCAATCTAGAAAGGGATGGAATGGTCTTACTCATCACACATAAAACTCTATTCATCAAAATATATTCTGAGAACTCCCTGACATAATTGAGTGGCCTTTTAATTTAGCCATGCTATAGGCATTAGGGTTTGGGTAAAAACTTATGCAAAATATTAAAATGTTTTTTTAAGATGCTTAGTATTGTATCATTATTAATGAAGAGCAGTTTGAATAATTTGGTTTGTTCATATCCATTAGGAAAGGATTCCTTTCAACCCATTCCATTTTGTGGTTGAATTATTCAATTATATTTTAGCTTATTACACATCCAAATATTAGTTGAAGGTATTACCCTCCCTCAGTTTCATAGCTAGATGGAAAATGGATATTTTGTTGATGATTCCTTCCTCACTCTTGAATTAAAGGAGAGGCTTCTATTTCCAATGCCATGGAATGTCTACATAGTTTTTGTCTAACCTCTAGTTCTTCCATTCAATAGAATAAAAATAAATGCTATAGACAATATATGAGACACCCTTAACCTCAAAGGCTTCAATGGTACATGTGGTATTGGATACAACCTAGAAAATAGTTCAAATTCCTAGGCATTCCCTTTGCCTTTTAGGCATCTCCTTCAGAGTTATGGAACTAGGTGGTTCAAAGGGTTGAGAAGAAAATTACTTATGGGGTCACTAAACCCCTTTCCCAAGCTAGTAAGTTATAGATTTAATCTAAGGCCCTTACAAATACCTATGTATATCATTCATCTTGTTAGGTTCTAATGTTGCATATGCCAAATTGTAACATCTCCTCAAAGATTATCTCTTATCCCATTCGGAAGGATCTAAAGGTTTTCTTAGAGTTTCTCGGGATATATTTTTCAAACCTAAAGAGATGGGAGGTCTAATGTCAATCTCTAATGTATTGCACACTTTGTCAAGTGAATTATTCATTCCCTTGAAGGAGATGAGGTCTAGAAGGTCTTGCTTCACCATTGTATTTCTCAATGCAATCCTTATGGCAAGAAGACTTGGAAAGGTCTTGGTATATATTCTCCTTTGCTCACTTAGATCCCTACAAAAATTGTAGGTTCCTTTGTGGCCCAAAGTATATGGAAAGCCATGAGTTACTAAAGACTCACTTAATTTGCAATGGAGATGTTTCAAAAGTGGCATCTTATTAAACTATCACTTCCTTTTGTGGTCTTTGGTTCTCTCATTCTATGATGTTCTTTTTGCCATGGTCATGGGTTAAGTGTCTCATATTTTTTAATAAAGGAATAAATATTATTTTAGACCTATTTTGTAAATGTTTTTGAGATTGACTTTCCTGGACTATCCTAGATGAAAAGTTTTAACTTAACAAAAATGCAATATCACTGCTTAATGAGATTCAAAAAACTCTCCAAGATGAATACCTCCACAAAATTCGAACTCAATCACTCACCAGGTGGTGGATTGACTAGAAATAGTCTATAGCAACCCATTTTCACTAGTATAAACCCCATATTGGTTATCAATTTCTCTCTCCTCAGCTCATTCATGTGGATTCTTTGAATGCTCACTAGAAAGTTAAATCATTTGCAATCACTTGGGGGTAATCTTTTCCAAAATTTGGAAATGAATTATTAATCCCAAGCATGCACATTTCATATGGTGTATCCTTCACCAAGGTATGTTTGTTGGTAGCCACCTTATTCATTTTGGCCGATCCCTTGTGTCCATCTTGTCAGAACCCAAAGTTACTCAAGTATCTATTTTATTTTGGAAAGCATGCTCAGCCAACTTGGAAATGGATATAGTTTTTTTTTCAACCATTTTGTCCATAATTATTTTCCCATAAAATGGTGCTACCAAAGGATACAATGATGTTACTTTCACAATACAGATTGTAATCACCCTAAATTAGTCAAACAAACACATATGATGTCTTTTCACGGTCTTTTCATAGGAGACTCCGACTGGAGAATATGAGCTTTATTCATATTTAGCCAAGTCCTCTTGTCTATCTTATCTTGGTCTTAGTACATTCCCTAGACATCTTTTTGCCTATTCGCAATCATCTGTAGCTTACCAGGTTTGACCCTTTCAGGCCTAGTGAACTCTTTTAGACCCTGACCCATCCCCTTAGGTCCCAAACCCCTTGGACAATAGCTCCCAAATATGGACTACAATGCTGAAACCTAGGGTGTCCAGTTTTTGATGCTGTTGTCTAAGCCCAATTTTGGTTCTAACAGTCAGTTTCTTTCATAGGATAAGTCTTACCCCTTTTATTTGCTTCGTTCTTAAGTTTCTCAATGTTGACCAAATATGAATAAAGCTCACAAATTCAAAATAATGAGTCTCCTATATAAAATAATACACAAGGCATTTTATACTTGGCACTTATTAATTTGGCACATTAAACATAATAAAAATTAGTCAATAGTATATCTCAGTTTTTGTGTATCACACTTAGATTTGCATGCTTGATCAAGGAAGGGCCTAAGCAAAATTCATTCTTGCATCAATCGTATGCGTTGACTATGCATGTTCCCTAAGGGAGAACTACATCGGATCTGAGACCCTAACTTGAGGGTTAATGTAGACAGTAATTATAACAACAAGGGTTCTTGATTGTGTGATTATTCTTCCCCTAACCTAGTTTTTCCCCATTTTGCTTTTGATCTATTTGCCATTTTCATGTGCACAGACAAGTATAGGTACTGAAGATAGAAATAGACCTAAATCGAGTTTTGTTGACTCTCAAGAGCTAAAATTTGGTATGTAGGGTCTCCCAAAATAGATGAACAGAACCCAAAAAGCTCAAAAAACTCAGACTACAGGGTTGGACCTCCACGTGTCCCATTTTTGACACTCCTATCTAGGCATAAAACATACTTCTGGGTCCTATTTTTGATAGTTTGCGATAGTTTGCCCAGCTAGACCAGCAAATATCAACCTCTGATTCTTCCATCTTAGTCCAAAACTAGCTAAGTTTTATTCTCTTCCCTTTTGTTTGTTATTTTTAGAAATCAATTAAGCACTTCTAGATTCAATAAATTAGTAGGTTAATTATGGCACATTTATTTACTGATTTTCCCCTTAATCCAAATACATTTACTATTTAGGAAATTAACCCCTATAGTTTCCCAAATTCAATAAAATATTTGGTGAACCTGACTTCAAATTTTTACGCAAAAACCCTAGAAACCCTAGGGCTAATTATTTTTGATTTTTATCAATACATTTCTGATTTTTCCTAAATTTAAAAATCAGAAAACTACAAATTAATTGATATATTTTTAATAAATTCACTAAAACCCTAGATTTTAAAAGTAGGTCATCTAATAATAAGCCTACCTCTTTGCCAATTTAAGACAATTATTTTGGAATTTTTGTAAAATAATTACCTTGTCAAAATTTATTTCAAAATCAGTAGTTTCTTGTGCAAAAATTTAATTTCCAAAATTTTAATTTTTATATAAATTATAGTTCAATTATTCCATTTCAAAATAATTTTTAGAATTTAAAATGATTGCATAATTTTTAAAAATTCTAAAACCCTAGCTAAAAACCCTAGATTCCCAAACTAGGTCCTCAAACCTCAAATTACCCTCACTTACAATTTTTAGAAAATAATTTGAATTTATTAGAAATTATTTGGGTTAGCAAAAGTAATTTTCAAAATTCAATGTTAGTAGTTCTTTGTGCATTTATTTGCTTCATAGTATTTTTCAAACTTCTCTTTGGTGATAAAATGGCCACAAAGACACTTCATCCTTCTCATCCCATAGATAAATTTATTAATTTTTCTCACAATTATGATAACGAATGGACCAATTTACAAAATTGCACACTAGATAAAAATGTGGAAAATGATTTTATATCTAATGAGGATAATTACTATTGTTGCAATGAAGAATATTACCATGCATACGAAAGTGATAGTGAAGAATATAGAGATACATCTTCTCCTCTAAAACCTATCTCTTTTGTTCCTTCTCTAAATAATACTTTTGCTAAATTGGAAAAATACTTCTCACCTCATTCTCCTAGGCACAATGCACAAAATGCACAAAGTAATCATGCACTTTCAAATGAACATCTCATTAGTGATGATTAAGGTCCATGTGAACACAATCTCTCTCTACCTTTTGCTACTGCTATGTTTAAAATACAACAATATAAATGCAATAGAATCAAATTATCAAATTATAGTTCAAATGATGCATTATGTGTTCCTAACTCTACTCTTTCAAAAGAATGTTCAAATGATAACTCTTCTACTCTTACTTCTCATGTTGCAAATGAAGAAAATTTATATATTCCATCCATGGATATCATAGATTTACATGATATTCCAAATTCCAATGATAACTTATTGCATATTAGAAAGGAATCAAATCTTTCTCTTTCACCTCTCCCTAGCAATGATGGAAGTGATTATGAATACAATAGTGAACATGTAAATGAGTATGAAAATGATACTTCAAATTATTCTATCAAATGAACAAAATAAAGATTGTGATAATGCATGGAGTAATGATGACTACTATGCATATAGTGAAGAAGAAAATGCATCTCATACTTCTAACTATTCTCTCACTCCTCTTAAGTCTCATGGATGCCAAAATGCTGATTCTAAATCTATGAATGATTCTACTTCCAATCATGCACATGTTAATTTAAATAGCACATATGTTACTAATTTAGAATGTGTTTCACTAAAACATAAAGATACCAATGAATCCCCCAAGCCACCCCTCACTACAGTAGAACCCAATTCTCACCCATCACCTAAAGAGAATGGTAGCCGACTTCCCTCTCACAAGCTCCAAGCTACCATTACTCCCAAGGTTCAAGTGAGCACACCACCTCTTTATGTTCCAATTACTAAATGTAGCATTCTTATGGCTAAAATTAACAATGAAATTTAATGATTAAATGAACCACTTCAAGATAGTAATGTACCATCCCAAGAGATCATCTCTTTGATGCATGTAGTTGGTGAATTACAACACCAAGTACATCTCCTTACACTAGAAAACAAAGCTTATAAATATTTGATGGATGCTAATGATCTACATGGTAACCTTATTCCAAAACATTCATAAAAGCTGCATTACCTAAGCATCTCCAAACACCATCATTACCTCAATTTGATGGAAATGGAGATCCATTCGCACACCTTCAGGCCTTTCAAAAATATTTGCCACCTTAGACAAGTCCTTTGATTCTACTCAAGTTGTTTTAGCAGACATTAGTGGGGGAAGCACAAAATTAGTTCTTTCATTTACTCCCCTTTGGTTCATTACACACATATGATGACCTAGAGGAGGCTTTTCTCAGGAACTATAGTATAAACACGGGGCCTCATATTACATATGAGAAACTTGACACACTACATCAACATTCTTCATATTCAATAAGTGAGTACATCTTAAGATTTAAGGCTCATTTATTAAGATTAATATACAAACCAATAAATTTAGAGGTTCAACATATCTTCATCAAGGGCCTTTGCCAACCTCTCCTCGAGCATTTACTATATTAGAGAGAGCCTTATTTTAGACATTTATGTTACACAGTTCTAGCTTTGGAAAAGAAATTGGGATTGATTGAGGCAGATTCAGTTGATCAGATTACTCTAGATTTCACAACAACATCTTTAGATACAATTCTTACTACTCAGCATCCACCATGTCCTAGATAAGATTGAAAACCACAACCAAAAAATCAAACAATCAAGAACAAAGAGCAAGTTTCTAGAACACCACCCACAATATGCAATACAGAGACTTACCAACCAACAACACCACTATAGTTTGACTTAGAGCAGGATAGCCCATCTATCATATTGTTAGCACTACTAGCGAGGAGGTTAATCAAATTACCTTCTATTCATCGACAAGATCCACATATTTTACATAGACAACCATATCGACCCTTTTCTAATTATCATCGTATCTGTGGACACAATACAAATACCTATTTTGGACTTTGAGATTGCATTTCTAGATGTGTTGATAATGATATTATAGCATTCACATAGGGGGCATAGAGATCTCCTCCATCATGGAACCCTAGACCTCATTCTTCCACGACCGAGTCATCCTAGGACATTTCTTTATAGGAATCATCAGTCACTCATCGTGTGAGTCATGTGGTTCCTAGGATATAATCTCATAGGAGATCTCTTATTCCAACTATTCAAAAGGTTTCAAAGCTAGTTTAGAGAACATAACCTACATATAACACTGTTGGCCAAGGAATACATAGTGCAGTTCCATAGACTTATCCAACACCATCACAAGCACGATAACAAAGTAAAATTTTAGAGAGATATTCACTTTGAGAAGACTTTCTAGGTCTTATTTCATGAAAAATTCCATTACTTTTGAGATCAAATGAGCATTCTCTACAACATAAAGTTTCAACAACATAACTAGTCAGATTACATTTTATAGAGTTATCACAACCTGCTATAGTTAGTGCATCACATACAACATCAAATTTAGGACATGGTCTTACACAACATGAGCAATATGGGCACTTGTTCACTTGGTTGACAGGGTTCATATAGTGTTATAACATAGTGTGATACACCATACATTCATTTCAGCATTAGTTTATAAATTCACTTAGCAGGGCAACGATGGATCTGAAGGTCTAGCTAACCTTTGTATTCTTGAAACACTCATGGGAAGGTAATACACACACAGTGTTATCTTACTATTCCTTCCTACTAACAACTAACATTCCTAATTCCAGATAGCCATCCCTAGCCAAAACCAACCTATCACAGTCCATATCTTACCAAATCAACTGATACAAACCTTTTTTCCAATCTCCAATTAATTCAACTTGTCTAAACAAGTTACCAATCTCAGAAGCTAGACCTTACTTATATCCTACTTACAAACCAATTCACTTTACTAAATCAGTTTTACCAATTAAAAAAAACTAACAAGATTGTTGCTTACATATGATTACAAATCAAACAATTACATCCAAACATATCCTAAATATCATCTTACCAAATATATCAACACAATCAAATCACATATCCTACATACCATTTACCAAGCATATACAACTGTAGCATCAAACATCAAATCAATTATTCCAAACCACAACATTGCAATACCAATATAATATAGAATCCATAATGTACATACACATGAGTTTCAAAATCAAACTAGTATCTATATAACACATAAGTTTTCAAAACATATACATCATGTCAAGGTCAATCAATCATGGATAGGGGTCATTCCCTCACTCTCTCATCTCTCTCTCTCCTCCAGTACTCATCCCATAATCTTGTCTAGCACTCAATTACTCTTCGTCTCCTCAAGCTCCTGAATGCCTATTGCATTGATTATCTTGCTCCAACAAATGACCATATTCCTCATGCAAGTTTGCATGTCACCACTGAAGATCCATATAATCATCTAAAATCTTGGAGCTCACCACTCCATAGTCTGGAGGAGGCATCCTATGCCTATCTCACTCAGCCCTAAGCTCATCTCTCTCTCCTACTACCTTAACATAGGGAGTCATAGCTATAGCATCTCAGTCAAACAAGTGAGCATAAACACCAGTCATAACCATAGCTCTCTCTATCAAACCCTCCTCCACAACATCATCGAGTAACATGCCGTGTAAGCTCATGCATAGTGTAGACTCAATAATAGTCTCTCAGAACACATCATCCCCACCATTAACACCAGCACGTGCCTCACCCTACATACCCACCACCTCACCTGAGTGCAATAATATTACACTCTATTAGTCATATATAATCTAAAAATAACAACAAAAACATACATAAATATATAGGCCACATTACAACCACTCACCTCCCACCCTCTGGATTGGCTTAGGGTGCTCATATTCAAGAACATCTTACACACTAGTTGGATATAATCTCGACCACCACACCGTATATGCCTCGATGCACCCCACATCATCTACATCAACAACATCTATAATCTCATCTCGCACATCCAATGGCAACGGTGCCAACTCTATTTCAGTCAATTTGGGACGAGCTCCCACTCTCGCTAGTACTCACACACTCAACCATATCCATGATACAGGAGGAACATCATGTCAAACTTCAAACTACCTAATCATGCACTCATATTGAAAGTGCTCAGAAACTCTAGACCAATGATCATGTAACCAACAACTCATTCTCATGTATCATCACTGCTCTCCATCCTCTGGCCATCTAGGGAATCCTCTATAAGGTCTCCATCTGATGTCACCAACCACCAATCTGTTTAGCAACCACCTATAATAATATGTCTCGAGGGATCGAATAACCAACTTACTAGTCCAACACTCACAAAATGGTTGTGGATATGCCCAACTCACCCTTGGCAATCCAATCGATCGCATAAAACTGCTATATGCTCATAAGCCCAGCAATGCAACAAGGTGGTTACACCCACACCACCGCTCAAAGACTCCTATGCATAAATCTATATAAATCTTTGTAAAAATGAGTGAGCATAGTCCTCCCCCATGAAAACACGGTACCATACATATCAATAATGTAAACCACTTTATGCATCCTATAAGTAATAGATACTTTGTTACCATCCACAACAATAAAAGAAGCCAATAATACAACCAACCACTTTCACAGGCACAGAACACTCGATTGCACAATAACTGACAGTAATATATCACTGTCACTACCCCTATGGTGTACTCTTGTCGGGCATCCCTAAAAAGTATCTAGATGCATGATCAATGGCATCCACACCCATGTCATCCTCCAATGACACTCATCGCCCACTGATCGACAAATTTAAAATCTAATACACATCCTACTAGAATCATAGTAATCTCCCCTATCAGAAGTCAGAATGTGCACGTATCAACATTCCACCTCTCACATAAGGTGGTGATCAAATATATGTCCCACTACGTATTGTACCAAGATCACATACATGACCCAACCTAGCCCTATCCATAACAACACGCTCATCAACAGATAACGGCAACAATCTCAGAGTCTCCATAACCTGGCCTCTATGAAACTCTCTCATCTGCACCTTGCACCTTGAAAATACCAACAAGTGAGATTATATGTCAGACAACCATGCTAAGGACAAACAACTAAGAAATACAAAAGTAGGAACAACTCAAAAATTGAAAAAACTATCCAGATTAGACAACAACACTATAGAAGGACACTAACACTGGACAATAGTGCTGAAACTTGGACATCAACATTGTATCCTAGACATCAGTGTTAACTCTAGGACAACATCACCGAAACTAGTCAAAGAAATTTTAAAATACTTTAAAATGACTCAAAACAACTAAAAATTGCCAACATCAGGCCTTAGATATGAACAAAAGTAAAAAAACTATCATTACTCACCAAGGAAACCTCCTCGCCAGCCTGAATCTGTGATACCAACTACTCATAATGGGTCATGGTAAGTGCTCATCTCCTCGGCATCTTCTCACTCCACAGCTCCAATCTCAAACTAGTCAATACACAAATAATCATGATTTAGTCAAATCTTCCCTATATCAAAACACTTTCTCAATAAAAGCAAAATTCTACTTGCCCATAACTTGAGCTCCATAAATCCATTTTGTTCCTCAGAATCATGATAGTGACACCTTCAACATAAAGCAGGACTCACCTCTTACGACATTATTTGCCTACCATAACACACATGTCTGTATACCTATCTGGTACCCAGATTTGTCCTCACCAAGCAAACATCCATTCAAAACATTCAAACAACCCAGCCTGTTCAATCAAATCACTCTTTCATCCCATTCAATCTATTTTTACCTCATTTGCCTACCATGGCACGATACCTTCTATATATCTACTAAATCTAGATACAAGCTTTGATCCTAATCAACCAAAGATACCTTTCACTCCCGATAATTCAATTTGACCAACTCAACAATGGCCTTTCAATCCATTTGATACATGCCAACCACGTTTCTATATGTTCCACCACTAGTCCTTTCTTTTGGCTCAAGCTCCTCTATCATAGATTTCATCCCTTTCCCCAAAAGGGAGGCATGATTCATACTATCCCTATTCCCATAGTTTATTAGCATACCTATTCGGTACACCATGGTTCTCACACCTTTAGCAATCAAATTATCAGGTTCAGCTCAAATTGGTCAAGATTTCATAAGTGGTTTAGATTCCATAGGTCACTTAGCATTACTCAACTTAGATTGGTCAAGATTTCATAAGTGGTTCAGACTCTAGGGGTCACTTAGCATTTCTTAGCTTAGATTGGTTAAGATTACACAAGTGGTTCAGACTCCAATGGTCACTTAGCATTACTCAGTTCATATCAGTCAAGATTTCATGAGTGGTTTAGATTTTAGGGGTCACTTAACATTACTCAACTTAGATTGGTCAAATTATACATTGATTTAGATTACATTAGGATCACTTAGCATTACTCAGGACATTTAGAGGGATACACCTTCGATTTACAAATATATAAATTATCCAGATACTAGATTCGGGGGCATGTATAGTACTACATGTGTCACACATACATCTTCACATAGCATGACACATTTATAGACCAGATAGTAGAGTATAGGCATAGTACATAGCACATTATTTTGATCTCTAATTTTGCACATGAGATATGACATGATAGATCATATCACATGTGGTTATACATATTTCTAGATTATCCAGATACATCACTCACATACTACATTTAGGGGCATGGCACAGATGTTCATGTCCTTCATCTTTCAGGATTATATAGATTGAGATGGCAGGACATGCCATTTTTTCTTACACATTTACCAACATTTTTAGTGTACACCCAAGCATTACTTAGGTTGTCACCCGAATGGATCGTATGGTCATCTGCAGTGATTGGTCCATAGTATTACTCAAACCTAGGAGTTTGTGTGGGACAGAGGATAGACATTGGTTTTGGACCTCTGAGCACTTCTCAAACCCATTTTAGATTATTCAGATTTAGTACAGGAGGCATCCATTACAAGGATTCCTTCTCTTTCTAGACACTACTCAGATTCAGTATAGGGGGCATCCATTACAATCATTTCTTCTCTTATTGGACAGTATTTAGGTTCAGTACAGGGGGCATCTATTATAGGGATCCCTTCTTTCTCTGAGCACTATTTCAGTTCTTCAATCCACTTCCCTGGCTAGGAAGTTGGACCCTTTTCAACATACTTATCTTCATGTAGGTAAGCCCAAGTATGCATTTTATTTTCTTTCTTTTACTCTAGTACTTTATTTCATTACATCAATAAAATAAAATGGGGAAAAATGTAATCACCCTAAATTGGTCAAGCAAATACACATATTATGTCTTTACATGGTCTTTTCACAGGAGACTCCGACTATAGAATATGAGCTTTATTCACATTTAGCCAGGTCCTCTTGTCTATCTTATCTTGGTCTTACTACATTCCTTAGACATCTCTTTGCCTATTACCAGTCATCCATAGATTACCAGGTTTGACCCTTTCAAACCCAGAGACCTCTTTTAGATCCTAACCCATCCCCCTAGGTCCCAAACCCCTTAGACAACAATGCCCAAATGTGGACTACAACATTGAAACCCAGGGTGTCTAGTTTTTGGTGCTATTATCCAAGCCCAATTTTGGTTCTAATGGTCAGTTTCTTTTATAGGATAAGTCTTACCCTTTTTCTTTGATTCATTCCTAAGTTTCCCTATGTCGGCCAAATATGAAAAAAGCTCCCAAATTCAAAATAACGAGTATCCTATATAAAAGACTACACAAGGCATTTTATATGTAACACTTACTAATTTGGCACATTAGACATAA
The DNA here is from genome assembly GCA_037957365.1 of Torreya grandis. Classification (NCBI taxonomy): domain Eukaryota; kingdom Viridiplantae; phylum Streptophyta; class Pinopsida; order Cupressales; family Taxaceae; genus Torreya; species Torreya grandis. The sequence goes on along the minus strand of JARHVA010001141.1, from coordinate 866,477 downwards.
TAAAAATTAGTCTATAGTATAGCTCAATTTCTCTACATTACATGCTTGATCAAGGAAGGGCCTAAGTGAAATTCATTCTTGCATCAATCGTGCACATTGACTAGACACGTTCCCTAAGGGAGAACTACATCAGATTTGAGACCCTAACTTGAGGGTTAATGTAGGTAACAATTAGAACAATAGGGGTTCTTGATTGTGCGATCATTCTTCCCCTAACCTAGTTTTTTGCCCTTTTGCTGTTGATCTATTTATTATTTCCATGTGTGCAGACAAGTACAGGTACTTAAGATGGAAATAGACTTACAATGAGTTTTGATGACTCTTAGGAGCTAAAATTTGATATGTAGGGTTCCCCAAAATAGATGAATAGAACCCAAAAAGCTCAAAAAGCTTAGACCCACAAGACTACAACACCAAAACTAGGACTATAGTGCTGGACCTCTAGGTGTCCCATTTTTGGTGCTCCTATCTAGGCAAAAAATAGACTTTTGGGTCCTATTTTGACAATCTACCTAGTTAGACTAGTAAATATCAACCTCTGAATCTTCCATCTTAGTCCAAAACTAGCTAAGTTTTATTCTCTTCCCTCTTGTTTGTTATTAATTAAACACTTTCAAATTCAAAAAATCAGTAGGTTAATTAAGGCATATTCATTTATTGATTTTACCCTTAATCCAGATTCCTTTACTATTTAGGAAATTAACCCCTATAGTTTACCAAATTCAGTAAAACACAACCAAATATGGCATATTTTTAGTTTTGAAATTCTTTTTCATTTATGGAAGGAAAGGAACAATTTAATATTTAACCATTTATCTTGTGATGGTTATTCATACGTTATTAAAAAAGTTCAAGTAACATCCAATGTTATTCTTTAGATATAAGTGTAATGCGAGAAGGTTTGATTAGAGGTTGAACACCTCCATACTCTATTGGACCATTAGGGGAGTGCTCCATGTGCAATCAACTAGGTCCCTCCTAATTTTCCTGCTGATGTTAACCTTCACAAGGTTGTGTTTTTGGAGCTCATGGCAAGCACCCTTCATGGAGTAGGCATTGAAGTGTCCTGCTGCAAACATTCACCTTATCACAACTCTTGTGGTGGTGGTGAATTTGCATTCCTAGACACTGGTGGATGGAGGTCTCTACAATAAGGATTTTTTTCCAATTGGGCTTAAAAATGTCCCCATCTAGACAAGACCTAGAGGATCATATGTTAGTGTATATTAGGACATACACTTTTTTATAGTCTAAGATGCATTTATATTAGTTCTCTTTATAGACAAACATATATTTATGTGTTTTTATATATCATTATCATGGAGTTGTTTCCAATCAGCCAAATACCCTAGCTCATGGGGATGCTCTTAGTAAATTTATACAAGTGGTTCCTTGCAAACTTTCAAAGGGCCAAAGGGTTGCCTATGATTGCTTGTTGTCAATTGAAGAAATTTATGAAGCAAAAACTCACATGGTTGCTAAAAATACCGCATGAATAGATAATTTCCCTTGTGAATTTTACCAAACTCAATGGGATTTTATAGGTTCCAAATTTACAAAAAGTCTACTTGGAAGCTATTCGGATCAACTCTCTTGGTAAATTCAATAATCAAGAAAATATAAAGTTCACTTCTAAGACTGGGTACCTAGAGCTAATTAACAACTAACATCCTATTACTCGTTTGAGTGCATCTTATAAGATCATTGCTAAATCTCTTGCCTCCAACTGAGGTAATTATTGCCTCTCATTTTCTACCTTGAAAAAAATGGTTTCATTTGCAACAAATACATTCTTGATAATGTTATTATAGTCTAGAAAGGGATGGAATGAGCTTGCTCCTCACACAAAAAACTCTATTCATCAAAATATATTTTGAGAACTCCTATGACAGAAGTGAGTGGCCTTTTATCATAACCATGATACATGCTTTAGGTTTTAGTGAAAAACTTATGAAAAATATTAAAATGTTTTTTAAAGATGCTGGTTATTGTATCACTATTAATGAAGAGTAGTTTGAAGAATTTTGTTTGTTCATATCCATTAGAAAAGGATTCCTTCTAACCCCTTACATTTTGTGGTTGAAGGATTCAACTATATTTTAGTTGATTACACATACAAATATTAGTTAAAGGTAATACCCCTCCCTTTGTTTTAGAGTTATATGGGCAATGGATATTTTGTTGATGATTCCTTCCCCACTCTTAAACTAAAGAAGAGGCTTTTTTTTCCAATGCCGTGGAATGTCTACATATTTTTTGTCTAACCTCTGGTTCTTCCATTTAATAGAATAAAAATCAATTCTATATACAATATTAAAAAGCCTTCAACTTCAAAGGATTTAATGGTATAGGTGGTATTGGATACAACCTAGAAAATAGTTCAAATTCCTAGGCATTCCTTTTGCCTTTTAGGCATATCCTTTAGAATTATGGAACTATGTGGTTCAAAGGGTTGAGAATAAAATTGCTTATTAGGTCACTAAACCCCTTTCCCAGGCTAGCAAGTTTTGGATTTGCTCTAAGGTCCTTACAACAACCTATGTATATTATTCATCTTGTTGGGTTCTAAGGTTGCATATGCCAAATTAAAAAATCTCTTTAAAAATTCTCTCTCGGCCAATTATGAAGGATCTAAATGTTTTCTTATAATTTCTTGGGATATACTCTGTAGACCTAAATATATGGGAGGTCTAATGTCAATCTCCAATGTATTTCACTATGTATCAAGTGAATTATTCATTCCCTTGAAGGAAATGAGGTCTAGAAGGTCCTGCTTCACCATTGCATTTCTTAATGCAATCTTAATGGCATGAAATTTTGAAAGGGTCTTGGTGTATACTATCTTTTGCTCACTTAGGTCTTTGTCAAAATTGTGGGTTCCTTTGTGGCCTAGTATATATGGAAAGCCCATGAGTTACTAAAGACTCAATTTGTGATGGACATGGTTTTAAAAGTGGCCTCTTTTTGAACTATCACTCCATTTTGTAATTTCTGGTTATATCATGCTATGGTGTTCATTTTTGCTTGGTCCCATGGGTTAAGAGTTTCATATTTTTTAGGAAAGGGATAAAGATTATTTAAGACCGATTTTGTAAATGTTCTCAAGATTGGCTCCCTTGGCCTATCCTAGATGACAAGTTTCAACTTAACAATAATGCAATCTCATCACTTATTGAGATTCAAATAACTCTCCAAGATGAACACCTCTACAAAAGTGGAACTCAATGACTCACTAAGTGGTGGATTGACTAGAAGTAATCCGTTGCAACTCATTTTCACTAGTATAAAACCTATATTGCTTATCAATTTCTCTCTTTAGTTCATTTGTGTGGATTCTTTGAATGCTCACTAGAAAGTTAAATTGTCTGAAATGACTTGGGGGAAATTTTTTTCCAAAATTTGGAAAGAAATTATTAATCCCAAGCATGCACATTTCATGTGGTGTATCTTTCACCAAGGTATGCATATTGGTAGCCACCTTATTCATTTTGGTGTGGCCAATCCATTGTGTCCATCTTGTCAGCACTCAAAGTCACTCAAACATCTCTTTTAGTTTTGAAAACATGCTCAGTCAACTTGGAAATGGATACATATTTTTTTTCAACCATTTCGTCCATAATTATTTTCTTGAAAAATGGTACTACTAGAGGATAAATGATGTTACCTGCACAATACAACCAAATATGGCATATTTTTAGTTCTAAAATTCTTTTTCATTTATGGAAAAAAGGAATAATTTAACATTTGACCATTTGTCTCATGATGGTTGTTCTTATGTTACTAACAAAGTGCAAGTAATATATAATGTTATTCTTCAGATACAAGTGTAATCTAAGAAAGTCTGATTGGAGGTTAAACACCACCATAATCTATTGGACCATTGGAGGAGTGCTCCATGTGCAATCACCTAGGTCCCTCCAAATTTTACCTGTTGATGGTCACCTTCACAAGGTTGTGTTTTTGGAGCTCATGGTAGGCACCCTTCATGGAGTAGGCATTGAAGTGTCCCACCATGAACATTCACCTTATCACAACTCTTGTGGTTGTGGTGGATTTGCATTCCTAGACACTGGTAGATGGCGGTCTCTGCAACAATGACTTTTTTTTTATTGGACTTAACAATGTCCCCATATAGACAAGATATAGAGGATCATGTGTTAATGTATATTAGGACATATACTTTTATATAGTCTAAGATACAACTATATTAGTAGTATTTATATAAAAATATTTATTTGTGTGCACATCATTATCTACAACTTATTTATAATGAATTATTTTTAATTCACTTATAAATAAGAATATCTCTAGTGGTTATCCTCAAAATAAGGTTTGTCTATTTTGAGTTAATATCCTTACAAATAGAGATTCATTTCTATCTTAAACCTTCTTACTAATCTCTTTAATCAATTGGAGGGTATGGATGAAAACAAGTTACTAAGTTATTTTGTGTTGTATTCTTCATATAAGGAGAGTCTTAGTCCCTCTTACATATTTGAGTTTGATATATTGGTAATCATTATACCTTTGACATATTTATATATATTTGTTTTATATGTTTCAAAGGTATGCACATGTAATTTTGGGTAAAATTCTTGAGCATGCTTCTTCACAGATCTTGCAAGTTGTACTAGAACTACCCCTCATGGTCCGTACACCATATTCTAACATGGTATCAAATCTTCCCTAAGCTTCACTTCATTGTATTGATAATATTAATATCTAGAAATCATCTCCTCTTCTATTTTATAGGTTGTATGTTGAAGTTGCATTTGAGGGACCTTGTTGGTTTCACCACTTTTAGAGCTTCCTAGAGAGTTTTCAACAATTCCGTTACATCCAGAATGATCGAGAAATTCATTTTTCAATTTCATTTCATAAAAAATGGAGCTATGGTGCTCCATTAATGGAGGTTTGAAAAAATGTCAAACATGTTTTTATTTTATTTTAAAAATTTGGATTATTAAAGAAAAGACATTCAAAAAAATATTTTTTTTGAAAAAAAAAGGAAATAATAAATTTCTCTCTTAAATTTTAGAAAACATTTTAACATTTTTTTTAAATTTTGTTTGGAGTTGCAAGACCGATGTTTTTGTAGGTTTGGACATTGTTTTGCAAGATTTGATAGCTTTTTTCCAGACGATTCCTTAGGGGTTTGCTCTATTTTTGGTATCCTGAATTCTAAAGACCATATTTTGGTCATACAAAGGCATTTTTAAGTGAATTTTTTTCATCGTTCTTATTTTTTCTTGTAATGGTATATATTTTTTGAATATTTGGAATTTTGTTCCTATTATTCACAATTTTCTAGATGCCACTTTGACTATTCATGGTTTAATTTGCAATAAATTTTGCATAGAAATAGTTTCTTGATGGTTTGTATAATAGGAATATAATGTTATAGTCAAATTTATGATTTATATTAGATACAAAAAGTTTCACTAGTATATTTAGTTTCTACACTTAGTAAGGCTTTGCTAATCATTTTTGATGCATCACATGTAAACGAGTATATATTTTGACATTTGTTGGTACTTTTATTGATGATAGTTTGTTATTGAGAAAATTCATTGATGGATCAAACATATTGTTCCTAAGTGCATTCATTTGACTCATGCTTTGATCATGTGAGACATACTATTCAGTGCTCAAGTGTATCACCTCATATGTATTTTATATTCCATTAACAATAACACCTTCTTAAGGGATTGACTATTGGCCTCCCAAAATTTTAAGGTTTTTTGTCTCTAAGAGGTGGGACATTCGCACCCATGTGTTGATACAAGTTTTATGAATAAGCTCCAATAGTTGCTGAGTCTACACTGACTCATTTTAGGATCATGAAAAGTAATCAAGTGCATGAGTTATAGGTATGCAGTTTTATAAATAACAAACGACACATGTAATGATGTTGTTTCATAGATTATGATGTATCACAAATATAACAATTGGCCATAATAAATATCCATTCAAAGCTTTTCAATCATATATGAAGATATGCGAATAAAAGATGAAGAACACTTGGCATGTTCAATATACATCTTTCCTACATGGAATTAGTATTGGTATCAATCATCTGCCTCCTAATTAATATATTTTTCATCAATACTTCCTACATGTTTAAAAGAGATATTCATAGAGGCATCAAGCATGGGATCCATAAATCTTACATAAAATCAACTTAGATAGAACCATTATCAATAAAAATGCATCACTACGTGAATCATTATCTTCAAACAAAAGACACATGTTATAAGAGATATTCATATAAGCATAAAAAATGGGATCTACAAATCCTACATAAAATCAACTTAGATAAAACTATCTAAACCATTATCAACAAAAATGCACCACTACTTGAAGCATTGTCTTCAAATAGAAAATGGATGTATTATTACTCTCAAGTACATCAGTTTCTCTTTTGGTTTGAAATTTCCTTTAGATCAATTGCAGATATGCTCTTGTCAACTTTATATGAATTCATAACACTTTTTTCGATGACATCAATCAATATATAAACATTTTAATAATGAACTAAAATCAGATGAGCATTTTATATTTAAATGTTTAGTAAATCTATGTGGTTAAAGAAAAAAGAAGACAAAAACGGCGACGGCAACGGCAACGGCAACGGCAACACAAAGATAAAAAGGTAAAGCGCAGTGAGAGATATGGTTTGTTTGCCAATCAAATGTTGAGTGGGGATCATCTCGTCCCATCCCATTCACTCAATTGAGTATTAAATATGGTATCTCTGCCCCTTAAACTTTCTTTGTTAGAAATATGAATCTATCTACATAGAAGTAAGTGGGTTTTTAAAAAAGAAAGTTGTTGGCTTTACGCTGGAAGTTTTGGTTACAATGTGCTCACATCCACATCCTCTTCCTCTTCCTCTTCTAAATAATATTATTCGCCGGTAAAGGTTCATTGCCTAATCTTTGCGTTTTGGAATTGTTTCCACCATTCTAAAATCTTCCTATGAGATAATGAGATATTGATTTTACATCAAAATGCAATATGTAAAATATTAATATCAAATTTAAATATGATTTCAATTCTATTAAATGTCTATTATTATTATTAACAAAAAGTTGTTATAATTTAATAATAAAATTAGTATTTTTGTGGTTAAATAATGAGAACTAATAAAATGTAAAATTTAAGTATTTTTTTAGAAGTATATATTTTATATTTTTGGCACCTAAAATAAATAGTTTTCATAGTCTAACAACAAAATCAAGGTTTTTGTAGTTAAATAGTAAGAACTCAAAAAAACATATAGTGATCTGAGTACCTTCCCAGAATTGTACCTTCCACATTTTTTACACGTAAAATTTCAGACTCCACATTTATAATAGATGATAGGAAGATATAATCTAATTTGACAAATGTATTTGTTAGGTTCAGGACTCTAAAAACACTGCTATTAATTATGAATATTTTTCCGATCTCTAGAAAATTGATCTTCTTCTTTAAGCGTTAATAGGATAGCTAAACCTCCAAAAGATAAGGAAAGTAATTATATTTAGTGTATGTGATCAAGCTTTCCAAGTATTTTGAGCACCAACTACTTGTCAAGACATTTAACAATACACAGTATCAAAAACAACATGCCAAGTAAAACATAATTCAACTAGACAATCTAATGTGATGCAATGTTTATCTACGATTTTTAGTGTTGGTCTCCTAAATTATCTAATATATATGTGTATTTATAGACTTCTCGAAATCAAATAAGGTCCTAATTGGAGTGTAAGTTGGAAAAAATGGGCAAAAAAACCCATAAGGATAGAGAAAAATCCCCAAGGGGACCCAAAAACTAGATGAGAAAGGCCCACCCCCATAAATGTACACTATACACTTTTGGGCTTAATGTATGTACTTGGGAAACTTACTAAAAACATAAGAGGGTAAGGGGCAAGGAGTAGAGAGGAAATGACAAGAAAATGTGATAGGGGCAAATAAAAACACAAAAAATGTGCCAATAAAGCCTAAATGGACCAATAAACAATAGACACACATGTACCCTAGAATAATGCACTTTTACAACTAATAAGTGCTCATGATCCATTTTTAGATATCTACGTAATGCCCCACTTGATGTGTGTGTGTGTGTGTGTTTGTGCGTGCACGCATGCGTGCATGCACATGCATAAATTTTAAACTATAATAGGAAAAGGGTGGATACCATATTTTTCACACTTAAATCTCTATCAACAACTCCAATGCCTTTGTGAAACCTGCAAGGACATTTACACATGGATACTTACATATAGTTCAATGATTTGTTGAAATCTAGAAAGGAAAAACTAAAAATGATACACTTCATTTTTCTAGAGATATATGGATACCCTAGATATATAATTCCATGCCTTTTGAACTTATGCTAAACCCTGCATATATTTTTAGTGTAGATTTTAGTGATAAAAAAACAAGGCTAAAAAATGTCTTGAATATATCCCATGGTGGGAATGGGTACCATGTGTTAGAGATATCTAGCTTAATAAGCAAAACAATAATACCTTCATCTAGAGGAACAAAAACTATAATGAATATGTAAAGCTTGATGTTTTGTTGTTTGAAGTATGGACAAATGATGGAATATGTGGCTTCAATTTTAAATATGAGATGAACCTGTGATGCACACATCCCAAAATAAAGGGATTACTTGCATCATTTATAAGATAGAAAATAAAATCATTGATGTTTGACATAGAAAGATACAATCTTAGAAGTATGTACTTCATAAATAAATTTACATACACATGCTTGTGATGTAATCTATAATATAAGTGCATGTGTAATATGGCCCATATGGGCATGTAATAGAAATAGGAATATTCCCCACATGAGAAAATGTAAATAATGAAATCATAGGAGTAATATGTCTCATATGGGTGACATGCAAGTAGTAAATCAAATGTAGAAGGCCCCAAAAGAAGGAAAAATAAAAGCAATATAGTACCAATAGCATAAAATATATCAATGCTAGGCATAAACATAGGTTCTTTCCCCAATAAATGCATGATATAGATCATGGAAATGTCAACAAGAACATGAAAACATTTACATGATATGGATCTTGGAAAATAAGAGGATTGTGCATGATATAAATCATAGCACCATAGTGCATATCAAACACAAAATAAGCATATGAAGAAAGGAGATCACATCAAAGAAAAAGTAGATAGAGCAAGCTAGGAACATGTATGAAACACATAGTAGACATAGCAAACAAGAGACACATATCAAACACATAGTAGATAGAGGAAGTAAGGAACACATATCAAACAAAGACAATACAAAGAAAGTAAGGAGAGCATATTAAACATAAAGTAGACAAAGAAAGCAAGGAACTCATATTAGCTATACAGTAGAAAATCCATGCACATTGAAGACTCGTCTTGCAATACAACTATGGAAATAAGAACATATTAGGTAGAGTAACTATAATATCAAGCATGACACAAAAAATGTAACTATATACTCAAGCATTGATAAAGTATGGTTATAAGCAACTTAACAAGCACATGGACATAAATGAAAATAATAAGCATATAAGAACACATTTAACACATAATATATACCAAAGAATATGAGGCCACATGAAATCTTAATATGATAAATACAATAAATAAAGATATAACTTGAAATGGTCCTTTAAAATGGTCCCATAATGTTCTTATAGTGAGCAAGGGATGTGCCCCTAACTTATTATGTGTCTTCAATTATGTATATATACCTATTCACTTTAATCTTAGATCTATCTCAATAGTTTTATCTGTAAAAATATTATAAGTAATAATTGTAGTATAACCTCTTTTAATAAGAAGATAAACTTGTAAATATAATATGTACTCTAACATAGTCATAATATGCCAAACTATTGTAACTTTTTACTTAACAAAATAAAGACAAAGTAATTTAAAAGACATGAAACAATCAAATCACATAAAAGAAAATAAAAAACTATAAGGAGGTCCTTAGTGACTCTTGAAATATTTATCAAAGTTTTTTGTGTTTATAAACATGTTTTTGGAATATATGTTCTATCATCATTTGGAATTTAGTGTCTACTTTAGGGATGGGACAAAACAAATAGAAGAAAATGTAACAAGTAGTAAAGGTAAGAAGGAGTAAACCATAAAAAATAGAATAATGAAGTGTATAAGATAAAAAGGCTTCACATTTCTTAAACAATAAAGAGAGAAGTCAATCTCATACAATTAAACCATGAAATCAAGTGAAAAGAAACAATACTAAAATCTAGGAAAATTTAAAGCAAAAGGTAGAACAAGAAAAAAGTAGACACACAAGAAATAAATTAGAATTAGAATTGATAAATAAGATAGGAAATGAGGATCCACATGAGTGACCCATCACAAGAGAAAGCAGAGGAAGAAACAAAGAATCCCAAAATCCACATGCCAAACATAAGAATACAAAGAAAGCTAACCAAAAAAAAAGAAAGAAAAGAAGCATGTCTAAGGAGAAGCAATAAACAAAAAGAAAAGTATACATAATAAATTTAGAGAATTGTCATTTTCAAATGTTATTAAACAATTTGTTAGGCAATTTTAACCAATAATATGATCATAGTCAATCTATTCATCATCGTATTCTATATAATTTGTGGCACATTTATCATTTAAATTCAAATTAGGTTGAAACTATATCAATGAGTCTAATAAAGATAACACATTGTCATCATCATTGTCATTATCATTCGCATAATCCTAATTACCTACTATACCTTCTTACATAACAACGTGATCATATGTAAGAATATTATCTTTAATAAATCAATCACTCTCAACACTTCTATTTATATAGAAATAAGAATTTTAGACAACCATACACTTGTAGGTATAATCTTAGGTTATTGAACTTTATGATCTCTTGTTTGAGGTCTAATATTAAATTTTTTATTTGGTGTTTCCTTAAGTAGTGCTTGTTATTAAACTTATTTTTGTGATGGATAATAAACATTTATATGAGCTGTAATAAATTTTTCCTCAAGCACTAACTTTAATTAATGGTGTAGGGTGGATGAGATTTATATTAATTCATTTATCCATTTTATTACCAATAAACACATCATTATATATATTATATAATACCACATGAAACCAAGTTAACACCATCTTAGGACCCCCTATGACAAGCAAAAGAATACAACCTAGTGGTTTTCTAGTAATGCCATCATATCCCATAATAATTGTTGAAGTACTAACTAAGTCTCTTTTATAGATTATAATACCATTGATATATTTATCACTGCATATAATGATACTTGAAATATTCTCAACCATAACTCCATCCTTTTATTGTTAATGTTCACCCTTTGAAGGAATTTATGAATATAGGTCTATTGTAAGATCTATCATTTGGAATATCTCTATCATGAAACATTATTAGAGGAGGCTCTCTCTTCATTGTAACAACACTAATCACACCAATAAATTTCCACGAAGTCCACATGGGCATTAATATTTTCTGGTGGTTCCCTTTGATATTTTCTATTTGTCATATGAACGTTACCTTTATCTTTTGGTTGAGTATTATAGTTTAGAAGAGGTTTGGTAAATATTTATAAATTTTTATTTGGTGGAGCCACCCATTTAGTTTTTATTTTTTTCTTCCCTCCACTTAAATTTGGTTGTTATCAATGAGATCTTGAACATTATGTTTCAAGGTAATTGATATGTTTTATTGATGTCATGTACTTCTATGGGAATTTAAGAATGAATTTGCATGATAACACTTAGGCAATGGTATTGATTGATACAATTCTCTAATGGGAGGCAACATGATCATATTACATTCAATGAATATTTGAAACATATTTTATACACTTTCACTTAATCTTGTAAATTTTCCACTCTTCCTTTATTGAGATAATATAAGCCTTGTAGTTGATTGTTCCACAAAATTTACCACATTCTTAGCCTCACTCTTAAGTTGCAAGGTATTTTCATTAATTTTAGCCTTGAAATTTATCTTACTTTTAGACTTGACACCATTAGAAGTTGGAGCATTAGACCTATACTTAAGCACATTCGCCTCTAAATTTTTTGAGCTCAAAGTCCTTAACCACATGACAAAGCTCATTGAAAGATTGATAAGTGTTGAAAACTATGTTGTCTTTGATGATTGAAAGAAATCTATAATAAAATATATTTTTAAGTTCACTGTCCATTAATTGATAAGTTATCTTTGTACCCATAGTCTTAAACCTATACACATAGTCACTGATAGTCTCACTGGATCCTTGTTTGATTTCAAATATCTATGTGAAGGTAACCTTAATTAAAAAATTGATGAAAATATGAGCTATGAAATCATACACTAATGTTGTAAAAGAAAACATAAATCCACATGGTAAAACATAAATCCAATCAAGTGCATAGTCCTTCAAGCTCTTTGGAAATAAGTTAGTTAACAATTTATTGTTATGAGAAAAATAAAAGTAAGAGGCATATAAATATGTAATATGATAAAACAAGTCTCTTTTTCAATTGAATAATTCAAACGTTGGAGCTAAAATCCTATTGTAAAAGGGTATACAATCACTTTATATTGCTAAGGGATTGAGAATAATGTTGTTAGAAGTGACCCTATTATTTGGATTTTGATGCTCTTGGGAAATCACCTTAATCTAATTTTGCAAGTCACATAATGCATGCATCATAATAATAAGATTGGGATTTGGAAAATAAGCCGTGGTAGAATAAGTTAGAATAGAATAATTTTGTAAAGAAGTGATTTGAAAAGCATTATAAGCAGTACATGGTTGAACAAAAGGAATTTTATAAGCATATTGAGAGTTTTGGAAAAAATGGGAAGCACCGAGGGCAAGTAAGGATGTTGAGGAGCTTTAAAAACAATCATATTATTTAGAGAAGCAAATGAATCATTAACAATAGTGGAATCAATAACAACATGATGAGGAACTTAGTTTCATAATAAAATTAGAAAATGACTATATTATTAGGCATAGAAGGTGATCCCTTACACAAGGTAAGTTTTTGATCTACGTTGTGATAATCGAGGTATTCATTTTTTATCTCATAGGGTATGTCTTGTACTATAACCCATGCTTGAGCCTATTAAACTGGGGTTTTTCTTTAGACATATTTCAATACATGTATCAATTTAACTATTTGATTAGGGTTGGACATAAGGTGTTCTTAAAACATATAAGGTTTTCAACTCTTTCTTGTTCATCTAGATATGATCTTGGTGGCCATGATCATATGCATTATCAACTTGGGATCCATTCATACCACTATCATTCAAAATAATATTAGTATCACTAACAATAAAAAAATTAATAGTGGGAAAAACACTAACTTCATTTTTGGTGTCTATTTTATTTTTCAAAAAAAGATTTAGGATTAACCAAAATAATCTTAATGAAATCAATACTTGGTTAAAATTTATCCTAATGTTAATCCTGTTTGGAACATTAAGATCTAATCACTTTAGAAGGCATAAGAGAAAAACATACACAATTTACAAATACCCTAGGGTTTGTAAAATATTGAAGTAAACTTAATCAAAAGTTCATTGCATGTTTGATTTATATCGTGTTCACCAATAAATAATATGAGAAAGTGGTTTTACATCAAACTACAATACAATATACTCATAAACAATGTAATTAAGTCTATTTAGATGTAAAATAGCAAACTAGATTTAATTACTATTATAAGTCTAGAGAAATAAATGAAAAAGATAGGCTTTAGAGAATTATATTGACTTTCACACAAAATTTGGAAATAATAGTCATAGTATTATAACATAATGAAAGTTTTTGTAGATAGATAGTGAGAACCCAAAAAATATGTAGTGACTTAAGCACCTCTCTAGAATTGTACATTCCACTTTTCTGGGACACAAAATGGTGGACTCCAAATTTCTTGTAGAATATGGTTTGGCAAATACATTTGTTAGGTTTGGAGCTTCATAAAACTTGTTTACAATTCTAAATCTTTAGTTGATCCCTAAAAATTGATATTTGAAGCCCCAATAGGGAAGTTGAAACTGCAAAAGATAAGGCGCTGGATTTGTTTTAGGGTATGTTCTTAGGGTCAATAGGGTTTCTAAGCACAGATTACTTATTAGTTCCTTTAATTGTACAAATATAAAAAATAACATGCTAATTAAAATTTAGTTTAGCTAGAGAGTCCAGTATGACGCACTATCCATTTGCTATGACTTTAAATGCTACAATGAAAGATTTATTTCTTTTAGAATGTAATATTAAATTCTAGATCCTCTTGATAATTTACTTAGATTTTTGAATGCTTTTTCTATATGTCTACATTGATTTACTCATTCATTGATCTCTTAAGAATGTTAATGTCCCTGTGTATTACTATACTTATCAAATTTAAATTAAGACTCTATTGGTGCACAACCCAACAAAAAATGGGAAAAAAACTAATAAAGGAGGACCCAAAACTATGGGGGGCCTAAAATGGGTGAAAAGGGCCCAACTTGAGAAACATACACTATTTGTTTATGGGTCCCTAGAACAGACAATGTACATTTGTGGGAAAGTTACCAAAAACACAAAAGGGCAGGGAGGGATGAAAGAGGAGGAAGGGGAGATGATGAGAGACAGAGAAACATGACAGAAACATAGAAAAATGCACCAATAAATCATAACTTGGAGTAATAATCAAGAAAACAATGCCTAATTTGGACCACTAATTAATAAAGACATAAGTACCCTAGAACATTACAATTTTATGATTAATAAATGCAAATGAACCATTTTTAAGTGTGTACACTTATCTATATATAAATTTAATCCCTATTGGTTTGAGGGGTTAGTTCATGGTAACATAAAAACCTAGTATACCATAATCATTATAAAATAAGCAATATATAAATCCAATATATTACTAGTACATGCATCATAAATGCATCTATTTGAAAAACACTAAAAGATATCAATTTGAGTGCATTCATTTTAATTTTTATATTCTATAATTATTAATAATTTCATTACTTTTTTCACAAAAATTTCAATCAAATGAATATCAAATTTAAAATTGAAATGGAAAATAAACATATTCATTACATTACAACCTATCACCACTAAATACTATTGTAAAACACCTCTAGACATAATAATCTTTATATTAATGAGATAATACTATAATGAAAATAACACTCCTACTAACATAAATTATAATCCTCTTAAAATTCTTAAAAATACATCCCCTTCTTAAAGAAACCTTATTATTTCAGATTTATCAAGTTCCTCAAATACCATTTAAAAAAAATCCCTTTCTGCAAATGCAGAATGGGAAATTGTCTCTAAAATCCTTGTAAGATTTTTTTCAACATCTTTATTGGTAATATTTTCAAATGAATTATAGCAATTAAAAAAAAAAAAAAACATATCCTATGTAACCCATCAAATCAGAACATACCAAATTCCCACTAGTAGCAGGCATCCTTTACATAGTATGCGATCAGATTTTACATGTATTGACTTAGTACCGACAAAGAGAACTTTTGACATATTTATGGGCGTTTCAAAATTCGATTTGAACTTTTGTAGATAAGGGTTTTGGAATCTGCTTTGGACCACTCTTTGGGAATCCTCTTACAACTGAATATTTTGAAAAATCTGCTCTGTAATATTAAAATTTATATGCAATTTGGTGTGGACATCCTATACTAAATTCCTTTCTTTCAGATCATGCGAATCTTGTTTTTTTATAGAATTATGACTTGTTGAACGCAATCTATTTCTACTCTGGGGAGATACCAGACCAGTTTATGTCTAGGAATATATAACATCCATTCTCCAACACTCTTCACACAGGTTTGCATAATGAGCTATCATTCTTGAACTACCAGTCTAACCAAAAGGTTGTAGTTCAATTGTCGAGAATGAAAAAATTGTAGTTGAATTGTCGATGATGATGGCAAAAGTGTGTTCTCATAACATCCACCAAGCTACAATTCCTAATCAATATAACAACAAGAATGAGGCTGAGTCCAAAGATAAAGACTCTGAAAGGTCAGAGATTGGCATGCAAGAATGTTGTATGTGCGGAGACATAGGCATTAAGAAGGAACTGTTTCAGTGCAATAAATGTTTCCATCGTCATCAACATAGGTTACAATATTTGTAGAGATCTAAGTTTCCTGAAATTCTATGTTTAATTTTACTCACCACAGTGATGTTAATAGTTGACTGTTTTTGCCATATTTTCAGGTACTGCAGCAAACTGTATCCACACATTAAACTGGAAGATTTGATATGTGAGTGGTGTCTACATATACAAGAAAGGAGTGAAAAGGAGGGGGGTTGTAGAGATGAGGAACAAAATTTAGACCATAAAAACAAACCATGTGAAGAAGTAGACTCAAGGCAAAATATTGACATGGTACAACGCAGTAGCAGTCAAAAGAAAAGAAGGGTTGGAGGAAAAGCAAAAGTGGTAAAATATAGGTACAGATACAAATCCCTTGCCGACTTCCTTTGATGCCAGAAAGGTTTACTTATTAATTATATGATGATATGTGTCAGGGCATGGCCACTAGTATGATTGGCATCAGCTGAGTGCTTGTTAATTATAAGATATGTGTCAGTAGTATGATTGGTATCAGTTGAGTGCTTGCCGGTTACAAGGAGATAGTCAATAATATGATTAGTATCGGTTGAATGCTTGCCAGTTAGAAATTCGATAGTTCTAAATATACATCCTCCGAAAGCTCTCACTCCGACTTGTTGGAAGCTTGCTGGATGGAGCATACCCGGAAAAAAAATTAGTTAATAGCAAATGTATCTACCTCCATTAAAATGTTGGTGACAGAAAGCAGGTCACAGACACAGTAGGCTAATAAACAACCTACAAAAACATTCCACCCTTGCTGTATAATCTTTTGAAAAAAAAAAAGTGGGTGATATAAATGGCGGTGTATATATAACCACATCTGGGTGTCTTGGCACACTCATGTTGCTATTGTTCGAACTTAATATAATATACAATCATTCTCTTGACATTTTTATGTTTAGCGTGTGTATATAGCATTGCTCGATTTTTTATAGCTATTTTATGTGGATCAAAGTTTAATGACCAGATAAATGGCGTTGGGTAATTTCAAAATAATCCACAACATATTGTTTTTAAAAATAAATGTGGTGCCCTGCAAAGTTCAGGTTTAGAGGATATGCCTTTAGATTCTTTTGAATTATGAATATATATTCATAGAATGTATGGGTCTCACATACTCACTTTTTTTTTTAAAGCCTAGTAAACTTTTTAACGTGACCGGCGCCGCTGGCTAGACACGACTAATATTGGTACCACAGGGTCAGGGAGGGATTCGAACACTGGTGGGCAGAGCCGCAACGGAAGTACCCGTCCAACCGACTACACATCCCGACCCGGTCTCACATACCCACTTCACACAAGTATGTTTTGTGTGTTTTTTTTTTACAATGATTTTTGAATATGGATTTTTTTCCTTACAAGAAGTTAAGGCGATTAGTTTTTTTGCTCTATCAAGCATTCAAGTGAGCAAAGCTTCACTATTTTATCTTATTTTAGTATTAGTTATAGGAACATCACATCTGTAGCTTTTGAAGTATTGAAAGAACATTTCATGAGTTATATTTGCCAAGTTAAAAGTTAGGTCATTGTTGTACTTACTTTTCACATATTACATTCTTGTGCACATAGAATCTAATACATAGGAGAGAACTACATCAGTTTGAGGCCCTCTTCAGAATAGTGGATATGTAGGCAAAACTCATTGATAGAGGGGTGTTTGGGGTTAACTCAACACTATGAATCCATTAACCTATTTTTTCCACAACCACAATGAATGTGAAGAACTAGGGGTTTGATATTTGACAAAGAGCAATAGCCTATGATCTAGATCTGAGCACACTAAAGCGAATGTGACACATAACCTAGAATATATTAGATGGTCGCATCCAGATCCAACATGTATTTTGTAGTAGACACTCGCATCCAAATTAGACAGAAGCGTTGACACAACCCTCTAAAGTCAATATGTGTTTGAGGTTATAGAGTTCAAATTTCTAGAATCTAACAACTGATCTAGGGCATTGATCCAGTGTATTTACATCATGTTCCATATCATATCTACATGCACACAATAAACTAGCTAAGTACTCTTGTTTTCATTTCATTTCTACATCGAATGATAGTTGTTCTTAGTATGTTTAATATATCTCGACATTTAAATTCAGAATATTATTTATCTAAGTTTGCAATTAATTGGTCTGCTATAGATCTATTTATCACCCTTTTGCTAATTCATTTTTATATTCTTAACCTTGTACTATATTGATCCATCTCAATTTAGAGTTAAACACACATATGGCCAATGAAAAATCTCTTGAATATGATGTGTTTCCATTCCAATTTTAAAAGGTTCTTTGGGACACCATTTGAAATTAATTATTTGAAGTTCACCTCAAAGCATATCTCACCAAAAGCCTTCAAAAAATCAATAACAAAGACATATTAAACTCACACCTAAGTTAGGTGATCCTAAGAAAATTTTCAATTGGTGGTTTGTCACTTTGATGAATGTCTCATATAAAATTATTATTAAGGCCCTTGATCTTCACATATTTGAAATCTCCTCCCTTTGACTGTTATTACTAAGAAAATAAGGTTTATCAAAAGAAGATACATATTAAACAAAAATATTTCATTTTGGGAAGGCATGGTGTGGGCATGTAGGTCTAATCAACAAGTGTTGTTCATCAAAATTGACTCAAAGAGAAATCCTATGATCACATTAAGTGGCCTTTCATTCTCTCCATGTTGTAGGTGATAGTGTTTGGTCCCAAATTTCTGTATTCGACTTAAATTTTGTTTTTAAATGCCTCAACTTATATCTTAACCAATGGAATGTGCTTATATAAATTTGGTTTGTTCGAATCTATTAGACAAGGATGCTTTGTCACCACAACTATGTATGTTATAACTACATAAAGGTTTGGTTATTTGCTGGCTAGTGTCATGGCTCAAGATCTTGTCAAAAGGATCTCTCTTCCTATAAAGACCTCCTCTCAACTCGTTAATGAATATCAATGGTATGCAATTGAATAATTTTGATTTGTTCCTCTCTATTATAAAAGGATGTCCTCTCTCCCCAACTCCAAATTTTCTAGTTGTATAAGGGTTTGGTTATATCATGGATAATTCCATGGCCCAAGGTCTTATCAAAGGGATCTATCTTCCTGCAAACACCTCTTATTCACTTTTTAATGAACATCAACAATATGTAGTTAGAGAAATTCTATTTTTTCCACTCTATTATAAAAGGATTCCCTCTCTCCCCATCTCGATATGTTCTAGTTGTAGAAGGGTTTGGTTATCTATTAGCTAATGACATGGGATAAGGATTTGTCCAAGGGATATCTCTTCTTACTAATATCTCTTCTAAGGTTTGTTGATGACCATTTCACGGATGACTCCTTCCTCACTCTTATAAAAATAAGAAGATAATATCAAACATACAATGTAGTGCATTGAAAATTTCTACTTATATTTAAGTTCTAGTATTCAATGGAGAAAACCCCAATGCTAGAGGTAGTTTTTTAGTCCCCCTCCCCTTTGGTTACAAAGATATACTTGGAAATGGAATCAACATTGTGAAAATTTTAATTTTAGTGGTATCCCATTTAATTTCCAATCTACCATTTCCCACTTTTGGAGATATGTCATAGATAGTGAAGAGAAGACATTCCCATACTAAATCAATAAGATACTCTTTCTAGCGAGTAAATTTAAAATCTACTCTAAGGTTCTCACTAAAATCCATGCCTATTATTTGTCTTGTTGGGTTTGATATAAAGGCTCATACTAAAGTCTTAAGAAAATCCCCGGGGATTTTATTTGGGACATTTTTTAGCATAGGAAAGGTTTCACCTAGTAACTTGGGAATATTATTGTCACCTCAAGGAGGTAGGGGGTTTAGGCATTATTATAGTCTACCATCAAGGCACTCCTCTTTGTGTGAAATGGATTATGTGAGACATCAAAGGAAAAGAGGCTTGTAATTTTTTAATATGTAATAGTGTCTATGAGGTTTCTCCCTATGGGCAAGTGGTTTGGAAGGGGCTAGGATTTAAAAACCTCATTATCTTTCTTTCCCATGTAAAGGTTGTTGGGTTATTTTTTGTCATGAACATTTGGAAAGGAAGCTATTAAACCATGTCTTGTATGGAATGGGGATGATTTTAAAGATGGTATCTCCATCAACCACCACTCTTTGTGGTGGTCACTATTCATCAATTTCCATAATGTTCCTTTCATGGAGGTACCTTAGGTTCATTCCCTTAATTTTTAAAAAATATGCGTTCAGACAATGAAAGACATTTGCTCCAAATATGCCTAGGCTTAGATTTATTGGCCTTAGGCTAAAACTAACTTTTATTTTCAAAACAATGACCAAGAGTCCTTTCAATAGGTTACTAATGTTTTTCCCATAGATATGTTATAAAAAAATGTTGTTAACTCTACCAAACCCTAGTGCAAAGACTAGAAGTGGTATGTTGAAAATTCCTTCCTTCACTGTAATCCTATCAAGGGATATGATTTGATATCACCTTAGTTTCCAATGATTGAAAAGATCAATTATCATTGGTTTATCCAATCCATTGCTCATACTTGGAGTAGGATATTTTAAATTGGTTTGAGTGCCATTACTAATCCCAAGCTTCTACATTTTTCCAAGTGATTATTTTATAAGGGATTACCTCTAGGGCATCACCTTATCCATTTAGGTGTGTTTCACCCAAAGTATCTATTATGCACGCTTACTATGACTATCAATCATTTTTTTTTGTTTATGCAAAAAAGTTTTGTTGGCTTGGACATGAATCCATGATTTTTCAAACCCTTTCCTCATAAGCCTTTCATCTAGTATAATATTCTCCTTAGTAACTATCCCTCGATGCCTAAAAAATTCAAATTGATTTGTCTTACTTTGAAGTATAAATTATTTTATTTACCTAGAAATGAATAAATAAATAAGGTTTTATTTAACTATACAGTTGATATTTATTTGATGCATGTAAAAAGGCTATGGTGATTTGTCTACTAGGTTATAATATAATGGTTAGAGTGGATGCATTCATGTCAGAGTGACCTAGGGTCAAATTCCACCAGTGACTAGGCTACCCACAACAATGGACATAAAATCGGCTAATTGGCATAGTGGAGGTATAGGCACTAAAAACCCACTTGGGATCTAGATCAGGGGTTGGCCCACCAATTGCACAATTAACATTTATCAAAAATAATGATATGGTGATTTTAAATATGTTTATGTAGTTTCAAGCGTAAGCTAACAAGGTAGATTTAGAGGTGGCCCATATCCAAACCTTACTATATCATTGAGGCAATTTTCCCTTGCACTAGGGAAGTCACTAAAGAATTTTTTCTTGGCATTACTGTCACAACCAATGTGATTGGTCTTCACCTTATAAAGACTCACCTCCTTTAGCATACGTTAGTTCTTGGGATCCTCCTCCTCACCCCAATAAGTCCCTATGCTTGGCTCTATCCAGTTTGCCACCCAAAACCATGTAATATGGCACTCAAATAGTTACTCAAGAAGGCACGAAGCTAGTGAATAATGACAAAAGTGATTGGAATCTATTACTTATGGATGATGACTTCCTAGATTTTTTTGTTAGACTAAACTAAATGAACATGATTCTCCACCTACCACTAGACTCTTTATTATGCTAGCAAAATTTAATTATTTTTAATTTTATGGTGATCTAGTTGT
This sequence comes from Torreya grandis, assembly GCA_037957365.1. Lineage (NCBI taxonomy): Eukaryota > Viridiplantae > Streptophyta > Pinopsida > Cupressales > Taxaceae > Torreya > Torreya grandis. Next base: position 844,670 of record JARHVA010001141.1, on the reverse strand, counting down.
TGGTCACATGGACTACTTATGTTTTTTCTTAATATCCTAGACCATTTAGTTTCTGGCCTAGAACATTGCAATTTGGGGTGTGCTTTCATACCACCCACTTTTTCTTGTGAATAATCTGTAGTATTTTTTATAAATTAATATAATTACAATTTATAAAAAAAGTTTATTTTTGACTTTTAAAATAAAATATTAGTATTTAAGTAATTTTTAAACTATAATAAATATTATTATTTTTAATTATCACTTTTAGTTTTTAAATATTTTATATTTAATAGGCTTATATATATATATCCTGATTAAAAAAAAATTCAATTATTAGTACAAGAAATGAAATGAAAGAAGAGCAGAACTTTGAGGAAGGTTAAATCATGAAAGAGGAACGAATCTCAAACAAGAAGAAAATAAATTAAAATGATCAAAAGGAAAACAAATGGGAAGGGTGGATGATAATGATATCAATGTAAAGAATTTCACCACAAATTGTAATACATGCCAGAGTAATAAAATATATGAGAAAAAGAATGAAGTAAATTATTTGAAAGGTAAGAATGCAGAAAATAAAGAAGATATGATGTTAGTTTATGCACATAATGATAGTTTATAGTTGGCATCGATTCAATCGGGCATGATGTTGGTTCATGTAAATTTACACATTTTCACCTTTGTAGTTATTTATTAAGTATTTTCAAGTGTTGAGAAAACTTGGATCTATAAGTCTGTTTCTAGTTCTTGATTCATTAATGTTTTGGGTAATGTACTTGGAGGTTGAGTGACTCTCAATGGATCTGGCATTACCATATAAAACCCATTGTTTGGTTCCCACTTTATCATATTGGGTTTACAAGATTAATTTTGGATTACAGGATCGATGTTAGATTAGTTACATGTGGGTTGGGGGAATTTGTCTTCCAATTCATGACCTTTGCCTTAGTCACATTTAAAATATGGGTTTAATCACCCTCAATTTCTCCATGTTCTCCATGTGATTTATAAAGGAAGCATAATTATCCAATGCTTCAATAAGGAAGCATCTCCAAAAATTTACATGGAAACATTATTTACTCACATACAAGTGCATTCCTTTCTTGCTCTTTCAAATTTCAAATTTCATTCTATTGACATTGACTATTGTTGTTGTTTGCACAACATACCCTAATTCCTCCACAGTCATGGAACCCCTTTTTTTCCTTTTGCTTTGCTCATACTTATGATTATGGGTTAGTTTTTCTTGAGACTCACACGCTGATTCAGTGGTTCATTTCAATTTGCATGTCAAACCAGGTGTCAAAACTACTTCTGTTGGATAAACCACGTTTGGTGAAAAAACTTAATACAAAGCACTTAGCACGAAATTTTAGTATATGCCTCCTAGTTTGAATTTGAAATTTTGGTTTGCTTGGATATATTGATATACTATAGGGGTAAAATTGGTTTACATGCTCGATCAACCTATGAAACCTATCCTGTTAAAATGATCAAGTTTGTGCAAGAAAGTTTCATATTTTATACTTGGTCTAAAAATGGGTTTTGAGTGCATCCATTACACTTAGAAATTATTGGAAAATCTTGATTGGATCCCTGAATAGGTATAATATAACTTATTATAAAACTTCTCAGTTTCTATACTTAATCAGGATTTCAAATCCTAATTAGGTATTTAGGGTCAAAACTTTTTGTGCTCAATTATAATCAGGATTTTATTTTTGGTTTGATCTTGTCTAATTTTTGTTAGATTCCCTAGACCTAATTGGACTTATAAGTTTTATTAGGTCTATGGTAGTTTGATTCAAATTTTATAGTTTTAGTTGGGGTTCCAAACCCTAACTAGGTCTTTATGCATGCATTGGCTAGCTTCCTTTGTTAATCATACTACGGAGTCTGAGTGGGTCTAGAAACTTTTAGGTGAATGTGAGGTAGTATTGGTCAAGGTTTAAACCTTGATCAGGTCTTGTTGATTTTATGTTAATCCTCTAATGTGTTAATAGGTGCTTAAGCCTCGACTAGATTATCAGGGACTCATGACCCCCTTCCTCAATCCAATGTTAATTAGGCCTATAGACCTGATTAAGTCTGTAGGCCCCTAATTGAATCTTGAATCTATTACGCAAGATGCAATGCCTAATCAAATTGAAAAAAATGTTGAGATAAATCCTTAGATATAACTGGGGTCCTAAGCTTGATTAGGTCATGGGACGACCAAACTTCAAATTTCAATTCAATTTGGGATTTTAAAACTCGATTTGGTCTTGGGACTATTTCAAGACCCTCCTAGTTCGAAGTGGGTGTTGGAATACCAATGTGAACTAAAATTTTATAATTCTCAAAAAGTGCAAATTCTTAAATTACATGTGCCTCCTAGAAGCTTGATTAGGTATGTGAGGCCATTTTTTCCCATTTTTTGTTTTTTTGCATAATGTTTAGCTTTAGCATCCTTTTTAAAAACATCTATGATGCTAGAAAGATTGTTTCAGCCAGAACATTTTGGTGTTTTCAATTTTTGTAAATTTTATGCATAATAAAAGTTATTCATGTTTTTCATTCACATTTTTATTAAGTGATTTTAATTATAGACTCTATTTCTAAATTATATATCACCTCGGTCTTGTACACTTGGAAAATATATATTATGGATATTCTTTCAACTTATAAACCTTTCCCACTGCCAAAAGGCTTGTATACACTTTTGATCTATGCCTAATTGCTTAATCTCTTAGTCTAACCAATATTATTCTGATGAAACGGGCCTTTTATTTTACCCATAATGCTATAAAATTACTTATCTTTCATATTTGCAAGTTTTAAACCTGCACTTTATTGTACCCAATATCCCCACCATTTTCTTTTTTGGATTAGGGACCCACTATCTTTCTGAAAAGGTCTAGGCCTATCTTGATAGTCTTCTACAAAGAGATATTTATGTGTTGAACTAAACTTGCTCCTCAACAAACCTATGAACATGATTTATTTATTCGGACTAACCTGCTAATGTTATTTGGAAGTTATGTATATATAGGGTTTGACTCATTATAGTCTTTAGAAAACTTATTCAACAAACTTATTTGGAATTGTGCTCAACAAGATTTGGTCTTTAGAACTTTTGTTTGGAAGCCTATCTTTGGTAGTTTTCAGCACTTTGTACCTATATAAACCATTTGTATGAATTTACTCTTTATATTATTTATTCACGGGTTTTGTTTGGGATAATTGTTTGGATTTTCTATTTGCCAATTGGATTTCTCATTTATTCTTCGAGACTCAAGTTTTTGAAAGTTTTACACTTTGATTCATTTTGGTCTTCAAATTATTTGTCCAACAAAATTCTTTAGAGGATTTGTACGAAAAATCTCTTCAACAAAATTACTTGGCATGAAATGGGTCTTTAGAGGATTTGTTTGGAACATTTGTTTAGTGGAAGTATCCAAAGGAGAGGTTCAACATTTTAGTCTTCAGAACTTTTGTTCGACAAAAGTTTTTGGCTCATCTAGGTTTTTAAGTAATTTATTTGGGGCTTTTGTTTGGCTCATTTTCATTTTTGATAAAAGTGTTCAGAACTTTGTTTGGGAGATTCATTTACCTCGTGAACATAGTTTTTATGTTATATCTTGACTCCCAAATATCAATAGCCCTTGTGGCATAGTAAACTAAAGAAAAAGAAGTGATGAAATGACACTTGAAAAAATTCAATGATGTGGCACTCCCATTAACCATCAATAGTGCCTACATGGTATACCTTCCAAATGAAGTGGAAAAGTTAAAATTAAACAAACAAATCATAGTTATAGGCATTCAAAATTAATGATGCATAAACTGGAAATGAATGCCAAAGCTATATTAAAGCATGGAGGACCAACAACATGCCTATTGATCATAAGACAACTTCGAACTCACTTGCCTCCCTGCTAATAATCTCTAGCTACCAACGTTTTGAGTGTATAGTGCACATAGGAGAGTCAAGTTGCTAACTTGTAAACAAGAACATTATGAAAATAGTCAATAAAGAAATGACATCCTCATCTAAGGCATTCCTATAAAATTTACTAAAGGAATGCATTATGCATATACAAGATCTAGAATATAATTGATTAACAAAGCATAAAATGAATACATCAATCAAACACATAGAGACACATGAATTACCATGGGAAAACCTCTACGAGGTATAAAACCCACCAAAAATGATTTTCATATATATCGAGAAATAATTTTATCCCAATATAACTTCTCTTCTCACTTCTCCTCTCCAAAATAACCTTCACAAAACTCTTGAGTAAATTCCCATGAATAATCTCATGAAGGAATGAATAATCAATATGGGTAGACCCTATTTTATAGTGAAGTTTGAAAGAAGGTAACTGTTGTGAATAACGGGTCCAACCATCCTGAAGAGTAATTAAATAAAATATTGGTAACTATTAAATAATTATAATAGTATTATTTATTTTCATGAGGTTTCCACCTCATGTAAATAAATAATATATTATTATTATTATTTAATAAATCACCTAATATATATTAAGGATTAAATAATCACCACTTAGTCATTAAATGCTTTAACACTCTCCCTTACTATTACGTGGGGATACAATCCATAGACACCATAAAAGAATTATACTATGCATAAAATTGAAAGATTTTAGAACCTTCATCATACCAAAAGTCACTTTTTGAAGCAAAAGGAATTATAATCCGTAAAATACTTAAAAACCAGTTTAGGCTAGCATGATTGTGAGATTACATCTCACCATTTCTCATAAAAAATCATTAAGCATATTTAGATCCTTTTATAACATAAGGACCTCCATTACAAATTATGCTTTTTAATGTATTGGGGTACAAAAGTAAAATGTCCACACAAAGTTTACTTAAATAATATAACTTCCATATGAAGTTTTTACAATGTTTTACAATGAGAAGAACTAACATATGGCCATTAGGAAGTGACATTGCCATGCATACTCCCCCTCAATGATAGCTCCGAGAGGTCCAACATTGTACGAAATTGACAAAATTTGATAGCATCAAGTGGTTTTGTGAAGATATTTACCACTTGTTCATTCATAGGATAGAACTAAAAATTAATATCACCATTGAGAACTTTCTAGCAGATGAAATGCCTATAAAATTTAATATGTTTATTTCTTTAGTGTTGCACCAGATGTTTTGCCAGAGCTATACAACTTTAATTATCACAATGAAAGATGGTACTTCGAGAAACATCCAAATGAAGTTCTTCTAATAGCTTTTGCAGCCATATGGTTTTTTTAATAGATTTAATAGCACTTATGTACTAAATTTCTATAGAAGAGAGATATAGTAGGTTGATTCTTGCTGCTCCAAGTGATAACATCTGCACCAATCTTAAACACATATCCTTAAGTAGATTTGTGATCTAAAGTATCATCAACATGGTCAACATCACAATAACCATATAATTTAGCATTATCAATGGAAGAATAAAATAAATCAAAATTAATTATTCTTTTGATATAAAAAAAATATGTTTAGCTAATTTATAATGATCAAAATAAGGATCTTGCATAAATCTAGAAGAAACTCTAATAACATATGAAATATCTAGCCTCATAGTGGTTAGGTAAATTAAACTTCTAATAAGCTATCTATATAAAGTAGGGTTATCTTTTTCACATGCAAGTTTAGAATCAAGTTTATTACCACCTTCAATAAGAGTAGTGGTAGATTTACAATCAAGCATGTTAAACTTAAAAAGAAGAATATGTGCATATAGAGATTGTGATACAACAATATAATGTTTATCTTTAAATATATCCATTCTTAAAAATTAATACAAAATGAGTAAATTAATTATTTCAAATATTTGACTTAGTTTATTCTTATATTTATGAATTAAACTAGTTAGATCATCAGTAATCAATAAATCATCAACATATAATATAATTAGAATTAAATGACCATTTTCAACTTTAACAAAGAGATCATTATCTGAATAATAATTAGAAAAAAATTAATTCTTTAGAAAAAGAAGTAATCTTAGAATACCAAGCTTGAGGAGTTTGTTTTAAACCATATAATTTTTTTTTAACTTGCATATATAATGTTCTTTATTAGGGTCAATAAAACCTTTAGACTAAGTCATGTATATTTTTTCTTCTAGATCACCATCTAGAAATGCATTCTTAACATTCATTTGGTGGATAACCCAACCATTATGCTGTAAGAGTAATAAGAAGTCTAATAGTACTCTTTTTTTTCAGGAGTAAAAGTTTCAACATAATCAATCTTGAGTTTTTAAGTAAATCTATGAGTAACTAATCTATCTTTAAACTTGTTAATTTTACCAATTGAATTATATTTAATCTTATAAATCCACCTAAAATTGACAATATACCTTTTAGGCGAAAGAGGGACAATATCCCAAATCTGATTTTTAATTAAAGAATTATATCTAGCTTGCATAACAACATTCCATCTATCATATTGAGTGGATTCCTCAAATGATTGAGGTTCACATTCATACATAGTTATTAATGCATGATAAGAATATTGACTTCTAGTTAATGTATTAAAGTTATCAATATTAAAAGATTAAATTAAGAAATCTGTCCATTTAAGTGTTTTAGATTAAATTTAAAACTCAGGGGTTTCACCAAAGTCTAAGTTATCTATAACTGAATCAACTTATTCAAGGGCATCTATTTCATCACAAAGAGAAACATGAGAGTCAAGTTCATCAACTGAAGAATACTGAGGAGGATCCACAGACAGCTCATAAAAAGATTTTTTGAGAATAAGAACATTCTTATTTTTAATGATTTAACATTTAGAAGGATAACACACTCTTCAACCTTTTGAATTACATCTATATCTTATAAAAATGCAAGAATAGGAAGTGGGGTCGAGCTTCTTTCTCTTAACTTTAAGGATAAAGATGGAAGTAGGATTGTCAAAAATCTTAAGATGAGCCATACTAGGTTTATTTTTAGTCCACATTTATAAAGGGGTATAAAGATGAAAATATTTGGTAGGGACTCTATTTAGAATATGCATAGTAGTACTCATGGATTCAACCCATAAAAATTTAATAATATTTACTAATTGTAATATTGTTCTATCCATTTCTATGATGGTACAATTTTTTCTTTCAGCAATACCATTTTGCTGAGGAGAATAAGGAGTTTTTAGATTCTTTTAAATACTGTAACTAATGAAAAAACAATCAAAGTTTTTACTAACATATTCATCACCATTATCAATTCTTAATCTTTTAATAGAAAAATTAGATGCATTTTCAACACCAATTTTAAATTTTTTGAATTTAGATAACACATCAGATTTTTTTCAATGAAAAAAGATTAGATCATTTTAGTGTAATCATCAATAAAAGTAATACAATACAAAGAACCATTAAGAGATATAACTTCAAGAGATCCTACAACATCACTATGAATCAATTCTAAAGGATCTAAAAAATTTGCATGATGATTTTTGTGAAAGAGGTTAGTATGTTACTTATCACGTAAGTAACCCTCACAAGTTTTATGATGAAAAGGGATAGAAGGAAGTCCAACAACAAGATTATTTTCAGACATATCATGCAAACTTATAAAATTAACATGTCCTAATCTTTCATGCAATAATTGAGATTCATTATTATTATGTGATGAAAAAAAATATGCATAAGGAGAAAAGATATACAAACCATTCTTTTGAACACTTTCAACAATCAATGAACCATAATAATTTCTAATGGATCAACTATCTTTAAGTAATGTTATAATAAAATTATCATTTATAAATTAAGAACAAGATAGCAAATTATTTTTAAATTTAGGTACATATAAAACACTATTTATAATAACATTTGAAAACATTACTTTTCCTATTTAGTTGCTTTTAAAAATAAATTATCTCCTAAGTGAATTATTTAAGAGATATCTCTAGAATCACATAAAATATTACATAATGATGTCATATGGTGCGATGTAGCAATATCTAAAATCCATTCATTTTCATTTAAAACACATAAAACAATATATAAAACAATAATATTTGAATCTTGATTATTATTTTAATTAGGGTTTTGATTCTTCTACTTGTTTTGATTATATTTCTTCCCTTTGTTATTTTTAGAAGTTTGATTGGTATTTTTATCCTTGTTTTTGTAATAGTTTTCCCTTTTATGACCAAATTTACTACATATATTACAATTTTTATTAAATTATAATTACATCCATCTAATTAAGATTTAATATTTTTAATTTTAGTAATAAGATTCATAACTTTTTCATCACCTTTCATAAGTGTAGTTAACAATTCAATGATTAAATTAATAATCTTTGAGAGATGAGTACCCTTATGCATGGATTCAAGGAGTTTCCAAGCATTGTTAGGAGACACCTGTTTACCAATGTGGACAAGGAATTCATGCTTAAAATTTCATAAGATAATAGACATAGCTTCTTGAGATTTTTGTTGAAATGCATTGGTAAATTTAGGGGTCACATTTCATCCAAAAAAGGTTTTTTTAGTCCCAACGACAATATTCTATAATTTGTGGGCCATAAATTTGGATTTAACATGGTTTTTTCATATATTATAGTTATTTCTATTAATAATTTGACATTTATCTAAGGAAAAATGAGATGAAGCTATAACTTTCCTTTAAAAAAGACAATAAAAATATACTTACAAAAAAAATATTTTTTATGTGAATTGAACTTTATTTGATAGTTAAAAAATTGTAAGTGTAAACACATAATAATTATTTAATTTAATGCTAGATAAAGTGATAAAAATTAAGATAAAATAGGGTGTCACAAGTGTCATAAAAGTACACTACTATAAGAACAATTTTAAAAATTAACATTTTTAATAAATTTTTATATTATTTTTGTAAAATAAATTAAATCAAAAGTGCTTATTGATTTAAGGATCTAATTATATGCAAAATAATACAAAAACTTGAAATGAAAATGCACTAAACTAAGTGTTGAAAGAATCACACTCAGAATGATCACCTAGTCACTATTATTAAATTTTTTGTGTAAATTATAATAATAAGTTTCAAAATACAAAATGAATCATGTAGATGCATGCAGAAGGTTTGAAAACCCAAGGATCAAATGGTTACATGACTATGTTAGTTTAAATTTTTACTAGATCAAATGTTGAAACAAGGTCGACTGGTTAACTAAGATTTTGAAATCATGAATCTTGACATGCAAACTAAGAATGAAATCAAATTTAATTTGACCAAATTAAAAAATAACTATAAAATGGATTTTAGGGGGTTTTGAACATTGGAAAATAATGTCCACCAATTCATCTAACAACTTTCTTATAAATTAATATGCACTAATTAATATTTATAGCTTTTTTTTTTTTGATTTTTAATTAAAAAAATAACTAAAAATAAATACGTGTATGTAATTTGAAAATTATAAATAGATTTCAAAGTTTTACTAACTTTTTTTGGTAAAAATAACTATTCAAAGTGGGACCCAGGGCTTGCTTGCACGGAAAGTCTATAATAAATAAATAAAATATTTATTAAATAAAATTTAAAAACATTATACTTATCTCATAATATTTTTTTAGCTGATTATGGTGCTTAGGGAAAGTTTGAGAATTTACTGGTGCATGTACATGCCCCCAAATCAATTGAAATTTGGGAATCCTCCTTAAATTCCATGTTAAAGCTAGAACAAGCTTCAAAATAAATTTTTTGAAGAAGAATTTGTTGTTTCAGTCCTCTAAGATATATATGTGAATTGAAGAGGCTCTAGAAAAAAATTTAGAGGTTGGCTGAAAGCTTCTTATGATTTCAAAATGAATTGAGAATGCTTAAATATGCATACAATGACCTCTCAGAGTACCAAATCTCATAAAGAATGGTTCAAATGATTTGTTTCAGATTTTTTTTCCTTACATGCACTGTACAAATCTGAAAATGGCATCCCAAGAAATATTTTCTTGAAAAAAAATGATCTCAGATTGATGTATGGTTGCTTGTTTGAGATTTAAATGCTCATTGTGATCATTGTTAGGCTCCACAAATCAAAGAATAAACTAAGAAAAATTTTACACCATATGAAATGCCTTCATGGCCATATTAGGATTGAAAATAATTATAAAATATATTTTTAATTGAATGTAAATGGCTTGCTTCACCAACTATACTCCCTTAGGGGCTACTACCATAGAAAATTTACTGAAAGAATGTATTATGCATATATAAGATCTAGAATATAATTGATTAACAAAGCATATAATGAATACATCAATTTAACACACATAGACACATTAATTATCATGGGAAAACCTATAGAAGGTAAAAAACCCACCAAAAGTTATTTTCATATATCAAGAAACAATTTTATCCCAATACAACTTCTCTTCTCACTTCTCTCTAAAACAACCTTCACAAAACTCTTGAGTAAATTCCTATGAATAATCCCATGAATGAATGAATAACCAATAGGAGTAAACCCTATTTTATAGTGAATTTTGAAGGGAGGTAATTATTGTGAATAAATAAAATATTGGTAACTATTAAATAATTATAATAATGTTATTTATTTTCACAAGGTTTCCACCTCATGTTAATAAATAATATAATATTATCATTTAATAAATCACCTAATATAGATTAAGGATTAAATAATCACCACTTAGTCATTAAATGATCTAACAATTTCAAAGAATCTTAACCCCATCAAGATTTTATATCAAGAATTTGATTGAGTATAATGATATATTATTTGATTCCATAGTATTCAATAATGACTACAATAATTATTCAACATTGTAGGAGGTGATACACCAGGTTGAAGTGCATACATATGAAGATAGATTGACTCCATCTCAATGGAAATTGGTTGCATAGCTCCTCTCCTTAAAATGCCAAGGAATGCACTTCATCACAACAGATCCAGAGGTCTTGCCATGCATTGACCTCCTATGAGATTTGTACTTCATTGGGAAGGTGACTGAAGGTGTGCTCCTACACCATTTGGAACACATGACAGTTAGGGCATGCATCTCAAAGGATGCATTTCAAACATATCTTTCCTTCCCCATTGCAGATTCTACTTATGATTTACATAGGGTAGTCTTGTGGAATAAAGATAATTCAATTGAGAAAATACTAAGTAGCTAGATGGTTCCTAAGGAGACCATCAATTTGAAGAATAAGCAACCAATGCTAGTGACCAAATTTAGGATGGGAATCTAAATTGGGATGGCAATTTTAAATAGGTTATTTAGCTACTTTAACATTGAATTCCTCTACCTAAAGTGGATTCTATTGCTGGACTTACCGATGACCTCATATTTGACATTTACTTTGGGTGAAGTAATCAGTGCAAGGCTATGGGAGCTGAATTTACATAAATATAAGAGGACCTAAGGATGCCATTTCTACATGATGTCCCACCATATTAATGTTATCCTTAGCATAGTGTATGTTCATAATGGGTAACTCTTAATTCCACATCCAGACTATATAATTTTTTTTATATGTGATTCCTGTTCCTTCATGCACATATACACATACACCTAAAACATTGTATGCATTGCAGAGGATGTCTACCCCCAAGAATGGTTGACCATCTATGAGTCCCCTCTACCTAAGATATCTAAAATAATTATAGACACACTAATGATCAGGAGAGATTACTAGTTGTATGTAGATTAGACTATGATTATGGTCACAAACCATAAGGTAGCACCCCTGTGCCTCCCCAAGTATGTGCCCGACAAAATAACATAGTAAGAAATTGCCTACTAATTATGGTGGGGAATAGATGAGGATATACATAATAAAAATAAGATATATTTTCATGGATCTCACCTCATGATTTGGAGACTGTGCTACGTAAACTGAAATCAATTCTATGAAGCTAGCAGGAATAGAGAGTATTACTCACTATCTACACTACGGCATAAAGAGTAGGATTCATATGGAAAAACACAAAAACACATCAAGGGCCTTGATATTACCTATCAACATAAGCCCTATGATCATGATTTCTTATTTCTCAATGATAAGGATGATTCCCAAGTCAAGGAAAAGTCACAAACAACCAATTTGGTAGAAGACCTCTTGAAAATCAACTAAGGGAAACCTTCCATCTTAATTGTAGATGCACAAACTAGACTCCCACCAGCTAGAAGATGGGATACCTAAAAATTTTGGGTCAATAGTCCCTCTCAACCATTAAAAGATCAAGGGAGACCCTTTTAGACACCCCTTGTATCATTAAAAATTGTAAATAAAGAGCCAGGGGTGCCTAATACTTCACTTGGGGGAGCATAAGATGACCCCATTTTTCTTGATTCTTTAGATTTTGAGGGACCTTCCCAACCAAGTGCTACATCAATCCCAAAGGTTGTTGATATGGTGTCATAAAAAATAACCACATAGGAATCACCTTCCATGGTTGGGAAAATAAATATATGTTACAAGAGGAAGTTGAGGGCTCACCCCCTCCATAGAGTCTAGTTATTGAGGCACCATCTATAAAAGGGCCATCAAAAGAGGAAGATAGAGGTGAGTCCATAAATGAGGAGGTATAACTTCAAAGATATAATTTTTTGAGCCTCTAGGACAACAAGGGGAAAGCACCATTACATGAGAAACCATTAGGTGAGCAAGCAACCCCTTCAGTTTCCACTACTTTTGTTGTGTCTTTTATTTCTCCTTTTACTGTTAATTTATTTTATTTTGTGTCCCTCAATCCTAGTGGTCCCCACCCCTTTTTGGTACCCAAGGTATATGTGGTTTCTTATTAACCATTTTCCCAACCAAATCTTTTGTTCCCAAGGTAGAGGATACTTCTTAATCCCCAAATGTTCCTACTCCCCTAGCTATTCCACCTCCTCAAATTGTATCTTATGTGTCCACCCCCCTTGTTTCTACTATGATTGCTTCCAATACTATCCCAACTCCCCCAAATACTAATAAAAAGGAAACCAATAAGGCTAGGGGAGTAGTAAAAATCCCTTAACTTCATGTTTCATCTACTCAGTTGGGTCTACCAGTGCCTCTCCCTAGTTTCTCTTAGGAACTACTATGCTGACTGTAAAGAAGGTCAAAAAGAAGAAGACGGTCAATATAGTCCACCCACTACCTTAGTATGGTGGAGTATATTGGTCTACAATAATTTTTCCTTGACTTAATGATCCACTAATTAAAGCTTTGAAGCAAATCTCAAGAGAATTGTTGGGTGAGACTATAGTTTAAGACAGTCAACCCACATATACAACCCAATTAGTCCTCCCATAGTGGGAAAAAAATATGCAGTCAAAGGCTTTTCAAAGGCCTAATCTTGTAATCATAGAATTTCCCATTGTAAGATATATATTTGAAAAAAACTACAGGGAGTGTAAAAAGGGTAAGGAAGAATAGATTGGAAGATGAGACTGAAAAAGGGTCATATTGGAAAAAAGATGAGTTTTTTTACCTTGTCTAAAAAGAAGAATAAAAAATTGAGGCTATCCCCATACATTGAGGCTTTTAAATCCTATTTTGAAACCCAAAAGGATGCTTTAGTTGATATTTATGAAGGAATTGAAATGACTATAAAGGATATAGAGCAAAAATTAGAACAAATAATGGAATTAAAAAAACCCGTACATGTTCCCATACAGATAGAGATAGATTTTCAAAATGCAACATCTAGATTATATAATAGCCTGGAGGTTATTGTTGCAATGAGGGATGAGTTAGCACCTCATATAGTTGAAACCACTAAATTGTTTAATTATTTGAAATAGGATGAAAATAAGTTGAAATTACTTATTAGTTATAAAACTAGTAAGGCATATGCCCACTTTATTTTGATGTCACAATTGGAGGCTACTGATACCCTCAATTTGGTAGTCATCAGGACACATGAAGAAAAAGAATGGATCACAACAACTGAGAAAGTAATGCCTAAATATGCAAAGTACAAAACCTTCATTTTTTAGATTATGGAGGAATTAAAGCTCTCATAGGCAAGGTATTCCATGGGTATACTCATTAGTAAGACCAATTTTGATCATCTCCTTCAATAGGATTTAACAAGATTCAAGCAAAACTTACAAGGAATGACCTTGGAAGAAATAATCTAATCTGAATTTTTCAAAGAAAAAGATCATGAAGGTAGAAATATTTAGAATTAATTTCAGAAATACAAAGGTTGAGCATGTAAGGCTAATTACATGAGTCAATAGGGTGATTAGACCTACATTATTTACTATGGACATTATTAAGTACGAACGTGCGATTGGAAAGAAACACTTTATAGTGTTGGACGCAAAGAATAAAGTTGATGCTTAAAATTTTAGTTCAACACAAGATACAACTTCAATGCCTCTAACAACTAACAACACCATGTAATCACCTAGTAAGCCTTACTCGAAGGCTAATTTTGTATGTATACATGTAGATAGTACTAATACTTATACTTATAGTTTACTTGTACTTAGTACATAAATGTAAAATTTTCCTGAACTATTTGTAAGCATATATATGTTACATTGCATTGTACAGGACAACTTATTTTGATGTAGTAATAGTTAACTATGAGCATGCACACATGTAATTTTGATACTAAAAATAAAATTGAGGTTCTAATTGCATAATGTAACTATGAGTTTTCATGGACTTAGAGGATGAGATGACCCCTCCCCAAGTCTATATATTCATGTAATTACACATTCCAAAGGGTTGGAAGTTTAATCAATACAAGAGGAAATTAGTTTTTACTATCTTGTAACTGTGTCAATGTTCTTTCCTTCCATCTTTGCATTATTGAGGTCTTATTTTCTTGGTTGTATTAATTTAGTAATTTGAAGTGTGCAAAAGCTAAGAATAATTCTAGTTGTTATCATTGATGTATGCTAATCTTAGATGTGCAAAATCTATTGAACATTAGTAGATTTCATTTATTTTAAGGAATTGGTTAAAACTATGTTAATTTTCTAAAGTGTGCAGGAGTGTTTTCTTTTTGGTATAATCTTCTAGATGTGTGTCATAATTGCCTTAGACACTTTTTTGGTCTGAATTATAATCTCCTAACTAAGGGTGTGAAATAAGAAATCTAAATGGAGTAACCTTCAGTTGAGATCATTAAGTTTCCTCTACCAATCTCCATAGACTGCCTAACTATGCTTACCTCTGAGTGTTAACAACTAAAAAAAACAATAATTAGTCTTGGAAATAATTTTCCGTAAAGGAACCAACCTAGGAAGTGACTTGTTGAGACCAC
Organism: Torreya grandis; assembly: GCA_037957365.1. Classification (NCBI taxonomy): domain Eukaryota; kingdom Viridiplantae; phylum Streptophyta; class Pinopsida; order Cupressales; family Taxaceae; genus Torreya; species Torreya grandis. The sequence continues at coordinate 829,437 of JARHVA010001141.1, read as the reverse complement.
AAAACCTTATTTTATACTCTACCCTTCCCTCCTTTTAAAGTTTATTTGATTGAGGTCTACCCACTTTGGAATAGATACGACCCATCCATCCAACTCACTTAGGTTTTTATTTCTTTATTAGGATTCATTTCACTATAAACAAACCTAGTTAACAACCAGCATGCTCAACCTACTATTCTACCACAAGGTTGTTCAAACCATACCTAAAACTCATGCCCCAGAGTGGAGTTTACCTCTATTAAGATCATAAAATGTTAGAGGGTACCTCATTAAATATAAAACGTACATAAGACCCACATCAATAGAATAAAAAGTTGGCACTAGATGGAGGGCCACTTGTGTGCCTTCCCTAGTGAGAGGTTATCCTCCTATGTTTGAGTTTCACTAAAGACACCCAAGAGAGTTACTAGGTCTAAGGACCAAACTAGTCTTCTAATTTCCCCCTTATCAAGACATCGAAGGACTAGATATGTATTGGTTTTTCCCAATAGACCTTAGTCTAGGACACCCTTTCCAATAAGAAATATCCATCCCATCAATCATCTTATGGCCCAACAACAACTTTAGTTACTTGGATCTACCATTGTTGTCTTAGGAGACATGCATAATTTGCATAAGAACCCAAAGAAATATTTGCCTTATTTTTGTTAGGAATGGTAAAGGCATTCCAACCCAAGAACCCAAAGTATTAACAATAAAACATCACACAAAGATGATGAATATATGATATGAAAATACAAGTTAGATAATATATTATTTAGAATGAAGCATATTAGTACAAAATAAAGATCTTATATGTATAAGGCAAAATATAGATTTAGCCTAATTGACCAATGTAGGGTAAATCCTCAGATAAGATAAACTCACTACAAGATGAAAAAGCTAGCTAATACACTAGAAAATGTGAAAAATGCATGAAATAAATAATCTAACACCCCTCATTCAAGTGAAGTTAGGGGCTAACGAAAATAAAAAAAGAAATAGTGACATATCCACAATATGAGTCTCGATAACTAGGCTTGATAAGGTACTCATGTAGAATATGTATCCATGAAATGAATAAGGAATATGTCCTCATGAACACCCCCCAATGATAATTTATGAAACCCCAAGCATGCCATACAATTCAATAAAAGAAAGTGATGTAAAAGGCTTCACGAAGATGTTTGTAACTTGCTATTGAATTAGAATGTACTCCAAGATAGGTTCACCATCCTGAATGTGTTGATGAATGAAGTGCATAGGTACCTTAATTTTCTTAGTTTGTTGATGCTCAAATAGGTTGTGAGATATATGAATTTTAGTCTAGTTATCACACCAAATTATAGTGGATGAATCCTGCATGAAGCCAAACTCTATCAACAACTGATGAGGCCAAATAATCTACTAACTCACTCTAACATCTTCCTTATACTCAGCCTCTATATATGAAAGTGCAATAGATTGTTGTTTATTACACAACCAAGTAATAGGTGAAGAAACAAGACAAAATATGTAGCATAAAGTGGAATACATGTCATCAAGAGAACCTTCCTAATTTGAATCACTTTACCCAACCAACTGAGTATAACTCTTGGTGTAGTGTAATCCAAAATGAGTAGTGCCTCATAGATACTCTAAGATCCTTTTGGTAGCCTATCAATGACTATAGTGAGGGTCATGTGCAAATATAGATATAAGCCCAATTGAAAATGAAATGTTAGGGTGATAATGGGTCAATTACATAAGATTCCCAACCATCTACCTATACAATGTGGGATCACAAAATGGAGAAGTACAAGAGGTAGTGAAAGTCAATCCAGATTAAAAATGAGAAGAAATTGGATTACAATCAGCCATGACAAAACAATAAAAAAGATCAAGTGTGTAATTATGCTAACTCAAATACATCCCTATATCTGTCCATGAAATCTATAAACTAAGGAAGAAACGTAGAAGACCAAGATCTATCATGTTGAATTGTGTTGAAAGTGCCTGCTAAATAGTTTGAATCTAAGATGAGGATTTGCCTATAAGAAGTATATCATCAACATACAAGACCAAAATAACAATGTCCTCCACAATATGCTGAATATACACTATGGGATTAGAGTGGTAGTGAACAAATCCAATGGAAATAAAAAATGAATCCATCTTATCATACCAAGATTGAGGGGTCTATTTGAGACCATAAGAGACCTCCTAAGTTGACAAACAAGAGAAGAATCAAGAAAAAATCCAATAAGCTACTCCATATAGATTTACTCATGTAAGTCTCCATGTAAGAAATCACTCTTAACATCCATCTAATACATTGGTAAACCCTATGATGTAGTACGATGAAGTACAAGGTGAATAAAATTCATCTTGGAAATAGGTACAAAAGCCTTAGAGTAGTTAATACCTTCAACCTAAAACAACCCATTTGTAACAAGATATACCTTATAATTATCAATGGACCCATCAACTGTATACTTGGTGTGGTAAATTCACTTGCACCTAACTAGATTTATTCCCTTAGGCAGAGTGACCAAATCCCAAAGGTGATTATTCATTAATGAATAGTACTCATATGTCATCACATCATCCCATTCTTGTAAACCATGAGCCTATGAAAAATAAAATATATCCCTAGAGAATGCTTAACACAAAAGTCTAGTACCTGTAGAATATACACGATGATGTCAAGTAGGTGGAAAATCTTGTATAAATGGTGCTACCTCAGAAACTATAGTATGTGCCCACTTAGGCATAGTGGAAACATTAGTGTCAATAGTATCCTCATCCTAACCTTCTCAAAAATATCTTGAATTGGCTCCTCAAAGAATGAATCATTGAGAGGAGGTGAATCATCGAAAGAAAAAGAATGTATGGAAGAAGATAAAGAGTCATGAGATGTGAAATATTCATCAAAATGTACATGTGTTTGAAATGAATATCATGAGTATAAGGATCTAAAATATTATAAGCTCTCATGTCCTCACAATACCATATAAAAATTAAATGTTTGATCTTCTTATCCAATGCTTTCCTTTTCTTCTTTGGTACAAACTCGCAAACAAGGCTTCCAAAGACTCATAAAAATGAGACATCAAGCTTGGTGCCATAATATGCCTCCTTCAACATCATATGCTCAAGTGCTTGATGTGGTGTGTATTTTTGAATATAGTTTGCATAATATACTACCTTTGCCCAATAGATATGAGGTAAATCCTGTGAATGCATCATGCAATTAGCCATCTCCTTTAGAGTTCAATTTTTCCATTCTACTAAGAAATTTTTCTATGGAGTATGTGCAATATAATGTTGGTGAATAATACCATAGACTACTAAAAAAATAGAGAACTCTTGACTGAAGTACTTACCTCCATTATCTGTATGAAACTTCTTGATGCAACTTGATGACTGTTTCTTAACCAAAGACTTAAAGACTTTAAAGTGAGAAAAGACATCACTCCTTTACTCGAGAAAATAAACCTAAGTATTCCTCAATAAATTATCAATAAAGATAAGTGAATACTTATATATATTGAAATAAGGAGTAGGAAAGACCATTTAATCACTGTGCATAATCTCAAGTGGTGAATAAGCTCTCATGGACATGCCCTTAGGAAATGGATTTTGATGTTATTTCCCTAATGTAGAACTAGGGAAAACTCCATCAAGACATGAAACTATAAGAAGACCCTCTACCATACTTTGAGTAATCAACTCTTTTAAATATCTATAGTTTAGGTGTCTAAATATCTCATGCTAAAGCTGACTCTCATAATCTACATGAGAAACTAAACATGTCTCTAAAGGAGTATAATCAAAACCCTCAAAATAATAAAATTGAAAACTATGATCAATAAAAATCTATATAATAATTGTGTGTGGCTCTAACAAACCTCAAAATTCATCACCCTATGATGTGAAAGTCACTATCTTTCCTTGACTAGCGTGGCAAACATGATAAACTAAAAATAAATTGGTGGTGATGTCTGGAACATATAATGCATCATTGATGTAGCCACCATCTAGTTAGATGTCAACCTTCCCCTTAACAGATATGTAGGAAGAATATCCAACCTCAATGTTGGAATTAGAACTTAGAACAAGAGATATAAAGAAATCCTTGGTAGAAGTCATATGGTGTGAATCACCATAATCTAGAACCCATCTATCTAAAATAGGTAACTATGATCTCTCAACAACATTAAGTGCTTTTTCATGCTCATTTGATAGAAAAAGAGTGGAGATAAAAATCTTGTATTTCCTAAGGCATCCTCTAGGACTGACATTCTTTTGAAACACCTAGTCTCTTCATGACCAGTCCCCCCACAATAAGAGCAAGATAGGTTAGACTTATTCTTGGATTTGGAAGATGGTTGGGGTTTAGATGTATTAGTGTTGGGCTTAGGTGCATTTTGAGGTGGAGGAGTGTTATTCTTCTTACTTTTGGTTTTTCCCTTAGTCTTAGGATGTGAGGCCACTAATACTTTTTGAGAGGTGAAAGACTCAAGGTGAGATAATTTGGATTACTCCCTTGTAATTTTATCACAAAAAAACTCTAGATCTAGAATTTTGAATGTGATACCTAAGGCATACATACTAGATAAAAGGGTATAAGTAAGGATTTAGAATGGGCCACTCAACTTAGACAAGATCAATTATACATACTCTTCATATTTTTTTCTCATCCACTCCCCTTAAAATGTGTCAAAAAATACTTAAACTTAATGAGGTAGTCTACAATGGAGTCAAAGTCATATGGATTTAGTGAAGTAAGCTCCACTTCGAGCTGCATCGCTCTTAAGTGATCTACTTTCCTAAACAAACCCGTTAACTTAGTCCATATTTTGAATGGAGAATCATACCCATAAAAATGAAATAAGAGTCTATCACTCACATATCCCTCAATTAAGCCCATACACTCTTCAAACCTACATTGATGCTAATTTTTTTCAAATTCACGTGTAAATTGTGGTTGTGTTTCATTCATTAGGGACCATAATCCTTTCTGATTTATGATTATTTCCATTCAAGGTATCCATATGTGGTAATTATGTGTAGTCACAGGCTCAAAATGGTCAATACCAAAATTAGAATCCATGCTAACAATCACCAAAGAGTAGAAAGAATGCAAAAAAGGTGCACAAAATTAACACCGAAACAACCCCCCAAAAGATTATATTATAGGACCCCCAAAAATTGACTCTTTATAAAAGTATTATGATTTAAAAAATTAATGATACCAATGGATAAAGAATCAAAAACCATGCACTTAAAAAAAAACATAACTCAAATCCCAGTTATGGTTCAAACATTACAAGCATTACGATTTCTTGTAGAATGGGTCAAAACATTAAAAATCACTACAAACTAGTTTTTGTGTCCAAATCAGAAAAGAAAATAGTCTTCCAACCACTAGTTGGAACAAGAATTAAACCATAGACTCAGACATGCCAACCAACATGAAAAATATCCACTTGATTACCGCTATGCTTGTGTAAGCGAACTGTGCTTCCTCTTGAGGTAAAAATTTAGCTTTGTAAAAGTAAAATATGAATAAACAGGGTATTTTTGTGAGAGAAAAAGAAAAATATTACTTTCTTTGCTCTAGATCCTTCAAGGAAGATGCAAACTTAGATCTTTTTTCCCATACAAGTGCCAAAGATGGAAAAAACTAATTTGTCTATCCTCAATGCCACTCTTAAGCCTTTCAATGCCTAAGTCATGGAAAATGATGCCTAATTGAAGTAGGTAGATCTAAAACTTTTCAAAATTTATTCTAGAAAATAAATGATAGCAATAAAGGAAGAACAAATTTGGAATGGTGCCTCTTCTTTTTATATCAGATCAAAAAATAATTTAGAAAGAAAATATAGATCCAATGTCTTTACTAAAAAATATCAATGTAGAAGTGCAAGAAACAACAAAATGTAGAATTTATAGTCAAAGATCTAGTGCCTCTTTCCTAAATGTAGGTTTAAAAGGTTTTGGCTAAAGAAAATGATAACTACAAATAGCGGATCTAATACAGGTTCTCATGAATAAGCATTCCATTGACTCTTTCTTAAGATGCCTTAGTCAAATTTTGATAGATTTGAAACAATGATGCCAAGGTAAAAATAGATCTAAAAAAGATAATGATCATAAAAAAAGCACCTAGATAAGAAAAGAGTTTCAATGCCACATTCAGTATAAGGATGCCATATGTTGAAAAGCACTTAAAATTGATCTTCAATACCTTAGATCAGAAAAAACATGCCAACATCATATAGAAAATGATGCTAAAAATGAACATTCCAAGATCTCCATGCTAATGCCAATGCTAAGATCATTTCAATAGTCTAACACCTTTCTCTCAATATGTCTTTAATGATGAAAAAAATGGCTTCAAATCAAAAGCAAATATGGGCTTTTTCAATGCCTACCTTATTGAGGATGCCAAGATCTCTACCACTTTCACTGCCTCATAAGCAAAAAAAGCTTTAAAAGTAATAAAATCTTCAAAAAGTCTTGAAAAAGGGCATTGAGATCTCTTTTCATGCCTCTCTTTTATACTTCCTCTCCATGACAAGAGAAGAAACAATGACAAGGGAAGTAGAATAAAATTATCTAAAAATTGCAAGCTAATGGATGGTTATAAATTCTTTAGGGATCTAGTACCATGTTAGGAATGGTAAAGACAATCCAACCCAATAATCTAAAGTGTTAGTAAAAAAACATCACATAAAGAAGTTGCATATATGATATGCAAAAACAAGGTAGATCATATATTATTCAAAATGAAGCATGCTAGTACAAAGGAACTCTCTTGCATATATAGGCAAGGAAAAATATAGAACTAACCTAACTGGTTAATGTGGGATAAATCCTCACATAAGACAAACTCACTACAAGATGAAAAAGTTATCTAATACACTAGCAAAATTGATAAATGCATGAAATACATACTTTAACACCTTATCCCCTTTAAGAGGAAGAACTGTGGAAGAACACATCAAGTCTTTCAAGGTTGCTTTTAGATTGATGAATATTACTGATGAAGATGTTGCATGCAGCCTTTTCCCATTTACCATGGAGGATGCTGCCTATGATTGGTACATTAACCTTAAAAAAAAACTCAATTATTTCTTGGAATGCATGTTAGAGAATGTTTCTTTCCCAATTTGGGCAAGTTAACAACCCTAGACTAGTGTATCAACACTTCACCATCATGAAGAGGGATCCTAATGAGCTAATTCAAGCTTTCAATATGAGGTTCCAAAATATGTACACTTGGTTTAGCCCAAAGTATAGACCAGATGGAGCATTGGCATTGGAAATGTATAAAAACACCTTGGACCCAATCACTATAGTGTTTTTGCAAAGAGATATTACTGCCACCACTCTGGCTTTAACATATGAAGAGGCTATTAATATTGATAGACAACTAAACCCTCAAATATTAGACACTCTCAACATCAATGCTAGTTTTCTATCCTTGAATCCAGTCCCATGTGTTAATCAAAATGTTCCTACTTTCAACCAGAATCAATTATATGCACTGCCTCCTCTAATGAAGCAAACACCCAACCAAAAATATGGTTATATGAATAATTAGGTACATATGAATAGTCATCAATAGAAATAACATTCAATGCCCTCTAATATTGCAATTGTATAACGAGCTGATTCTACCAAAGCACAACTAGATTCTATCCAAAGAATGGTCCAAAAATTGAGTAATGACTTCCTAAACATATAGAAAAATATTGGTAACACTACCAACTAGAATAATAATTAGAATTTTGTGTTTTAATAATATAATAGACCCTTTAATTGGTCTATGAATAATACAAAGTAGTAGCCAAACAAGATGCCAAAGATTAACTTAGTAGAAATGGCTCTGCCCATTTTAGTGTAGAGTCCATATACGTCACAATATGGTGAAATTGAATGTGTAGAATTTTATGCATCATTTGAGATCTTCCAAAGGGAGATGGTAAGACAAGACTCGATGAATAATTCACTAAAGATCCACCTAGAATCTATTTCTTCAAACATTGCGATGATATTTGAAACACACGAGTCTTTATTCCTAAGAGAAGATGACAATGAACCACATGATAACTCTAATGAGATACATGCCTTCTAGTAGTATCAAAAGGGAAATTACAATATGAGGAACAAGCAACCCTTCGTAATGCTTACTCCTCTAAAAAACACTACTATTCTATTGAATCTAAGGGGAAACAACTATCCACCTCCCCCAAAAGGGAATGAATAACCCTAGAATAAATAAGATAAAAAAATGAGGATATAAAATTATTGAAGACATGAAGAAGATTAAGGCCAACATTACTATTCATGAATTAGTGGTACCCGATAAAATAATAGCAGTAGAAAACATCACAAGAGAAATCATCACTGATATATGGTTGTGGGTGATAACGTAACAAGTATATATGATAGTTTAATAATAATATAGTATCAAAAATCATCACCATTTACTAATACATTAAGTGCAAAAATAAAGTGTTTTCTAGTTTATTCAATATAGTAAGTGCAAAAGTTTTAGCATTTTCCAATTTATTCAATATAGTAAGCACATAAGTTTTAGTTTACAATATAATACAAATGTAGTCCAGTTTATACAAAATGCAACCTAATTTATTCAAAACACAATCCAATTTATACAAAATACAGTCCAATATATTAAAAATGTAATCCAAATTCAAAATGCAGCCTATTTTATTCAAAATGTAGTCTATTTTATTCAAAATGCAATCTAATATATTCAAAATGCAATTTAGTTTATCTATGGATCACCATATTCTAGTTGAACTTTAAACAATATACACTGTCTAGTTTATAGTCTGGTCAAACCTTACTATTCACTGACACATTTTAGAGGGAATAATAAATGTAGTCTAGTTTAGATAATAGTATATTCACCAAAGAAAAAAATTAAGCACAATAATACAAATCCCATTAAATCATGACATTAGAATTTGTGGAAAGCCAGAATGGAAAAAAACTATTACTTAATGAAAGCCACACATATACATTAGAATGCAAAACTCAGATAAAATTCATTTGGAGATGAACGACATACACCAACTAGATAATAAAATGTAAAGACGTACCCATATAGAGCTAGATACTGTTACAGTCACCCAAGAACATAATGACATTACAAACATTGAAAAGGTAGAATCCAAACAAATACTTAGAAATATGAAAGAGAAAGAATCTACAAGTGTCAAAACCCCAAAACATATTTTTGTTAAAATTATGGCGATGACATCGAATGTAGTTGTAGGTCAACTTCCATCAATTACAAATATTAAAAGAATTATTTGCTATACCAGAAGGGAAAAAATAACTATGAATTCATCATCTCTAGAAAAAATAGAAATACCAAAGCATTTCAAGAAAACTGTGGCTGGTGAAGAATTATTGTTATTTGATAGTGGCCCTAAAGAATATTGTATCATAATTTTTGGCACACAAAAAATGCTAGAAATAATGGATGACACTCTAGACTAGTTTGTGGATGGCACATTCAAATGTACTCTGCCACTATTTGATCAACCATACGCCATCCATATTTTGAAGAATCATACAATGATACCCATGATATACACTCTAATGCCAAACCAAAAAAAGAAAACATACAATAGAGTTTTCAAAGCATTGAAAGACATCAACAACTCCTGCATCCAAAAAATTTCATGACAGACTTTGAAATAGTTGATATTAAGGCATTTTAGTTTACCTTCCCTAACAATATTTAGAGAGGATGTTTTTTCCACCTTACTCAATTCCTTTGGTGAAAAATCCAAGCAAAAGGGCTCTGAAAACTATATGAAAGAGATTCAAAATTTTCACTCCAAGTTCTCCAATTAGCTACACTAGTGTACGTTCTAGTGGAGCATGTGCTCAAAGCATTCCAAGATTTGAGCAACTCTCCATACTATAAACCCAATGGGTTAGATGGAGAAATAAAAAATGAGCTTCTATAATTCATACAGTACTATGAGAACACTTGAATTGGTCAAATAATTCATCATACAAACTAAAGAATAAGCAGATTTGTAATTGACCTATGTAAATGTTATGGAGCCGTTACCACTGTCTACCCTGCACTAAAAATGCCATAGAAGGGTGGAATAGAGGATTCAACTAGCTTTTCACATGCCAACACCTAACACTTTGGAAATTCATAAAATCTCTACAAGAGGAACAAAGCCTCACCAATGTCACCATGGAATAATATGTAGCAAGACTTGAAGGACCCCTACAGAAGAAAAAATATAGGGACACTACCGTGAAAATAGAAAGAGTAGTAGCAAATTATTTTCCAAATAATCACTTGGAATATTTATGAAGCATCACACATAGCTTTCAATTACAACTCTAAATTAATTAAATTATATTTTTATCTATTTATTTTTTGAAAATTTGGTGTATTATGATTCTTGTCACATTTGGGCTAAATTTTCAATTTTGTTATGTTTTTTATGTGCTACATTTTCTCTTGAAACATTATGTCTATGCTATATTTTCTCCCGCTACATTTTTTCCCACTACATTTTCTTCTACTATGTTTTCAACACTACATTATCATATAGAGCTGAATTGGCTTAGATCATTGAATAAAACAATCTCTTATGGAGGTCTATTATAGGGAAGGCAATGGCAAAAAAGATGAAGGCTGCTCATGCCAATATCATATATAAAATCAAACTATAAGTTTCAAATTTATTATTGACTATCTGATCATTTAGAAAGAATGTACATAATTATTTTGTTGATTTTAGAGCTTCAGCCATGGTGATGCCAACTTCCATTTGCCAAAATCTTGGTTTGACTCCAAGCCCATCAAAGAGGATGGTTTCATATCTCAATAAGACTGTGGTGCCTATAATAGGAGAACTAAATGATATACACATCTAAGTAGCATCTGATCTATGAGTAAAAATGATATTGACATACTTATAGTGGATATTCTAGAAGGATATAGACTCCTCCACAATAGATATTGGTCCAAGACATTGAATGGGTATGTATCGATGAACTTCTCTTGCATTTGGTTACCATATAAAGGTGTTGCAAACCAAATTAAAATTGACTAGGAGTCAAGAATGAATCACCTAATTATTGGATACAATACAAATAATGAATAAGTAATCTATAAGTCTCCTAACCTTGGGATTTATACCTTTACTACAAAGCATGAGGTGCAGGAGCCAAAAGTCTAGGAACCTTTCTATTTATGGACTCCCCACTTTGATGATACAATATCCAAGCAAGGATCAGGCATTGGCATTAAATTGGTGGACCCATACAGACATAAATACTTGTCATCATATAAACTACAATTAATTTACACCAACAACAAAGAAAATTATGAGGATTAATTTTGGCATTGCATTTTAATCTAAAAAATAATGTCAAACAACTACTAATTTATGGAGATTCAGAACTGGTAGTCAACCAGGTCAAGAATAAATACTAATGCAATATATCATACCTAAAGAGATAAAAACATAGAGCATAGGATATAATTGAGTCTTTTGAAGCCTTTAATATAGTGGTTATTCCTAGAGAGAGGAATCGAGTTATGAATTCATTGGCTACTTCAACTGTCAATTTGGCACCTCTACAAGAATCCAAGGTACAAAGATCCTCCATTAAGCTGGTACCTTATCTATCTATTCCTAACAAGGTGGAAAAATTCAAAGTCTCTTATGATGACCAATAGATTGTCTAATTCTTGACTAATTCAATTCAATTTGAGTCTCAAATCATTGATAACAAAGAGATTAGTTACATATGCCAAGAGGAATTGTGGGAATAAGGAGTCATTTAACTGAAGGAAATCCACCTCTTTATGCAAATGGTTTCATCAGAAAGGAAATTTGATTTGGATCCTCAAGTATAATAGTAAAGGAAACCAAAAGTAAATGAATCTAAATTTGAAAGGGAGAACTTATGAGATGAATATGACTCACACTATGTTAACATTAGTCTCAACTACACTCTAGAGGAAAGGTAAAGGGTATAGAATGTACTCACCCAATATAAGGATGTGATTTCATGGACATATGAAGAATTAAAGGTTTTAAACTGAAGGGTCATCACCCATACAATCCAAATCAAGTTATAACACAAACCATTCAAGAAAAAATAAGGCTGGTAAATCCTATCCTGAAACCTCTTATTTAGACAGAAGTAGTAAAGTTTTTGAGTGCAAAAATAGTTTTCCCTAGTAAAATCTACTTTGGTGGATAATTTAGTTCTAGTTTGGAAGAAGAGTGGGGAAATTAGAATTTGTGTTGATTTTATAAACTTGAATAAATATTTTGAGAAAGAAAATTATTTGTTATCTTCCCTAAATGAGGTCATCTATATAGTGAGTGGTTCAAGAATGATGTCCTTCTTGGATAGATTGTTAGGATATAACCAGGTACTGGTAGAGTCCAATGATATAATGAAGATATGATTCACCATAAAGTGGGGTAATTATGTGTATAAAAGGATGCCACTTGGCCTAATTAATGTAGGTGACACCTTTCAGTGATCTATGGACCATGGATTCCAAGGGATGATAGGTAAATGTAAAATAATTTACATGGATGACCTCACAATTTTCTCAAAATCAAGGACTAATCACATCAGTCACCTAATATTAATATTTTAAAGATGCAAAATGTTTGGCATCTTGTTTAACCCCAAGAAGAGCATATTCAATGTCACAGAAGGCAAGCCCTCATGTCATATCATCACCAAAGATGGAATCATAATTGACCTAGATAGAATTCAAGGGATATTAAAAAGTTCATTCCTGAATAGAAAGAAGGAAATCAAATATTTCTTTAGTAAGATAAACTTCATGAAAATTTTTATATTAAGCTTTGTATAAATTATTAGACCTATGAATACAATACTTGAGCAAGATGCTAAAGTGGAATGGACAATAGAAGCTCAAAAGTCTTTTCAAGACATTAAAGATGCAATATCTTAGGCCCCTGTATTGATAAGTCCAAACTTCACTAAATACTTATTCATGTATTCATTCACTTTAGAACATTCTATTTCCACCATGCTCACCCATAAGTAATATGAAAGCTATCATCCTATTGCATTCATGAGCATGAAATTGAAAGAGGTAGAAATCAGGTATTCCATGAAAGATGAGCAAATATTTTCCCTTGTTAAAGTGGTAAATAACTTTTGACATTACATCTCAAGGAAAAAAAACATTACTATTGTACTTGACCCTATTGTTAATCTCATTTTTTAAGGAAAAATAAATTAGGAGAACGCTAAAGGAAAATAGATGGTAAAACTTTATGAGTTTGACATAAAAATCAAGCCTACCAAGATTGTTAGAGGTCAAGGCATCATTTAACTCATGACTGAGCCTGACCCATGCATCACTATTGGAGAGGTTCATGAAAACAAAGTATTTAAAGGAGACTGGTATACTGATATTATTCAATACTTACTCAGAGGTATTTTCTCCCTAAAACTCAAAAGAGAACTAAAGAGAGCTTTGAGACTTAAAGCTGCTCATTACATGATCATAAAAGTGATCCTTTATTGAAGGAATTAAAAAGGCATCTAATTGAGATGTAAATAAAAAGAAGAAGCTCAAAAAATTATATAAAATTTACACCACAAGATAGGTAGTGGTCATCCCTCTAACAATACTATGACCCATACAATCTTTAGAATGTGTTATTATTGGGCCACAATATTCAAAGATGGACATGTTCATGATAGAACATGCCATGAGTTCCAAGTCTTAAAAAAAATATAATTACATGTAGCAATGCATTTACAACTTGTCATTGAAGGATGACCATTCACTCAATGGGGATTGAACTTCATTGGGGTCATTAATACCAATTCTTTAGCTGGCCATAATTTTGTACTCACTGTTATAGACTATTGCACATGATGGACTGAAGTTATAGATATAAAGTATTCATGAGCATAAGATGTAATCAAATTTATAGAGGAAAATATCACAACTAGATTTAGTACCTCTATCTCTCTAGTTTGTGACAATGGGCCAACATTTCAATCAACTAAATTCATAGAATGGGCCCATGATAATCAAGTCATCATTATGTCATTATCCAATCATTGCCCATAAGAGAATGGATTAGCTAAATTAATAAACAAAAATGTGATTGATGCCATTAAAAAATTATCAAAAGATAAACCTAGAGATTGACACAATATACTAAAGTATGCACTACGAGCTAATCGAACAAGATATAGCCAAGCCCTACCTTACTTATTGGTGTATAGACGATAATCAATTTTCATAATTATGCTTGAATTAACAACATATAAATTTATACATGAATACATGGAATGAAGTGAGAATGTGGAGTCTTGATTATTGGATATAATAGAAATGTAAGACTCAAGGACTGAGGCCTTACAAATTTTAGTAAACATTAGGACATAGTCAAAAGATGGTTTGGTAGAAGAGAAAAATTCAAAGCATTCAGAATATCTGACCTGGTGATTCTATGGGGAAAATCCCATGAAAATAAAGGACAACATGACAAGTTTACCCCATTATGTATTAGACCTTATCAGATCTCAGATATCTTGGGTAAAAATATTTTTTGTTTGAAGGACCTCCAAGGCAATGAGATGACATATTCAATCAATGGCCAATTTTTGAAGCATTACTTCATCGCTGTACCATCTAGCGATGTCCCTGAGTAACAAAATATGTTGTAGTAAGATTAATATTAGAATAGATTTACTATTTTTATATAATAGATTTATTGCTTTTTTAGAATAGATTCCCTACTCCCAAGTTATAATTTCTTATTTTCATTTTATTTCATAATTTAGTTTCATGCTTTATAGATTAGATGTTTTTATTTATCCCAACCCATTAGACTTCATATAAAATGTTTAGAAGCTAAAGGATCAGCCTATGGGAAAAAACACCAAGCAAAGGTCAACTAACATGTTTACTTGAAGTTTTTAGAATTCACATTTGTAACATGAAAATTAGTCATGACCATGCTAACATTAAATGCTTCAATCAGGTATATAAAGAATGATAATATAAATACATGTAAATTTTAGAAATTTTTCTCACTTTCACTAGATCAAATGCATTTATAATGTTAATACTTGTTTGATGAAATAACCATTGATATGGGTGTAGCTAATAGGGATAGTCTGGTGAAAATTTATGCTTTCATATATACTAGCTCACTATGGTTTCTATTCTCCCTATTCTATCAATATTATATAAAAGAAAAATATAGTGAAATAAGGATCAAGGCATCCTAAAAAGAGTGATCCAACAAACCTAAATAAAAATACAAAGGTGATCAAAAATTTAAATGATGAAATAAGGTCAATGTATCATGCATCATGTAAGAATACATGAGGAGGAATGATAAGGAACCCATGGTATCTCTATCAGGGATATGAATGCTTGTCTGACAATGGAACAATGCGAGAGCTTCACCAATTTTCAAATCTCTCTTTTTATCAAAACCAAAATTAAACCTACAGTTATCCCAAGTCTATGCTAAAATATTAACAATAAGGGTAAAAGGAAATCACTTCCTCACACACAAATCTAGGCTAAATGAAGAGGAAAGTATGTTGTATGCAATTGTCAATAGTCTATTTTGTGTGTCTAATTCAATTATTATTTTTGGAATGGTTCATGTTTAATCTAAATATATTAACCAAAGGTTTTAGATTCTCAAATACTTGGGAGTATTTCCCCTATAAGTCACTATTTGTTGTACCCAACATCCTCCCATTATTATTTTTAGAATAAGGACCCATTATCTTTCTAAAAAGGTCTAGGCCAATCTTGATATCCTTCTAAAGAGAGATATTTATGTGTTTAATTAATATTGATACTCAAAAAACATATGAACATGCTTTATTTATTTAGACTAAACTACTAATGTTCTTCAATGGTTGTGAATATATAGGGCTCGAATCATTCTAGTCTTTGACGAACGTGTTCAGTGAATTTTTTCATAACTATGTTTAGCAATATTTTGTCTTCAAATTTTTTTCTTGGAATCCTATCTTTGATAGTTTTCAACACTTTTCACCTATATAATCCATTGGCATGAATTTATTCTTCAAATTTTTCATTCACAAGTTTTGTTTGGGATAAATGTTTAGAGTTTCAATTTGTCAATTAACTTTCCCATTTAGTCTTTAAGACTCAAGTTTTCAGAAGTTGTACACTTAGGTTCATTTTGGTCTTCAAAGGATTTGTTTGGAAAAAATATTTTGAGTATTTATTTAAAAAAACTCCGTGGTAAAATTACTTGGCATGAAGCTGGTCTTTGAAGGATTTATTTAGAACATTTATTTGGTAGAAGTATTCAAAGGAGACATTTGACATTTTGGTCTTTGCACTTTTGTACAAAAAAAGTGATAAGCTCATCTAGTTATTTAGAGAATTTGTTCAAGGATTTTATCTAGCTCATTTTGGTCTTCAACAATAGTGTTCGTAGCTTTTGTTCAATTTATTCATTCACTTTGTGAACATTGTTTTAACATTATATCTCAACTCCCAACTACCGAGAGCCATCATGGAAGAGTAAACTAAAGTTAAATAAGTGATGAAATTACACTTGGAAAAATATAACTATGTGTCACTCATATTAAGCATTAATAGTGCCTATGTGGCATACCCATTGAATGAAGTGGAAAAATTTGAATTGAACAAAGAAATCAAAGTTATAGATGTTGGACATTAATGGTGCATGAACTAGAAATGGATGAAAAATATACATCAAAGCATGGTGGATGAACAAATTTCCCATTGACCACAAGTTAATTTTGAACTCACTTTCCTCCCTGCTAATGAGCCCTAGCTACTAGCATTTTAAGTGTATAGTGAAACTAAGAGAGCCGAGCTGCTAACTTGCAAACTAAAACATTGCCAACATAGTCAATTAAGTAATGGTATCCTAGTCTAAGGAATTACAAGTAATATTTCCCACATAAATATATTATATCAAGGATTCAACTAAGTATAACAATACATTCTTTGAGCCCGTAGTATTTAATAATGACTACAATAATTATTTAGCACTATGGGAGGTGATATACCAAGTTGATGTACATACCCACGAAGTGAGCTTGATTCCACCTCAATGGTAATTAGTCACAAACCTACTCCCATTAAAATTCAAAGGAATTCACTTTTCCTTATCAAATCCAAATTTCATTCCATGCATTAACCTACTATGAGATTTTTTCTTTTCTAGGAAGGTGATTAGAGGCATGTTCTTGCACCATTTTCAACATAAGATAGTCATGGCGTGCATCTTAAGGGATGAATTTAAAAGGTATATTTACCTCCCCATTGTATATGTTACTTATGATTTTCTTAGGGTATTATCTTATAAGGAAGATAAATCAAATGAGAAAACACTAAGTAGGTAGATGGTTTCTAGGAAGACCTTCAATTTGAAGGATAATCAGTCAGTGCTAGTGATCAAATTTAGAATGGAATTTTGAATTAGGTTGGCCCTTTTGAATAGGTTATTAATATACCCTAGCATAAAATTCCTCCACCTTGATTGGATTCCATTTTTGGACCTATTAATGACCTTAGAGTTGACATTTTCTCTGGGTGAAGTAATCAATGCAAGGTTATGGGAGTAGATATTACACAAAGAAAAGAGGCTCCAAGGAGGCCACTTATACATGATGTCTTAACTTCTTGGTGTTGTTATTAGCATAGTTTATGTTCATAATGGATCACTTTAGATCCCAAATCAAGATTATATCAAGAATCATATATGTGATTCTTATTCCTTCATGTACATATATACATACACCCAAAACATTGTACCCATTGTAGAAGATGTCTACCCCCAGGTATGGATGTCCATCCACGAGTCCCCTCTACCTAGGATATATAAAAATATTGTAGATACACTATTGATTAGAGGAGATTACTAGTTTTACCTATATTACATTGTGATTATGGTCATAGGCCATAAGGTAACACCTTTATGCCTCCCCAAGTATATGCCTAAAAAATTGGTAGAACAAGAAATTGCCTACTAGTTATGGTGGGGAATAGATGAGGATATGCATAAGATATATTTTGATACCACTTCATGATTAGGATAATGTTATACATAAACTATGGGAATTTTGATGGAATTGGTGGATATAGAGAGTATTACTCATTGGCTCCATTATTACATAGAGATTGGGATCCACATAGTCAAGTATAGAAACACATCTAGGGCCTTGGTATTCCTTTTTAGCACAAGACCTATGATCATGATTTATTATTTCTTAATTCTATGATGATTCCCAAGTCAAGGAACAGGCACAAACATTTAATTTGGTTGAAGACCTCTTGAAAATCATCCAAGGGCAACCTTCCATGTCAACTACAGATGCTCAAACTAGACTCCCACTAGATAAAGGATGGGATACCTTAGAATTTTAGGTCAAAAAAACATATTATCCATAAAAATATCAAGGTAAACCCTAAAAAAAATAGGGTTAAAAAATATAAAAAGGAGCTAGGGGTGCATGATACTTCACTTGGGGGAGCACACAAAAAACCCATTTATCTTGATTCTTCAAATTTTGAGGGACCTACCCAACCAAGTGCTACATCAATACCATAGGATTTTGATGTGGTTTCATCAACCATAACCAAATAATAGGCACCTTTAATAGTTGGGAAAATAACTATATGTTACAAGAGGAAGCCAAGGGCTCACCCCCCTCCATAGAGTCTAGTTATTAAGGCACCATCAGTAGAATGGCCATCACAAGAGGCAACTAGAGGTGAGTCCATAGATGAGGAGGTATAAATTAAAATAGATAATATTTTGAGCCTCTAAGACACCAAGGGAAAGCACCATTACATGAGTAACCATCAAGTGAGTATATAACCCCTTCAGTTTCCACTACTCATGTTGTGTCTTATATTTCTACTTTTACTATTAGTTCATTTGATTATGTGTCCCTCAAACCTAGTGGTCCCCCTCCCATTTTTCTACCCAAGGTAGAGGTAGTTTATTCTGAACCAAGTGCCCAACCAACTCTACTTGTTACCAAGATATAGGATACTTCCTATACCCAGCTGTTCCTATTCCCCTAGCTATTCTACCTCCTCAAACTGTATCTTCTATGTCCATCCCATTATTTATACTATTATTGATTCCACCACTATCCTAAATCCCCCAAAGACTAAGAAAAAGGAAACCAAGAAGGCCAAGGGACTAGTAACAAGCCCTCAGCTTCATGTTTCATCTACTCAATTGAGTCTACCAATGCCTCTCCCTAATTCCTCTTAAGACACTACTGTGGCAACAATGAAGAAGGTCAAAAAGAAGAAGCTAATATATAAAGTTCAACCACTAACTCAATATGGTGGAGTGGATTGGTTTAAAATAATTTGGCCTTAACTTCATGATCCATTACTTGAAGAAGCTATGAATTAAACCTCAAGATAATTGTTGGGTGAGACTATAGTTCAAGACACTCAACCCACATATATAACCCAACTAGTCCTCCCATAATGGGCAATATATATGTATTCAGAGGCTTCTCAAAGGCCTAATCTTATAATTATGGAATTTCCCATTGTAAGATTTATATTTAAGAAATCTCTAGGGAGTGTACAAAGGGTAAGGAAGAGGAAAGTAGAAGATGAGATCAGAAGAGTGGTCATATTAGAATAAAGACAAGATTTTTTTCTTTGTCTAAAAGGAATAATAGAAAATTGGGGTATGCACCATACATCGAGGATTTCAAGTCCTATTTTGAAACCCACAAGGATGCTCTCATTGAGATTCATGAAATAAATGAAATGGATAGAAAGGATCTGGATAAAAAATTATAACCAAAAAAACTATACATGTTACCATATATATAGAGAAAAATGTGCAAAATGTAGAATTTAGATTGAATAATATCCTAGAGACTATTAATATAATGAGGGATGAGTTAACACCTCATATAGTTGAAACCACTAATTTTTTTAATTATTTGAAACATGATGAAAACAAGTTAAAATTCTTTATTCTTTATAAAACTAGTAAGGCAGATGCCCACCTTAATATGATGGCACCATTGGAGGTTACCAATGTCCTCAATTTAGTAGTCATTAGGACACAAGAAGCTATAGAATGGATCACAACAACTAAGGTAGTAATGTCTAAATATGTAAAGCATAAAACCCTAATTTTATATATTTTAGAGGAATTAAAGCTCTTGTAGGAAAGGTATTAAATGAATAGACTCATCAACATGGCCAATTTTGATCAACTCCTTCAATAGGATTCAATAAGATTCAAGTAGAACTTATAAGGAATGACATTGATAGAAATAGAAGCCAAGCTAAATTTTACAAGGAAAAATATCATGGAGGTAGAAATATTTAAAATTAATTTTAGAAATATAAAGGTTGAGAATGCAAGGATCATTGAATAAGTTAATAGGGTGGATAGACCTCCATTGTTCAGTATGGAAATTATTAGGTACCAACATGAAATTGGTGACAAAAACTTTCAAGTGTTGGAAGCAAAGAATAAAATTGACACTTTAACTTCTAGTTCAGCATAAACTACAATTTCAATTCCTCCAATAACCAACAATGCCATGCAATCACCTAGTAAGATTTAGTTGAAGGCTAATTTTGTATGTAGACATGCAGATAGTACTAATCCTTATTAGTAGTACATAAATGTAAAATTTGCATAAACTATTTATAAGCATGCAGATGTTGCATTTCATTATACAAGCCAACTTATTTTGACATGGTAACAATTAACTCTAAGCATGCACACATGAAATTTTAATGCTAAAAATATAACTAAGGTTCTAATTGCATAATGCAACTATGAGTTTGCATGGACTTGGAGGATGAGGAAACTCATCCCCAAGTATATATATTCATGTATTTACACATTACAAAAGGTCGGAAGCTTTATCAATACATGAAGAAATTAGTTTTGATTGTCATGAAACTATGTTAGTGTTCTTTCCTTCCATTTCTATGTTATTGGGGTTTTGTTTTCTTGGTTGTATTATTTCAATAATTTGAAGTGTGCAAAAGTTATAGATAATTTTGGTTTTTATCACTGATGTACATTAATATTAGATATGTAAAATATATTGAAAGTTAGTATATTTCATTGATTTTAAGCAATTGGTTAAAAGTGTGTTAATATTCTGAAGTGTGTAGGAGTGTCTTATTTCTGGTAAAGTCTTATAGGTGTGTGTCATAGTTTTCCTAAACACCTTTCTGGTCTGAGTTTTAATCTCCCAACTAAAGGTGTGTAATATAAACTCTAAAGGAAGCAACCTTTAGTTGAGACCACTAAGTTTCCTATACCATTCTCCCCAGATTGATTAATTATGTTTGCATGTGAGTCAGTAATATCTACAAGCAACAAGCATTAGTCCTGGAAATACTTGTCCACAAAGGAACCAACCCAAGAAGTGACCCCTTGAGAGCACAAAACCTTATTTTATATTCTACCCTTCCTTTCTTTTGAATTTTATTGGATTGAGATCTACCTAATATGGAATAGATACCACCCATCCATCCAACTCACTTAAGTTTTGATTTCCTTACTAGGATTCATTTCAATACAAAAAATCCCAATTAAAAATCTACATACTCATCTTGCTATTACACTACAAGGTTGTTTAAGCCATACTTGTAACTCATGACCTAGAGTGAAGTTTACCTCCATTAATATCCTAAAACATTAGAGGCCACCTCATTAAACCTAAGGATATGCACAAGGCCCACATCAACATACCTATTTTACAACTACTCAAACACTTGCATCCCAGTCATATGCCTATGTTGATGTAAGTGTCCTATCCCAATGAAAGTGTCTAGTGCCCTAAATTCATCTAATTTGTAAATTAACATATCCTAAAGGTCAACCCAAGTGATTTAATATGAGATATTATTCAAAAGGATTGGTATAAATACAATATCAATCTTCATTCATTCACCACCTAATAAATAATTACCTCTCATAAGGCACGCTACAAAAGGCACTCAATCAAGCACTTAAGTGATCAAATCTTCCATATTCTCTCTTATTTCCATATTAGTCATAGGGACAACACATATATAGGTCTAAAATACTAAAGGAGCACTACATGAGACATATCTAACAAGTTACAAGATAGGTCACTATTGTACTTACTTATCACACATTGCATGATTCACACACAATCCAACACATAGGAGAAAACTACATAGGTCTTAATCCATCTTCAAAGTATTGGATATGTAAGCAATGTTAATTAATAGAAGGGTCTTTGGGTTAGCTTGACACTATGTTTCCACTAACCTATTTTCCCACAACCACTATGAAGATGAAGAACTAGGGTTTTTCTATTTGAGGAGTGATAATCCATGACCCAAATCTAAATGTCTTAGAGTGACGGTGATAAAAAATTCAAAAGAATTTAGGTGTTCATATCTAGTTTTAATAGGTATTCTATGTGAGATACTTATGTCTGATTCATATACTAACATCAACGTAATCATCTTAGGTCGACACGAATTTTTATTATTATAGAGGTATAATTTATAGAATCAGGTAATTGATCTAAAATCAAAATCTAGTCTAGTTTTCGCATGTTCTAGACCTAAACCTATATTATAATCAAAACTAGCTAAGTATCTTATGTTAATTATCATTGTAATATTTAGCATAACTATACTTTCTATCTTTAGTATCTCAACATAATAAAATTAGTATATGTTTTATCTAAGTTTTAAAATCAATTGGCCTGCTTTAGAGTTAATCTATCATCCTTGTGACCTAGGCTATCTCTTCCTCTTTTAACCCTAGATTCCCTATATCTATATTTTAGGGTTAAAAATTTGGTTAAATCATCCTCCATTCTTGTTTAAACCAAACCCTAAATGTAATTTAGGGTTTTTACTAAAAAATTCATTTTTAGATTACTATATTTTCAAGATCTGATTTATTACATGTGCATAACTTAAGTAATGCTTGCTTCTAATTTTTCTCTAGGCATTGTTCTTATCTTGTTTGTGGTTGCATCTAAATTTTTATCCTTCCTCAACATGCTTAATTCTAATACAAGCTCTAGGAAACCACATCTTTGGATCATTGGTGCAATGCTCCTGATGATCAATGTATTACATATGAAGATCTTTTGGCATATCAAAATCCAACTAATACATCTTCTTTTTCTTATAACTATGATACTGAAAGAACTTATGATGAAAATTCAAGTATAAATGAACATGGTAATGATCATAGTATTGTTTTAGTTAGTTTTTAGTGTGCTATCCCTCTTGGGTATATGGAACCTCGTTCTCCTATTTCTAATAATGAAAATTTTGAAGAAACTGAGTGTGTGCCTTCTTGTCAAAGTGATGCTAATCTTGAAAATCTTATCCCTTATTTTGATGTCTCAAATGAAAATAGTGAAGTAATTCTCTTTATATAGATCTAAATGATACAAATGCATGCGAAAATTCTCTTCTTATTCTTTTAGATTGGAAAGATGAAAATGATAATACTAGACAAAGTATTAGAGACACATGTTCTACTTTTCTTCCAATTCAAAAGAAATAACAAAACATATTGGCTAAAGGTTTCCTAATGAAAAAAAATTTCTAAGAAAAATATCAATGATGGAAACAATAGATATGATAATGTTCCTTTCTCATATAACAATGATGTACCTAAAGTAAAAAGTGATATTGCATCTTCTACCCCTTTTTCTTTTGATTTCCAAATGAAAATGAACCTTGCATATATCCTTGCTATGATAATATTTCAATTAAAATGGAGAACATTCCTCTTTCTCTCCCTCCCTCAATTACATTTTATGGTAAAAATTATGTTCAAATTATAGATGAAAATAGTTAAAGTACATTTTCTATCCCTCTTGAATGTAATAGCAATCCAGGTACTCAGGCTCTTTCAAATAATGATTGCATTAATATTTGTTGTATCCAAAATGAAATAATGATTTCTTCATGCAATGTGGATATACTTTTAAAAAATGTTTACAAAGCACATGATGATCCTATCTTAAAATATAATGAGGATGGTAAGGAGCCTATTATTCTTATGATCCATATGGATGGAAAATTACAACCTCTATGCAATTATTCAACCTCTTTACTAAAACCTCATAGTGACATTCTATCTCTAATGATTAACATAGGAGATATTCAACAACGAATGACTCTTATTAATTCGTAATATTCCTCCCATTATGATAATTTTAATGATATTATCTTAGAGGACCAACCGATTACTAGAGATATTTTTGATTATCCATATCCTTTCACCTTTATCATACCTATGTTATCTTATTTTGATGGCAAAGGAGATCATAAAAATCATATGAAAAAATATATACACTCCTTCTAACATAGGTGTAAACATGAATGCTTATAATTAAAATATTTCCATAGAAGTTTCTATACACTCCCAAATGGTTCTTTATCAACCTTTAAAAAAATTAAGGATGTATTATTATATAATTTACATAAGCACATAGTACCTAAGATATCATTGGAACATGTGTAGGCTTTAACTCAAAATTAGGATGAATACCTTTAAGTTTATGGTATTAGATTTAAGGATATCTTGTATTCTTTAAACTACACCCCCTCATATTTGGAAGTACATTTCATATTTAAGGGTTTTATTTCTCCCCTTAGAGAAAGAACATTGCATAATATTTTTAATTCATTTGAAACCTTATATTGAGATGTGCATAAATATTCATGTGCTCTAATAAATACCAAAATTGAATCACCTATTTATCCACGTCAAGCCAAAAATGGTACAAATAATGCTTTTGAAACAAATAAGCAAACCAAGAATGGTAATGAACCACTTAAAAAACCCTCTTCAAAACCAACAGTGCATGCCAAAGAATAAATAGTAAAATTATTAAATAAAAGAAAGGAATATATTTATAGAATACCTCATACAATTGAACCATATGCCTCTATAAAAAGGCAACCACTTCAGTTTGATCAGTACCAATATAGGCCACCTAATATATTGCGTACACTATTAGATAATAGATAATAAAACTTCTTCCAAATTATCATTATCCACCACACATATTTTAAAAGGTAAAAGGATACCACTTTTTCACTTATCATGGTATAAAGGGGCATTATGATAATGATTATTTTGATCTTGAGCAAAAGCTTACGTAGTTGGTAGACATGGAAATTATTGATTTTTGGAAAGAAACATATGGATCTCTTTCACCTAATTATTCTAGAGGTTATTATAAGAGGGACGAGACATCTCATGCTACTCATTTTAAGGAACACATGGCCCATCAAACTTTTTGAAAGATAATCACTAGTAAAATCTTTATCCTAGTGTATCCTCTATTAAGACTAATCTTTCCCACACTGATCCTGTCAAGGGACCATTGGTTGATCACATTATTGATAGAGGGACATGTGGAGGGGCCTTACATACACAAAAAAATTAGATACTTAAAAAAATACACAAATTCATATGATATTTCTACAAATACATCACTTATAATGATATAATAAAAACTATAAGTTCCATTACCACTTTATCATTATAGCCAATCTTTATTATTTCCAAATGGGTTTCATTGTATACACTGATTACTTTATCATCACTAAATTTCAAGTTTTATTAAATTTAAATATTGAATACTACCATGAATTTTATCATATATAAATATAAAATTAAAAAACTAAGTGCAAGTAACATATACAAAATGAATAACAAACCAAAAGTACACACTAATATGATGCACAAATACCAAATACAACCTTACCAAAATACCATGCTATAATTCCTAATTATAATACACACCATATTTAGATATCCATAACATCTACACATGTTCCTATTACTATTGTTCTAAATAAAATGTAGGGAATTCAATGATGGGTTCCACAAAACCCTACTCCCATTGTTTCTTCATAGCCATAAAGTCTCATTTTACATATATAGAGCATCATATATGGTACATTGATAAATATTTCACCTATACCTGCTCCTTGACAATACCACTAGTTTATTGCACTAGGTTTGCAATGGATAGATACCTATGAGCATATATTGGATGAGATCATAGTATATAATTTTTAGTGTTAAATATTTCAAAAACACCAAAAATATAAAAAAAACTTCAAAAATCCCCCAAAAAATTAGTGTTTACATGTTCTATTAGCTCATTGGCATATATGTTGTTGGTTACATGTTGGCAGATGGCACATTAATATTTTTATATATACACATATGTTTCACACATATTTTGAGTGTGATACATACATTCACATATATATGATATATGCCCTTTTGGATGTTGGGCCCTCCCTCTACTCATGTCATATGGACATTGGGGGAATTCATTTCTTTGAACATGATACATCTAGGTTAAGTATTTTGATGGTCATTTTCCATTATCATGTTTGAGCTTATGTACTTACACATGCCTTAATCTAGGATTATATATTCATAGTGTACTTGATATACTATGTACTTAACATTTTTGATGACACATATGATCTATGGGCTAGTATTTTATGCTTATGTTGGTTGATTATGCTTTTATTCATGCACGCCCTTAAGTTTCTTGCCTTGCTATTATCTTGATTATTGGAGCATTTGAATATGCTCTATTAATTATGCCCCCATGCCTATGTTTTCCTATTATCACATCTATATATTTTATGGTTTTTTGTATGTTGAAATTTGAATATGTCATTCTTGTTTATATGGACATTTGACTAATTCATGTCCCTTAAATTACGAGGCATTTAAAAATGCCCCTTGTCTGAGGTCTCCTTTGACTATTGTCTTTTGATTTGATTTTGAGTTCTATATGGGTGATTGATTGCTTGTTGAGTTTGTACTATTACTATCTAGATGTTTTTCATGATCTACATCATGCATCTTAGGACTTGGTGTGATCACATCTTCGTGCTTCAATGATATATCTACCTAGACATGTTCCCTCTTTCTACTACTTTGTACATTCACAATTTACATGGTTATATTATCCTTTTGAGATAAGGTAACTACCAATTGATACTTTTACTCACCTAAAAATGAGGGTATATTAGTGGGGGAATTCAATAGAGGCATGAATTACACATTGCATCATAAATTCATATTGCAGTGAGGGAATGTTTAGGAAACATGATCTCCACATTTGTCATAGTTTTAGATTATAGTGGGGGCATATTTTGGAAACATGTTCTCCACAATTATTTGATATTTAACATACCCACATTACAGTGGGGCCATGTTTTATAAACATGTTCTCCACACTTATTCAATATACATCATACCCAGATTATAGTGGAGGCATGTTTTGGAAACATGTTCTTCACAATTATTTAGTATGCAACATTCCAAAATTATAGTGGGGGCATGTTTTGTAAATATGTTCTCCACACTTATACAATTTAAAATTAGCCAAATTACACAGTTATATTCTTTAGATACATAGTTGTGGCATAATTATATACATTGGTACCATTGTTATATACAATTTTAGCATGAGACATATCTAAGGTGTATATGTTATGCAATGTGCACCTAATATTGAAAAATCAAATCAGTTTTAGATTTCAAACACTTTCAAGGACTATTATCACCCACTTGGTTGGACTTTTGCAGATCATATTGAGCCAATATACTACAATAGTTGGTTTGATTTTTGGTATGGTTGAGTTGATTAAATCACTCAATATTACCAAGTTTATAGGTTGGAATTGATTATATCATCAAACCTTACCAATTTTATAGTGTTTTCAACTTGCTTCAGTCACACTCACCAGGTTTTAAGTATGATTAAGTTACATGGTTGAGCTAATCCCAATTTACAAGATGAAATCACATTTTATCTAAAGTTTTAGGCATGTATCCTCCAATATATCTCTATATATCTTTAGATATATGAAATTTAAATATTTTATATTTTGTCTTAATCTTAATTTTAGTGATTCATAGTGATACATCTTTCAAATTAAATTGTTAAAAGGCAAGATATTTGCATCGTTACATGTGTACTCCTAAACCTTGCTCTATTTCAATTTCAATCATTTCAATGATTTTAATATCATATTATATGCACTAATTATATACATAAAATGCTCTTTTTTTTAGGTTAGTCACTATGAAATCACTCAATTTGGACTCAAGCAAAGGCAAGGTGTGGTATACACACCTAGGTACACATTCCTTTTCCTTTAAACTAGCAATTTCATTACTAGAATAAAGGGGTGGAGAAATGTAGACACTATTTATGAATTATATATCACCTTAATATTATACTCTTGGTAAGTACATATCATGGATGTAACTTTAGATTATAGACTTTTCCTATTGCCAAAAGGCTCAAATACACTATCTCTCTATGCCTAATTACTTATCTCTTAGTCTGACCAATGTTATTATGATGACCCAAACCTTCTATCTTTCCCAAAATACTATAAACTTGTTTATATTCCATCTCTTAAAGTTTTGGACCTATACCTATTTTCCAATTACCAAGACTTTTATGTCCTAGTTAGACTCCTATGTTGATGCAAGTGTCATATCCAAACACAAGTGTCTAGTCCCCTAAATTCATTCATTTTTCAAATGAAACATATCTTAAACTTTGATCTAAGTGATTTAATGTGGTATATTCTCCAAAAGGATTAGAATAAATATAATATCAATCCTCATTCGTTCGCTACCTAGAAAATTCTTACCTTTGACAAGACAATTTAATGAAGGCACTTAATCAAGCACTTTAGTAAGCAAAGTTTCCTTATTCTCTCTTATTTCCATATCAGTCATAAGGAAAACACATATATAGGTTTGAAATACTAAAGGAGTAGTCCATGAGCCATATTTGTGAAGTTACAAGATAGATAACTATTGTAATTGCTTATCACACATTACATTATTCACACACAAGCCAAACATAAGAGAGAAATACATAAGTTTGAATCCCTATTCAAATTATTTGATATGTAGGTAGTGCTCATTGATAAAGGGGTCTTTGGGGTAGCTCAATGCCATTTGCCTACTATCCCATTTTTTCCATAGCCACTATGAAGATAAATAGCTAAGGTTTTGATATTTGACAAGGAGTGATAGTATTTGACCCATATCTAAATGCATCAAAGTGAAGGTGACATAGAACCTGTAAGAATC
Organism: Torreya grandis; assembly: GCA_037957365.1. Classification (NCBI taxonomy): domain Eukaryota; kingdom Viridiplantae; phylum Streptophyta; class Pinopsida; order Cupressales; family Taxaceae; genus Torreya; species Torreya grandis. Next base: position 800,251 of record JARHVA010001141.1, on the reverse strand, counting down.
TAGGTGGTTACATCTAATTTTGTTAGGTATTCTATATGAGACACTTGCATCCAATTTAGATATTAGTGTCAATGCAAGTATCCACAATTATAGAAGTATAATTTATAGAATTAGGAAAATGATCCAGAATCCAGATTGAGTCTATTTTATTCTCATTCTAGATCTAAACCTGTATTAGCATCACAGCCAACTAAGTATTTTGTGTTCGTTATCATTGTAATATTTATCATAATTTTTCTTTATATCTTTAACATCTCAACATTATTAATTTATAATATGTTTTATTTGAGTTTTGTAATCAATTACCCTACTCTAGAGATAGTCTATCATCCTTGTGCCTTAGGCTATCTCTTCCGATTTTAAAAATAGATTCCCCATATCTATATTATAGGTTTAAACATTAATTTTCAATTTTAATTTGTTTTTTTGTCTATTTGAAAGATAAAGAGGGAAAGGGTGTAGCATTTGAAAGGAAATGGAGTTTGTAGCTGCAATTATGGCCTTCAATTACATTTTGGAGGAAAATGCCTTCCTTTAAAACTTACAATCTCTATGTATGGGTAGATTGTTTCCATTCCAAAGGTTGGGTTTTTTACCTTTGAGGAGAGATATTGAGCCAATCACTTATTACCTATAATTATATACTTTTATAGTTTAATTTCTCCCTCAACTTGATACCCAATCATTATATTAGTGAGTTTTATAATTGATGGATCGCTATGGATTTGATTATAGTTTTTAAAATAATTTTTTTGATTAATAAAAATATTTAGAGTTTTGTTTGCAATCTACACATGTGAATGGTAGTTGTGATATTTCCCTTCATCATCTTATTCCCTTAGAATCTTGCATTGGCTTGTTTATGATTATATTCATGTTAATCAAATAAGAGACCAATTCGTGGAGTCCATTTGATCAAGAGTTTCAAATTTCTTCATGATAATAAGCTTATATTTCATTTTCCCTCTCTTTTGTATTTTTTTAATAAATTGCTTAAGCTAAGGTTTCATTTTTCTAAAAATAATGAATTTATGCATGAATATCTCAATTTATATCTCTATTTTAGTTCTATTTAATCTATGTATTATTTAATGTTTAGATAATTAAATTAATGATTAAAATCAACAACATTTACTTTCATAAAATATCCCTAGAAGAACATTGATTAAAGTGGGTAAATTTGTGTGCACATTTTATTATTTTTATAATGGGATCAAACCTATGTGAATGATGAATAAATAATTTTTTTGACCTAACTCTCACTATTCAAACCAAAACTAATGTTAAAATATCAAAACCAACATAAGCTCCTTGTATTAGAACAATTCCACATAGACTAACTGGGTCACCTAGTATGCTATGACCTAACACTAACAGATCTTAGGGAGGACCTACAACTTCCTTTTAGGATAGGCTAGATAGTTGACCATATCTCATGAGTTGGTGTGCCAAATTAACCATCAATATACTGGTACTAAAAGTAGGGGAAAATCAAAAAAATAGTGAAAAAATTAAAACTTGAAAATTTTGGGAGCATTTCCCACACTCAAGTATTCCAAAATTTAAACTATACATTAGACAAATACCCCTAGATCAAAGTCCATTGGGGCTAAATTTGAATTTTAAAAACTCACTAAAAATATAAATCTAGAGTGAACAAAGTGAAAACAAAAAAATAGATACATTCAATTAGCTAATAGTTGGCCTATAGAAATCATCATTCTTTTTATTAATATGTTCACTTCCCCTCAAAACCCACCAATGGTAGCTAATCTCTCTATCTTGGTGGAGGTAACTTATCAATGATCATTTTGAGAGTTTCCCATGATTTACCAAAATCTTGAAATGTTCTGCCTTAGGTATGTGCATGGTGTGCACTACTGAAGAGCATATTCAAGCATTCAAATATGCTATTATCAAAATCCAAATCCAACATGCGGATTTGGATTGCCACTTATTCCCTTACACCTTGGATGAGATGACTTAAAAATGGTATATTGGATTGTTATATGGGTCTATCACTTCTTATAATGACCTAGAAAATATCTTTATCAATTAATTATGAGTGCCCATAAACCATGTTGTCATATACCATTAGGTTTCTATAGCCCACTATGAACCAAATGAACCAATGAGCACATTCAATGCATGTTTTCAAAAACTTTACAAAAAATTAAAATCTACTTATATGTAAATAGAGGTGGCTGACATACAAACCTACATGAGGCTATTAGATCCTATGACCTCCATATTTATCCATAGGACTCTTGCGACACTTGCAACATTATCCTTGGCATATCATAAAGCTATTATGATTGAAAAATAAATTATGCCACAAGGGTATGAAGCTAGTATGTTTCCTACCTTATGGCATTAATGTGCATATAATAATATACCCATGATCAATTAGGGTTATCATACGCATTACACCGCTAATGAATCCAATCTTGGATGCTATGTACTCAAGGAAAAATATCATCTATAACCCAATGCCATTGAACTACATTCCCAATAATCAGCTATTCATACCTCTAAATGATGTGTTTCCTTAGGTGAATAATCAAAAAAATAATCCATGGCCTATAACAACAATGTTGATATGCCTAATGCATTTGGAGGTAGTTCCCCTAATAATAATTAGTAGGTTGTCCAATCATTTTTAAACAATCAAAAGTTTTCCAATAAATTCCCATAACCAAATGCATCCTACTATCCCCAAATTTATAAATGTTGTGGCACTTTTAGTTAACCCACTAATGTAAGTGGGAAATCAAAAAAATGATAATGTGAACCTTGAGTTGAAAAATTTATAGAAATAGTTCAATGGTCGACAAATGACATGATTAACTTATAGATACAAGTACCCCAAAATCACAATCAAGCCATAAATAACCCACCTTAAGATATAATCTTTAACTTTCAAAGAACCAACCAGTAATGGAACACAAGGCATAATAATAGAAATGTGCCTAGTCTACTTGACAACACCAATTATAACAACAACAATGCTTCAATCTCTGTCAACTTGGCTAATTTGGCATTGTCCACATGGTGTAGGTTGTATAATACAATAGATTAAACTAAAACTGATTATGATGATTTTATATTAGCCTCAAACATATTATATAAAGCTACGGACAACCTTGAAATAATTATTGAACTTGATAACAACTCAAACCATAGTGGATGGAATCATAGTAATGCCATGGTTTTGGAAACATATGAATTACCATATGAGAGTGATAATGAGCCTAAAGACAACTTGGATGAGGTCCATACATTTAAGTAATTTCAAAAGGGAAAAACTACTTGTTGAGGATTAAATTACAAAATCCTTTAACCACATATACTCCTCCAAACAACACTCAGGTTCTACTTGATGAAAAATCAAACAACAACCCATTTATTTCTAAAGAGCCTACCTCATCTTATCAACTAAAGAGAAATATTACACCCCCAAAAACTAACAAACCATTGGAACAAAGAAAACTAGGATACAACATTATTGAAAACTTAAATAAACTAAGGTCAACATAACCATGTGTGATTTGACCCAAATCTATAATTAGAAAGATTTATTGTTGAAAGTTTTATCTACTCCTAAAATAAAGAAGGTAATAGGATAATTGATACTCATGTTGCACTTTTAAAGTGAAAATACTGAAACTCCCTCTTTTCTCCTAAGAATTCACATTTTTAGCAATAACTTACACATTTTTTTGTTGGATTTAGGTGGTTTTGCAATGATTAATACCTTGTTTAGTTTATGAGAAATTAGGTTTGACTCCTGCTAAGTAGAATAAAACGGTCGTTCAGTTGGACAAGTTAGACGTCAAGGTGGTTGGTGAGCTAACCCACATTCATATGCAATTATATTTAAATCCAAGAGTTTAATAGTTCATTAACATTCATTTGGTTGATATTATAGATGCATATGGAATGCTTCTTAATAGAGATTGGTTGAGAACATTAAATGGATACATGGTGGATGATTTTTACCATATGTGGATTCTATGGTGAGGCATTCATAATCAAATAATAATTGAGAGAGATGAAAATGACTCATATGATCACAAGATACAATAATATGAATGAAATCTTATACAAAGAGTCTAAAATCGAGGTCTACATGATTGAAAAAGAATAATAAACTCATAAGATCCTATCCATTAATATGTTGTTAGTGTAAGAAAAAATAAAGTTAAAAGAGTTAGATCAACTAGATGAATAAAATATCCTCTATGCACTTAAAATATATTAATTTCATAATGCTACCCTTGCATATGAAAATCTGAAATAGGTTGACCCAAAGGTAGATCATGGTTTTTGGTAGTTCTTTTCAATGTTAGACATGGCCAAAGTATAAATTAATAATTTTGAGCATGATGGTCCAAGTAAAAATAAGGATTTTTCATGTTCTTTTGATGAAAATGCTTCCATCTAAACAATATAATACCCACCTCCAACACTGAGGACCAAACCATAAGGCATTATCAATCAAAGAATAAAGGGTGTGCATGATTGATGTTGAGAAAAGGAATAAATAAGTCAATGTTTCAACCAACACCTACCTCTTAGGTTCCACTAACCATAATTAAAGATCACTTATGGACCCTAAAAATTGATGGCTTTAACTCTAAGAGTGGTTCTAGTGCTGAGGTTGAACTCATTAACCCATGAGGAAAGTTGTAGTTGGCTATATTTTGACTATAATTTGCATGCAAAAACAATGTGATTGAATATGAGGCATCAATTTAGAACCTCTAGATTGATGTCAAGAAGAAAGTTAAGAACCTAAAGGTATTTTGTGACTCAAAGCCGATAGTCAATCAAGTGAGAATCTAGTATGCTTGTAATGATAAGAGTTTATCTAGGTATCACAATTGGGTATGGAATTTAATAGAGGATTTTGATGCATTAAATATTCAAATAGTATTTCATAGGAGAAATCACATGACATATTCATTTGTAATGACTATGAACACCTAGAACTTATAACTAACTCAAAATTTAAGATATCCTAAGTGGATTTAGTCTCTACTCCTTCCATTCCCAATAACATCTAAAACTTCTAAGTATTCAATAATGATCAAAATATCATTAACTTCATCAAAAACACATATGCATTTAAATCCCATATCATAGATAAATATGATAGAGGTGAGTTTGAACTAGTTGAAGGAGTGATAGATTTGAAAAAAAATAGTATAGTGAGATGTATGGTCTCACAAGAAAGGATGCTTTAAATGGATTATCAAGGTGAAAAATAAAAAATAACCTTGCCAAAGGAATGTTACATGAGAATTATGAGTTAGAAAATTATAGTGACTCAAAGATGCACTTGTAGGTACAAACTACACTCAAAATGAAAAATAAGGGATTTTACAAGTCTTAAAAGACTTAAGAAATGTCATTACCTAGAGTTGACCTGAAGATATTCAACACCTCCATTCTCACTAATATTATTCCTCTCAAGCTAGGGGTCAAATCATTACATCAGAGGCAAGGGTTGATAAATCCATTATTAGATCCTTTTGACCTTTAATGAAGGGCAAAAGTTGATTTCAGATAGAATCATCTTTCTAGTCATGCACTATACATGGGTGGATAATCTTATTCTAGTTAAAAATAAGAAAAAATAGATATAACTTTGTGTGGAATTTTGTAACCTAAATAGATATTTGGAGAAGGATAAGTACCCACTACCTTCACTACATGAAGTATTATAGATAATGAATGAATCTCAAATGATGTCATTTCTGGATGAGTATCCAAGATATAATCATGTGATGTTCAACTATGAAGCTATAATTAAGACAACATTTATTAAAAAATGGGGTACATTCACATAGAAAAAGATGTTTTTGTCCTAAACAATATGGGTTCTAATTTTTAGTGGAGATTTATGTTTAAATATATCATTGAAAAGTGCATTATCATCTACATGGGTGTGTAGACACCAAAAATCCACACACCATGATTTTGAAAGTTGAAATTCCCGTAGATTACTTTGGGACCATTTGACCCTTTGATCCCTAACAAAACTTAAGCTAAAATTAGTTTAACCCAATTGGCTTAGCCTAGGCTTTTACCCAATTTTTACCTTTCACCGTCGACTGCTGATGGTCAAGTTGATCATCGATGGTCAATTTGATCACCGATGGTCACCTAGATCATCAACGATTAGGTTCTACCTCTTTAACCAAGGGCATGTAAACTACCTACCTTATTTTTCTAAATATGAGTTATCTAATTCCTTTTATGAGCCATTACATTGATGATTTATAATTAGAGAGCCCAGTTGAGCCTTCACTTTGACCTCTTATTTTTGCCTATAAGAAGAGAAGAGCTTGAAGGTGAAACCCATTTGCAATTGTTATCAAGAGCTTATGCATCCAAGAGTTTATTTTTATAGGTCAATCATTATCAGTATTCCAACAATCCAACAATCTAGTAATCATATCAGAGAGTCAATTTTTGACCACCTCTCCACCAAGTTCTCAGGGATCATTACTCTATCAAATTTCACCAATAGGTCCACTACCTTAACCATCCACCCAATCGACTTCTGGTAAGACAAGTACTTGTTTCTCAGAATTCATTTACTTTATTTCCATCTCACAATCAAGTTTTACCCATCTCTCAAAATATATCTTTTGGATCTCGTCATTTAACTTCTTTACTTACTCAGATCTATACATAATAACTGTCGATGTTTGACTCAATCATTGATGGTTTATCTAACCACCGATAGTCACCTTGATCACTGATGGTCACGCTAACCACTGATGGTTAGCCTAATCACCAATGGTCAATGTGGCAGTGAAAACCAACAAGTTAATTTCACCTACTTACCCAAAATCAAACCTAATTTTTTGTGTTCATACCTATTCACATATCCCTTTCTAATTTTTTGAAGTACACCCCAACCTTCTAGCACTAGTGTTTATTAGTTTATCACTAATTTATTCATTTCTAGAATATTTATTAAAAAAAATTATTGTGTTAAATTTCATTACCTTATGATTATTAATGCACATACATTCTATTCTATTTTAAAATATTAATTATTTAAAATGTGTCTATTGAAAACCCCCAAAGAAGCTCTTACTTCCAAGATCTAGCTATCACTAGGCAATCCACTCAACTATTTATCTAATAATTTTTTTTACTTTAGTAGTTTCTTTTCTTTAGGTCATCCTTCCAAGCTAAAGAGAATATTGTAATTTTAATGTGTGCATAATCAATTAGGTTTTTAAACCATAATTGTATTTAGTTTCTCATTTTTCCTTTTCCAATAATAAGCAAGAAATTCATTGAAACATTCTAGCATGCCCAGTGGGAGCCTTGTGTCCTTACTTGGGTTCTTATTTTCTTGTATTCTCTCTCTATTATATGCTCATTAATGAAATCAAAAGTTTATTTTGAGATTAAAATTGAGTGCATACATTGACTGTTTGAAGGTTTAGTTCATGTAGCTTAACTTAAAATCAAAGTAATCTATTATATCTTCACTCTTTGTTACACACACTCAATCAAACCAATCTCACCAATTAAACACCAAACAAAATTGAGACACAACCTGACCAAGATTTCCTCACTTAGTAGTAACCTTACCCTTTGTCGATGATCCTACTTGGAGGTTATTACCAAGGAGAGGACCAACTCAACTCTCTAGTTGAGTATAATCTCTAGATATCAATATATAATGGCTAATCACCCAACACCCTTATTGATATGGTGTGTGAAGTGAGAGGGTAGGCCCCAATACCAAGCCACATATGATTCCAATACAGATTCCTTTTGAGTACCTAAAAATAACCTAAAACCAACCTTAGATTTCCTCTTTAGTACCTGCTTTACAAACCAATTTTAGTCATGCATCTTCTTAAGGCATAAGCCAAAAGTGAGATTAATTAAAATTCTAGCACTTAACATATATTTTAGGGTGTGATCTAATTTATTGGATATTTTATTATCTTCTCTTTGTTTGAGTAGTAAGGTTGTTTGTGATTTCTATCTCCCATATCTCATATGGTTCTTACTAATCAACAATGAAGAGACCTTGTGGAGGAAAACCCATCACTAAGCCTACCTACCTATTCCACCTCTTCATCCATGGACTACATTTTTAAACCAACAAACTCTCCTCAACCCTTGAAAAGTCATACCTTCCCTTAGTGGGTTCCTTAAGGAGATGTGGATTTTGACACTTTCCTAAATAACAATCTCATAGCCTTATAACATTATCTTACAACTAGGTCTTACCATACCCTAGCTTCAACCTCACCTATAGATCCACCTTATGGCATGCCTCTCCACCTCATAGGGAGTACCTCTATTTCCATGGTTACTACCCAACCATTGACTACCCAAGATTCCTAATCAACCAACAACCCCTTTGAGACTGCCATAGAGAACCAACCAACCCAAATTACCACTACCCTTGTCCCTCCTATTCCTAAAAACCACTTTTCCACTATAGGAGTGCCTGACTCTAGCACCACCAAACTTCATTTAACTACCTTCAATACATCAAACACTACGCTAATTCAAAGCCTTGTGGTTTCCATACCTTCTACCTTGGCCACCTATTAGCACAAGGGTCACCACCCTTCCATTAGTCACCAACCTAACTACCATTCCTATCCAACAAGCACCCCTGACACCAAAGTTCAACTACATCCTTAATCTACAAGGTCATGTTCCCACTACCAAACTACCAACATCTATATACCCTTATTTATATTCTACCTAACCAATGACATCCACTTATCAATATGTGTTAGCCTCCCAACCTTCTACTCACTATCAATATGCTTCCCAACCATCCCAGTAGTATGCATTTTATAACCCTTTAGGTGCACAACCCCAAGCTGACCTAATGAATATGATTATGGATAAGAGTGACCACCTTTTAGTCATCCATTTTGGGTTCTCATAACAACTTGTCGTATGACCAAATCTATAATGAGCCCATCCATCCATCTGTACCTATCATGCCATATCCTCCCCAATGGGAACTTCCTAAGTTCTCTAAATTTCAAAGCAAAGAGGATCCCAAATATCACCTTAGGGAATTTAGGCATGCTTATTATCTCATCACTTATGAAGATTACCTTCTTCTCTTCACTTTCCCCATGTCCCTAGCTAGTCCAACATTGGATTGGTATAGTGCCATACCTAAGCACTCCATTTACTCTTTCACCCATTTGGCTCAAACCTTCTTTGACCATTTTTTGATCAATATCTCCAAAAAAGTTTCTATCACTAACCTCTACTCTATCTATAAGTTTGAGGATGAATCCATTATCAATTTTGTGGCTCATTTAAGGAGCGTGATTAAATAACTTTCCTTTTCCTTGCCTCATCCTGAACTCATAGAGCTCTTTGCTTGGGCATGTGCCAAGCATATCTCATCTACACTATGTGTCCAAATATTTTGAACCTTTGATGAATATTTTACCATGAATCATAATTTAGAGAACCTAACCATTGATGATGAAAAGCTAAAATTGAAGAACACGAATTTAACCTATAAAACCAATGAGGCTTCTTCCTCCAAGTCAAGAAACCAGTCTAATACCAACACCAAGAGCAAGGGAACCATGAATGCAGTTGTATTAAAAACCATTCCTCCAACTTATGTAAACAAATATAATTCCTTTAGTTCCTCAAAGCAAAACATGAGGAGCCAAAACAATAAAGACTAAAAGCAATTCACTCTACCTAGAAAGTCCTATGCTTCCACCTTAGAGAAGTTATTAAAATCCAACATCATTCAACTTCCTCCTATCAAACCACCCCAATAATTTGAAACTTCTCACCATGCACCTATTTGGTACAATGAGAATTATCTATGTGCCTTTCATCAAGTTATAGGGCATGATGTTAGTAGGTGCAACACCTTCAAAAGCCTTATCCAATCCCTCATTTACAAGGGGGAGCTTATATTGGATAACCCCAATGCACCATCAGACAAAGCACTTGATATATTAAGGAAAACCTTACAAAACCATGCTCTTACCAATAATGAAAGAAATAATGTCTAATGCTCTCATGATACCCATACAGTTAACATGGTTCTTGACACACTTGATACTAAAGAGCTTATTGACCAACCTATTTATGCCTCACCCTCTTCACTTATTAAGGTAGCAAAATTACCTTTTCCTCCTTTAAAAACCCAAATCAAGGAAACACCTTATTCTCCCCCTCCACTTATCAAGGTGGTAGAGTCCTTAACCACCCTTTCAGCTAATATACTGGAATAACCAACCATCACCACCTCACCTTCACCTTTAACTATCGAGTAAACCACTTCCCCTTCAGAAACCATTCTTGAGGAAAAAATCCTTATGTCTACTTCTCCCATAGAGGAGTCACACATCCAAGCCTCACATCCTTTGATTGATTAAGAGGATGAGGTTATCATCCTTGTATCCCCACCTAGGGGCCTATCTTTTAGGTTTACTATTTAGGGAATTAGACCAAGCTACAAACCATTCTTTAAGATACTGTAAAAATTGGAATTTATGTCCAACCCTGACATGGATCAGGTGACCTTCTGGTAATAATTAGGGCTACCTTATATCACCAAAAAATAACCTCTAACCATACCTTTAGTATACCAACCCATCACTTTTGCCATCCAAGGTTCTACCTTATCAACTACTTTTACCAATCCAACAATCTCTCAACCATTTGAGACACTTAGACCCCAAACAATTGAGTTACCTTCTTAGACCAAACCAACTAAACCAATCAAAAACCTTGGTATCCTCCCTACACTGAGCCTTAGTAACCTTTTAGGGTAGGTATACCTAACATCTTCATACCCAACCACCAAACACTATACCAAAGCAACCAAATAGGTGAAACCACTATACCAAAATTTACCTTCCTCATCCTTACCCTCCATTCTAGGGCATCATCCCTCTACCTTGAATAAGAATCCAATCATCTCTACTAAAACCCCACCACCTCGTTTGGTTACAAATTTGTAGTTTCTCTTTGATGTACCTCTTTTCACCATGACAACAATACTTAAGGTACCTAATTTATGATCTTCCACCTCTAGCTCATCAACCCCATTACCTAAACCAAAGCCATCAACCAAGCATACCACCCTTCCCAAAATACCTACCACCAAACCTATCTCCAAACAACCTCCTACTTTAACCATAAAAATAAAGACCGTTACACCTTTACCACCTTTAACTTGATCCTAATTGACCATTTTTATAGGTTATTATAGACCTCTTATTTAGCCTTACCTCTCATCAAACCCTTTGACCCTTTACCCTCCAAGCCCATCTGGTACAATGATTACCAAGTGTGTTCTTATCATAAGACACTTGACCATGATACAAAGAACTATAAAGCTCTCCAAATCATTATCCACTAGCTTTATGATGAGGATGATTTGTTAACATATGAAACTCCTATGATTACCATACCTATCCTACCAGAAACCATACCTACCCAATGCTCACCTATTCCTCAACTCTCACCTAAGAGTGAAGATGAGTTTAACCAATCTTCTAGCCCAACCTCTCCTTACATCCATACTATCAATGTGGTCATGAGATCATAGCAAAAGGATAAGGGGAAGGCTAAGGTGTCTATTCTTTAGATTTACCCCTCTTCCAATTCCTAACCAAACTACACCCAACCATCTCCATCTTTGACCAAAACCAAGGTACCTATCTTAGGTCCCTCCTAATCCAACCCTTTAAAATCCATCTAAAGATTTATCCTCAAGTAGCTTCATCAAACCCCAATGAAGATGACCTTGTATGAGTTGATATCTACCTCTCCCTATCACCACTAATCACTAATAGTGGCTTTTTAATCCATTGAGGTCCAACCCAAAGACCCCCAACATCTAATAGCCTTCGTTGGTGCCCTTCAGATTTCCAACCTTGTTACCTTTAAGGATTCATAAATACCCTCCATCCATCTTGAGGACCTAGATCCTCCTCTTTTTATTACTTCCTACATCAACCAAACTCACATCAAATGGGTCATGATTGATGGGGAAGATAGCATTAACATCATCTACTCTCACACCTACAACCAACTCAACTTGCTAGACAATGTCATGTATGAATCCTCAGCCATCCTTCACTCCTTTCATGACACCATGGACACTACTTTAGTAACTATTGTCATCTATATCCATTTAGGACCCCATATGCTCCTCAAACTTTTATATGTTGTAGAAGGTGAATTTCAATACGTCTTATTGGGATGACCTTAGATTCATTCCATGGGTTGCATTCCCTTTACCCTCCACCATTACATTAAGTTTGAGAATTAAGGCCAAGTCATCACCATCCAGGCCAACCCAAGTCCTTTCTCAACATGCAACATGACCTTTTGCTCTAATGATGTCCTCATACTCCCATCTAACACACCCTCAACTACTAAAACTCAACCTTCAACCACCAAAGTAGATATCATACCCCCTTCTACTGATGATGTATCAACTAGTTCCTTTATACCTTTGGACCAAATACCCACCATATACCCCTTGAAATCCATGTTCCATCACCTTTCACTGGGGGAGTATCACCTTTTAACACTTGATGCTTTCCCTACTCCTCATGAGTATGGGAAACTTACCAACCAATTGGGATATGAACCTAATGTCAAGACTATTATTCCCTTCAAACCTCCCCACCATTAAAACCATTTTTCTATGGCAGACTCAAAAGATCCCTTAGTGCTTCTACCACCTCTCTTCCACCTTGACCATTCATCATCAGTTTCTCTTACCTAGATAAACCAAACTTCACCAAGACATACCTTCATCAGTGTGCTTGAAAAGGATTTAGTCTTGGGAGATATGAGCATGGCCTACATGAATTGGTCACCATCAAAACCAATAAGCCACATGAGAAGTATGGATTGGGTTTCATATTATATAATAAGAAGAAAGCCAAATAACCCACCACTACCCTTGTTGAAGAAGATACCCCTTCCTCACCAACCTCACCTCCACTTGCATGTGAGGATGATGACATCATCCCACCTAACATTTTTTTCCATCAACATGATCTATTTTGGACATCTGACTTATTATAAGGAGGGGGCAATCGTAACCATCTCTTTGACCCACTCTAAAATAATAGGAGAAGACTCTCCTACCATTAACACTATCCAGTGCTAGGATGATGATTCTATTCTCACATACCTTGGTATCCTAGATTATCTAATCCAAAAATCCCTTCCACCCAAGTATTCAACCATGTTGAATGAATCCACCATGGATATCAACTTGGGTACTTCAAATAACCCCCATATTGTCAAACTCTTCCAATCATTGAATACCAAGGAACTTCAAGACTTCCCCTCTTTCCTCCAAGACCACAACATAGCATTTAATTGGTCTTACAATGATATGCCTAGAATTAACCCTACCATTATTACCCATAACATAGTTACTCATCATGATACCAAATCAGTCAAGCAGAAGCTTCAATGCATGCACCCTTGCATAACCCTTCTTGTCAAAGAAAAGCTTCAACATATTTTGTCTATAAATTTCATTCAACCCATTGACTACCCCTAATGGGTCTCAAAATTTATACCTATCACCAAAGCCATAGGGTGACTATGGATTTATGTGGACTTTCATGACCTCAACCTCACTTGCCCCAAATATTACTTTCCTCTACCTAGCATCAGCCAACTAGTTGATCTTACATCTAGCCATGAGATGTTATCTCTCATGGATAGATTCTTAGTTTACAATCAGATCTTTATTGATCTTAAATATTAAAACAAAACCACATTTACCACCCCTTAGGGAACCTTTTGCTATAGAGTCATGCCTTTCAGGTTAAAAAATGCTAGTATAGCCTACCAACGTGTCATGACTTATATATTCCATGACCTCATCTATAATATTATTGAGGAATTTGTAGATTACCTTCTAGGAAAATCCAAACTCTAGAAGGATCAATTGGATATTCTTAAAATCATCTTTGAATGCTTCATCCATTATCATGTTCATCTTAATCCCAAGAAATACATTTTTATGGTCTTATTAGGAAGGCTTCTTAGCTTTATTATCTCCCTTTATGGAATCAAAGTCAATCCCACCAATATCAAAGCCATCCTCGACATGTTTCCTCCAACTAACCTTAAGCAACTCCATAGCTTGTACGGAAAACTTCAATTCATTCATCATTTCATTTCTTAGATTTTAGATTAGTGCCAACCCTTCCACCACTTTTTGAAGAAGGATGTTTATTTTAAGTGGAATAACAACTACCAAAATACCTTTGATTCACTTAAAAAGTACCTTTTGTCCTCACTTATCCTTACCCCTCCCAAGGATGACCAACCTTTCTACCTATATATCTCTACCACCAACCATTCCCTAAGGGCAATGTTAGCTCACCAAGCCATATATTACATTAGTCACACACTTGTAGAATATAATGCTTGGTATAACCATACTAAGAAAATTTTATTAGCTATAGTCTATGGCTACCAAAATCTACCATTACCTTCTTAACCATAAAAACTACACCATAACCAACACTGACCCACTCAAGTACATGCAATCCAAGCCATACCAAAACCAACATATGGCCAAGTGGCTCATTCTCTTAATAGAGTTTGAGCTTGAGTTCCTTTAGTAAAAGTTAATTAAAGGGAAATTCATTACCAACCAATTACTTAAATCACCTTTAGTGGATGACCAACCTCCTCCTCTTAAGTTCCTTGATGAGTCCATCATGACCCTCTCTTAGGTAGACTTTACCTATTAGCTCACCATGTTCTTTGATGGATCAAAGTGTCAATGTGGTGGGGGAGTAGGTATCCTCCTTATCCTTTTTGATATTGAACCTCTACTTTTGTCCTTCAATCTTGATTTTGAATGTACCAATAATGTGGTTGAGTATGAAGCCCTAGTGATAGGCCTTCAGACTACCTTAGCCTTAGGAGTCAAAAAAATCAATATCTTTGGTGACTCTAAATTTTTAGTCAATAAAATCAATAGCTCTTACCAGTGTAATAATGATGTTCTAAAATAGTATAAACAACTAGTTGACAAACTTCTAACATCATTTGAACACTACTGCATCCAGTCAACCTCATGATCTACCAATATGTTCACCAACTCCATGGCTTCCCTTGCCTCTTTGATACCATATACACCATTAGATTTTAAGATATCTATCATTATTCATAGGCTTACCCAACCTTCTTGTGTCAAACTAGATTCTCCCACCATTTTCAATGTGGAGGACACCCAACCTGACCTTTGGTATCAAAAAATCTTTGAATAACTTAAACTTGTCATAGTTCCCTCTAGACTCTTTAGGAATGCTTGAAGATCATTTATCTAGATCACCTTTAACTATACCATTATGGGAGGAATAATTTATAAAAATTACTTTGAAAGTCTTCTCTTTCATTACCTATGTATTCAAGAAGCCTCTCACACTATCAAGGAAATACATGATGACATCTATGAAGGACACTTTAGTGGCCTCATTATTGCTAAATGTATCTTTCACCTTATCTATTATTGGCCTAACCTTAACCAATACTGCTATGATTATGTGAAAAAGTGTTTGAAATGTCAAAAACACACTAATTTGCATCACACACCTATCCATAGCCTTCAAGTTTCCACCAGTTTAATCCCTCTTCACAATGGGGTCTAGATCTTATTGGTGAAATCAACCTTCATTCCTCATAGTGACACCATTATATTATCACTATGACCAAGTATTTTACTAAGTCAGTAGAGGCTATCTCTCTAGTCTTGACCAAAGCAGAAAATATTGTCAACTTTATCAATCATCACATTATCTACCACTTTGGTGTTCCTCATAAGATTATCACCGAAGATAGTAAATCATTTAAGAGTAAGCTAGTCCAGGGTCTATGTGACACATTCAACATTAAGTTAAGCTTCTTCTCACCCTATTGCACTCAAGTAAATGGACAAGTTGAGGCCTATAATAAAACTCTTAATAACATGCTAACTAAAATGGTTAATGCATTTAGTCAGAATTAGCATTTACATATCCCCTTCACCTTGTGGGCATATCATACTATCATTAAAACCCCTATGGGTGTTACACCATTTTATCTCATGTTTGGAATAGAGGTTTTCTTTCCTCTTGAAGTCCAAATCATTTTTCTTTGCATATCTTTTCAATAGCTTATTTCAGAGGATGTTTATCATCAACACCATTTAGCCCAACTCAAGCTACTTGATGAGCATCATTTAGCAGCCCTTACCCATATTTATGTCTATCAAGAGTGTGTAAAGTGTGCATATAACAAAAACATCAAAGTGTGAGAATTTAATATCAAAGACCTCATCCTAAAGGAAAACCAACATGTCACTAATATGGAGAAAAGCAAGTGGGGAAAGTTTTCTTTCAATTAGTTTGGACCCTACATCATAACTCATAAGTATGGATTAGGCACGTACCAGTTATCTTCTCTTGAAGGCTACCTAGAACCTGATCCTTTGAATGCTTTGCATCTATGTCTATTCTTTTGTTAAGAAGGATCAAGCTCACCTTTTTATCTAACTTAAACTCATCCCTTACTATCTACCTACATTCCATCTCCCTATTTTAGGGATAACTGTTTATAACTTAATCATGTTATTATTTGTCACTGGCATAACCTTACCTTAAATAATGGGTATCATGGCTCTACCCATGACATGGTTCCCATGGTATTTTCCACCCCTTTATAGGATGGATTACTATGATTTTTGTCACCTAAACCTCTTCACACCTAATCAACTTTCTTGTGATTCTAGCTTTGCCTTCATAAAGGTGAACCACTAAGCCATCCTAATCATGTCTATGTCAAGCAAAATCAAAGAAAAATAACAAAATTCCTATCACTATCAATCATGGGTCATTGCTAGCATTCACAAAATACTCCCTTGAAGGATAGCTATCAAAAATTTATTTGAAATTACCACAACTTAAGGTGGACTACTCCCTTTAATGACAACTATCACAAAGCCTTGAACAAATCACATAAACTTAGACCACTCCCTCAAAGGATGGTTGAGTAAGTATTTTTCAAAAGCATAGCAATTTATTAGAAGCTTCTTGTATAGATCAGATTCCCATATCCAACAATTATCAAAAAACAAATTATCAAAATCATAAAAAAACAAACTAATTTTGAAAGCCACAATCATCTCTCAAGCAATAAACTAAAGAGGAAGCCATAGTCAAATTTCACAAGTAGACTTCCCACATAGATCAGTCTACACTTTACATGGCATAGACTTGTTTATACTAACTCTCTTGACACTTACATAAGAGACATGCTAGTCTCATGAGCAGGTTCCATTTTCACCCATCTCCCCTTTACACTATAAACAAGGGATTCTTGAGCTTACTTGACATTATGTGGTCAAGACACCCTTTTAACCTACTAAAGTATGCTCATGTAAAGCATTCAAAGTGCTCATGTTCATTAAGTCAATCCAACTTTGGCTTTGTTTTAGCCCTTGTCAATGAAGAGGCATTGTTCCCTCTTCTCATCCTTTCATGACTAGTTGACATTTTCATTATGACATTTATCTTCTGATTAGATTCTTGAGTTCCCACCTAGTGTTGTTAATTAAGCTATCCCAGGTGTTTTATCTTAAAATCATTAATAACAAGCATAACCATAACAAGCATAATAAAATAATAATATCCATAAGCATTATAAATAATCAACCATTTTTACACCACATGTCTATAGTCTAAAATAATGTAGCATATCATCGACATAACCATATAATAGTGTCATCTCATGCCTAGCAAGTCAACATCAATATATAACAAGTCAACCATAATATAAGAAATAAACATCAACATCAAATCATACACCATGAACATGAGCATAAACAAAGGTCACACACACACACAAACAAATATATATATATATATATATATATATATATATATATATATATATATATTCATGAAATAAATAGCATAATAATGTTTATAAAGTAGATAGAAATGACTCTCTCTAAAAAAATTACATCTCACTACATCAGCTCATAGGTTAGGATCAAAATGATATACAAAATGTCATATTCTAGCTATATTTATGCCCTAGGGGCACCACTACCTTCTAGAGTATCACTAGATCCTAGTGCCTACCCACCTACTATGCTTGTCAATCCCTTAGCTATCCCTATCTATCTAAATATAGATGCTACCCACTACCCTAGTGTCGGTACAATGGCACCACTTACCAAACTGGCTCTATACTCACCCCATCAAGGCTCATCTAGATACTATGTAAGTATAATAGACTCATAATACCATAGCTCATCTATTATAAAGAGCTATCATGTCATAGGAGTGAAACCCGGTGGCACTACCTATTTTACTACTGCCCCTCCTCCTCCTCTTTGCCTCAGAGAGTCCCTCTCCTAAGTCACCAAACCTAGAGAGGTCCTCACCTGGTCTTTCTCACTTGTGACATTATTAAGTTGACTCTATAAGGTCACAACCTAACCCTATAGTATGATAATATAGCCTTGTAACATGGCCACCTATCCCTATAGTACCTATACTTATCCTTGTGTAGTGGCTAAAGCTACCCCTACCTATCCATCATGGCCCACTAGATCCATGACCATCAGCCTACACCTCTGTCAATGACACCAATATATAAAACTATATATATGGGCTCATACCATGCCATGTACCCATCTAAAAAATTGGCATCATCTATCTGGGCCCTCATGGGCAAATCCTCAAATTATATCAAAGTATCCATGAGATGTGGCTCTAGCAGCAAAATCTTGATATCCTCTCTCTTGTAACTAGGGAATGGGAATGGGATACCCTATACCAGCCAAAATATTTGTGTACCCTATCAAATGAGATCAACTCCAGCTCCCCATATTGCCTACCAAATATCCATCTATAACTTTATAATAAGGCCATATTAAAAACTAGATGTATACCTTCTAAGTAATGTCTCTTATCACTAGTGTACTCAGTGCACCCCTGAACCACTTTACATCATGAACACCACCTCCTACATCTAATGTAGAAAAATCACCCCTCCACTACATGAAGCCAATGGAGAAATCAATCTATGTAAAGCTGGCCTAGGTAATTTGATTGGCCTTAGCACTCAAATGTGCTCATAGGGCTATCAATGTAGAACCATGACAACACTGATACCATATCTCCCATGGGCCATAAACCCCCATAGATCCTTATAGATATATACTAGTATAACTGACACCCAAACAAATACCATTTGACCCAATAATAGCTCAAATAATACCCCCAATAGTAAATAAGGAAATCTCCCACTACTCGAGTCAGGAAGCTCAAAGCATGTCAAAACAATCATGAGCATGGTCATGAGTTTCCTCTCAGTTGGATCCCTCTAACACAACACACTATACATAAATCCTCTAGTGTGCCATCTAACCTAGTCACTCTCATCTTCATATAACATCGCAATATGATCATCCCATTCCTCTTTCCCTATGTGGTATATCAGATCACTAAAAAGTGGAAGTCAAGTAATCATATATACATCTTTAGGCAAGATAGTCATCTCTTCGATCGATAAGAAGAAGGTGTTCATAGTAGGATCCCATATCTCAATAAGTGCTATGATCATGGATGTATCTCAAGGCATATGCTGATAGTGCCTCATCACTCCTAGCCCCACCTCCTCTATGTGGGCCGAGTCAGCTGGGGTCAACCCCTAATGGATCTCAACAAAGATACATAACACTTGGTTGTGCATATGTATCTACTCCCTAGCTTATACCAAGTTAGAATCATAACTCATTCACTTACACCTATATCATCTACCCTAAAACAACTGACCTATTTCCATACCCAACCTACCTATCTACTTGCTACTCACTAAACTTGCCTTTTGGACCTCCATCACCAACCTATGATTAGCACACAGACTTTCTATTTGACAAAAAAAATCAACACTTCATAAAAAAATCCTACCCTCATTGATCACTGATGGTCATAGTGACTACCAATGGTCAAGCACCCATATTTTCTAGGGTATCAACCATTGACAATTAGACCTGACCATCGATGGTCACTATGGGCATTCTATGACTAGAACACCCAAACCCTATCATAACATAACCTCCCTAAAATGCATACAAACATAACAAAAATTTATACCATAAACCCTTACCCAACCCAATTTAACTACCCAATCCACCAATTCCTAATTTCACCCACCAATTTACCTGAAACCCATCAAAACCCTATTTAAGGCATCCCTATCCAAAACCAAGCATTTTAACCTACCCTTGAACAATACAAATACATAAACACAAATCTAAGATATCAAACATAAGACCCCACCTACCTCATTTCATGACCACTACTGTGGTGTTGGCCATAGGCTTGGTTGTCCTCACCCATGCCCATATGCTCCCTACATCTTGATTGGTTAGCATGGTCTAACTTTGATCAATGCCAACCATCCACTTTAGTGCAAACCCTTAGCTATCACCTTCACCACTCAATACCCAAATAATTTAGAGCTTAAAGTCAACAACAACAAACAACAAGTGAGTAAAATTTATTCCAAAGTCACTTTTACCCCATAGATTTTTAGGGTTTTCACCCTGACTATTGATGATTAGGGTGACTATCAATAGTCAGGGTGATTATTGATGGTCACCCTTGGGCACCTTGACTATCAATGGTAAGGATGCCTCACTTTATGGCTTCCACCTTAGAATACCCTCTTGTAGAAAAGCCAACCTAATTTCCACCCACCCATGGAGACTACCTTCTCCACCCACGCCAACCACCTCATCATCTCACCACTAGTCCATTTCAACCTAACTAGCATGCATTTTATGACACCTTTTGCCTCTTCCTTTGATCACCATGACAATATTTCCATGTTGACCCTTTTTGAACGTGTACCACCTCAAACTTACCTAACCCACTTATGTCTTTTCAAGAGCACTTCCTACCTCAGATACCCATGACACTTGACCCATTTATGTTTTCACCAAGGGCATTTCCTACCTTGGATACCCATAAAAACACTGACCTTTATTTAGGATACTAATAGGTGTACCCAACCACCACACCTAAATGTAATCATGTAGTACACTAGTCACTTATCTTCTTAGCACCAATATTTATTGTTATTCACCATGATAACCTAGTCTTTGCATGATCCTAGCTATCACACCTTTTATCACACTTTGCATTCCTATTTACATGTTAGTGCCCAATGTATCAACCACATTCATACCACTCACCTTCACCCACCTTGTCAAACCTAAACCAAATTACATTTTACCTCATCCACTCCTAGTTTGAGGGGGAACACCTCCTCCCATACTTAGGGTAATTAGCAGACCTTCAACCTAACAATCCATTTTTGTTTTATAGCTTGTTGATTTGAGCTACATAACAAAAGGGGTAAAATGTACATAGCAAAAATTTTCACAACATGATTTCAAATGTCATAATTACCTTAGACCACCTTGGGACCCCCTTGGGACTATTTGACTCTCCAATCCCTAACCAAACTTAACCTATAGTCAATTTAACCCAATTGGCTTAGCTTAGCCTTTTACCCACTTTTTACCTTTCACCCTTGACTACTGATAGTTAGGTTGACCACTGATAGTCACCTTGACCATCAATGGTCAGGTTCAACCTATTTAACTAAGGGCATGAAAACTACCCACCTTGATTTTATAAATATAAGTTGTCTAAATCTTATTATGAGCCATTGCATGGATGAATTATAATTAGAGAGCCCAGTTGAGCCTTCATTTTGACCTCTTACTTGTGCCTATAAGAAGAGAGGAGCCTGAAGGTGAAACCCATCTATAATTATTATCAAGCTCTTATGCATCTAAGAGTTTATTTTTATAGGCTAATTATTATCAACATTCCATCAATCTAGAAATCCAATAATCATATCAAAGAGTCAATTTGCTACTGCCTCTCCACCAAGTTCTCAAGTACCGTTACTCTATCAGAATCAAGTTAGATTCCACCAATAGGTCCACTTCATCAACCATCCACCCATTCAACTTTTGGTAAAACAAGTACTTATTTATTAGTATTTATTTACTTTATTTCCATTTTGAAATCAACCTAGGCCTTATCTTTTAGATCTCATCAATTAGCCTCTTTACCAACCCAAATCCATACACAGTAACTATCGACGATTGACTCAATTATCGACAGTCTGTCCAACTACTAACGGTCACCTTGACCACCTAAATTATCCCAACTGTCGATGGTCATTATGGTAGTGAAAATCAAAAAGTTAATTTCACCTACCTACCCCCAATCAAACCTAATTTTCTATGTTCTTACCTATTCATAGACCTCTTTTTGATTTTTTAAAGCAGACCCTAACCCTTTAACACTAGTATTAATTAGTTTCTCAC
Organism: Torreya grandis; assembly: GCA_037957365.1. Lineage (NCBI taxonomy): Eukaryota > Viridiplantae > Streptophyta > Pinopsida > Cupressales > Taxaceae > Torreya > Torreya grandis. The sequence goes on along the minus strand of JARHVA010001141.1, from coordinate 777,819 downwards.
TAATTTAATCATTTATAAAATATTTCTTATCAATTATTCTTGTGTTCAATTTTAGTACCTTTTGATTATTGATACAAGTACCTTCTATTCTATTTTATAGGCTTAATTATTTAAAACATGTGGATTGACAACCCCTAAGGAAACTCTTGCTTCCAAGATCTAGCTATTGCTGGGCAATCCACTCAACTATCTGTCTAACAAACAAGTTTTATTTAGTGCTTTATTATCTATAGGTCATCCTCCCAATCCAAAGAGGAGCTCTTCACAATCTTCTAATTTCAATGTGTGCACAATCAATCAGGTTTTTCAACCATACCCATATTTAGTTTCTCCTTTTTCCTTTTCCAATAATAAGCAAGAAATTTATTGAAATATGGTGATTTAAATGTCTTTTAAAAAAAAAAGATGAAAACATGAGGGATTTGAGAATGGTAGTGCAGAGGTGAAAAGAGTATGATATCTCCCTAAATCTAAAAAAAATATTAGAAATTACTAAATTAAACTACTAGTCCACATAATTTATGAAAGAGGTATATCAATAGACCTAGAGAGAATGGAGGAAATTATAAAAAACCCATTACTTGGTAGTATAAAATATATGAAAATATTTTAAAAAAAGATGAACTTTGTAAGGAAATTCATCTCAATCTTTACAAAGAGAGTTCGGTCGCTGAACAACATGCTAAAAAAGAATGCTAAGATTGGCTAGAAAACTGAAACACAATTAAAGTTTGATCAAATCAAGAAATCAATAATAAATACTCAAGTGTTGATTAGTCTTGTCTATATGCAACACTTATAAATTCATTCATTCACCTCATAAAACTCAAGTGTTATCTTTATAACTTAGAAAAAATAAATTGGAGATGAAAGACTAGTCTCATTCATGAGCTCTTTGATAAAGAAAGATGAAATTAGGTATTTAATGTTTGATAAAAATCTAACTAATGAATATAGTGAGAGGGTAGGAACTCAGTAAAGTAATGGCTGAAGTTCATCCATAATTTTTTTCTAGTAGCATACAGTGCAAGCCATCATGGAAGATGAATGGTATCATGACATAGTTCATTATCTACTGAAAAATGAATGCCAAAACCACCTAAACTCCACTAGACAAAGAGTGTTACACCTGAAGAGTAGTAATTTTATGATTAAATTAGGTAAGATGTATGTAAGCAATCATAAGGACATTTATTTGAGATGTTTAAATAGAGAAGAATTAGTTGAAATATTGAGAGATTTCCATGAAAAATATAGAACTAGTCATGATTCAGATAGTGCTATAACCATCAAATTCTTTGGGTAGGTTATTACTAGCCATAGGTCTTTAAATATTCTCACTTGAATGTTAAACTTTTCCATACTTGTCAAGTTCTCACACATAGATAAAACACTCTTGATATGCCATTATAGTTGGTTATTAAGTTTAACCATTTGTAAAATGGGGATTATACTTCATTGAATCTATCAATGCTAATTCATCCATGGGGCATAAATTTATTTTGATGGAAATTGACTATTTCACCCATTAGACCAAAGCTTAAGTGCTCAATAATTGCACCATTGACATGGTAATAAACTTGCTCAAAGAGCATTTCATCACTAGTTTTGGGATGTTCTTCACTATAGTATGTGCTAACAATTCCACTTTATCCTCTCTAATCTACTACATGGGCATATGGCAACTACGTAATTCTAAAATTATCATCTAATTATTAAACATAATATAATGGGGTAGCTAAATCAATAAACAAGAATATATTATATGTTATTAATAAAGTCTTAGAAAAAACCTAGGGATTGGCATAATGTTTTAAAATTTACATTGTGGTGTGATAGGACTAAATTTAAATCATCCTTAGGCATGTCTCCGTACCACCTATTTTAAGATGAAGATCCTCTCTTACCTGTGAACCTAAGACTCCCTATAGAGATGGATTACAAAGATGGATAGATCAAGCATTAGTCAAGAAAACTCAAGAAAAATGTGTAAGAACATAATAAGCTAAGCCAACTCTTTTGACAGGGTTTGGAAAATGAAAATTAAGAGAAAATGAAAGAAAACATACATACTACCTTACCAAAAGCATCTAATCACCCAAATGTGGCTTAATATATGATTTTTCCATTTATTTGGTGCTTAAGTATTCATCAATGATACAAGGCAAAGCTCCTCCATCATCTCTTGCTCACCAATTAAACTAGGCTCATGATATAAAATCAATGTTATGCCTATATTGAAGCTATCTTATTTCAAATTATTCATAATAAACACCATACATAAATGAGTTGTGGAGATAATTATATATAATAATTTTACACAAATGAATCTTAAAAATGGTGGTCTTGGCCCTCTTATTTATAATTTTTTTAATTTGATCAGGATCAATCAACAAGATGTGTGGCCATGAATTAATCCAATTATGTAAATAATATCCATAAAAACCTCATAAATATTTGGAAGGAAGGGGCATTAAAGAGGCATGAGAGGCCATAAACCTAATATTTGTTGCATTTATGGCTTATGGATGCCACCTCGTAAATGATGTCATTTGATGATGCAGATAATAGAAATCAATTTCCAATAAAGAAATATTGAGTAACTTCCATGAAATTTTTACTTAAGCTCAAAATTTGGTTTAATTTTCCTCATTAAGATTAATTAATTTTAAGCAATTGTTTGGAAATTGGTTTCACTCTATTAATCAGACTAGTTAGAATGTCATATTACTGGGTCATAATTTGACTAGAGAGAAATTAAAAGGTGATGTTAGTTGTGTACTAACTAATATGCCATTTAGAATATTGTCAAAACAAATAACACACATATTTGTCATGTGCTTTTGAATTAGAAGAAATGAGTGATCTAAAGCACCAAAATACATTTTCATCATTTTGACTCAAATGATTTGATAAAAGTTAATAATCACATAAAATGTATTACCACATTTAGGGACACATTAGCCTAGATTAACACTTGTATATGACAATTTCAAATCATTTAGCGTGTTTTAATGATTTTGGCCCAAATTATGAATTTTCACAAATTTTTATTAAGATTGATAATTTAAAAACAATGGTGTTAGGAATTGGAAGTCTAGATTTTGACCCTATTTGAGAAGGCATGGTGAAACATTTAGTGAATCAACATCTTTTTAAATAAAAGAGATGTCAAGAATAAATTAGAAATAAATGACCCCTGATGCCCCCTCAAGAGGACATATGAGGATGAAAGAGAAGCATGGACTCTCAAAAAGAGAGAGAAAGTGAGCTTAACCCATGTGAATGATTCAAATGTTGCTTCCCAATAGGGTAAATTGGAAAGCATAGCTCAAGGAAATAACCTATTACATAGATTAAAAATGAGTGGGTGCAAACATAGATGTGATGGTCTAATGACTGAAATAGCCACCAAAAACTAGGAATACAAGAATGTACAAAGTGATGAAAGAAATGAAAAGAAGAATGAAGATGGTCGAGCTGATCCAATATATGCCATGTATCCATGCCCTACCTACATAGTCCAAATGGAACTCAAACCAATGTAGTTCACCCAGAAGTAGGAGATAATGAAATGAGCAAATGAATAAAATTGACCATAGTTTGATTAGACTCATAATGTATGCCAAGTGATACATGTATTACATAGATTCAAGTGTGAGATAAGCCATTGGTACTTAGTATCATTGGTGCACTTGAGAGCTGATCATCAAAGTTGCATTCACTTTGAGACTTGGATGCAAAACACATAATTCTTGCTATACTAAAATGAAATTAGGCATCATGAGTATGATTAACCTATAATGACATTGCATTTCAATTACACTGAGCTAATTCAAATGTGAATATTTATAATTAAGGATAATGATAGTAACTACCAATACTAGAGTTACAACTATTTAAATTTGAATAAAAAAAGAAAAAAGAATGAAAAGGAAAACATAAATGAACCTAAATTAAAATCCAAATATGAACAATCAAGATGTAAGTAAGAATAAGAATATAAAAAAGCAAATCAATAACAACTTAATAAACAACATGAAAATAAGATATAAATAATCAAGCTCCATGTGATTATCAAGATGTTCCTAGAAAATAAAATAAAATAAAAGAACAAGACCAAACAGGAACTCAAAAGACCAAACCAACACACAAAATATTGAAATCATAAAATTGTCTAACAAATGTTTTTGGAATTTTTGAAGTATCTCAACTTGATTGAGAATTAAGAGACATAGAATGATCTAACTCACAAAATGGTGAGGGTATTACAAAGAGTGATCATGAAATGATGAGAGCACATCAACTTAAAATGCTTGAAAAATAGTGAGAGTGTATGGAAATGGGGGACTGAGGTGACCTTAACATGAATCAAGCACAACCTACATAATCCCATTAAGACTTCAAGTCACAGTAGTTTTGCCAACACTAAAAGCAATGAAAGACCGACCCAGTCACAATAAGTTTGAAAATAAAGAAAACAACAAGGTAAATGATGATAGTAATGATAAAGTTCTGTGATAATGCATGATAAAAAGGTGTTGTACCTAATTTTCCCATAGGTGGTTATAATTAAGAAATAATTCCATAATTATTATTTACCCAAAGGTGGTTATAATTAAGGGTACTAAATATAATGTTGATTTGCCCATAGGTGGTTATAATCAGTGATACTAAATAAGATGATATATGAAAGATAACTTGCCATATCAAATGTCATACTACTTCTATAGGGAATCATTTAACATGGAATTCTAAAAATGTTGAAACTAGATCAGGATCCCTTCACAAAAGGTATGAGAAAAATCAAAGGAACCAAAATCAAAATAGGGTAAGTAGGATGGCTAAAAACAAGCCTTGGTCAATACTAAAGACATGATGTAATAAAAATGGTATAATATGTGGTACAAAGAAAGTGATAAGATGGAAATTGGATATAAGGGAAAATGAGGTTACCCCAATCAATTATTGGCTTACTTTGCTTTCAAAATGGTGAGAGTGTTCAAACTTAAAAGTTGCTTGTAAAATGGTGAGACCGTTCAAACTTAAAAATTGGTTTAAAAATGGTGAGATAATTCAAACTTAAAAATTGCTCATAAAACATTGAGAGCATTCAAAATTAAAAATTTCTTGTAAAATAGTAAAAGTATGGCAAAGGTGACCAAGCCGACCTCAATAGAAATTGAGCATTACCTACATAGTCTTGAATAAATGTAGTTCAAATTGGTGTTATAAAGGAGACATAATGATATAAGATACCTAAAATGAATTGATCTATAGGGATTCCCCTAAGAAACAAGGTAAGGGAAATGATAGGATACATGAAAAATAGTTCTATTGCTCCTGTTGACATGCAGATACTCATCCTAATTAACATGTGAGACAACCAAAATATTTATAAAAATTGATACCCAAAACCTCATCTATATAGCTACTCTATTAAGAACTTACTACAGATTTGGACTTTAATAATATTATTTTAATCTTTGTTGGTTATTGATTCTACTTCCTTAAAACATCAAGATAAGATGTCCTCATAATCTCTATAAGTAAAAGTATAGATAGGGATGATAAATAATGTGAGGCACATGATAAATGGTATAAGTGGGTAATGAAAAATGGATGATAATGGAATATATAATGGTTGGGAAATAAATGAATATTAGGACTTTTAGGGACACATAATATATTTGATTCTAGATTCAACATAATTTTGGTTATGGCTGGGCCAAAGACTTTTGAATATACTCTCAATAGGACCACCATATTTTTTGTTATTTGATCCTGAGAGTAGCTAATATATAATTATGCTTTAGATTGGAAGTAATATTTATTTGATCTTTGATAATGTCTTCATCAATCAGTGAAGAACTATTGTGCTCATCTATTGGTGCCTCAATAAGGTTTTTACCAATGAAATTATCTTGATTATCCCATAGTGCCTCTGAGATGGTTTCACAAAGATATGTTAACATTTAAATTTGATTGTCTTCTATCACCTTATAAAAGGTTTCACTAAAAGATGCTAAGTTTGAATGTTGATAATCCCTTAAACACCTCTAAAAAGGTTTCATTAGGAAATTATTTTTCTTCTGCATGAATTAGGACTTGACCCCCTGATATTATATAAATGATATGCCAACATGGATGCATTTAAACAATGTGTGATTATGTTAGTACCAATCAATGCTTATGGGAGATGGAATGTTAATTTAATGTCTACGTTGGGTGGTGATAATGGGATGATGAAAGGCAATATAGTCCTCATACAAGATACTAGGAACTTGTGTCAATGTTGAAGGAATCATCCTAAAAAATGTTAAAAGATCATAAATATATTAAAATTTATTTATAAGACATGTAATAAATGTTGTAATATACACAAATTTAATCTAATTCTAAAGTTGAGTCCAAGTCAAGGGACTCTAAATCCAATGTTGAGATTGATAGTGATTCTAAATCTGATGCTAAATTCGATGTCAGCTCAGAAAGGGAACTTGAATCTAATGATAATTATTCATTTGATGTGGCTATTTATATAATGATGTTTTGTTAAATTATTAGTATCAAATAAGTAATGGCCTGTGATGTAATAATGGGAATTGCAAAAAATTATTTGTCTAGGAAGGGTTCAACATAGACTAGTTCATCTAAGTAAATCCCCTTAAAGAGAGGGAACCACTTGAGGGATGACTCGATATAAAATGGTATGTCAAAAGGAGACTCCTCTATGAGGGAAAAAAGAAGAAGAGATAACTCCTTAGAGACTGGCTTGTCAAGGAGATGGAGATCTTTAAAAATAGGTAAAATATGAATAGGTGATTCATTACACATTGACTTGTCTTAAATAGGTGCTTAAATAATAATATCATGATCTTGGTTTACAATTAGTTATAAAATATCAACTTTGAACACATTTTGGTCCTTACAAGATGGTTGTTGAAGAGGTAATGGTTTATGTTGAGGCTCAAAAATTGGCATGGATTTTATAAAGTGGAGAATAATTGGATCAAAGTGAACAATGGTTTGAGGTTCAATAATAGGATCTCAAAAAATTTGACTATTAAAAAATGGATAAATAAATACTAGCTCATCAAAGTGACATTTTTCAACAATAGGTTCAATAAATATCGGTGAAGGGTCTAAAAGGGTAATGACTAGATGCTGTGTAGTTTGGTTACTTATGCAAACCAAAGGAGGAGGTACTAAAATGATAACCTTCACATCGTGTGTAGCTTGATTTATTACAAAATTTAAAGGAGACTAGCCTAAAATGATAGCCTTTATGCATTGTGGAGCTTGATCACTCACACAAGCAGAAGGGGGATAACCTAGAATGATAACCTTCAAGTGTAGTGCACAAATTGAAGGAGGACATCCTAAAATGGTAACCTTTAAGCATGGCATGAAAATTGAATGGGAAGGACAAATATGACACACAAATTGGCATGGATTGGATTAGTTTTCAATAAATAGGCCCAAAAAGGGTGACATCCTCAAACAAGATAGAGTGCTCATGTCTGCCATTAAAAAATCCTCCTCTTATCTAGGGTTGTAATAGACCCCACTATGAGTGTAACTTTGTGCCATGTCTATAAGGTTGTTCTCTACATTTGAAAAGATTTGGAAAATGTTTTTCAAAAGTTAACAAGGTGTGTTTTGATTCTTTCTAATCAAGTGACAAGGTAATGATGAAATTATAATAAAAAAGGAGATGGCATAGTACCACACAATTAGAATAAGTGTTTACATAATTAATCAACCTTAGTGGGTTGAAATTCTTAATTAGAAGAGGGTATGATAAATTAAAAACCTAAGTGTAAACTAGTACACCAAATGTAGATTTAGAGATACATCAATAATATAAAAGCTAGTTCAACTTCAATGAGTTGCTACTAGAAAATTAGAAGAAATACCTTCAGATTAGGAAGGTGATAATGTGAACTAAGAAAAAATGAGATGTGAAAACATGCAATAATTCCTAAGTATAAAACTAAAACCAAATGGGAAATGCAACACCACCACATGGTAATAGGAGGTAGAATAAAATGTGCTCTAAAACTTAGAGTGTAAGCGACATGCACCATATAACCCAATTTCCTAATGATCAAATGATGATGAGTCTATAAATGGCCTCCAACCCAAATAGGGAATCATACCCAAGTTATCTCAAACCAAGTGAAAATGGTAAACCAATTTAACACATTGGCCTAGAAATTAGAAAGGTGAAATTTTGAATTTTAATTTAAAAGTGAAGGACTTAAATATTTTAGAGAATGGTTTAGACTCAAATGGGCAACATAATTGCGATGTTTATAGAATAGAAACACAAATGTTTAAGATGAGGATTTGAACAAGGCAAAGATGATTTAGATTTGACCAACGTAATGCTTCTTTGTTTAAGAAATGGTGGGTAACAAATGTGTTTGGTTATGATGTGTTTTGTTCACAAACAAGTTTTAGATTCAAATCAAGACCAAATAAGTAAAGGAAAAGACAAATACAACTAAGTAAATCATTCTAAGCCCTAAAATGACAAGGTTTATTCATATTATTGAAATCCATCTATATACATGCTCTTGGGAGGATTTTAATTATTAATACCAAAATAAAAGCACATGAAATAGTAGTGTTTTTACACCCCCATCTTCTCTTAAGATATTGTATGGTGACATGGACCGTACTCACCCTATATTAAAAATATGTCCATGACAAGTGGGGTTATTATAAAAATTAAATTTTTGACTTTCTAGATGGTCATGAGCATGGATAATGCTAGAGATGCCTCCCATCAATTAAGTTCATGTTGATTAAACTTACTATGTAAGGGTCTATGCCTTTGCATATCTATTCTATCCAAATAATACTTAGTGGAATCCTCTGGTTAACTAGACCTAGCTCAAGTTTTTGTTATGAAAGGAGAGGTTAACTGATCAACTCTCTAGCTCTCATAGTATGTGTACCTTGATTTATATACCCTAACATGGAGTGGGTTTGAAACAATGTTGAAAGATGAAACCCTGGGTCCAAATTTCCTTACATAAATCATGAAGAAGCTATGAAATCCCCTCCACAAGCCAAATTACTTAAAATAAAACTAAGTGAAAAGACTTTATAGGTTGATTTTAGATCACCCAAACCATATGTATTTTGGGGAGACCTAGAAAAAATTATTTTCATGCCTTGGACAAGGGCATAATTGTAATAAAAAGTCACTTTTGGTAACCCAAGCTCCCTAAAGGGGATAGGGGAGAGCATACATGCACTCTTCATTTTTCTCAAAAAAAACAAACAAGTAATAGATGATTTTACATAAAACAACACACTTTTGAAAACTTGAAATTTTAAGTGAGTGTTAGTTTTAAGCACTAAATTAAAGTGTTGAGTGAAATTCTTGGCCCCTTGGCCTTAGTTTGCAAAAACTTTGAAAAACTTCATAACACAACTAAACAAACCATCTAAGTTTATTTTAAACACCAAAGGGAAGGTTTAAGACTTAATCATGCTCAAATTGGTCACTTTGCAATGTAGGTCCTACAAAGGTTAGAGAGTTCCCCCTATTTTGAAGCACAATTGATGATGAATCAAGCAAGTTTTAAAAACTTGCTCTCAAGTTCTCTATTTGTAAAACATAGAGACTTACATTGGTCAATAATGATTGATGTCAGTTGTAACAAGACTGATGCTAATCATAAATGAACTGATGCTAGTTAAAAAATATTGATATAGGTCACCTGTGAACCCTTAAGAATTTTTTTTTCCCAAGGTTAGAAAAAAATCTCCAAAAAAACTTTGGATAATGTAAATGAAGTTTAGATAGAGACTTATAAACCAAAATAACAAATCGTAATTTTGAGAAAAGCTCTAAAATGTGATTTTAACCATGTTTTTACCTATAACCTAACTGATGTTGGTTAAGTAGGACTGATGTCATCATAATGTGTCAATAAAAAATGTTAAGAACATGAGAAAAATTATGTTAAAAATTTTATTTTAAGGGTTTTAAATGTCTTTTAAGAAAATATAAGATTGACAAAGTGTCTTCCTTGCTTGAATGGGATGCATGGTCCCACTAGGTATGCCAAGATGTAGAGATGGATTATAAATATGGTTAGATAAAAAATTAGTCAAGAAAACTAAAAAAAATGCATAAGAACATAAAAAGCTAAGCCAAATATTTTGATAGGGTTTGACAAATGATAATTAAGAGCGAATGAAAGAAAACATACACAATACCTTCCCAAGAGCATCCCATTACCTAAATGTGGCTCAAAATGTGATTTTTCCCTTGATTTAGTGCTCAAGTCTTTGTTAATAATGCAAGGCAAAGCTCCTCCATCATCTCTTGCTCACCAACGAAACTAGGCCCTGTTGACCCAATTTTGCCCCTCTGGCAAAATTTTGGTCACCCTCTTCAAAAGCCATGAAAGGCCAGTCAATTTTGGGTTACAGTCCATCTTTAGGTTCATGCTCAGTTCAAAGAAAGGTTCAAGCGCTTTGGTTCAATGCAAAATTTCAAGTCAACGGTTCAATGCATCTAAGTCCTGCAAAAAATTCAAAGTTTTATGCAATGGGCGGCAAAATTGCCGCGCACAACAGCAAGCGGGGAAAAAGAGACCGCCAACACAAGCAATGGGTGAAAAATCACTGTGGGAAGTAACCGGTGGGGAAAAAGAGACCGCCAACACAAGCAGTAAGTGGCAAAATTGCCGCACAAAGCAGCCAGTGGAGAAAAGGAGACCATCAACATTGGCTGATGTCGGCAAAACTACTATGCACGGTAGCTAACTCGGTCGACGTCGGCAAAACTACCGTGCACGGCAGTAAATTAGCTGACGTGAGCAAAATTACCGCATGTAGTCCACGACATTGGGTGGTAAAATTACCGCTCACAACATCAAGCGGCAAAAAAGGCCTGCAAAACACAGAAAAAGGCCTACCCAGCGGGCAAAGGAGCAGGCCACATGCAAAATGAGGTAGCAAGCATGGTCCCATCAGATTTATGATGTTAGCTACAACATTTTTTCCCTCTTCCCAATGAGACTCCTCTTGGCTTTTCCCATATAAATTGGCAGACTTGGCCATTTTAAAAAAATCTTCTCCAATTTTGTAAAGAGCATAGCTCTCCAAATTCTCCACCTGAATCAATAAAAGATAGTTTTTACCTCTTTCTTGGATGGATTTTTCTATGTATGCCTTGAATGTTGGTTTGTGTCCAGTCATTGTTCCTTGATGTTCTCACAGGTCCAGCACCAGCAAACCAGTCATCTACAAAGTGCCATTGTCTGCTGCTGCCAGGAGTAGAGTTCTATTTTGGAGGAATAGAATAGGAGAGGTCACTTACAGTGTGTATTTCTCAGCACCTTGGTGAATCCCTATTTCTTGTGCTTTCCATAGGAACCTCTCTATCATTTCCAGTAGCCTGGTCTTTCTGCCAAGTCTCAGTGTATGTATGTTTTGTTTGATCCTGAGTGTGGAGGTGGGAAGGTCATTTCATTTTTGGTGTATCACCTCTTTAGAGTAGGCTGTTTGTTTTCCTATATTTTCTTTCTTCCCTTTTCATCCCCCTTAGTATATCTATATATCTATATTTTGCACTCCCTAAAACAAACAAGATACATCAGAGGGAACTAACCCATACCTAGAGACTCTCCTCTCCTGCTTCGCCATCCCATAGGTGAGAGAGGAGTTTCCATGTTGTAGGGAGAGGGTAGGAACCTGTTTTCCTACCACTGAGTGTAATCTCCAGCTGTTAACAGTTTTGGCATGCCCGATGGGACTATGTTTTTACCAGTTTTTAATGCAGTAAGGTTTCAAGATTGATGCTGGTCCTGTCACAGCAAATTTTATCTTCAGCATTTGGTGACTCTGAGTTAAATTCACTGGTTAAGCAGCCTGGTGCCATTCAAAAATTTCCTCGTATGTATACTTCTTTTGCTAAAAATCATGGGTCTTGTTTTCCTTCATGTGAGTGTGATCAGACTTCAGATATTTATGCAATCCCCTCAAGCGACTCTCCTAGTTGCCCTACAACTATAAGGGGGGTGAGGCTGGATTTTGAGAGGCAGACATTGGAAATTAATAAGTTGGAAGAGTAGTATGGATATCAGCATGAGCTGATGTATGAAGAGGAGTGCTTGTTTAAGCAAGCGCAAGCCATACAATCCATGAAGGAAGAGGCACCAAAATGGAGAAATCCATCTTTTCAAGGTAGCCATCCTTGCGCACCCCTTCCTATGCTAAAGAAAACATCCTCTTTTGCACCAAATCCATTTTATCAAATTGCACTTGCTCACTCTAGCTCATCCAATACAGCTGCTCCCAATCTCGTGTGCCTGGCCTTCCAATGCCAAATGGCATCAGAGCAACCTCCCATGAGAGATCAATCTTTTCAACTCCTTAGATCAGGAATCTTCCATTGAGAATAATACCATCAATGAGCACGTCCCTCTTCTAAAGACTCCTCCAATGCACCAACAGTGTTTTCCTTGCATTCCTCAGCCTCCCAAAGTTCTCCAGCATGATGTGCAAATTTTGAGTTGGAGGAAGGAATGCCAAGGACCAGCTCAAAGCTTTGAAGAGGATTATGCTATCCACCTCTAAGAAAGACTCTTTCAGGACAACCTAGCCAAACAAATTGAAGATTTAGAGGCTAGGATGAAGCTGCTCCTTGAAAGAGAGGGAAAATTTATAGACCTTGTGGAAGAGCCTCGGGACCTTGTGGAAAACAAAGTTGCTGCCTATTCGCAGGGGTAGAATTTTAATTCAAAGATCTTGAAGTGGGGGAAGATAGTGGAATCATGGGGCATAATAGAAGAAGAAGAATAGGGTTTTTCTCAAAACCTTGAAGAAGCTGAAACTACTCCTACTTATGATGATATTGGCAGCCTCCAGGAAAAGCTTTTCCAAGAAGATCTGGCCAAGAAAATAATATATTTGGAATCCAGAGAGAGTTTCCTCAGCCAATGTGTGGTGGATGGTTCAGACCAAATAGCACATTCCATGCTTGAACACACCCCATCTACACATTTCTAGGAGAGTTATCAAGCCGTGCCTGATATTGATGAAGTGTTGATCAAGTGGAGAGAGGAGAATCATTCGATTCTAGCTCAAGGACTACTTCCTCTTCCACATGCTTTCTCCACTTCACGCCTTCTCAAAGAAGAACCTATTTTGCAAGGGGTAGGAGAGGAACAAAAGATCCAATCTATAGTCCTTCAGGAGGTTGTCATGAGCGACAACGAAGAAGAAATCGTCATTGATGCTCCTTATGAAGACCTTATCAGTAGTGGAGAAGATGCAGGCCTTGCGTATATGTGGATGTTCCAACAATTTAAAGAGGAACAAATGCATGGTAAGCTCTCTTCTCCTCTATTTGATGAACTTCCTTGCTGTTTTGATTAGGATGACTACATTGAAGAGCCTGAGTTAGAGGAGGATCAGGAGAATATTTTTGAAAATCTAGAGAACCTAATCAGCAAAGAAGAAAAAGAGAGGTTTGTCTTCTTAGAGGAATGCCTTGAGGAAGAGAGTTTTAAATAGAGAAGTGATGTTCTATGGGAGTAGCAGTCATTTTGTGAGCCCATTTCAGACATCACCACAGTCAACTTTCTTCAAGAAGGCCAAGAAGAAGCAGAGGATGAGTCTGACAGAGTTTTCAAAGAGGCAAAAGGAAATAAGTCAGGCCATGATACATTGTAGAAGGAATGTGCAAATCAGATGGCTCACGGTGATGAGCCGATAGCGATTGATTTCTTGGTGAGGAGCACCAATATCAAAGACCAGCATTTAACAGGCCTCTAGGGACAATTAGAATACGTATATATTGGAGGCATGTTTGATTTTGATCCCCTCAGTTTCCAGCCAACTCAGGTGACAGGGAGGAAGAGTAAGTCACCAAATCTCATTTTCTTTCAACTACTTGCCTGCCACCATAAGTCTTCTCGCTAGGAAGGGGACTTGAGAAACTTTCCTTAAGATCCAGGAGGGATGCGAACATTCTTGGTTAGCTGTATATAAATGAGTTGTGGAGAGAATTCTACATAATAAGTTTACAAAAATGAAGCCTAAAAATGGTGGTCTTGGCCTTCTTATTTATAGATTTTTTAATTTGATCAAGATCAACCATGTCCGTCCATCTTGAGATCAAGATGTGTGGCCATGAATTAATCTAATTATATAAATAATATCCATAAATACCCTCATAAATATTTAGAAGGAAGGGGCATTAAAGAAGAATGGGAGGCCATAAAACTAAAATTTGTTACATTTATGGCTTATGGATGCCACCCCACAAATTAAGTCATTTAATGATGTAAATAATATGAATCAATTTCCAATAAATAAATATTCAATAACTTCCATGAATTTCTTACTTAAGCTCATAATTTAGTTTAATTTTCCTAAATAAGATTAATTAATTTTAAGTAATTATTTGGAAATTGGTTGCACTCTATTAATAAAACTAGTTAAAATGTCATATTACTAAGTCATAATTTGGCTGAAGAGGAATTAGAAGGTGGTTTTAGTTGCTTACAGACTAATATCCCATTTAGGATATTACAATACAAAATAACATATGCACTTATTGTGTGCTTTTGAATTAGAAGAAAAGAGAGATCCAAAGCACCAAAATGTGTTTTTTCATTTTGACTTGAAATGATTTGATAAAATTTAATAATCACATAAAATCAATTACCCCATTTAAGGATATATTAGCCTAAATCGACACTTGTATATGACAAGTTTGAACCATTTAGCACGTTTAAGTGATTTTGGCCCAAATTTTATATTTTCACAAATTTAGACTAAGTTTAACAATTTCAACACAATGGTGTTAGAAATTGGATGTCTACAATCCCCACCTTGTAGTTCATGAGAGGCTACTTATAAACTACCATAGGATTATCTCCTAAATTTGATACAATTTGAAGAAAAATGTTATGCAACCATGCTGCACTTTAGCGAACACCAAGGATTTATCAAGCCTTGGTTTAAAAAATGAGCTAAAGTGAAATCCTTTTAGATCTCTGATTTATTACTTTCTAGGATAAGGCTCATGAGAAGAAGGGACAACATGAAAAGTTTTATGCCATGTGTTTGGGTCCCTACCAAATTTCTCAAATCTTGGGTGAGAATGCATTTCACCTCATGTGTCTAATTGACGAGGATGTCCCAATTATTATTAAAGAGAAGTTCCTTAAACACTACTTCTAGGATTTAATTGGCTTGGTAAGCTCATTTAAATAAATTAGTTTTGATTTCTTATTTTATTTCCTACCTTTGTTTTTTTTCTTCTTTCTTTTATTATCAGTTTAACCTTATGTTTATCTCTTTTTGGTCCAACCTATCTATTTTTTCCTATAGGTTCTTTATTAATAAGAGAATGAGGAATAATGGTTCATATGTAGGTAACACAAGTAATGTTTTGGTATGTAAGTACTATGATTAGTTTTTAGCTTTAAGTCTTTTTTTTTTTGAGTTAGTTTTGAAAGCTTGGGATGTCATGTGCATTTTGAATTTGTTCATATTTGGGTAAACTATTTGGTGTGTGAACATATTCTCTCAATACCACGCACCAAAATTCATAATTTAATGGTTTAGGGTTTACATGGATAAATGTGTTGTGGTTAAAATATAGGGTAAAAAATATATAGTTATTCGTTTCATTTTCTATGGTGGTCCCCAGCCATAATTGAGATAGTAAAATAAAAGAAAGGGAAAAATGATTTGTTTTTGAAAAACTCAATTCCGAGGTGATTTAGGCAATCTATATTGAGGTTATAGACACCTATTTTATAGTAGAGTAATTTCTTGAGTGGGATCAAAGACATATCCATCAGGGTTATGTACACTTGGCTAGAAATAGAGTAATGTCCAAACAAGTGTTGTCAAGGTATGATTCACTAGCTTGATGGTTGAAACCATAGTATTTAGTCTTTGTAAGGTCCAAGAAGTTATAAATAACTCATTTACATAGATTGGGTCAATGATAATATCAAAAATTTTCATGTATCCATTCCTTTGTTTTCCATTCTCAAATCCATTCATGTTCCATGTGTATACACATAATATTTTCAAACTTTATCAATTATTTTCTCTCTTGTAGGAACTCGTCAAGTCTCAATCTCTCTGAGTGAACACCTTAAATGGTGCATTGATAAAGGGTGGGAAGACCATTGGTGCTTCATAATAATTTTTTCCCCTATACCACCACTTTCTATCTACATAACCAACTCCTATGTACTTTCCTAAGATTTACCTCCTCCATTACAAACTCCTCCAAGTAATTCACTACCTTACTTAGCCCATTCCTAAGCCTAAAACCCTTTTTGATAATTTATAGTATACTATCGACCTAGACCAACTATGTATCTAATTTTTTAAAATCATCTTATAGGTATAGGTCAACCTTAGCTGACCTAGACTAGGACCTAGCTTTTTCTTATCAAATAATGATACAAAGTCAAATTGGGTCGACCCTGCCAACTAAAATTTCAAAAAGGTTTAAAGTTAGATTAAGTTATATATACCCATCCATTTTCATAATTAAAAGAGAGGAGAAGAGGAAAAATATTATATTTTGCATATTCTTATCTACCATTCTACTCAAGGAACATTTCTTAGGGTTTCAATAATTTCTTTGGAGATATGGATCTTGTCTTGTGGAAAAGTCTTTAGATCAATAGAGAAGTTGGGTAGCCTAGAGATAAATTATCCTTGTTTTACTTACATACCAAAACAAACTCTTGTGAAGCACATTGGCCAAAAGAGAGATTGAGGCTTGGTGGGTTCCTCTTCAAAGGTAAGTATTCCTAACTTTATTCTTCCTTTGTAAGAGTAGATATATTTGCATTTGTACTTATCTCTCTTACATTAGGATTTCATATACATTAAATTGAGTATAAATATTCTATTCATGTTTATTTTTATGTTTATTACCCTTATTTTGTGCCACAATCTTTGGTGAGCACTATATTAGATTTTACTTGTCATTTATTTAGTGAATATGAAAACATAGGACCTAACTAGGGTTATTTCATAGTGTTACTTGACTAGAGGCTTTGACACCCTCTCTAGTGATGTTATTGTGATAATATATCCCTTGGTTAGGTCTAGAAGATCCATCTTGGTCATGAGCCTGAATATGTAAAATATCAACAATTTGAAGTGTAAGTAAGATTTATCTTCTAAAAGATAGCATCGAATACTAGGTTAGTTGCATTCTTTTGTATATATTTTGGTGAAACCAATGTGAATTAGTCACTTATAGGTTTTATTTTACACATTCACGTCATCATAATATTATATATTTATATTTTTTTAGTACTATATCGACCCTATAAGTATAGTTATAATATTTTATGCATAGGTTTAACACACAGTCACACCAAAATGACTTTATTTTATTTCTTTAGGTCTTCTCAAATTATAGGTGATTAGATCAATCATCTTGACACATTATTATTATTTAGTTATAAGATTGCATACATAGTCAAAATAGTTGACTCTATTCATAGTTCTTATTTTTAGCATACAGGTTTATAGACATAGTTAAATTAGTTGACTCTGTTCATAGCTTCTTTTTAGCATACATATTTTTCAAAATCCATCACACTAAATGATTCTATTTGGATAAGATTTAAATCAAAAATTAAACATCACAACATAAAATTTTACAATCTAAGCATCTTCAATCTCACCAAGGTTCATAATTATTCTCTTTGTCATTTCAATCTTTCATTTCTAGTACTATTTTTCACAAGTTTGTAGTCTATAAAACTACATCCCTATAAAAAACTGGGTCAACTAGATCGACATAGTTCTTTATCTTATTTTTTATATAGAAGACATATTTGACCTATTCAATTATTCCATATCTTACTTCTGTATAATATTAGTGACCTTGTCAATTCTATTCTCTATTATTTGCATACAATGTCACTTGAAATGATTCTTCACTTTTCATAGTTAACAAAATTAACCTATTTTTATTAGTAAATAATTCACTTCTTATTTCAGTTGATTACATGCTTAGAGTAACAAACATGGATTATTTAGGTAGTTTTTAAATTTACCCAATTAGTCACACTATTTTTTCTCTTTTGTACACACTTCCAAATCACTTTACATAAAAAAACATTAAACATCTATCTTTCCAAGGCCTACCTACTTGAACTTCATCACCAAAGGAGAAACCAACCTAGTTTTTTGGATAAGTATAAACACTTGTTTGATGGTATATATTAGCAACTCACTTGACACCCTTATTACTACAACATTGTAAAGTGAGGGGATAGGCCCCAATACTAATATAAATGTCTATTAGCCTAAACTTATTGAAACTATCCATAGATTGATTTCAAGTTCCTTCTTATAGCCAACTTCCCATTAATTAATTTCAAACTTGATTATAATTTAATAACACTTAAGAATGACCAATTATTTAGCATTTAATTTTAAGTTTGCTACCTTCTTTTTGATCATTTTATTTTGTATTGAAAAACTTGCATTTGCTAGCATTAGTACAATGTTTGTACTGTGTGTTCCAATTGGATTAATGACATTGATCTAATTGCTTATGTGTTTCATTTCATTTTTTTAGATATTATATTGCAAAATTTTATCTATTTTTAGAATACTATCATCCCTATCAAAATAGTCTCTTATAGACTATTCATCTTGTTTATATTTAGTAAATAGTCATTCTATTTGACTATGTATCTTTATCTTCCTATTATGCTTCCTATCTAGAAGTACATAGTCAACCTATATGAGTGTGTCCTCTTGTCTTCATGTTATATTTCTTATCTATCAGTACAAAATTAATCTATAGGACTATGTCCTCTTATTTTCTATTTTGTCTCCTATCTAAAATTACATAGTCAACTAGTACGACCATATCATTTTGCTCTCTTTTCTATTTAACAAAACTTTGTTAGCCAATTTGATTCTATATCCTATCAACTAGTTCTTTCCATCAACTTATTTGCCTCTTTTTATCATCATGAATTTCCTATTTGAGGGTAATATAGAGTTAAATTTGACAAACATGATGAGTCTTACCAATCCTAATAGGTTTCCCAAGAAATATATTGTGCCTTCCACTTTGGATGAAAGAACTATTCACATTGCCACTAGCATACCAATTATGGGATTCTTCCTCTTTCATCCTCTATTAATAATCTTTTTTTCTCCTTAGAAGATGAGCATGAGTTAAAGTACACACCTAAAATGCTCTTATTCATTAACAAATTTCCTCAACATAGAGGAAATGACTCTTCAACCATTTATAGTCTTATTATAGGTCCTCAAGTAGATGAACCTCTTTCACCCTTCCCTACCCTCTCTCATTGATTTGGGGGTGACAATTTCTTTGATTCTTAACCTTTTCCTTCTATTTTATCTCTTTCACATACTATGACATCTTATTATATGAATTCTTCAACTTCCATGCCAATTATCTCCACTAAAATGGTAGGTTAACCTTCTAGTGGGTCTTTTCCAAAGACCCTTATCCTTAATCATGCCACTAGTGCATCTTTGGCTACCATTACTAATCATGATACTAGTGCATCTTTTGCATCCAATGCTAATCATGCTTTTAACACTTCTTTTTATACCAATGCTTCTCATGCCACTAGTATGACACATGATACTACTCAAAGTACAACTCAAGCCACTAATATAAATACCAATTTTTAACGTGTTACAAACACTAGTCAAAATATTTCCAAAACTAATAAAACATTATTACAAACACTCAATAAAATTCATACTTTTCAAATCAATAACATAAATCAAATAATTCTGATGTAAATCCATCTCATTAACCTTTAAATCCAACCCCAATAGGTTTTAGGGGGAGCGTAAAAAATCTAAATACCCTTACCCCCATCAGGGATTCCCATGGTAACCTTATTACTCAACCACCCCTCATTAATAAAATGATCAAAATCTCCAAAATGAACCTCTTGTATCTCAAATTACTAATATTGACATAGGAGGTATCACACCTACCATCACCTATAATGGGTATACCAAGCCCACATTACACCTAGAGACATTTGATAACCTTTATAAAGATCGTGTCAATCTTAATACCTTTGATACTACCAAACTATTAGCTAAAACACTTTCTAGAGATGTTTTAGATTGATACAGTCAACTAAAAACCCATTCTATCACTAGCTTAAAAGAATTGGTTAACTCACTAGTCCATAAATTTCAAACTAGTGATATTCTTGAGAATAACTTAGCTCACTTCATTAGTTGTAAACAAATTTGAGAATAATATGGTGGATGATAACCTTTTCCACCTATTGACTAATACTCTCTACCCCAAGTTGTAATATTGGGTTAGGATTCTCTCTCCAAAAACTTTGGAAGAACCCCTTGACCCAACTAAGTGACAAGATTTTATCATGCACCAATTTGAATCATCTTAACCTACCAAATACACTCTTATGATAATTAAAAACAAAAACTATCATTCTACTAATGATGGCATTACTGATACTTGTGACACTATTCACAACATTCAAGCCATCTCTCCCAATAACACTATGGAACATGCTTCCCTTACAAACAACACTCCTAATCCTACATATTCTCAAAAAAACAACATTAATGGACACAAACCATTATCCTTAGACAAGATTAAAAATATTTTTCTTATTGGAGGTTTGTCAATCATGTCTCTAAGGTGACCAAGGATGTTGATGAGGTGTCATTTATGCTAGAATGACAATGACAAAGTGTGCTCCAAAGTTATTCAATGTTCTTGCATATTTCTTCAATGTTTGTATTAGATAGGCAATTGATGGATGATATTGATGGTATGGACATGTTGTAGAGACCCCATGGGATGTTATGAATGCTTATAGAAGTGAACAAAATTTATCAAAACAATAGTATGAATGTCTAAGCTCAAGTAGTCATCTTGACAAATAAGGCTAAGTAAGTAGTTTTATGATGTCATATTTCACATGTGTGAAAGTTTATAGAGAAATTTGATACATAAATGGATCCCCTTATGAAATTTGATCATGTGGTTCAAATTTTAGGTCATGAGGTTGAACATAGCAAAAGTTATTAAGGTGCAAATTTGGCCTCTAGGTAGAAGGTATTGGTTCCCATACATAGCCAAATTTTCATTATCGAAGATTTATAGTGAGTGCTTAATTAGATCAAAGATCTAATGGTGATCAATTAATCTAACTAGATAAGGATCTAATAGAGCACATGATCTTATTAGATTATGATCTAATGGCATGCATGAAGTCAATATGTCAAAGGTTCCTAAGATTTCATGCACTTGTGACATTTATCTAAATCTTGATGATTTGACATAATATATATGGCATGTGGGTGTTCATACAAATGGAGATCGATGGTGCAGTTTGAGTCAAATAGTCAATGTGCATAGAGGGCATGTAGAGCTATCAAGTGGTACCATCTTGGAAGCAAGGATCTAAGATAAACAATGAAAATTGAAAATTAAAGACTAGGCTACTCCCAATGAGATTGATAGAGTGAATTTGATCTAGTTGCCAAGAAAAATGAGATATAGACATGTGGTTGATGTTTTTGCAATACACAATGACCGTTAGAATTTGAATATTCAAATTAATGAAGGAAAACTAGTCTATAGTTTTTGAGCTATATATTTTGATATAGTATTAATTATATGGTGGTATAAAAATAAAAGTTGAATAAAACTTCAAGTCACATCTAGGAAATTTTATTAGAAAATCTGAATGTTCATACAATTTCAGATATTGAGCTCTAAAGTTGACTGTGTGTTTAACCATGTTCTGCAAGTGACCTGAGAAGGATGATTGAAGAGTTTTTTATGATATTTTGATGTTTAAAGATGAAATAACTATTAGAGAGTGTTTTATACTCCATTAGGATCATATTTGTGGATTTTTGAGGTTTGACCAATCCATATTCAAAGTGAATAAGTACTTATATCTTGACTATGTTTGTTGAATTCACTAGTAGATTGAGTGACCATGTTTCAGGAGTGAGTTTAGGTGTTATAAGAATAATTGAAGAATAAAATGAGTATGGAGATGTTATATAAGTCTCTATGGATTATGATAAAGTTTTTTATGTTAGGATATGCCCATGATCAGATATGGAGAGTAAAAATAGCCTAACTATATTTTGACTCTATTTGACTAGTTTGAGTGGTCATTTTGAGAAAGTTGTTTTGAATACTTATAGAATATGTTAAAGTATATAAATCACATGAAGGTGTTTTAGAGGTCCTAAAGGTTTAACCCATGTTACCTAATCATATGTATATGTGAAATATTTTAGTAATTGCTTCAGAAGTTTAAGATTATGTTTTTTATGTTTGAAGGCTTAAAGAGCAAGGAAACCTAATTGGTAAGTTCAAGTGTTAAGTTGGTGTTATAGGTGGCATGGACTTATGAGGGAGTGATTAAGGGTCTATTAGAGATAGTTTTTATATGTTATAAGCTTTGGTGGAAGCTTAAGGTGGTTTAAAAGGTTACAAGAGTAACATGTGGATGTGAAGGCCTAATTCTTTTGGGTCTCATTAAGGCCTAATAGAGGATTTGAGTCTTAAGGAATATGGATGACCTATGGAGTAGAGTGTTTCATCCATGTAACATGTGTGAAGATCTATTTCAAAGGTATAACAATTTTGGTAAGCATCTTGGCTGACCAATATGGGTTAGATGAGTGTATGGTATAAATACTAGGCATAAATGGCCTATTTGGAGTTGAGGTGTGTGTGTGTGTGGATCCAAGCAAAGGAGAAAACCTTTGAAAGAGAAGGGATATGTCATTTATGACCAAATAATAGTGAATAGGATTAGCCATACTTGTCTAATCAAGGTGATGAAGGTGAACACATAGGTCATTAGACCTAATGAGCCTAGAAGAGGTAAATTAAATGAGTAAGTCTTAGAGGATGATTGAATGAGTGTGATTAGTGGATAGATTAAAGAGTAGAGAAGATTTAGGATTGTGTCAATGATCTATAAGTCATGTTTTTAATGTTTTGATAGAGTTTTTTCAATTTTTTTGATTGTGTATGTGTTAAGAAGTGAAGATTGATCCAAAACTCAAAAGCTTTGGTTGAAAGATAATTCAAGAAATAAGAACAACACAATAAAAATAATGCTATCTTAGAGAAGAGATGTTTTATTCATAAAATTTGTAGACCCAAACATATGCCTATCTCTGAGAAGAGATGTATGATTTAAATTTTGGGTTACATCTTCATTTATACATGTTTTGAAGTTATGAGGAGAATGTGGAAGGTCACTAATCTCAAGGAAGATTAAGTGGTTTGAATTCCATGATTTACAACAATATATAATTTGATGAATTATTATTTTTAGACTGCACTACTAAAATTTAAATTTGGGGCACTTCCATTTGTTTTTTGGGGGGTCAAAACCCATAAATTAGATCTTAGTACCATCTCATGATGTTCCCCTCATTCTTAGCTTTCGGACGGTTTAAATAGGGAGTCAAACAGAGCTATGGTGCAAAAGTTATGACTCCCAGAAGTTCTGCCACTAATTGGGGTAGAACCATCTCCTGAATTGTCACCTAAAATGTTGTTCAGATAAAAAAGGATATTTTGGATGAATTTATTGTGTGTGAAAATTTGTGAGAGTAAAGGTGAAAGATAAAAAGTAAGATAATTCCATCATTAGGTGTAGAAGACATTAGATCAGATGTGAAGATTAGATCAAGGTAGCTAAGTTGTTTCTTGGTTGCCTAAAGGGTTGGTTCTTCCTTGTGGGATGGGTGTCTCACTAAATTAAGGGATGGATGTTCCTTGATTAATTGGTACTCATATAAATATTGAGTATTGTCTTTATAGTACTATAGTCCATCTTGTATGGTTCAATGGATTTTATCCTCCAAGAGGTTTCTCACATATATCATGTATTATGTGATTGATCTTTCTATATTTATCTTATTCATTACAATGGTTAATTTGTGTGCATCATGATTGTATGTGCTAAATGTTTAACAGTTAGGATTTGAATTAGATTATCTGGCATCACTGATTCACCCCCTCAATGATTGTACCTCTAATAATTGGTATCAGATCAAGACTTTATGTGTAATTTTAATCATTTGAAGGTGATCCAAGGTACAATATGGGTAAAAAATAAAGTTGTTAAAAAGAAAAGATTATCATGTTTGATGAAGAAGTTTTCCATAACAATAGAGAAAAAGAAGAGCTCTATGCTAGTGAGGAAGAAGAAGTTGATCTAGAAGTTGAGCTCATGAGTGCACTTGGTGAATTAAAGGAGAAAAATAAGATGAATCATAAAATAAGGAATATGATCAAAAGTCTTGAAGCACAAGTCAGGTCTCTTAAAGGGAGTTTGTTAGGCTAGTCCATAAGAGAGGAAAAAGAGAATCAGAAATTGAACACATCTATGTAAGAGTAAGCTTGTACATTGAAGGATGACATGGCTAAAGAAGCTAAGGAGGATAAAAAGACCATCAAAGATCTTAAAATTTAATTAGAGGCTACAAGTTAAATCATGAGAGCTAAAGAAGATAAATGTGTTCAATTGAAGAATAATATTGTTTCCCTAAAGAATGAGCATGAAAAGGTCATAATAAAGATAGGCAAGATTGAAGAAGATCAAAAGAAATTAGGACAAGATAAATAGTTGGTAGCATGAAAGTCAATAAGATAGATCAGGTCAAGAGCAAAATAAAGAATCCAATCAGATAGCCAAATGCTTCAAGATATGCTAAATATTTTATGGGCCATTATTTTATTTGTCATCTTGTTAGTGATAGAGCAAAGGACTATATAAGAAGAAATAATCAGTCAAAGGGAGATCACTATAATATTCAAGCAAAAGGTATGAAAGATATTGTTTTCTATAATTGTCATAGAGTTGGTCACATTACTAGATATTGAAAGAATAAGTTGAAAGAGTTTTCAAAGTAAAATAAGGTATATGGAGCTCCTAGTGTGTAAGGAAGAGGTCACACATGGTTATGGAGACCTAAGTCTATTGAAAAGATTAGTTTGAGAACAAAGATGGTTTGTTTTCCATGATAGACATGAAGAAAAGTCAAGATTTTATATTATCTAAATTTATTGACAAGTTTGAAGTAAAGAATAAAGTCAAGGATCCATTCAAAGTCAATTTGATGATGAGATAGGACTGCATGTAAAATGAAAGTATGGAGATATGGGAGTCTCTTGAGTTTTGGGAATTTTAGTCTCACTATGTCAAAGGGGTGTCTCTCTTTAGGTTTGAAGGAGACATTTTATAGAAAGAGGAAGCATGGTGGATGCTTTTTGGGTATTGGCTGGTGTTGTATGACAAGAAATAAATGAAAGTGAGTTGTTATATCAGTTTGAGGTATGAAAAACAAAGTATGGTTTTGTGTTCCTTTGTGTTGATTCAGTTCATAAGGAGTCATGTTATGGTATGCAGGAGGTAATCCTTGGTGTAAAGAGAGAAATTTTTGAGGGATAATATTGTGAAGATGAGTTGTAGTGGAAGAAAGGTATGGATGTAATAAAATTTCATCCATAGTTGGATTTTGAGGTAGCTTGATCTAGTGTAGTGCCTTAAAAGTAATTAGGACCTTGGTTTCTGATCAAGTAGAACAACTCAGATAAAGGTGTGAAATCAAAGAAGATGAGTTTTCAAGATATTATATTGCATAAAAAGGTATGGTGATCCTATTCTAGTATGCTCAAGGTGTGTTTAGGGTTTTTTGGTTATGAAGGTAAGAACTTGTCAATTTCTATTGCTTAAATTAATTGGTCAAAATGATGAAGACTAAAGGCAAGGTTGTTATGGAGTGTGAAAAATATTAGAACAAGTGTAATCCATTAGGTTTCATGTATTTTTTTGGTCAAACGAATTAGTTATGGTCATTTATTAAGTTTGACCATTTTTGTTAGTGCTCACTACCTAGTGAGTGTCAATCTTGCAAATTTGATGATTTTTGTGTCTTAGAAGACAAATGAGAGTTGAGATCAGTTGAGTTTAGTTTTTAAAAGTGGATGAGATGGCTTGGTAATGTAAAAATGTTGTCATGATCAGTTTTTAGTGTTTTGGCATGTTGACTACTATATGTGCAAGGTCTGTAGGTTAGGTATGGAGATTACTAGGTGTCATTTGAAGAATTACAAGTTTTCAAGGTGTTTTAGTGGGATAGAAAGGTGTGTTAAACTCATTAAAGTGTGTTCTAGGTGATTTCAAAATTTTAAGGTCTTTTGTGTGCAATTGGATAATTTTGTTTGCTCTCAGGTTTCCTAGTTTGTGTTTAAGGATATGCAGGTCAAAAACCTTGGTATAGGAATTATGGGTTACCAAAGGATTCTGAGCTTAAAATTTGGTCCATAAGTATATATTGATGAAATATAGGTGTGATAAAAGTTTTAGAGATGGGTTTTTACTGTAAGGTGGTGTGTTGATTGAGTTTTTCTTATAAACCTAGTGGTTTTGCTCATGTTGGAAAAATGGTTTGCCTAATGATTTAAGATATTAGGATGCTTAATCAATTGAAATGTCCAAATGGGTACTCAAAAAGTCTTTCATAGTCTTCTATAAGTGCATGGTTGGTTCCATGGAGGAGGATTTGTGCAAATGGAGGGCTAAATTGGTTAGTAGGGTTGTGAAAAAAGTATGTTGCAGAGGAAGAGATGAGTGTTGATTTTTGTCATACATGAGGGGGCATATGAGAATGCTTTAGAGATGAAATTTAAATCCATGTAGTTCATACAAAAATATTTATGGGTTGTACAAGGTCCAGGTAGGCCTACAAGGCCTCTAAGCAAGGCTAGTATGAAGAAGTCTACTACAGATGTGAAATCAAGCATGTTGATATGATGACTTAATCAAACCAAGTCAAGTTATTTGACAATGTATTGAATCTTCATGCATAAACAAAGAAGGATTTTTGTAAATGGTTAGGTCCTAGGATCAGAGGACTGCATAGAAGAATCGGATTGAGAAGGTATGGAGGTAATTATGTTGTTTATTCATTGTTAAAAATGGTATAACGATGCTAAAAAAGGTTCTTAAGATCAAGTGACCTAGGGGAGTCCCTCTTAAAATTTTCAAGGTAATTTCATATAGTTTCTGATGTTCATGTAGGTTTTGTCTTTATATAAGCTATATATGATCAAAGAAGAGTGTAGTCTTAGAGCATGTGTGAGAAGTTCAAGGTAAGAAGAGGTATGCATAATGTTAGGGGGAGTATTTATCATATCTCAGAGGTGGTACTTTCCTATTGTTGGTTCTTAAAGTCTTTTTAGGTCCTTAGGATCAGATGATGAGCCCACTTTGTCATTATGTCAAAGGGGGAGAAACTACTTGAAGAGAGAGACATAGTCTTAGCATAAGCTTTGTATTGGTGTTTGACATCAATGAAAAAGGGGGAGATTGTTGGAGGTTTGTAAATGATATCTCCATAGTGACCAAGGATGTTGGTGAGGTGTCATATATGCTAGAATGATAATGATAAAGTGTGCTTCCAAGTTATTCAGTGTTTTTGCATAGTTCTTCAATGTTTATCTTGGATAGGCAATTGATGGATGATATTAATGGTATGGACATGTTTTAGAGACAACATGGGATCTTATGAATGATCTGAATGCTTATGAAAGTGAACAAAATTCATCAGAATAGTCATATGAATGTCTAAGCTCGAGTAGTCATCTTAATAAGGTTGACTAAGCAGTTTGATGATGTCATATTTCACAAGTGTGAAATTTTATCGATACATGAATGGAGTCCCTTATGAAAGGTGATTATGTGGTTAAAATTTTAGGTCAGGAGGTTGAAATTAGAAAAAGTTATTAAGGTGCAAAGTTGGCCTTCTAGGCATATTTCAATTATTCCCATACTTATCAAATTTACATTATCAAAGATCTATAGCTAGCATTTAATCAGATCAAAGATATAATGATGATAAATTAATCTAACTAGATAAGGATCTAATGGAGCTCATGATATTATCAAATTATGATCCAATAACACATGTGAAGTCAATATGTCAAAAGTTTCGAAGATTGCACACTCTTATGACATGTGTCTCAATCTTGATGATTTGATAGAAGATCAATGGCACATGGGTGTTTATAAAAATAGAGATCGATAGTGTAGTTCAAGTCAAATAGTTAATGTGAATAGAAGGCATGCAGAGCTTTCAAGTGGCACCATCTCAGAAGCAAGGATTTAAGCTCAATGGTGTGTATTTCAAGGTATAGACTAGGCTACTCCAAAAGAGATCAATAGAGTGATTTTGATCTAGCTACCAAGATAAATGAGATATAGACGTGTAGCTGATGTTTTTTCAATACATAGTGACCGTTGGACTTTGAATATTCAAATTAATGAAGGAAAACCAATCTATAGTTTTTGAGTTATATATTTTGATCCAAGAAAAAATTCATGGTGGTGTAAAAATAAAAGTTGAAGAGGACTTCAATGCACATATAGGAAAGTTAATTATAAGGTCTGAATGTTCATACAATTGTAGCTATTGAGCTCCAAAGTTGACTATGTGTTTGACCATATTCTACAATAGACCCAAGAAGCATAATTGAAGAGTTCTTATTGGTATTTTGAAGTTTAAGATGAAATAACTATTGGAGAGTGTTGTATAATCCATGAGGACCATCTATGTGTATTTTTGAGGTTTGAACAATCCATCTTCAGTGTGAACAATTGCTTATAAGTTGACTATGTTTGTTGAATGCACTGGTAGATTGAGTGACCATGTTAAAAGAGTGAATTGAAGGTGTTCTAAGCAAAATTAAAGAAGAAATTGAGTATGGAGATGTTATATAAGTATATAAATATTATGAAAAAGTATTAGATGTCATGATATGCCCCTGATCAGATATAGAGATTCAAAATAACTTGACTATATTTTAACCAATCTGAGTGGTCATTTTGAGAAAGTTGTTTTGAGTGTGTAGATCTTATGCTAAATTATATAAAGCACATGAAGGCATTATGGAGGTCCTAAATGTTTCACCAATGTGATATAATCATATGGCTATGTGAAATATTTGAGTAGTTAATTTAGAAGTTTGAGATTGTATTTTCTATGTTTGAAGGCCTAAAGAGTGAGGAGACCTAATTAGTGGGTTCAAGTGTTGAGTTGGTGTTCCAGGTGGCATGGACCTTGAGGAAGTGAAAAAGGGTCTATTGGAGACATGTTTGATATGTTATAATCTTTGGTGGAAGTTGAAGGTGGTTCAAGAGGTTGTAAGAGTAATGTGTGGATGTGAAGGCCTAATTATTTTGGGTCTCATTAAGGCCTAATAGAGGATTTGAGTATTAAAAACTATAGATGACCTATGGAATGGAGTGTTTCAACCATGTAAAGTGTGTGAAGACATATTTCAAAGTTAGAACAAGTTTTGTAAGCATATTTTCCAACCAATATGGGTTATATGATTGTATGGTATAAATACTAGGCATAATTGGTATATTTGGAGTTGAGGCATGTGTGTGTAGAGCCAAGCAAAGGAGAGAACCTTTAAAAGAGAAGGGATAGGGCATTGAAGACCAATAGTGAGTGAAGAGGATTAGTCAAACTTTTCTATTCAAGGTGATGAAGGTGAACATATAGGTCATTAGACCTAATGATCTTAGAAGAGGTAGATTGAGTGAGTAATCCCCAGAGGCTGATTAAGTGAGTGTGCTTAGTGGATGGATTGAAGAGAAGAGAAGATTAAGGATTATTTTCATGACCTATAGGTAATTTTTCTAATGTCATGATA
This sequence comes from Torreya grandis, assembly GCA_037957365.1. Taxonomy (NCBI): domain Eukaryota; kingdom Viridiplantae; phylum Streptophyta; class Pinopsida; order Cupressales; family Taxaceae; genus Torreya; species Torreya grandis. The sequence goes on along the minus strand of JARHVA010001141.1, from coordinate 748,046 downwards.
GAGTTTTTATAGGTTATATGATTGTGTATGTGCTAAGAAGTGAGGAGTGATCTAAAAGGGTGTTTTCGATACATTGCTTGTGTTTATAAGTTTGTGAGAGTAAATGGGAAAGAGAGAAAGTAAGAGAAGTCCATCATTAGGTGTAGAATAAATTAGATCAAAGGTGAAGATTAAATCAAGGTAGCTAGGTTGGTGCTTGGTTTCCTAGGGGGTTGGTTCTTCCTTGTGGGATGGGTGTCTCACTAATATAAGGGATGGGTGTTCCTTGATCATTTGGTGTTAGTCTAAATGTTAAACCTTGTATTTATAGGACTGTAGTTCATCTTGAAATATTCATGGGTTTTATCCCCCAAGAGGGTTTCCCACAAATATCATGTGTTATGTGCTTGATCTTTCCATATATTCTTTATTCATTACAATGATTTATTTGTATGCATCATGATTGTATATGCTAAATGTTTAAGAGTTGGGAATTGAATTAGATTATTTGGCATCACTGATTCACCCCCCCTTCTCAATGACTATACCTTTAACACTTAAAAGTCTTATACCACAATATATTGACCCCACTTATATAATGAAATCATGGTATGATCTGAACCAATTTTTATTGATTTCATGCAAGTTGGGGCCACTCTAATGAGACTTGTATACAATTTTATAATCTAGCTATGGATTTATTTCTTGGCCCAAAATTTTATTATGAATCAAACATTAACAAGTGTCAATGAACATATGATATATATTTTAAATCCCATGAAACACAAAACAAAAATCAAGCTTTAAATCAAACTAATACTCATCTTGATATATATAAAGATTTTCTTCCCAATCATCGAGATAATAATGAAAATTCTACTCCTACAAATAATGTTGAAAGTATTATAGACCTCAATTCTAATGAATAAAATGTGGTAAATATGATTAAAATGTGAATATTAGTTTCTTTTATGGACTCTAATCCAACACCCACACAACAAAATTTTCCTACATTCCATGTCATTCAATATACTTCCCCATCTCATCTCATGTAGTTGGGGAAAGAGGAACTTATAACCTTCCAAGAATAACTTTCAACAATTCAACTTGATCATACCTCTCACACTATCTCTACTCTTTCTCCAACATCTACACATCTAGACAATGTTCCCCAACCTTACCATAATATTTATTCAACCCAATCACAAGAAACACCTCAATCAATCATCCCACCACCTAAAGTTAATCAAACTATTTTTCCTTAACCTAAACCAATTACATATTACTAACACAAGTTTAATTTCACTTCCAAACCTCATTCACAAGAGATATTTCAATATTATTTGCCTATATCTAGAAACCCCCCATGGGTTATGATAAATGGGACCCCACTACATAACTTTCTCATCTCCCATCTCAAATAAATTTCCTCAAATTAATGAAAACTCCCCTTCCCACCACCCCCCCGCCCCATAATTGAAACTATCTAATGTAATTTTTGTTTGAAATTAACATCCCATATCCTCCTTTAGAAGGATGTGAGGCTACCTTTCTTAAGTTCAAAGATAGTATCCTTATACAATTCAAATATATGTCTATACATGTTGATGAAATAATAGACACCTCTCCTTCCCTTAAGTTTCCTATCACTTCCATGATTCCATATAAGATTATGCTTTGTGTAAATGATTCCCATCTATTCATTAGTGTCCAAATTGGCAATATCTAAGTTAAGTATACCTTGATTGATGAGGGATCAAGTACTTGCATTGACTCCATCAATTTCATTAAAAATCTTGTATATTTTAAATTCAATATAAAGTCCACACATAACACATGTCAAGGATACAATAGAAGGAAAATACCTCCTTTAGGTTGTGTGTGGCTTCCTATTACCATCCATCTTATAACCATCTACATGAAATTTATGATATTTAACTTTCCCCTCTCTTATAAAATATTTCTTGGTAGACCTTGTAATCATTGCATGAGGGATATTACCTCATCTGTGTGCCAATGCATCAAATTACACCATAATGGTGTTATTTGTAAGATTCAAGGAGACACAAATCCTTAGAATTTTAAATAATTATAAAAACATGGCATTTTTAAAATTACTTCCTTTTATCCTTTGTCTAATATTCCCTTTATGTAATCTTAACTCTTTAATTATCCTATCAATTCTACCTGAGGTTATATTGGTCACCCTAAAATCATTGGGAACATACCACCTATCCTCTAGATTTTGATGATGATGAGTTGGATGAGATTATCCTCAAGATCCAAACTTCTAATCTATCCCCTCATATCATCACCCAACTTCCTCCCTCTTTGCAACCTTTATCCCATTAACCTCTTATGGATGACATACCTATGGTATTAACTAAGACTAGACATTCTATTCATCATGTAACTTGTGATGATAAGGTCATACCTACATGTAACATTAACTTGTATACACCTAACTAGGATGATGGTTATGCTTTAGATGACCCATTTTTGGGAAGACTTATCCATGATAGAAATGTTGAGGTTATTCGATATCATACTTCTTTATTTCAGTATTTTCATTCATCTTATAGCATTCCTTATTTCATAGTGCCTAATTTTAGTATTCTTATTATTTCTCAGAGGGTAGAGATGGAGTGATCACATGGTACACCTAGAGTTTCAATAGAACCTCTTATAAGCATGCTCATGGATGATGCCATGACCAATCCTTACCATTTTAATAGATACCAATATCCTTCTAGCTTGCTTCCCCTAGAGATGCTAGATACTACTTTTAAGACTTATACACATCCAACCTCATCTTTAGTTGAGCCTCATCTTGTTTTTGATCCTACTCTATCTTTAGCTAAGCTCAATCCTCTTTCTAATCCTACTTTAACTTCAAATAGCCTATTCTAGTTTCCACTTCAGCTCTACTTCCCTTCGTGATGACCTTATTCCTTTGCCGCATATTGATCCCATGCCTACCCAATGGGTTTATAAATCTTATTATGATATCCATAAATTTTCTAATCATTAGACTAGGGATTGTCAGTTATATCAGTTGACCTCAGCTTATCCTTCTACCTCTTCCATTAGTAGGCTACCAAAGTCTATTAACAAGAATATCTATTTCTTACATAGAACATATAATGACTCTTATACCCCTTATCAAAAGCTTTGATAATTTATTGACACATTACATCCCACCATTACTTAGCTAGAATACAAGGCTATACCTCCTCCCAACTTATTATCTAAGTATATTCTTAAATATGTGGAGGTATATTATCTTTGGCACTAGTGAGGTACTCATCATACCAACTATTTTCATATTAGTGAATAGTAACTTCATTATCACCTTCTATCATTACCAACACCAACTTTTCCTCCTTCCACATGTCATCCATGTAAGAAGGTTTCTCCTTCTTTACCCAAGGTGCCTTCTTCCCCACCTGTGGTTCCTTCCCCACTTGTGTTTCCTTACTTCTCCACTGGTGATGCCTCCTCATCCCATAGCTACCATCCCTCTTTCATAACCTATTCCTCTACTTGAGCATTCTATGAATGAGATCCCTCATGAGAATGATCCTTTAGATACACCTATATTTTCTATTTAGGAGATTCAGAGAGAAGTCTATGCAAAAATTTACATGAGGATTGATGAGACTCTAGATGCCATTAGAATCCAACTTCATAGAGATGTTTCATATGTCATGGATAATATTTATGGGAAAACTTATCAGCATTTATGAACATAACATGGTGTTATTTCACTTTGTTCTTTATTATGATTTTGGATTAGAATCGTGATCCACTTTTATATATCTTATATCATTCAATTATGTGTTAAATTTAGTTTCACCTATCTATTTTACATGAATATTTATATTATGTGTTATGTGATGTGTATGGTTTCATTTAATTTTTCTTATGTATTCTTTTGTTCTTTCTATGATTTCACACTTATGTTTATGAGTTTATTTATTTCATGGATTTATTTTATTTTCCAATGATTATTTTCTATCTTATCTCAAAAACTCAGATAATTATTATTGTGACTTGGTTATACAAACCTTGATCCCTTTAGTAATCTTTCTTTACCATGTGATCAGTTAGAAAATAAGACATCTCATTGTACTCCTATTTTTATGATCTACTTTGGATGTCTCTTTATTCATTTCATATACTAAGCATAAATACAATTTAAACTTGAGATGACATATTGGTTCATAGGTAAGCCCAAGTGTTTAGTCAATCATATCTTTGGATACTTATATTCATTTAACAAAATCCTAAAGCTCATCCATGTGTATCACTTATATCACTCATGCTGGTTATTCTAAATCTAGAGGAGGAATCATAAAATCCATAAAAAATTTAAAATCCGAATCATTTAAACAAAAGGTAATGATACAAAATGTAACATACAAATTCAAAATTCAAATCACACTAAAAGACATGATTCATAACACATATCTTATTTATAATCAAGGGTCAAAATCCATAGTTGGCCTTATGATAGAGTCATGGTTTGCTAGGGTTCATTAGGCCAGTAGATTAGGGAAGGAGAATAAAAAAATATTCTAGTGTTACCTATTTTCTCACACAAGTAGCCAATCTGTTCAGTAAGCTGATGAATCTATAAGAGGTCCTGAGGAATGAGGAACATGCTATGGGAAGGTAGGTCCATTTTAATTTATTATTTAGATAAATATCATGAGTCAATCTTAGTATCTCACCAATTTTATTATATAACTTTGTGCTTATTGTGAGTAGGTATCCTTTGTATTTTTATGGTCACTAAACTCTTATTGTCTCTCTTTTATACATAATATACCTAGTGTTTTCTAAGGTATTCTCATAGATGCCTATTTCATGATTTTTACATTTCCTCTTTCATTAAAACATTTCTAATATTTACCATTGATAAATATTATTTGTTATCTGATCATTCCACCTAGGGTTTTCCTTTGTGAGTTTTAGTGCAAGACCATGGATAAGACTGGGCCCTCTTCACAAATTATCACATTAAAAATATTTTTTAAATCATTCCCACAATTTTTTCCACCTCATTTATGATCCCTTTTTGAGTTAAAATGTAAGACCATGGATAGGACCAAACCCACCTCACAAAATATTCCAATACCTAATTCATAATATAACCAAGTCATAACAAAATTACATGTGTCAAATTTGAGATAAGTAGCATTACATTATGAGTTACATGTCATTGACATACTTCCCATCTTGATTTAGCATGTTTTATACTTACTTCATAAGTCTTTCACTTTTATATTGTTATTTTCCAATTGCATGTATGTCTACAACCATTTTTTTAAATTTTTCATACTTCCCAAATTAAATTAGTGTGATTAATTTAATTTTTTCTTATATTTTGTTTTTATTTTAATACTTCTCAGCTTGATTTAGTATGACTAATTGACTTAATTGTTTTATTTTTATACCATTATTTTTTCATGTGTTCTCCATTTTATTAAAATATTTTCATACTTCCCAACATGATATAGTATGATTTTTATTTGTTTTAATTTGGTACCAATTTTTACATGGTTTTAAAAAACATTTGTTACCCTTTTTAACTTTTTGGTTTATTATACTTATTCCTCTTTTGTTTTTACATATTTCCCATTATGATATAGTGTATCTTATATTTATTTTAATTAATTATAATTTTATTTTTATTTTTGCCCTTTTATTTTTAACCATGCATGTGTATCACATAATGATAGAAAAGAAAACACATATTACATATTTCCCATAACATATACAATAAAATCTAAATACAAGTGCTAGAAAGGAAATATATCCATGCATCCACATTTGAGATCAATGAAACTGTCAACATCAAATATTATATATATATATATATATATATATATATATATATATCATATTTTTTATACAATAAAAAGTAAAAAATATAATAGCTATAGCTATAGGTTGTGTTCCATCTTATCTATCATGTGGCCCATCCACATTATCCATTGACACCTATGACTGACCCATCTGAATAATATACTATAAAGAGGTAGCCTAGGATCTCAATCCATCAACATATCCCTATAGATTGGCCACTTAGGCCTATACCTATCCTAGTTGGATGTTAGTCCACATTAACATAGATCTATTTTGTGTAAGGGCTTACTGGGCCTATGTCTATCCAACTCCAACCCCTGTTGGTGGCTATGACCTATCACTACATGCTTATAACTACCTCATTACCTCTCCCACTAGTCTAAACCAACTTACCTAGGCTGGGGTAGATGAAACCTTAGTATCATCTAGCATGGTAAGGTCGTATGGTACCAACAACCCATCTAAAATTTCATGGTTTATAACCATAACCAAGGCTTCCCATCCAACCTCCTATGTCATAGGATTTGTAAAACCAAAAAACTAGATAGACATTAGATTGAATATATATATATATATATATATATATATATATATATATATATATATATCATAATCAATGATGAAATTAGTGTTATATATCCAAAATTTAAATCAATTTAAAACCTTTTCTCACTAGTGCTAGTGTCTATGATAATGGCCTCCCCATCTTCTCACCCACCGGTCACTTCCTCCATTAGTTACCTCTACACCAATGCAAATATAGTATTCACCACCCAAGCCCACTATAGTCCTTTCCTTAGTGGTCTCTATATAGACCAACAATGTCTTGGAGCTACTACTGGATCCCCTTATGCAACAACTAACATCTACACTTCCTTGCATCGATAGTGCCTCCATCTTCGATAAGCTTATGGTGGATGTCATTACCTCTAATATGGTTTTTAATGTGATCCTATATCCATATATATAACATCTCATCCTCTTATCCTCGTTGCCTCTTGTTGTTATGTTTGACCAACCCATGGTCTAACATGTTGAGGCTTGATCATTGGTATGTCCATAGGTACCCCTCTACCTCCTCTCCCTATTGGATCTATAGAATGTCATGCCTAATAAGCATGCATTATTAGAAGAGTTACTAGATGGGGAAGTCCCATATGTCTAGGTACATGAGCCATTGGATAAGGCTCCACGCATAAAGTATAGTGGCCCATGATCCACATGTGTGTCAAACCTATAGTAATAGTATATCAACTAGGCCTTGGTGTGAAGGCAACCAATAGAAGAGGTGATTGGTGGGTGAGCAGATAGGGAGAACATGATCATAGACACTAGCACTAGTGAGAAATGGTTTAAAATTGATTTATGTTTTGGATATATAGCACTAGTTTCATCATTGATTATGATAGATAGTTTATTATATATATATGTGTATATAATAAACTATCTATCATAATCAATGATTAAACTAGTGTTATATATCTAAATCTTAAATCAATTTTAAACCATTTCTCACCAGTGCTAGTGTCTATGATCATGGTCTCCCCATTTGCTCACCCATCGAGCACCTCCTCCATTGACTACCTTTATACCAATGAAAATATAGGATTCACCACTTGAGCCCACTATAGTCCTCTCCTTAGTGGTCTCTCTATAGACTAACTATTTCTTGGAACTATTGTTGGATCCCCTTGTGAAACATCTAGCACCTTTGCTTCCTTGCATCAATAATGCTTTCATCTCTGATAAACTCATGGTGGACATCATTTCCTATAATATGGTTTTTGATGTGTTTCTACATCCAAATCCATAACATCTCCTCCTATCCCCTCTACCTCCTCATGTCATGCTTGACCAACCCATAGTGTATCTTGTTGAGGCTTGCTCATTAGTATATCCATAGGTATCCCTCTACCTCCTCTCCCTCTTAGCTCTCTAGAAATCATGCCTAATAAGAAGGCACTACTAGAAAATTTATTAGATGGGGATGTCCCAAATGTATAAGTATGTGAGCCACTAGATGAGGCTCCACCCATAAAGTGTAGTGGTCCATGATCCACATGTGTGTCAACCCTATAGTAATGGTAAACCAACTAGGCCATATGGCAACTATGTGAGTGTAGGTATGCCATAAGATCTTACCTTGTGTGATACTCTATGTCAATAAATCATGGGGCACAATATATGTTATATGATCTTTCCTCCATCACATGACCTCAAATAACCTATCATCAACTACATAGGGTAACTCAGCTATCCCATACATAGGGAACCTCTCATATATCCATAAACTCAACAAAATAATTGGTTCCATCATATTTTACCCTATAGACAACATCCCATACATATCATACATGAATTAGACCTAGATGACATAACCAAAATCATAGAGTGATCCCTAATCTAATATTGACTAGCACAAGGCTATTGCATAGAGTGGTACCTTGTCATATGACTTATGACATAACACTCATGCTATCACAAGTCTTATTATAGCCTTCTAGATGTCTAAAATGGCCACCAGATATACATCAAACAAGTTCACCCTCAACATAGGGTAGATCCTATTTGAGCATTTATCCCATTGAGTTAAAACTCATCTCTCATCCTCTGAATCTAGAGTATTAGTGATCACTGATGTCCTACCTATTAGAAGTCCAAGAAATGCATGTATGTCCTCCAGAGTAATAGCCACCTCAATGGTGTCCCCCTCCACTTCCCATAAAAAAGTGTTGGTCAATCATTCCCATGTTCCTAGGAATATGAAAATGAGATCAAAACTCAGAGGGATCCATCTCATTTCCATGATGCCACCAAAGTCTAAGGTGACTAGTTGAGCCCTATCCACATCAACCAACTGCTCTAATAAATTTGGTAGCCACAATACATCCACTAGGCACCAAAATCTATTATATCTCTAAAAAAAATAAATAAATAGAGGATGTATCAGATCTCAATGTCATAAATAATTAAAATACATTCTCAACAATTTAAAAATTAACTAATTCATTAGCTTTTTTGATTTCATTCTCTATTTTTTCCACATAATTAGCCTATTCGATACTAAATCAACCATGTTATAGTCTTATTATACTACATCAGCCCATTAATACATAGTTAACCCTTTTCTTCTAGGTTGTATTGGCCTATTTGATACTAAATAAACTATTTTCTAGTTTTAGCATACTACATCAAATCTCTTGTACATAGTCAACCCCATTTAGAAAAGTGTATCATCCACCTATTATTAACTGTATCAGCTAGAGGGTATGATGTCAACCATTTTCCCATTATAAACTATCTTGACCTAATGCTATGCAATTGACCACCTTTATAAATACTATGCCAACCCATTACTACATTGTCGACTCCTATTTATCTCTCACCTTATGAATTGAGTTGCCTAGGTTGACTTTATTCTTTATTTTTGATGAAATTTTGATCATTTACCATAAATTCCTTAAGCATTAAATGATTTGATATTTTCCTAAATAGTACCCTATTCTAACTCTAGTTTACCTAAAAATTTCTTAGTGTCACTTTCGCTATCTAGATTTTGCTTATCATTTAATATTCTATATTTATCTTTATTTCAAACAAAGTTGCTCAAAATTTTGATATTCATGTTTTCATACTTATGCTACACTTACTATGACCATTATGCATCATCCACGTCATAGCTATCACCTCCTCAGCATGGTCTCCCTCTCAACTCAAATTGGGTTTCTCAGATCACTATTGTTTTAGAATAGTAAAAATAAAAAATGAATTATTTTTCACCCTATTTATATTTACTATTTAAAATTATCTACTTATCAAATATTTACAACTAGATTCCATTTTTTGAACATATATTTTTTTCTACTAGCTATTTTTGTGAACCATAAGATGCTCTAGAATCTTGACATCATAGAGAATATTTTCACATATCACATATGTTTTTTGAAAAAAATTCAAATTTTCTCTCTTTTTTGCTAATTTATATAGGTTTGCCTAATGTTCCCTACATTGTACACCTTCACATTTATTTCACTTCATTCATTATATACAACACTAAGGTAAGTAAAGGTGTGTGTTTTTAAATTATGCCCTTTAATTTTATTTTATTCTTATTGAAATTATTTAGCTTTAGAGTTATGTGTTCCTATGTTTTTTCTTGAAGCACCATCCCATGTTGCACCTAAGTGACACATGATGATCTTAGAGTGGGGAATATCTATACACATAATATTTTCAAAATTTATCAATTACTTATGCTTTCTCTTTTGTAAGAACCCATCGAGTCTCAATATATTTGAGTGTATGCTGTACTAGAAAAGGGGTGGGTAGACCATTGGTGCTTTGCAATATTGTTGTCCCCTATACCACCACTTACTATCTACATAACCATCTCCTATGTACTTCCCTAAGATGTGCCTCCTCCCTTATAAAATCCAAGTAATTCACTACATTATTTATCCACTTCCTAAGCCTAAAACCCTTTTTGATACTTTATAGTACACTGTCATCCAAGGCCAACCCTTTATCTAATTTGTTAAAAGCACATTAGGGGTCTAGGTTGGCCTTGGTAGGCCTAGACTGGGACCTAGCTTATTTATATGAAATAATGATATAGATTTAAATTGGGATGATCCTATTGCCTAAAATTTAAAAAAGGTTTAGGGTTATATTAAACTATATAGACACATCCATTTTTATCATTTAAAGATAAGATAAGAAGAAGAATATTATTTTGTGCATTTTCTTATCCATCATTCTACTTGAGAAACATTGATTAGGGTTTCAATACTTTATTTAGAGATATAAATATTATCTTGTGGAGAAGTATTTTGGATGCATAAATAAGTTATGTAGCCTCGATCTGTCTTATCCTTGTTATCCTAACATATAATAACCTCTTGTGAAGCACCTTGGCCAAGGAAGATATTGAGGCTCTATGGGTTTGTCTTCAAAGGTAAGTATTCCTAACATTATTACTCCTTTATAAGAGTATATATATTTGAAATTGTACTTCTCTCCCATGCATTATGATTTATTATACATTGATTTGAGTAAATATATTCTACACATGTTTAATTTTTATGTTTGTTACCCCCATTTTATGCCATAAGCTTTGGTGAGCACTAGATTAGATTTTACTTTACTTACCATTTATTTAGTGAATAAGAAAACATAGGACCTAGATAGGGTTATTACATAGTGTTTCATCACAAAAAACTTTGGAAACCTCTCTACTTATGTTATTATGATAAGATATTCCTTGGTTAGGTCTAGCGAATCCACGTTGGTCATGACCCCAAATATCTAATGTATCAACAATCAGAATTGTAAGTAGGATTTTTCTTCTTTGAACTAGGTTTGATTACTAGGTTATATTAATTTTCCTTTACATGCACCATGTATTACCTTGGTCATGTACATTTATTTTATAAACACATTTCTCTAGTTTTAAAAATGTGTAGGAGTATTTTCTAGCAAAGTCATAATTTGTTGTTGCTTGTAAAACATTCCCTCACTCATCTAGAATCATGGAACCCATTTTTTTCATTTTGATTCACTTCAATTTACACTCACAAGATAGTCAGTCTCAACACTCTCAAGTTGAATTAATGAGTTATCTCATTTTATGTGCCAAATTATGTCCCATAACCATCTCTATTGGATAAACCACATATATTTGAGAAAAGTTCATATAAAATACTCAACATGAAATCAAAGTCTTGACCTCCAAGTTTACCCTTAAAAATTTGGTTTGATTGGCTCTCTTAAACCACTCCAAGAGGTCATATTAGTCTATGTGTTGGATCAACCTCTAAAACCTATCACCTATCACATTGAGATTACCGAGCTCATGTGAGAAAGCTTCATATTTTTTACTTGGTTTAAAAATGGATTTTAAGTGAACTTATTACACTTGAAAATTATTATAAAGTCTTGATTATATCCTTGAATAGGTTTGCTATATCTATTAAAAAAAATTCTTCCTTTATATACTTAATTAGGATTTCAACTCCCAATTAGGTCTTTCACATCAAAATTTTCCATGCTTAATTGTAATCAAAATTTTATCTTCAGTTTGGTCTTATCTATTTTTTTAGGTCTCGTAGACCTAATTAGATTAAGGCCATTTTATTCAAATTTCATAGTTATAGTTAGGGTTCTAAACTCTAACTAGTCTTTATAAATACACCAATAATCTTCCTTTTTTATTTGAAATGGAGAGTCTAGATGAGTCTGGTAGATTTTAGGTGAGTGTGTAGTACTAGTTAGGGTTTAAACCTCAAATAGGTCCTAGTACTTCAATGTTAGGCCTCCATTATGTTAATTCAGATTAGATCCTCAACTAGGGCATGAAGGAATCAACCCCATAATCTATTGATAATCATGCCTACATATCTAATTAGGTCTATGGGTGCCTAATTTGTTCTTAACATGTTGTAAGGGATGTAATGCCTAATAATAATTATGAACATGCCAAGATAAATCCTTATATGTAATCAAGGGTCCCAATCTTGATTAGGTGTTAGGACCCAAAAAATTTAAATTTTAATTCTATTTAGGATTTCAAAACCTAATTTTATCTTGGGAACATTCTAAGCCCCTCCTAATTCTAAGTGGGGGTTGAAACCTTGATTAGAATTTTAAAAAATTATTTTCAAAAAGTACAACTTTTAAACTTGTGACTCCCAAAAACACTATTAGGTATGGGATGCCATTTTTTATTTTTTCACCATAACATTTTACTCAAACATCCTTTTTTGAACTATCTATGACACCTAAAAGCTCGTTCTCGCTTAGAAATTTTAGTGTTTTTAATTTTTGGATTTTTTTGTGAAGTAAAAGTTGTTCATGTTTTTCATTTATTTTTTGCTTAAGTGATTTTAATTGCTAATTCTAATTTTTTGTTTTATCTTTTTGTATACTATAGAGGGAAAATGATGTAGCATTTGGAAGGAAATTGATTTGGTATATGCATTTATGGATTTCAAGCACATTTTGAAGGGAAAAGTCTTTCCTTTGAAACTTTAAATTTCTATATATGGGTAGATTGTTGCCATTACAAAGGTTGAATTTTTCTTCCTTTAAGGAGAGATATTGAGGCAATAACTTATTTTATATGGTTGTATGTTTTTTTAGTTTAATTTATCCTTCAAATTTATACCCTACCATTATGCTAGAAATTTTTTTAATCGATGGATCATTAGGGATTCATTGTGATTATCAAAATAAATAGTTTTGATTAATAAAAGTATTTAGAGTTTTTAATTGTAATCTTCACACATGAATGGTAGTTTTGATATTTTCCTTCATCATCTAATTCCATTATAATTTTTCATCGGCTCTGTTTATGATTGGGTGTATGTTAATCAAGTGAGATGCCAATTTATGGAGTTCAATTGATTGATATTTTCAAATTTATCTTCATGATAGTAGGAGTTTCTTTCTTTCCTATTTCCTCTCTTTTTTATTTTTTAAATGAATCATTTAAGATAGGGTTTAATTTATTTGAAAGCAATCCATTTACATATGAATATCTCAATTTTTATCTCCATTTTAATTCCATTTCATCAATGTACTATCAAATGCTTATATAATGGAATGAATGATTAAAATCAATTTCATTTAATTTCATAAAAATATCTAGAAAAATAATTAAATTGGGAAAATTGATGTGCACATTTTTCATAATAATATCAAAACCTATGTGAATGACAAAAATTCAAAATTTATACCTACCTCTTAGTGTTCAAACCAAAACTAACCTTAAAATCTTATAACCAACACAAACCCTTTGTATTGGAACAATACTACATAGATCAACTAGGTCACCCAATATTCCATAACGTGATAATAATAGACCTTAGGGAGACCCTAAGAGGGTCCTTTAAGGAGAGGTTGGATGGGTGACCATTTGGCCTAAGTTGGTGTGATGAATGACCCATCAACAACTACTACATTCTCATTATAATTTTTCTTGGATAAAATTACACATATGAATGTTTCTCCTAAAGACAAAGTGTGTTTTCCACACTCAAATATATATTTATACTTTTACTCTAGTATTTTTTATTACATTGTAGTACTAGAATAAAATGGGGCATTTTTAGACACTAAAATTTGGTATTTGAAATTTAGCATATATATAATGACCTACACTTATCCTACATGACTTGTGCATCTCTAAACAACTCTTATTTTTTATTCCTACATACATGCATGATAATAATGAACCTTATCCATTATAAGTTGCTATTAGTCACCTATATGAACCTCTTAGTCTACTAAATCAATCAAATATTTTACTCAAGCATTTATAGATCACCATATTTGCATTCATGTATCTTAGATAACAACATCATACTCAAACAATAATGTTGACGTTACTTTACCGAGGCTAATGTTATTATATTTTGATTATAAATGAATATTTTTAAAAATAAAATCATTTCCTTATGTTTGCCTATTCACCTAGTGTGTTAGTGACATGGGAAATTACCTAATTGAGTGCATATGAATATAAATTAAGTTTAAGATTATTCATTATTTTGCATTCTCAAATACTTATGAATTATAATAATGCATATTGAGAAAATCATCCATATTCTTCCCATATTAAAAATCGGTCAGTAGGAGTAGTCATTAGCCAAGTCTAAAGCATACTAAGCTAGGCCAAGAGAAAAAAGAATTAAGTTAAAAGCCAAATTTATAAGTGCATTAATATATTGAAAGAACACAATAACATAATCAATTTAAGGGGAAGAACTTCATGTGTCTTAACTTCCCTCTTCAAAGTATTGGATACATAGTTAATGCTCAATCGTTATCAATGGTGATTAGTGTCATCTTAGCCCAAATGCAATTTCTCACCCTTTATGTTTTATCCTTCAAAAATGAACTTGGGTTTTAAGGAGAAGGTAGTTGAATTGTGGAGATTTGCACACAGTCAAGGGTCAAAGATCACATATACATAAAAATATCAAGTAAATGCATCACATTATATGGTCACATAGAATTAAAAAATCCAAAGATAATAATGTAAACATCAAGACACTTGTATCTAATTTTTTCCCTAGGCTTTATGTTTGTGACCCTATGCATATAGAGACAATTCTAGATATATAAAAATCATAAGCCATGTTATAGTCCATTTTGGTTTTTAGAAAATAGTCATAGTCAACCAGTCAAATAGTACAGCTAAGTATTTTTATCTCCTTATTAATTTATAAATATAATAAATTGCATTATCGAATCAATCTTAATCAATTACATTCATATTTATTTTTACATGTCACTTAGTGCAATATAAATTAATTATTCTAATTTATCCTATTCTGATTCATATTAATATAATAATAGGGTAAACAAATATATGGAGATAATACACAAATATGAATGCTACAATAGATTATTATTGAAAAATTGCAACATACTATAAATATAAAATGACTTAAGGGATTAAGATAAATTACTTGTTTCAGGTTTATTTAGGTTGAAACTAAATACATTCAACTAAAAGGAAATCTATAATACTTTTGAAATTTTTTATCTCATTCAAAATTTATATCTTTCTTTAATAAGTATGTGAAAGGTAACTTATTATAACTACTATTCCAAAAAATGTCATATTTCATTCCTTGTAAACATTGTAATTATTTCAACCCTTTTGGCAGTGGTATGTCTATGATAGATTTTACCTTATTTGGGTTTAATTTTATGCCCCTATAAGATATTATATAACATAATAAATTCATTGAAGATAACCAAAATACACACTTTTTTGGATTTAAACACACATTGTATTTTCATAAACATTAAATGTATGCTAAAAATATGTAGCATGATCTTGTTGATTTATATTTATCAAGTAAATCATCTACATAGTGTTTGCTAGTTTTACATATAAAGTCATGAAATATATGTTGTATCCCTCTAGTAGGTGTCCCCTTCATTATTCATTCCAAAGGTCATGCATACATTAAGGTTTTTACCCCACTATATATTAAACTATCACATCCAATCCCACTCTACAAAATTACTTAAGTATTAGTAGTGGATTATGAGACTAATGATTTGTATTTATGTTTTTATGTCTAATATAAATATGTATGATGCAGGGATGATATTCATATTATTGATCATATGATGCAGGGATGATAGTCATATTATTGTTTCATGATCAGTTACTATGTTGTGTAGCATTATCATATGTTTATACTATGCTTTATGATCATGTTGACTATGATTTCATTACACCAGCTTATTAATGCCTATATATTAATTATTGTTATAATCTTGGACTAATTACCTATTTGTTAGAATGAGGTGGTTGAAGGACCATCCTGACCTTATAGGAAGTACAAAAGGAGAGTATCATCAGAGAGAGAGGTGTAGATACTAGCATTGAGGATTAAAAGAATTAAGTTGAACCCTCATGCACCAAATTCTAGTTGCTTGAGTGAAATGAATTTTGATTGCATTGTTTGTTTTGGTAATGGATGAGGCATGTTTGTATTATCCGAGTTCATCGATTGTCATAATTTGTATAGTATGTGAAGTATATCATTTAGTTGGATGCTTTTATTAGAATTAAATTTATGTTTGTTGTCTTGATTTCATTAAAATATTCGCATGAATTATTTTATGTTACACTATGTGAAAGGCAAATTACTTATGTTTTAACACTAGGAGAGTGTTGATTTATTATCTAGTTTTATTTGATTGTTATCCTTTTTGGTGAAATTATAAGGAAGAAAAAGGGGGGTAAATACACTCAAAAAAAAAAAAAAACTAAAAATGGAATTTCATGACTTTAAATATATTATGGTTATTATCATGGGAAAATGCCATGAAGTTTAAAGGTAAATAAATTAAGGTTGTTTATTATTGCTATTGTGATGGACTCAAATTGGCCATTTTAGAAGATGAGGGTTTCATGTAGTTACCATGTTGAATATAGAGCTTATGACTATAAGTTAATGGAAAAAAGAAGGAAATGGTGTATTGATGAATTTGAGTTACATGATGGGGAACTCACATAGATGTATGAGAGTTATCTAGTTATACAAAACATGTTTAGGATTTGGGAAAAATAAGAAGAAGATAAATTGTGAAGAAGAATGTAACATGACATAGAGGAAGAAGAGGATAGAGTTAGGCTAAGAGGAGAAAAGTCATTCTTCCACACATTAAGATTAAAACTTTCATATAATCAGGTCGGTTCATCTTTTTATTGATTTTAGAATTGAATGGCAAGAAAAATATGATTCTTATATGAGTTATTATTTTATACTATTTGAATGTGTAAAGTGATTATTTTTAGAAAAAATAAAAAAATTGGGGATTCATGATTATGGACCTATGGATGGAACTCAGTTCCATCCATAAGCTCATACTCATGATACTGAACTTGTATCTTGAATTTAAAACCTAGGCTTCAGGTCTATAAACTTAGGGATGGAACTTGGGACCATCCTCAAGCCTATAGAGATGGGGTTGAGCCATTCTTAGGAAGAAAACTAAGTACATTAGGTCAAATGAGCCTAAAACATTAATACTTACTAGTTGAGTCATTATTGTTGATATAAGACTTATTGAAATAAAAAATGGGGAATAAAATTCTATGTATGGTTTTATTAATTTAGATTACAGTTCTAGGTGAGATCCATATTAGAAGGAAACTAGATGGCATATGATTTATGTAGGCTTATCTTTCCATTTAAAAAATAAATGGCCTACCATCCTTGGGAAATTTACATAAATCTAAGATTACACACACACACACACACAATTTTGAATAATTGTATTTGGTTCAACAATAACTTGATTTTTTTTTCGAATAGCATAGTAAAGAAGGGAAATAGAATTATAAATGTTATACATCATAAAATGAACATTTTTAGCTATATATTTAGTTTTAAAGAATTGTTTTGAGCTATATAAACTTAAGAAAGTTTAAAAATCAAATATATCATACATATATATGTATAATTAGGTAACCATGTATAATTAGGTATACATATATGCATGATATGTGGATTTGACACAAATAGCATGAGTCTTGAAGAATGAATGTTTTTGAGTTTATATTTATATATACTAGTAATAATAGTTATTTTCAAACTTCCATGTTGGTACATATAAAATTTTTTATATATCTATAAATACGTATGATGTTGATTATATCCACCTATGTATGTAAATGTTAGATAACCATCATTGGATGTTAAACCTAGACTTATATTTATCTCTTTTGAGGAGTTATTATAGTTGTTGGTTTTAGGGAAAATATTTTAGACATGTACATTAATTATTTATGATAAATTATGAGCATATACATAATTGATTATCTACTTCAGAAAACTTACATTAACTACACACACACACACACACACACACACACACACACACACACACACACACACACACACACACACACACACACACACACACACACACACACACACACACACACACACACACACACACACACACACATGTAATTAAATTCATTTATGTATGTAAGTGTACCCAAATTGAGTATATAATTATAATTATCTCTATTTGAAGGAACTGAAGAGTTTTAGGTTATAAAAATGAAAAAATTATGGGTATGACTTATTCAAATGATTGTGTATATAGATGAGGATGATTGTCTACAGGTTATATGAATGGTAATTGGATATTAAGAAAGCAAGAGTTTGAATTTATTTTTTTGTATATTATACACACATTCTTAGGTATTATAATATTTAAAAGGCTCTTTATTATGTGTGAAGAATATGGCATATATTATTTATAAAACATAATTAGATTATAACCTTATATCAATTAAAATATTAGATTTTATTATACAATAGAATGTGATGAATTAAGCTACAAGAGATGTATAAAGAATGCTTAAAGACTTGATTTTATTTATGAGCATATATATATGTATGTATATGGAAATAAATATACATTATGAAATGGATATAGTGTTTATCCTTAGATTGTTTTATAGATCTATGTATGATTGGTTTGAGTGAAATTCAGTTAAAGAATCTATATATGTCATTATTGAGGTTGAGTGAATAAAAAACAAGGATATCCTTGAATTATGCTTATTTTACTGTAAATTAGTATATGAGTTGATGGTATGCTATAATATTTAATTATTTTGATTTGAATCTATATGTGAAAATTATTAGACTTATTTCATGGATAATGGGAGATAAATATATGAGGATGTTAATATATAAATCATATACCTATCTCTTAATATCATATGATAGTTATGATTTATTAGTAGAGAGTTTTGTATGAGTGGAATTGACTTGGATCCTTATTTATGATTTCTATAATGAAAACTTTGGCCAAAGTAATGTTATAGCTGAGACATTGTCATTTTATTTTACTTTCTAGCTTACATGTGTATGCTAATGTCATATTAGATAGAAGATTAATTTCTATGGTCTATGTGGTTATTGCATGTATTAGTGACTATACACACATGGGTTCCAGTTGATTTCTTCATATCCTTACTATTCTTTTTTGCCCCTCCATGAAGGGTAGGGCCACTCCTATAAGGGAGATATGCAGGAGACCCATGGTCTATAGTTGGAGATAAAGCACTTAGATGATGCTCTCCCTCTATTCAAAGGTTTCAAACATTGGGATCTTACTCATGGTTACATACATGGATCATTGAATTGTTTATGAGCCTCATTTATACTATTGTATATACTTTATTATATGTTTAAATTTGAACTAAAATGTAACATGTATTACATAATTATCTAATGGATATTTAACATATTAGTGGCTATGATACTTGTAACTAATTATGAATATTATGAAAATAGTGGATCTAAGCTTATTTATATCTAAAATGTGGATTATATTAGTGTTTTATTATACTTTATTCTTTTCACTATTCATTTAATGAGAGATATTCATCTTGTAATTTTTTTTAGACCATTTAAGAACTAAATGGATATTTTTATTAACCAATGGGTTGATACATTTTTTAATTTAATTCTTTAGATGAATTTAATAGTCAAACAATGATTATATAGATAGTTTTAATGAATGTATAAGTGTACCATTAGTATCTTTAAAAAAATTGTGTAACCTAGTGGTGTTGTAACATTGTGATATCAAATCTAAGTTTAGCACTTAGACCTAATGAGTCCACTAATGTAATTATGTTCTCCTAATTCTAAATGAGAATAATGAAACAAGGTAAATAGAGTGGTAATTAGATTTAAAATGTGAATCCCCAAGTTGATCCTAATCAGGTAGCAACAAAACAAGCTACACAACTTGATCAAACACTCACTATCATGAATGAGACTAGAGATAGGATAATAACTCTAGATCAAAAGTTCATGTACCTAAAAAAGAAGATGAACAAGATATTATATAGAAACAAGCATATGAATAAGAAATGCCTCAAGATTAGGAGCATGAAGAGTGTTAGCAAGTAATTAAAGCTCAAGTAGATACAAAGTATGTTCATGTTATGAATAAAGTGAACCCACTTAAGTTTGATGGTACGGTATTGGGTGATGGAGATGAAACTTGGTTCAATAAAATGGAAAAGAATTTTGAGATTTGAAATTATTTTGAGGTAACTAAAATTGTGTGGGGAGCTTACCAACTAGCTAGTGAAGTAACAACTTGGTGGGCTAATAAGAAGCTTGAGATGAATATTAATTATAGTACCACCATTTGGGAGCATTTTATGACCCTATTTAGAGAATGATGGCTTCCATAGCTATATTGTAATAAAAAATAATAGATTTAAAAAATATAAAATAAAGGGATTTTTTAGTAAATGAACACTTGGAGAAATTCACAAATATCTTGAAGCATGTTCCACAATATCAAAAAGATGAAAGATTTTGAATTGGTAAGTTCATTATGGTATTAAAACCCCAAATTGGTTGTGAAGTGGATGTGCATGGACCATACACTATGGACTAGGTCTTTGAGAAGGTAGTTAAGTAGGAGCAAAAATTGAAATCACTTGTAGAGGTTAGATAGAATTTTAGAAAGAAGTTTATAAGTTCTAAAACACCTTTTTAGAAAAAGAACTAGAAACAAAATGGGAATTTCAAGAATCGATTCAATAGCCAGAATGAGAGATTTAATAATGCTTCAAGGAATAGGAAAACATGAGATAGTTTAAGATAAGGATTCAAGGGTGTTAATTAGTTTGAGAGGAAAGAAACATTTGGTGGATGTTTTACATGTGGATACCATTATGCCAAGGAGTGTCCTCAATGGAAGATATATGGAAAAAAATAATTTATCCGCCTATACATCATAATAGGGAAATTTTTAGTGGTGTATTGATGCATTAGTGGATAATAATAAAGAGGTATTTTAAGCCTCTCCCATCTAAGTATCATGTACTTTTTTTGGGAAACCCATTTAAGGTTTAATAGATATATGATCTAATGAATGCTTTATCTCTCCTATAATGTTAAGTAAATTATTTAGGAAAGCTAGTTTTATGGAAAATGATTGGTTAGTTCAATATGAGAATGAATCCAAGGTAAAGGTTGATCTATACATTGTTGAGAATAAAATAAAACTATCTAAAATCACCATGATTGTTGATATTTATGCACCACTAGGGTCATATGATGTGATCCTAGGAGTGAATTGGATCTCTAAACACAAAGTCAAAGTTGATTTTTTTCTTAAGAAGTTTGAGTGTTTAGATGATTTGGGAAGTCAAACACAAATCAAAGGATAATGAAGAGAGTTGAAACAAAGGCAAATTTTAGCCATTTAGTTGAACAAGGCTCAATAACATGGATGCCAAATATTCCTTGTTAAAATAGATGAAATTAGTGAAACTAAGAACTCTCTTTATACGACTATCCTTCTTACAAGGGTTTTGAGATGTTTTTATAAAATAATTACCATGGCTACCTATAGAAATGGAATTTTATTTCACTGTTGATATCATTCCAATGTTAGAACTACAGCTTAAGGATCCTTACAAAATGACTATAGCTAAGTTAATCAAGTTAAAGTCACAACTTCAAGACATGTTGCCTAAAGGATTGATTCATCCAAGTGTTTCACCATAGGATGCACCTATAGTATTTTTAAAAATGAAGGGTAAAAATTTTCATGTGTGCATTAACTATTGAATGCTTAACAAAGAAATAGTTAAGGACATGTATCCTTTACCTCACATTGAGGATCTTCATGTTGGGTATCATTGGTTGAGAGTTTGAGAGAAAGATATTCCAAAAACAACTTTTAGGACTCATTATGGGTATTACAAGTTCATCATACTTATTTTTGGACTAATGAATGTAGTTGCAACATTCATGAACCTCATGAATAGTGTGTTCAAGGATTACCTTGATCAGTTTATGTTAGTATTTTTAGATGATATTCTCATCTATTCTAAAAGTGAAGAAGAACATTTTGAAAATTTGTAGTTAGTAATTCAATGGTTGTGGAAGCATAAAATTTATGAAAATTTGTTCATGTGTTATTTATTTTAAATAAGACTATAATACCTAATACATATCATCTATGTATAAAGAATTTATGTTATCACATAGGATTGCACTTGTCTTGATTCTATAGCTTATTATGCAAGTGCCTAATGATACAATGGAAAAACTTCCAAAGTTATGGGACTTTGGTGAATTGAGGTTAATCTCTAGATAAGGCTGACTTCCTTTCACTGAATCTGATGCAAACTAATAACATACCAGTTTTATGGAAATCTTGATCTTTAGTGCTTTCTGATCCTAAACTAGGGGTTTGATAGGGAAAAAGGTTGAAGAATTGAAATTTAGAGAAAACTAAAATATGGTGATTGAACCAAATATTTTATAGTGGATTTTAATGCTTGATTTATGAACACAATAGAGCAAAAATAATGTTGAATTTGTATCAACACAAACTTACACAGATGAGAAATCAAACATAGTATTTTAGTTATTTTTCACAAAAGGGAAAAAGATCTTTATTTCAACCAATATTTTCAAGAGGGTAAAATACCATAGATGAATTTCTTAAGACTAAAATAAATAGACAAAGATTTGAAAAATAATCAAACAATTTTCACACTCATAGAGATCTCTCAAGACAAAAATGACATATTCAACTTGATTTCTCTCCAAAGGTTACAGCTTGTAGTAAATATATTCAAAATTAAAAAAATACAAATATCAGAAAAAAGATAGATTGGGACATGGGGTTTGCCCATTTTTATACAAAATATCTCATAGATGAGATGTAGTTATGAAAACTTGAATGCTCAGTAAAGAAAATCATACAAATCTAAAACCCCTCATCTAAAAAGAGGCAAGTTTCTCTATTTTTGTCATCTTGGACTTGTGGAATGGATAGAAAATGGCATGCATGAGCTCAATGTGATTATTGGCATAGCATGGTGTGGTATGGCATGGCTAGAAATGATGGATCTCCATGCAATGCTTCTTTATTTGGTAGTGGCTAAAAATAGATTCCTCATGCAAAAAGAGGTGCTCAAAATAGAACTAGTCTTTTAAAACAAAAGATAACTTTGAAAATAATTCCAAGTTACTTTTCCATGTAAAAAACCCTAACTTGAAAAATTAAGTGAGACTTTTAAAACTTTTTAAGTCTTTATCACTTTTGCCAAAATGAACCATGCAATTTGCACTTCATGATTTTGCACTTTTCAACAATTCATATTTATCAAAATGGAAAGTGCAATTTTCACTTGTGATTTTTAAAATTTCACATTATCAAAAAGATAAAGTATAAAATATGTTTTTCTCTTTCTTAAAAAGAGTTATAAAAAATATAGCTATACCTTTTAAATGAAATTACAACTTGACAATGTAATATTTGAAAACATTCAAAAAAGAAGAAAGATTAATCAATGTCCATAACTTCTTTAGCTTTCTTATCATTTTCAGCTTGTAGTTGCTTAGTATATACATCAAAGGCTTTGACAATCTCTTATATTCATTCTGGATCCAACTTATAAGAGTAGATATTAAAGGCTGCACAATCTTTTTGAACATCAAATGGTTCTCTCCTTCATATTTATTGATATGTTCATTCAAGATTTTCTTTCTATTTCTAATGATTCCATAATGTTCCATCATTGCTGAAATAACCATATTTCCATTGGATTTGAACTTCATTTCCTAAAGTTATTACTTATGAGAAACCAACTATGAAAGTTGACAGGATTTATAGGTGTTTGGAGTAGTTCAAATCTTTAGTGGAACTGGGAGGTGCTCAAAGCACCTAAAAGTTCCCATAGAAGTGTAAGGAGTGGAGACAATAGAATCAACTGTGTCTATTAGGGGAGTGGAGGATGGAATGGACACAAGGATTTTTAACTTAGGAACTTGTGGAAGGGTGGAAGCCAAATAATTGAATGAGTCAATTAAGTGTGTAGGATAACTCAGGGTTGGGGATGAAAAGATAGTGGAATGAGATGAAGGGGAATATCATTTAAATGAAGTAGGTGATGTAGATGAAAAATTTATAGTCATGGATTGGTACTTTCTTGTACATGGATTCAAGGTCTGATAGCATGAGTAGTTGGAGCTTTGATATCACAATTTTAGCAAATAAATAATGATAGTGAAATCCTTAAACTCAGTTAAATAAAAAAAACCTATAATTAATGTGAGTCAAAGGTGGTTGGTGGTGGAGGTTAGATGTACTTGGAGTAGGTCCACTATTCACAAGAATGGATGACTAGCTCAATAGAAGGCATAACCTATGGGGCACTTTGCACATTTACAACATGTAAAGTACATTCAGGGTTTTTGCATCCCATGGTTAGATGGTTTAGCAAAAGGTAGAGACCATTGTGCACTTTGCACATTTCATAATGTGCAATGTGCATTGAGGGTTTTGGGTTCTATAAAAAGGGGGTT
Organism: Torreya grandis; assembly: GCA_037957365.1. Taxonomy (NCBI): domain Eukaryota; kingdom Viridiplantae; phylum Streptophyta; class Pinopsida; order Cupressales; family Taxaceae; genus Torreya; species Torreya grandis. The sequence continues at coordinate 723,300 of JARHVA010001141.1, read as the reverse complement.
ATAGGTTTTAGTGGGATCCAAAGCTTGTCATGCACTTTGCATGTTTTAAAAATGTAAAAAATACATGCTGAGTTCTAGATTATGTCAGTTGGGTGCATGGTAGGATCTAGAACCCTCCTGATTTTTTCATGTTTAAAAATGTTCAAAGTGCATGGTAAGTTCTAGGTTCTACCAGTCTTAGGCATTGAGTGTTTTTCAAGATACAAAACCCAAAAAATAATTTTCATAAGTGAAAATTACATATAGAGTTTTGGATTCCATAAGGCAAAAAGGGAAGATGGGTTTTTTTGAGGCTTCAAGGTTTTTCCTAAAAAATAAATGGGTATCCCTTAGGATATCAGATGTATTGATATTTTTGGGATAAAAATATCAACATTTTTGGTGACCTCTATGGGATTATTCCCTGCTAATCATTTACAATCTAGTAGCCGTATATAACATCCATTGGGCGTAGGAGTCATATCAGTCTATTTTGAAAATTTACACCTGTTGCAAGTTCTTGATGATAAATGAAAATTTGAAAATGCCTTTTCAAAACTAAAAGATGTGTCAAGCACTTATTGAAAGTATCTAAGGCTAAACAGTCTTATTTAAACATGAAACTACTATATAAAACTTACTTATTTAAACATGAGTTTATTTACAAATACTTTCCACCTAGATCAAATGGAAAAGATTTAACATCACTCACTTGTGATGGACCAGGCTGAAAAACACCTTGATTTTGAGAGCTCATGATAGGTAAGATGAGATGCTTAATTACTGAGTCTTTTGACATGCTCTCAAGTGGATGAAATGGGATAAACATGTCTCCAATGTAGACATACTAATAAATTTATTCAAGGATTTCTCCAAATTGGATTATAGGGAATCCTACAACCTCCTCATTTGATGGCTCAACTTTGTGCTCTGAATTAAGCACATGTGATGGTTCCTTTGAATTGGTGCTTGGTTGACTATCTAGGTTTAGGCAGAAAAGATTTAAGTCATTCCAAAAGGTAGATTCCTCTTGGTCATTTAAGACAATTCCAACTTCAAACCATCTTTTTTATTCTTGATTTGAAAGGAGCCATATGGTAGTTCATTAATCCACCTAAGGCTCAAAATGTCATGTTCTTATGGCTCTTAATCTAACCATTCTTCTTCATTATTGAAGACATCATTACTTTCTTCAATGGACAATTCATCTTGAGATTGGTCAAAATATTTAACCTAATTGATAAGTTCATCTTCATGTTATAGAGGAGGCATAGGCTGGTTTAAAACCTTTACCTAGTCCATGAAGTCATGGTATAGTTATTACCATACTTTATCCTGATCCTCCTTATTCTTTTTTTCCTTTTCTTCTTTAGCTGACTGATTAACTATGTCAATATCTATACCTTAGTCATATATATCTACACCCACACCAAGGAAGCTCTTGGAAAAAATCAAAATCCCCGTTGCTCTTAGCCACAACCTGAATACATACCTATTTAAATATGAAGGCATCAATACTGCCTTTAGACTCTAATTCATCAAAACCATACCAAGAAATTTGATCAAAACCTGACACTTCCCTTTTTTAATAAAGCATACTACATATCATGATCTCTTCATTATAGAAAATTGTGTTTTCCTCTTTAGGCTCAAATTTGATTAAGCTCCTCCTTTATTCTTTGCAAAATAGGCTCTTTATCCAAAAGGGAGATGGTGGCAGGGTGAAGAAGTTCACCTTATTTGTATTTTAGGAGAGCATCCTTCCAACTTGGGACCTTGAAGGCTCTCTTAGGTGGTTGTTAGGGAAGGGAGGGAGAGTCTTTAAAATTTATTAGGGAAAGCTCATTAAGCTGAGATAACACATCTTCTCCTTAAACTGGCTCCTTGGCTACCTTAACTAACACTTCCCCTTTCTGCTTTGTGCTCTCCTTGATTGATTTCCATAAGGGGAATGTGTAAGATTTGGCCACCTCCTCCTTTTACTAAATGGGTGTGGGAGAGGGTGGTTTCGCAAGAGATGGTATGACATAGTTAGGGTAATTGGCATAGGAGAAGATCCAAGATGGGATGAATTCATATTCTTCAGCTGATAAGGGTGAGATTTGGCAAGGTTGATTAGGGGGTTGGGTTTAAGCATGAACAAGAGTAGGAGAGGGAAATTGGGGTCTAGGGTTGGTTTTTCCCATTCTTAGGAACAACTTATAATCATTTTATTTTATGGCTTGGTATTTCTTAACCAAGCATTCCTATTGAAACCTCAATTCTTGCTCTTGAACATAAGCTTGCTATTCAAGATTATGTTATTGCCTATAATACTCTTCCTCCTTATTAGTCTCTCTAAATTTTCTTTCAAAATAAAGCATCATCTCCTTGAGGCTCAATTTAGGTTGACTAGGGAGAGGTAAATTCTGATAAGGTTGATACATTGAACCTTGAGGGCCACTTGGGGTGAAGCCATGAACATTGCTAACTTGATATGAAGGATAAGGAATAAAGGAACATGAATTTTTATCAAATGGGTGATGATACATACCAAATGAAGGTGATTAGGCACTTGGGCTACCCATGCCAACTGATGTTCATAATGTAGTTGCAATTAGTGTTTGAAAATGTGCCACTAAAGGTTGATTTTATTAAAAGGTAACACCAAGAACCTTTTAGTGAGGTGCAGAATGCAATAATGTCCCATTGAGCATGCCAAAAATTATTATCACATAGGATTGCACCTGTCTTGATTCTGTATCTTGTTGTGAAAGTGCCTAATGATACAATGGAAAAACCTCTAAAGTTGTGTGACTTTAGTGAATTGAAGTTAATCTCTAGAGAAGGCAAACTTCCTTTCATTAAATCTGATGCAAACTGATAAAATACCAATTTTTATGAAAATCTTACTCTTTAGTGATTTTTGATCCTAAACTAGGGGTTTGATGGGTAAAAGGGTTGAAGAATTGAAATTTTTAGAAAACTAAAAATATAGTGATTGATCCAACTATTTTACAATGGTTTTTAATGCTTGCTTTATAAACACAATAGAGTAGAAATTATGTTGAATTTGTTTCAACACAAACTTATACATATGGGAAATCAGAGGTAGTAGTTTAGCTATTTTTCAAAAAAGGGAAAACGATCTTTATTCCAACCAATATTTTAAAGAGGATAAAATACCATAGATGAATTTATTGAAAGTAAAACAAAGAGACAAATATTCCTAAAATAAACAAACAACTTGCATAAAAACAAAGATCTCTCAAGACAAGAAAGAAAAATCTTCAACTTTATTTCTTTCCAAAGGTTATAGCTTTTAGTAAATATATTCAAATTTTAGAAAATATAACTAGCAGCAAAAAGATAGATTGGGCCATGGGGTCTAACCATTTTTATACAAAATCTCTCATAGATGAGATGTAGTTAACAAAACTTGAACACTCAGTAAAGAAAATTATGCAAATATGAAACCCCTCATGCCAAAAAAAGTGAGTTTCTCAATTTTTGGTGTCTTAGACTTGTAGAATGGCTAGAAAATGGCACGAATGAGATGGGCATGATCTTTGGCATAACATGGCATGGTTAGAATGGTTATATCTCCATGTAATGCTTCTTCATATAATAATGGTTGAAAATAGCTTCCTCATGCAAAAAAGATGTACCCAAAATAAAATTGGTATTTAAAAATAAAAGATAACTTTGAAAATAATTCCAAGTTAATTTTTTTGTGAAAAGAACCCTAACTTGTAAAAATCAAGTGAGACTTCTACAAAATTTTAATTCTTTATCACTTTTGCCAAAATGAACCGTGTAATTTTCACTTCATAATTTTTCACTTTTCAACAATTCATATTTATCAAAATGGAAAGTGCAATTTGCACTTGTGCTTTTTGCAACTTTCACATTATCAAAAATATAAAGTATAAAATATGTTTTTATCTTTCTTAAAAAGAGTTATAAAAAATATAGTTGTACCTTTTAAATGAAATTACAACTTGACAATGTAATATTTGAAAATATTTAATAAAAGGGAAAGATTAATCAATGTCCAAAACTTCTTCATCTTTCTTATCATTTTTCATTTACAGTTGCTTAGTATATACATCAAAGGATTTGACAATATCTTGTATTCATTTTGGATCTGGCTCATAAGAGTAGTTATTAGAGGCTACATAATGTACTTGAACATCAAATAGTTCTCTCCTTCATATTTATTGATCTATTCCTTCACGATTTTCCTTCTATCTTTGATGATTCCATAATGTTCCATCATTACTGCAATAAACTTATTGCCCTTGGATTTAACTTCATTTCCTGAAGTTATTACTTGTGAAAAATCAACTATGAAAGCTAGTGGGATCTATTTGTGTTTGGAGTAGTTTAAATCTTTGGAAGAACTAGCAGGTGATGGAAGCACGTAAAATTTCCCACAGAACTTGGAAGTGATGGAAGCACCTAAAAATTCTCATGAAAATGGGAGGTGATAGAAACACCTAAAAGTTCCCATAAAAGGGGAAGGAGTGGATACAATAGAAGCAACTATGTCTATTGGGGGAATGGGGGATGAAATAGACATAGGGATTGTGAACTTAAGAATTGGTGAAAGGGTGGAAGCCAAAGCATTGAATGAGTCAATTAAGTGTGTAGGGCCACTCAAGGTTGGGGATGTAAAGATAGTGGGTTGAGATGAATGGGAATATTGTGTAAATGATGCAGGTAATGTGGATGCAAAATTTGTAGTAATGGATTGGTATTTTATTGTATGTGGCTTTAATGTCTAATGGCATGAGTAAATGTAGCTCCAATATCATAATTTTATAAAATAAATAATGATAATGTAATCCCTAAAATCAGTTAAATAGAAAAAAATCCTATAATTAATGTGAGTTAAAGGTGGTTGGTGGTAGAGGTTGGACCTGCTTGGAGTAGGTCCACTATCTACGGTAATGGATGACTGGCTCGATAGAAGGTGGAATCCATGGGGCCCTGTGCATGTTTACAATGTGAAAAGTACATTGGGGGTTTCCTATCCCATGGTTAGATGGTTTGATGGAAGGTAGAGACCATCATGCAATTTGTACATTTCATAATGTACAATTTGCATCAAGGGTTTTAGGTTCCATGGAAAGGGGGGTTATAGGTTTTAGCAGGATCCAAAGCCTGTCATGCACTTTACACATTTTGAAAATGTTCAAAGTGCATGCTAAGTATAAATATTGCTATTTGGGTGCATGGTAGGATCTAGATCCCTCCATGCATTTCGCATGTTTGAAAATGTTCAAAGTGCATGGTAAGTTCTAGGTTCCACTAGTCTTAGGTGTTGGGTGTTTTATGAGATCTAGAACCCTGAAGTAATTTGCACAAGTGCAAATTACATCTAGAGTTTTGGATTTTGAAAGGCAAAAAGGGAAGATGGGTTTTTTTTGGAGGCTTTTGGTTTTTCCCTAAAAAAAAAGGGATCTCCATTAGGATATCAAATGTATTGATATTTTAGGGATACAAAATATCAACAATTTCTATGGATTTAACTAAAATTAGAGCTTTATGGAGTGGCCAACATCCAAAAATGTGCATGAGGTTTGTAGTTTCATGGGTTTAATATGGTACTACAAAATTTTTGTCCCAAATTTTTATAAGATAGATAATCCTATCACCTCTCTTTAAGGGAAAGAGCAATTTTTTCTGGTTTAATAAATCTGTTGAAGCCTTTTAGGTTCTAAAAAGAGGCTTACTTTAACACTAGTGTTGCGAATTTTAGATCCAAACAATCATTTTGAAGTTATAATAGATGCATTTGGAGATGGTTTAGGATGATTTATTATGTAGGATGGGTTAGTTTTATCCTATAAATTAATGAAATTGAAACCTTATAAGGAAAATTAAGCTCCTCATGACCTAGAACTCGCTACCATAGTTCATGATTTACAAGTTTGGAGGAATTATTTATTGGTAGGACATTTTGATCTTAAAACTAATAACTTGAAACTCAATTACATATTTACCCAACCTAACCTTAATGATTGTAAGAGGTAATGGTTAACTTTTTTGTTAGACTATGATTTTGACACTAACTACATTAAAGTAAAAAAGAATAGAGTTGTAGATGACCTTAGTTATAGAATGTACATTATGACTTTGGCCATGATAAGAAGTACTTTTCGATATCAAATAGTAAAATTCTCACCCAAAGATGAATTTTATGAACACGTTAAGAAAGCATTTTTTGAGAATTCTTATTATCATAGATACCATGGATTTTAATTTGAAAATGATGGAATTTTAAGATACAATGGTAAAATATATGTATTTAACAGGGAAAATTTGAGAAATATTATGCTAAAAAAATTGCACAATGCTCCATATTCAGTACATCCTAGAGTGGCAAAGATATTAATAGAATTAAGACCATTATACTTCTAAAAGGAAATAAAAAAAGATGTAATAGGCTTTGTGTCTATATGCTTGGAGTGTCAATGAGTTAAATCTAAATATGTGTATCCCACTAGGTTTTTATATCCACAATACATACCATAATGGATGTGTAAAGTTAGTTAATAGCATGGACTTTGTCCAAGGATTACTTATATCTAGAAATCATCATGACATGATTTTGGTAGCTGTGGATAAACTTACCAAGGGAGCTCAATTCGCTCCAAGTAATTTAATATATGATACACCAATGATTTCCAAAAGGTTTGTGAAAGAGGTTAATAGATTGCATGGGTTTCCAAAAAAGATAATTTTAGATAGAGACCCTAGGATGACCTTAAGGTTTAGAAAAACTCTCAATTCAGCTTTGGATACACAACTAAGCTTTATTACAACATATCATCCAAAAATGGATGGGCAAACAAAAATAATAAATCAGGTCCTATAAAATATTTTAAGGATGTATTGCATGAACCAAAAATAAAATGGGAAGAATACCTACCATTGGTTGAGTTTACTTATAACAACTCATACCAATCAACTTTAAAATGACCCATTTTGAGGCATTGTATTGTAAAAGGTGTATAACACCAATAAACTGGGCTAAATTAGAAGATAGAGTGGTGTTTGCATCTCATATACTTGTAAAAATTGAATAATAAGTAAATTTAATAAGGCAAAGATTGGTTGAAGCCAATGATAGGCAAAAAAATTATGTTGATCTGAAAAGAACAACAAGGTAATTCTCAATTGGAAGTTTTTCTATGAGTCAAACCCCAAAAGAGTGCTATTAAGTTTGGGAAATTAAAAAAATTATCATCGAGATATGTAGGACCCTTTGAGGTTCTAGAAGTGATTAATCTTGTGGCATATAGACTTGCATAGCCACTAGTTTTAGCTCAAATGGATAATTTTTTTCATGTATCTTATCTTAATAAATATATTATTAATCCTTCACATGTTTTGGATTCAAATGCAAGATAGATTCATGATTGAAGGGTGGTCATGGTAGAACCAATTAGAATAATTGATACTCTTAATCTTAAGCTTGTAAAATAAAAAAATATCATAATGCAAGGTCTAATGGGACCAATATTTTGAGGATAGTGCTACATGGGAAGATTATGCATAATTCTTGAGGCTATTTCCTCATTTATTTAAATGATATTTTATATTGAACATTGTTTTTATTTATTGAACTATTATTTAAAATAAATTTATTTAGGATAATGACATATTTTAGGGGGAAGGATGTCAAATCTAGGCTCACTCTACAAAACTAATTAAGTATTAGTAATGGATTATGAAACTAATGATTTGTAGTTTTGATTTTTATGTTTGATCTGGGTTTGTATATTGCATTGTTGATAGTCATATTATTTTTTTGTGAACCTTTATTATTTTGGATAGAATTAGTATATGTTTTATACTATGCTTTATGATCATGTTGAATGTGATTTATTTTATAGAGGATTTACATTACAATAGTATATTGATGCTTATATATTGATTATTGTTATAATCTTAGACTGACAACTCATTTTTTGGAGTGAGGTGTTTACAGAATTGTCATACCCTCACAAATAGTACAAAGGGAAATTATGTTAGAGAGTGGGGTGTAGATATAATTATTGGGGATTCAAAGAATTTATCTAAATCCACACACACCATATTCTATTTATTGAGTGAAATGAATTTGCTTGCATTATTTGTTCTAGCAGTGGATGAGGCATAATTACATTATTTGAGTTCATCACTTATCATGATTTGCATAGTATGTGAAGTCTATAATTTGATTGTTTATTTTGATTAGCATTAGAATTATGTTCTTTGTATTGATTTAATTAAAATATCATCATGAATTATTATGTGAAAGGCAAATCAATTGTGTTTTAACAATAGGAGAGTGTTGATTTCTTATTTGGTTCTATTTGATTATTTACTTATTGTCATTTTTGGTGACATTGTAATGAGGCAAAAAGGGGGTAAGTGCACTCCAAACCAATTTACTTAAAAATTAGATTACATGACTTTAAATATATTATGGTTATTATCATGATAAAATTACACAAAGTGAAAAGGTAAAGAAATTAGGGTTATTTTTTTATTGTTATGATGATGGGAGTTGACTTGGCCATTTTGGAAGACGAGGGTTTCATACGACTGCCATGCCAAATATAGAGCTTAGGATTAAAAGTTAAAAAAAATATAAAGGAAATGGTACATTGATGAATTTAATTTGCATGATGGGAAACTCACAAATATATAAGATATTTACTTGGTCATGCAAAACATGTTTTAGATTTGGGAAAAAGAATCAGAAGAGAAAATATGAAGGAGAACATAACATGGTAGAGAGGAAGAAGAGGATATAGTTTGACCGAGAGGAGAAAAAAAATTCATATAACCAGGTAATTTCATCTTTTTATTGATTATATACTTGAATGGAAAGAAAAATATGATTCTTGTATGGGTTATTATTTATACTATCTAAATGTGTGAAAAGATAGTTTTTAGATAAAAATAAAAATTAGGGATTCATGATTATGGACCTGGGGATGGAACTCAGTTCCATCCACATGTCCATACTCATAATACCGAACCTATATCTTTAATTTAAACCCTATAATTCACATCTATAAACCTGGGGATGGAACTCAATACCATCCTCAGGCTTGTAGACATGGGGATGAGCCATTATTTGGAAGAAAGCATAGTAATTTATGTTGGATGAGCCTAAAACATTAATACTTACTAGATGAGTAATTATTTTTGATATATGACTTATTGAAATCATAAATGGGGAATATAATTTTATTCATTTGGATTATGGTTTTGGGTGAGATCCATATTGGAAGGAAACTAGATGGTATAGGGTTTATGTATGATTATGTTTCCATTTATAACTTAAATGACTTAATGATACACACACACACACACACACACACACACACACACACACACACACACACACACACACACACACAATTTGTAATAATTGTATTTGGTTCATTGATGACCTAGATTTTTATGTCAAATGTCATAGTGAAGAAGGGAAATAGAATTATAAATGTTATACATCAAAAAATGAACATTGTTAATTAGATATTTCGTTGTAAAGACTCAATTTGAGCTATATGAATTGAAGAAGGGTTAAAAATAAATCATAATGTATATACACATAAATAGGTAACCATGTATAAAAATATATACATATATGCATTATATGTGGATTTAACTCGTATAGCATGAGTCTTGAATAATGAAGGTTTATGAGTTTATATTTATGTATACTAGTAACATTATCTATTTATAAACTTCCCTATTGGTACATATAAACAAATGTATATATATTTATACATACATATGATGTTGATTATGCCTATTTGTGTATGTAAATGTGTACATAACTATCACTAGGATATTAAAATTAGACCTATATTTATATTTTTTAAGGAAATTTTACATATATTTTTTAGGGAAAATATTATAGAACTGTATATTAATTATTTATGAGAAAGTCTAAGCATATACATAATTAAAAATCTAGTTCATAAAATTTACATTAACTATATGCATAAATGTGTGTGTGTGTGTGTGTGTGTACAAATAAATAAAATTACATTGATTTATGTATGCAAGTGTACCTAACCTAATAATATACTTGTTTCCCTTTGAAGGTATAGAAGATATTTAGCTTATAAAAAGGGAAATTTTTTGGGTATGAATTATTTAAATGATTGTGTATATAGATGAGGGTGATTGTCCATAGGTTGTATGAATGGTAATAGGATATTAAACAAGTAGGAGTTTGAAGAGAAAACTTATGTTTATTATATACACATTCTTAGGTATTATAATATTAAAAAGGCTCTTTATTGTATGTGAACAATAGGCAGATCTTGTTTATAAAACATAATTAGACTATAATATTATATCAATTAAAATGTGATATTTTATTATACAATAGAACAGGATGAATTAAGCTAGAATAGATGTATAAGGAAAGCTTAGAGACTTGATTTTGTTTATGAGCTATTTTGAGATATATTGGTTATGTTTTTGACTGATTTTTACACCACCATATATATATATATATAAAATTTGTGAGGTATTTTGATATATATTGGTTATGTTGTTGGCTGATTTTTACATCACCATATATATATATATATATTTATGAGCTATTTTTATATATATTGGTTATGTTGTTGGCTAATTTTTACACCACACACACACACACACACACACACACACACACACATGGTGTTTAAGAGGAAATAGAGATACATTGTGAAATGGATAGTGTTTAGCCTTGGATTATTTTATAGACCTATGTGTATGATTGGTTTGAGTACAACTCAGTTAAAGAATCTATATATGTCATTATTGAGGTTGATTGAATTAAAACAATGTGATTATTGAATTATGATTCTTGTATCATAGATTGTTGTTTGAGTTGAGTGTATGTTGTAATCTATAATTATTCTACTTTGAATCTATATGTGAAAATTATTATACTTATTTCATGGATAATGGTAGATAGATATATGAGGATTCTAGATGAAATTTATATATCTATTTCCTAATATCATCTAATAATTATGATTCAATAATAGAGAGTTTTGTGTGAGTGGAATTGATGCAGATCATTAGATCTAATTTCTGTAATGAAAACTTTGGCAAAGCAATGTTATAGTTGAAACATTGTCATTCCACTATACTATTTAGTTTACATGTAAATGCTAATTTCATATTAGATAGCGGATTATTTTTCATGGTTGATGTGATTGATACATGTATTAGTGACTGTACACACATGGGTTTTGGTTGATTTATTAATTTATACTTTCCTCTTTACCTCTCCATGAAGGGTAGGGCCACTCCTAGAGGGTAGGTGTGTGGGAGACTAAGTCTATGGTTTGAGGTAAAGCACTCAGATGATGTTCTCCCTATGTTTAACTATTTTTACCATTGGGATCATACTCATGGATTCATACATGGATCATTGAGTTATTTGTGAGGATCATTTATATTGTTATAAATAATTTATTATCTATTTAACTTTGTATTGAAATGTAACTTATAGTACATTATTATTTGATAGATATTTTGTCATTTCCATTTTTTTATTCCCACAAACAATAGGGATGACACAATATAAAACATGAATAACCAAACATAAAACATGAGTAGAGAATCCTACTACTATTAATATACCTAATTAGAGCATGCCATAAATACAAAAGCCATAGTCTAGATTCATTTAGCCAACACTTAGAATTATCCAAAAGCTCATAACTAATGATATATGTGAATAATTCATTTAGATGGTCATCAATTTAAACTTAGTTTAAAGCTAATGTAGCCAACATCCATGTGGTAGCTTTAGTGGATCCATGGCCATGCTTGATTTTTTTCGTGCACCCAGGGACCTTTCTTGCCATGCAACATGCTACCCTAACCTATTTGTCTAAAAATATTTCACATTACACCTATAACCAAAATATTGTGGACTATTACGATGATGCCATGTTTCACCATCCCACTATCTAGGGACTATGAATGACTAGTATAATGCCATGTGGCAACATCCTGCTATCTCAAATGTAAGCTCTTTATATGAAAAACTATAGAATCATGGGTTAATGAGATGATGCCATGTTAAAACATCATACTTGCCTGCTAGCCTAGAGGTAGGATTCTTAAATGGTTAACTCTGAGATCACAAGTCACCAGGATGATGCCATGTGAAAACATCTTAGTTATCCACTGGCCTAGAGGTAGGATTATTATATGATCATATTTAGGATTTCAAGTCACTAGGATGATGCCATATGGTAATATCATGATTTTCCACTATCTTAGAGGCTTCACATTTTATACAGTCGTATCTAGGATCATTGATTAATGGGATAATTCCACATGAAAACATCTAGACCACTCACTAGCCCAAAATTAACCATACACCAAACCATGCTAACATCACTCTCAAGTTAGTGGGATGGAAACACTTAGCTTCCTCTAAACCACCTATCACAAGTCATGAAATTGACTAAGGTAAAATAGAAACAAAATTACTAATAAATAAATAGCTAAGGCAAAAGGCCACACAATGACTAGTTTAAGCAAATGATTGAGTCACCAAGAAGGGTATGACTAAGGTGGTATGCTACACAAATAACTAAATGAATGGATAAGACTAAGGAAAAGGCAAAACTAGGTGAAGTCTAAGTCATAAATTAACAAAGGCACAACCAAAGGAAAACATTGAGATGGCTTAATGAATGAGAACTTGACTAAGGCAAATTAAAAAATGCCTACATTAGATACTATTGACTACTAAACCAAAAATTTCTCATAGGTTTAGCTGAACATGCAAACAATCTAAGAGACTTGACTTTTCACTAAAAACTCAATGGTTAAAAATGGATCCACTTATAAAAATGATTGTTTTACATGCTCAACTAAATTATTCAACTAGTAAGACCCAATGAATAATTCATTATATTAAATTTGAGATTAAAACATGAGATTTACATAACAATTAAAAACTCAACATCAAAGGGTTGGTCTAGATGACCTTCTCAAATGATTAAGCCTTAGCAAGGGAAACCTCAATAAAACCTAAAGGCTTCATGCCTTGATAAAATTATAATAGTACATCTATGCTTATAAAAAAAAAATTTATTATCAAAGGTCTAGTTTTTTTTAGGGTTCTAACAAGAACCTACTCGACTACTATCATTTACAAGAATACCTTTCTTTAAGAAATAACTTAACCAAAAAACATCAAAGTGTAGTTCATTTGGCATGTTATATTGTTATTCCCAATAATAATTAAAACGTTATATATATGTGTGTGTGTGTGTGTGTGTGTGTGTGTGTGTGTGTGTGTGTGTGTGTGTGTGTGTGTGTGTGTGTGTTGTGTGTGTGTGTGTGTGTGTGTGTGTGTGTGTGTGTGTGTGTGTGTGTGTGTGTGTGTGTGTGTGTGTGTGTGTGTGTGTGTGTGTGTGTGTGTGTGTGTGTGTGTGTGTGTGTGTGTGTGTGTGTGTGTGTGTGTGTGTGTGTGTGTGTGTGTGTGTGTGTGTGTGTGTGTGTGTGAGTTATACATAGATTTAAATAAATTCAAGTTCGTTAACTTATCATATTTTGATTATAAAGAGATTAAAAATGCTTAACAAATAAGCCACTCAAGATAAATATTTAATCTAGGAAATTAATTTGTCAATTTATTTAAAAGTGCCATAAAAGATAATTTTTTTTATACATATAAGATCCTTCTCAAGGTCCTATAAACCAAGTATTCAAAATAGATACAACTTAGTTTAACACTAAAGTTTCATTAAATATAAAACAAATATTTTAATCCATGGTTGGAATATTATCCAAACTCTTTATTTTTTAAGTATATTACAAGTAGGTTGGCTGCTAAAGCATTACCAATACATAAGATTTCATCTAATTATTTACATAAGTAAGAACATATCTTAATGCCTGATTAAATAATGGAGGACCAATAAGTCTTCAACGATGCTCCTTGTCCTCTCCCAAACATATTCTAACCATAAGAAGGAAAGATAACCACCCAACCTTTTGTCATCATCAAGATATTGCTCTAGACACCCCTAAATTCAAGACTTCTAACTCTAAGCATGATTATATCACTAGGTAAAGGTAAATGTGGATATCTAAGAAAGGTTATCTTAATATAATGGAAGGACCATGCAAAATCTATAGTATTATTCTTGGTTCTTATCCCAAGATACTTCCATTACCAATATAAAGCAAAAAAACATTCAAATGATCATTCTAGTGAACCTAAGTAATTAAAAGATAAAGCTAGCAGGAAAGATTTCACAACATAAACAAGTCCCACCACATGTTGGATTAGTAAAAGGATAACTCACTCTATTAATTCCATACAATATACATAGGAGGGTTAATTAGTCTACTATCATTTCTCAACATGAGAGGGCTTAACAACTTCCACTGTGACATTCACAGGAGGGTCAAACATTCTACCACCATGCCCTACATAGGAGGGCTTGACATTTTCCACCATGAAGATGCTGCTCAAAAATAACCACTACACTATGTCACAACAACATTAATATACTTCATAAACATCCAAGTTAAATTAATAGGAACACAACCTCTCAAAGTTCCTCAACTTGGCAAAGAACTACCTGGAAATCAATGTATAACCATGGCAAGACAATAAGATAGGAAGAATAAACCAAGTGGTCTTATTATTATTTAATCAAGAATACAAAACAAATAAACAAAATCATCTCATTCAAACTAAGGAGGAATCTTCTCTCCAAGGCTCTCAAATGGGCAAGCACTACATGACATCCAATACACAACCATGGGCAAATAATAAAATAGACAAAATAAACCAAGTGGTCTTATTACCCTAAAATAAAAAAGAACAAACAAAGAATATAATAATTCCTTCCAAATGAATAATAGAAAACATAAGTTGTTAGGAATCCCACCTATCAACCTTCATAATGCATGGGCACTATCCTCTAATTATCTAGATTTAGATCTCCTAACCATCTATTTCTATCTTCTACTTTTCCTTCTCCTATGCTAAGTTTAACTTAATTTATAATTTTAGAAAAAGTCCTAAACTAAGGGATTTTGACTCCTATTTATTAATGTCTCAAGATCAACCAACCACCAGTCACTTGCTAACCCATGCCTCATTAAGGGACATTCTTTTCCATGTTCAATTAAGGTGAATGGAAGCTTAAAAAGCTTTTATGGTTGCCTCTAAGACTCATTTACCTCTTTTCCCACTTAATTCATGTTTAAGTCAATCAATGAAAGATCTATCAGTTGGACATTAGGTAGTTTAGATGTTGGTTGCAAGATATATAGGCTAGGCATCAACAAGTTTCACCAATCAGGCTTAAAGGTTATCCACCTATCAAATGCTACATCTTTAAGGTGGTGGACTATGTAAATGAATATTTAAAATGACTTTTATAAGGGTAAAAATAATTAGTGATATAACCATGCTTGGTGTAGTCTCTTTCCTTCATTGGCCCTTTTCCTATTCCTCCACATTGAATTCACACACCAAACTCCTCTAAACTAATAGCTAAAGCTAAATAATTTAATAAAAGAAGGCAATTTCAATCAATTAATTATAACCAATCATTCATGTAATATCAACATACACATAGATAATTTCATATGATTCAATATATAAGTAGTTTTCATTTCATAAGCTTAGAACTAATGATTCAACATAATTTAAGTCAATATATCTCATAGACATAATTGAATTTCATAAATAGACATTTCATAAAGAAATGTAAGCATTATTATTTCATAAGTAATAAATAAATTAAGATTGATAATAGGTCTTTCTTATGGTTCTCAACACATGAAAAGCCTTTATAAATCCTTGCATGTCTCAATTAGATGTGACTTAATAATATAATTCAATAATTAGAACACATAAATCATATTTTCATAGTTATATTTGTTAAATATAAAATATATGAAAAATGGGGACTTAAATCCCCCTTCGCTTATGTAGACTTCTACCTAGAAGTCATTGAAAGAGGTGAGGATACCAAACCCTCAAAGGTGTAACATCTTCCCAAGTTACTACTGATTCCTCATATTTGTCCCATTGGACCTTATCCTAATCCAGGTCTCTACCTCAAAGTGTTAGCATTTTGTGCATTAAATTCTTGATGGGATATAAATTCATATCCCCACTGATATCATCCTATGGTATCAATGACCATCACTTGATGCACAACTTGGTGGTCATCTACTGATACATAAATTATATGACCTCATCCCACATTTACCACTATCTACTCTGATGCTGGAGCCTTTTGTGTGATGGTAGCTAATTGTTATAAATAAAATTCATGTGCATAATGATCAAGTGATCCACAAGTGAAAAACACAACCTTCTACTAGTCTTACCTAGAGGGGGCTCTAACTAGTCTTGGTTTTAAGGATGTTATTGACCCTATAGGTATCACCTATTTTGGTTGTTGAGTCTGTGTAATCCTAGTTTGTTGATGGTTTGGAGGCCCATCCCCATTTTATCTTCAGTGGTCATTTTAAAACATGTTCATATTCAAACTATGGATAAAATGATTACTCTCCTATTACTATATTTTAGGGGTCCTAAAGTTGGATTGAGTTTCTTCCCAACCTCCCCTAGGTGTAGGTTATGTACCTTGAAACCTCAAGTAATTTTGAAAATTTGATTTTCCATAAAAATTTTCTCAGGCATACTAAGTATTTCCAAGAGACTCCTCAACCATATAGGCTTTTTTAATGGTTTTTTCTAAGGTTGTAGGAGCTATAATGTGTACTGCAATATCCAAATCCAAATTTAGGCCTCTTATGAACTTTTTCACATAGATGATCTCATCTATGTAACCTTGCACATATCTAATTACATCTAAAAAATTGTACTCATATTGAGAAATAGTATGACTCCCTTGTCGAAGGTCATGAAATTCATCCACCTTATTCTAAACATAATGAGGGGATAGGTAACATGATCTAAAATGCTCCTCAAACAATTCCCAAGTGAGGGAATATGGATTCAAGTGGAGCTTCTACTCCTCTCCTTCCCACCACATATTTTTTACATCCTTGAGAAGATGGGTTCCCAAATAGGCCTTCCAATTAGAGTCACAATCATATAAATAAAAAATCCTCTCATGCTTTCCAACCAAGCTTCTATGGAAAATATTTCATACATACCATCAACAATAAGAGGGTTTATTTTGATGTAATCTTTCACTAAATCTATAGGCATAGGTCTAGGAGGATGATCTATGTCTCATCTCTCCCACTACCCATCATGGAAATGTAAATTCATTTCTATCACCCTCAGAATGGTGACAGGGAGGACTCTTATACCTCTCTCTCTCTCTCTTTCAACTCATCTTAATTCATTATAAGAATGATATGGAGAGTACCTCTCCACCTCTATTAATGTTTCTAGTAGTCTCTCATATAAAATGTCATGCATCTATTGCATAGCTAAAAGGAATTAGGGTCCAATTTAATTCAGTCTTAACTAAATGGGAGGCTCATACTCACCAAAAGAATTTTCACCATGACTTATTCGACATCCTCATCTCATTATGCAAACTAATAGGTAGACATAAGATCACATGTAAAAATTAGAATGCCAAAAGAAATTTTAAATACCTAGAGATCCTGATGTTATAACCTAGGATTTCGTACCAAAATGTCATGCCCATTTTTTTCTTCCTAAAAATAATAGACTTGACACAATCTAAAAAATAAATAGACAAACACAAATAATGAGTGGAGAAATATGTACTAAAAATAGGCCTAATCATATCATGTCGTAAATATAAAGGCCACAATCTTGATTCATTCAACTAGCACTTGAAATTATCCATGATCATACACCCAATGTAGTTGTTCATAAGATATTTAGATGACCACTAATTTAAACCTAGTTTAGATTTGATTCAATTGGTATCCATGTGGTATCTTTGGTAGTTCCAAGGCCATGCTAACTTTTATTCATGCTCCCTAGGTCCTTTATTTCCACACAAAATCATACTACTTACTTATTGGTCTGATAATATTTCACGTTAAACCTACAACCCTAGGAATAGGGACCATCAAGATGATGCTATGTGGAAACATCTTGTTATCCTACTATCCTAGAGGATTTTATCTTAGTATAAAATTTGATAGGACTACAAACTATTAAGATGCTACCACATGGAAACATATTTCTATCCTACCATCCTAGAGGCAAGCTCCTTGTAAAGTCAACTCTGGGATATCAAATCATTAGGTCGATGCCATGTGGTAACATCTTGCTTATTTGTTGGCTCAAAATTAGGATTCATATATGGTTAAATCTTGGATCATAGGTCATCAAGATGATGTCACGTGATAACATCCTACTTTCCTATTAGCTTAGAGGTAGGCTTCTTATATGATCATCTCTAGGATTGCTTGTCACTAGGATAATTCCATGTGGAAACATCCCACACACCCTCTAGCCTAGAGGCTTTGCACTTTGTAGGTCTTCTATAGGATTTAAATTCACCAAGATTATGCCACATAACAAAATATTACTCACCTGATAGCCTAACATTGATTGTACATTAGACCATGCTAACATCACTCTCAGGTTAGTGGGATGAAAATACGTGACTTCCTTCAAACCACCCATAAAAAATCATGAAATTGACTAATGTAAAATTGAAACAAAAGGCCAAAGGGATAAATTGGCTAAGGTAAAAGACCACAAAATGACCAATTTTAAAAGTGATGAAAGAAAATTTCAAGTTGATGATTGAATCACCAAGAAGGGCCCAACATAGTAAAAATGCTGCACAAAAATCTTGATGAATGGATAAGGTTGAGACAGACAAAACTAGGTGTAATCAAATTTGTAAATTGCCTAAGGCACAACAAAATTAAAACTTTGAGATGAATCAATAAATGAGAGCTTTGGGAAGGCAAATAAATATGCCTACATTAGCTACTACTGACTACTTAATCTAGATAGAGTATTCCTTCCTCAAAATATATTCTTCTAAGCAAAGACATAATTGTATAAGTTATTGAATAAGCATGTGCCCAAGAAAATAGTCTTTCAATGATAAACCAATATTTTCATGGGTTTAGTTGAACAGGCAAACAATCTGAGAGACTCAAAATTTCACTAAAAACTCAATGGTTAAAAAGGAATCCACTCATAACAAGGATTATTTTAAAGGATCAATTTAATGATTCAACTAGTAAAGCCCAAGGCACAATTCATTCCATTAAAACAATGAGAACAACAAGAGATTCACTTAATAAGTAAAAACTCAACATTAAAGGGTTAATCTATAGGAATTAAACAAATAATTAAGCCTTAGCAAGGTAACCTTAGTCAAAAATAAAGGATTCATGCCTTGATATAATTATAATAGTAGATCTAATATTATATTTAGATTTTTTTTTGAATAAAAGAGGGGTAAAAACTTTATTAAGTCAAAGAAAGCCAAAGTACAAACCAGCCTGAGGTCAACACCTCAGGTAATAACCAAACTACTAAAATCCATAAAGACAATAAAACTACACTCCAATACCATTCTTATCCTCCACCAAAATCCTTTCCAAATTCTGGCAAAGTGTGTATGGCATTTGCTCCCACCCATCAAACTCTCGACCTTTAAATTCTTCAGATCCCCATCTTGCCAAGCAATCAGCCACCCTATTCCATTCCCTAGGAATATGGGCAAAAATCAATGAATCCATACAAGAACTAACTTGAAGAATCTATTGAACAATCAGTGACAGCTGCCAGCATACATCGGAGGATTTCTTCTCAAGAAGCAAATTAACCAAAACTTGAGAATCAGCCTCACAAATCACTTTCCTCCATTCTAAATCATAAGCTCTCCTTAAAGCATGTAAAATCACCCAACCTTCCATCCAATTAATGGTCTACACTCCTTTGTTAGCTACAAAAGTCAAAATCATTGCACCAGCAGAATCATTGCCAATCTCGCTAATCCCAGCCGAGCTCGGATTCCCTAGGACGACTCGTCCGTATTAAGTTTCAAAAAACTAGATGGAGGTGGTGTCCATTTCCCCATCCTTTACACTTTTTGTTTCACCTATCTACTTCACTTGACACATGCTGAACTCAGAGTAATTCCTTGGATGCCTAGCCTTTCCACTATCTCAACATCTCTCTTTGCCAATGGTAGGGTAATCTCACTTTTAACCCCAACGGTTTCTTGAACCATGCCCAATATTCTAGTCCATACCTACTGAATTCCTAAATTTTCTCCTCTAAAAATCTTGTGATTTCTTTCAAGCTAGACTTGCCATTAAAAGGAAAATAGGCCTAACATACCATACCTGATGCAAAAAAGAAGTCAGTGAGGGCGGTCTTCCCAATCACACCCAAAAGTTAGCCAAGGAGGAAACATGAACACATGGGCATTTCCATGCTCCCCACCAAAAGTGCCATAGTTGTGTGGATAAGGGGCATCAGAAGAATAAATGTTGAGAATCCTCCTCCTCGCTACTGCATAAGGCACACCTTGAAGGGCTATCAAAACCTCTCTTCCGAATATTATCCCACGTCAAGCATTTATTCCAGGCCAAGGTCTAAATGAAACAGTTACACTTCAACCAAGAGAAACTATTCCAGACTTTTTTCCACCAAGGAACTTCCCTCTTATCCTCCATTTGCTAAGAAATCAATGCCTGATACCTAGAAGACATCGTGTATGATCCCTTCAGATTGGGGGCCCACTCCAGAACATCCCTTTACAAAAGGGCACTACAACTGCATCTAGAAAGAATGGATTGAAGCTTAGCACACTCATCTTCCAACCCCATAATCAGCCATTCCTCTGGTGTTTTCCAACTTACTTCCATCACCTACCCCTAATGGAAAAACTCCTTAAAATCACCCACCCTCGAACAGCCAGCTTCACCAAATCTTTGCACTAGAATATTTAGCTGAGGGTATTGATCTACTAGGGGCAAAAAACCATCCCAAGAATCTTACCAAAACTGTGCCTCCATCCCATCTTTGCATATCCAGAACAAACCTTGCTTAATGAGCATTACCCCTTTCTTGAGCATAGACCAAATCACCAACCCCTTCCCTATCAAGCTATGCCAAGGAGTATCACTCTGAGGAATCCCTGCCAGGTACTTATGGGATAAGATTCTAGCTAACAACTGATCTAGTTCAGCACACCATCTCTAATACAATTTCATAGCCAACAACGTACTAGAGAGTAGTGACTATCTTAATCCAAGACCTCCCAGCCTTTTTGGACTACAAACTATCTCCCATTTGATGAGGCTCCATTTAGGCACAACTAAATTGCCAGCCCAAATAAATTGCCTAGCTAAGGAATCAAGGTATTTCACAAAACACACTGGTGCTACCTGAACCATACACCTGTATATAGGGAGCACCTGCACAACTGATTAAAGTAGTTGAACCTAACCAATAAAGGATAGCCATCGATTAGTCCAATGATTAACCTTAGCACAAAACTTGTCCAGAAGGCCCTGCCACTTCTCCCTAGACTGTCTCCCAGTCGAGATGGGAATGCCAAGGTAGAGTAGAGGAAGACTCCCAATTTGGAACCTAAATAAATTAGCAATTCTCTATTGAATCAGAGGTGGGGTGTTGAATAAATAAATGGAAGACTTACCCTCATTAATTAGCTGGCTTGACACCTCAAGATAAACATCCAAGTCTCTATGCATATTAGATGCCTCCCTCATAGTTACCATGCCCATCAAAGCTGCATCATCCACAAATTATAGATGAGAGAGTGCTGAGAGACCTCCATCCCACTACCAACCCTAAATATACCCCCCGCCACATTCCTTTTGATCAGCCATCCCAACCCTTCTACCAGAAGAAGAAACAGATAAGGAAGGAGGGGGTCACCCTGCCACAGTCCTCAAGAGGCTCCAAATAAACTAGAGTGCTCTCCATTAATCAAAACTGAGAAGGAGGCCAAATCCACATAGCTCAGGACCCAGTGAATCTAGTCCTCACTAAATCCAAAAACACTCAAAAGCTTTTGAAGGAAAAACCATCAGACTCTGCCATAAGCTTTACTCATATCCAACTTTACGAACATAGCCTTTTCTTTGGACTTGGCCATCGAATGAATCACCTCAGTAGCCACCACCACACCATCCAAGATTTGATGACCTTCCATGAATCCACTTTGTTCTTCAAAAATCAGCAAAGTAAGCCACCTTTTTACTCTTTCAACAATCAGCTTAGAAATAATTTTATAAATCACATTGTAGAGGGAAATGGGACATATTGGCTTAACCGCTCAGCTCCCTCCCCCTTAAGGATAAGAGATAGGAAATTTGAGTTTAGTGCCTTGAGCATCTACTTGTTCATCTGTGATTCTTAAACAATAGCCAAGAGGTTGACTTTAATAATGTCCCAAAATTCCTAGAAAAATTCAATCAAAAATCCATTTAGCCTAGGCACTTTACCTTTTTGCATCTAGAAAATGGTCCTCTCTACCTCCTCCATAGAGATGGATTTCATAAGATGTTCATTCATTTCCAAAGAGACTAAAGATGGAATACAGGCAAGAACTTGAGCCTCAACCACTAGGTCCCCCTGCCCTTCCTCTCAAAATAAAGAGGTGAAGTACAGTCTGCCTCATTACAAATACCCTGGGTGGAATGAATGGTCTCCCCCCTATCCATCACCAATGAGGAAATATTATTACCATGTTGCCTGGCTTTCACTGAGTTGAAAAAGAATGCAATATTCCTATCCCCCTCCTAAAGCCAAACATTTCACACTTTCTGTTTCCAGAAGATCTCCTCTCTTAGCTCCCATTCCTCCATAAATTTTAGAGCTTTAGTTTCCTCTCTTAATAGAAATTCAGACGTTCCCTCTTCCCTAATCATCTGGGTTACTTCATTCAATTGTGTTTGAGCCACATTTTTCTCCTGATAAATGTTTTTAAAACATTGCCTATTCCATCACTTGAGCTGATATTTGACGAATTGTAAGAGCTTGGCAAAATTATACATTGCTATGCCAAATCTTAGTCTACCTCTTTTCCACCAATCAACAACACAACCATACAAGTCTAGGTCCCTGAGCCACATGAGCTAGAATTTAAAAGGCAGTATTTGACGTATCCTAGTTGAGGAAATAGTGAGATTTATGGGCCAGTGATCTGAGCCCTGCCAATCAAGTATCTCAGAGCTGCAAGACCATGACCCCCCCACCCAATAACGGGACACCATGAATCGATCAAGCTACTCGGCAATACTGCTGTCCCCCAACCTTCTATTGCTCCACGTAAAGTAGCCATTGTTGGGCTTAATGTCAACAAGATTAAGAGCCGAGATATTGTCTCTAAGCAGAATGGAAGAAGGCTCAATTTTCATAATACCACCCCATTTCTTAGATAAATCTAGAATGGCATTAAAGTATCCAACAATAATCCATGGAAAATAAGGAAACAAACTGCGCACCTCATGAATATTGTTCCATACCTTGAGCTTGCCTCAGAAATCCGTCAGGGCATAGACATTAGAGAAAAAAATAGATTCCCTGATTCAATGCACCAAGAAATCATAGATAAGGAGGACCTGAATGAAATCTAGGACACAGGTTGGATCTGATGTGGGTTCCATAGACATGCCACACCCCCTGAAGATCCCTGAGCCCCAATACACTGACAATGGCTTTGCCTCCATAACTTAGGCACCATACTCATCATATAGACAATAAAAACTTTAGTTTCCTGAAGAAAGAGAACATTTGGAGAATACCTACGCACTAAATCCTAATCAAATTTTTGTCGAGGGCTGTTATTCAAGACCCTTGTATTCCAAGAGATAAAAATCATTTGGGAGGAGTCAAGAAGTGGGAGTCCAAGGTCTTAATAGCTCCTGACTCCACCAAGTTCTCCCCAATCATCTTAATCCTCTCCAGGTCCTTCTTATGACCTATTTTAGAATTTTTTTTTGAAGCCCCTTTCTTCTTGTCCTTCTAAAGAATGCCCAAATGAGGGATAGACTTACCTCTTTTATCCACTTCTACATCCATAGCCCAAATTATAGGCTCTGCTTACTCTATGACTTGCCCCATATTAACAATTGACTCCACTATCACCTACGTTCTTGTCTGTCCGTCCATGAGCATGGGCATATCAAATTCTTCTTGCATAAACATGGAGGTTTGACAGAGCTAATCTCCAATCCTGAATTCTCCTTAGGGTGATCAACATTGTTCACTTTAGGATTAATTGCTTGCTGCCCCAACTCATCTAAGATCTCAAACCTATTGAATGTATCCTCCTCTTGTCACTCCCTTAAATTTCATTTCAATCCTCTACTACGCATTTGGGATTTTACTTGAACAAAGCCCTCAGCATCCTTATTCTCCCCTATTACAAGCTTCTTCCCTTTATCAGTATTTGGAATGGTACTAGAAGGAGGCGTAGTTTGTTGTTCCATTGGCTTGGCTTTTAGAAATCTTCACATCAAGTGGCCATATTCATGGCAGAGTTAGCATCAGAATGGTAGTGTCTCATAGTCCAGTTGTTGTACCCAGGAATATGAACTTGCACTCATTTCAACTACATCTGGCAATGGTTTACTTAAATTGATTTCCATGCAAATATGAGCAAAGGTCATCACCTTCTTGCTCAAGGTTTGTGTAGAAGAACCTACCAGTCTGCCAAGCATTGATGCCAGCATATGAAACACGTCCTCCCTACAACATTCTATGGGAAATCTAGGCAACCGGACCCACACAGGCACTCTATTAGGGAGCTCTTTAGAGGGATTAAAACCTACATGCCATGGTTTTACAAATAATCCCACCTAGTTATAAAAATAAGTCCCCCCTTCAAATACCCTATTATGATCAGGCAGGCAGGTAAATGTCACCATGAAGTAGTTGTTTGCAAGCATCGTGAATTCCATTTCTCTCACTGGTTCCCAAACTCTTTGAGCCCAACTCTCAAGGAATTGTAGGGAGACTTTTAAACCCAAGAACTTACAAAATAAAGAATGATTAGAATAGTATTCTACATCATCAACAATCATTTCAAAGGGAATTAGCAATTTTGGTCTTTCTTTGCATCTCTCAAGACATCCATTCACCTTCATGATCCTAGATCCTCCAGGCAGATTCAATTCCTTGGCATCTATATTCTGAGAAAAGAGGGCATTCTCATACCCCTACACTTCTTATCCTGGAAAATTCATTCCCACCACTTCACTAAAACTAAAACTAGCACTAGTCTTGGAAGGCATACTCCTAGCCATGACTGCGCCTGCCTCAAGGTTTGCTCCAGCTAAAAGCATGCTCCAATCGATGCCCCCAACCCCTTCACCATGCACTGACCAGAATCTTCATGCAACACTCAACATAGTAAATGGAAAAAGGAAATAAATAGAAAATAAAATAGTCAGGGCTGCAACAACCCACCCCTACAAATAGACTGATGCCCTACCTCTTCCTATGCAGTACCAAGCAATGCAAAAAGCGAGCCAGGGCATGGTTGCCCTAGCTCAGCGGCATACTCCAGGCCAACATCGTTCCTCCAAACATCTTATTACACTTCAAATTAAATGGATATTAATATTATATTTAGATTATTTTATTATAGAAGGTCTAGTTTTTTTTTAGGGTTCTAACAAGAACCTACTTGACTACTATCATTTCCAAGAATGCCTTTCATCTAGTAATAGTTAAACCAAAAAATATCAAAGTGCAGTTCATTTGGAATGCTATATTATTATTCCAAATAATAATCATAAATTTATATATATGAGTTATACTCAATTTTAAATAAGTTAAGCTCATTAACTTATTATATTCTGATTATAAAGAGAGGCACACTACTTAGCAAACAAGCCACTCAAGACAAAGATTTAAGCAAGAAATCACTCTATAAATATATTTAAAATTTTAATAAAGGATAAAGAGTTTTATACATATAGGATCCTTCCTAAGGTCTTGTAAACCAACTATTCATAATAGATACAACATAGTTTTGTAGATATCTGATTTTGGCCATAATTAGCTTTTGACCAGACTTCAAACTGATTCTTACCAACTATTATAAATTAAGCCTAAGAATCACTAAATGTCCCAAATTTGTCTATGCATCATTCATCAATGATAAAAATTATGTTGAGGCATCCCTATTTGGGATGCTAGCCTATATGTAACAATAAGCTCTCACTAATTCATCCCTAATCACCTTGCAACATAATAATTGTCAATTTGGCCTATGGACTCATTAAGTGGGGCACTTGATCAAATCTTAAAAGAGATAAAATACTTGTCAAATTGAATTATCTATTTAAACAAGATTAAATTATTAATTGAATTATTCATTTTCAATTAATGAATATCTATAAATGTAAATTCCATAAATCAAAATATCAAGCCTTTCAACATTGCCTTTATGAGTTGTCAAGCTCTTCCAAAATATCACAAAATATCTAATTTGAGATCCATGCTTAGTAATTGAAAATAATTATTACATGACAAATTTTAACTCAAATGGAGTTAGTCTCAACTCACCTAAGGTCAATTTGAAGCCATTCCATGTTTAAACTCAACCTTAACTCACCTTAGGTGAGATTTAATTCTTGAGGCTATAAATACAAGGCCATACCCCTTCATTTATATGATTGGATATTATAGAGTTATTATGTAAAATTTCCTCCATAAGCCTCATGTAAGTAATGTTACCATGCCAAAATCTTAAGCCAAGCAATCAAAGCCAAGCTACCAAGGAGAGAAATAGCCAAACAAGCTTCATTGTCAAAGACTTCTTGATGCATAAGTTGAACAAGCCATTCAAAAATCTGTTTGGAGCTCCAAGGAAGGTAAAAGAGTGTATTATTTTATGTTTTAATTATGTTTTCATATTTTTTATTGTTATCTATGCTCTCCCTAGTGTCTAGGCTAGTGGTGTTAAGAATTTAGTATGTGGTTTTGATTTATTTCTTGGACTAACACAAGACTAGCCTCCCCTCTATGTATTTATTGTCCACATGTTGGCATGAATGGTGGGACCCACATTCAATGAAGTGTCTCCCAAGTAATTTTAGAGCATTCTCTTAACAATTTCCATGTAAAAATTTAAGCTTGATAATCAAAACAAGTGAAAATTGGAGGCTCAAGGATGTTTTTCTGGAAGTCATAAAGTTTCTCTGTGCAGTTACGATTTTTCTATTTAGAATCATGATATTACACAATATCACTAATCTTATAGTCATGATTTTTTCATATTTTCTACATTTTTGTGCTTCACCATCATGATTTACTAACTAGTTATGTTTGATAGGGAAGACTTACGATATTGATAATATCGTGACTTTACAATTGTGATATTACAATATTACAACTTTGGAAGTCACAATATCATCAAAACTCTTGTAATATTTCAAAAACTTCTATGATATTGTTTAAATTCTAGCAGTTTATTGCTAGCCATTTCATGTTATAGTTTAAGTTGTGTTATTTCTGATATTTCTATGAAATTTTGATATTATAAATCTATAAGTAGCAATATTGCCTTCATTTCTATGTTATTGTCATGATAGTAGTGATATTGCATTAACTATGTACTTTACAGATAAGTTGTGGTATTGTGCTAATAGTCATGGTATTGTAATGAAAGTCAAAGTCTTGGTATTGTTATCTGTTTCTATAATTTTTCACTGTATAAAATATTATAAACCTAAGAGATAGATTTGAAAGGTAATTTTTTCACTTATGATTTGATTCTAAGCATAAAGACCCCATAACATGTTATGCAGGACCCAAAGGCCAAGAAGAAGACATTTAAAACACTCTAAAGTGACAAATTTCACATTTAAAATTGGTGTTTTAAAAATCTTTTTTCTTAAATCATTTTTTCTTTTCAAAATTTTCAATAACAAAGTCCAAAGGGCTCAAAATTCATAACACATTTCATTTTGTGATTAAAATTAACTCTCACATTAGTTAAATACTCATAAGAGTTTCATTTTTATACTTGTTTGTTGAAAGTGTTTGTTTAGCAAGATGAGTGATGCATGTATGCTCTCCTCTCATCCCCTTTAGGGAACTTGGGTTATAAAAAATGCTCATTCTTTGTATTTTTTTGATTTGGTCCAAAAGAATGGAAAGAAAGTTATTGAGGACCTCCCCAAAATTTGCATGATTTGGGTGACCCAAAAATGACCTTAAAGTCCTTTCACTTATCTTTATTTTTATGCATTTTGGATTGTGGGTAAAATTTTAATGCCTCCTCACAAGTTCTTTAGGGAAGAATTGACCTAAAAATTCATCTCCCAACATCATTTCAATCCCACTCCATGGTGGGGTATATAAATTGAGGGTGACCTATTGGGATGCTTGTTTTGAGCAGGTAAAACAAGCTACATTAGTGGTACTCAACCTTGGAACATAAGGGAAACTTGGACATCGCACTAAACTAATAAATTGATGAATTTAGTGTTTGTGGAAAGGACTAAACTTTTTCACAAGAAGCTTGTTGATGTAGATCCAAATGACAAGATTGCATCTCTAGTGTTAACCACACTTGGGACCCACATAAAAATGAATGAAAAATGATAGTTTAGACTACCCCAATTATCATGGTCATACTGTTTATGTAGGGTGAATATCCCAAAGTTGCATGTCATCATAAAAAAATTGTGAGAATGGGACTAAAAACCATACATTTAATGTGATTTACTTTTTGGATTAATAATTTAAAATCCTCTCAATAGAAAATATATACATAGAATTTGATAGTACTATGTAACCTTGTCAGTTTTAAGATTTAAGATGTTACACTCAGGTGATTATACCATTTTTTCCTTATTTTTTACATGGTCTTGAGTCTAAAAAATCTTTATTTATCATACCATGTAAAAAATGAGTCTTATTTACACATCACTCATTTGCTTGAAGAGGTGTTATGTCATCCATTTGACATCACACATTTACCTTAGTCATTTATCAAACCTTTGTTTGTGTCTGTGTTTCTTGTTGGAAAAGGGTATCATTATGCTGACCATTTCATTTGAAGTTTTATGTCTTAGAGTCTTAAAATAAACCATTTGTCATATCTTTAGATCATGATAACATCATTTAGCTAATCGTACCATTTCAAAGACTTATTGTCTTGTGTATAGAATCTAATTTTAAAACCAAAGCCATGTGTGCCTTTTGGATTTGTGCCTAGTACTATCATGCCATTCATTCTTATTTAGCTTTTTATCTATTTTAAGAAACCTAGTTTTCTAAGTTGAGTCCAAAATTAGCCTTGACAAGGTCAAATCCAAAATTTTATTGGTTTATATCTGGGCCTTGTGTAATTTTGGATTAGAGTATTTTCCCCTCACTTTTGGGTTGTGTTACTTAGGTTAATTCATTACCTGAATTAAAAAGTATTTTTGTGCCTATATTTCGAGTAGTCTACCTTCCTTATGCCTAATGTTTCATGCCTTTTTCCAACTAATGAAGTTTTTGTTTAAAAGCTAAATGCCTAGTTTATGTCTAAGTGTTTCCAATTTGTTAGATTAAATCTCTTGCCTTTCAGACCTTGTTTTATTTAAAGTCTATCTTTTTGGCCTTTCCAGAAAGAGCTAGTAATATATGTTTTGAGCCTAGATTTTGTGCCTTGTTTTCCAAAAGACCTAGTAACCTTTGTTTATTTAGACCTAGTTTAGACTTGTTTGAAACACTTTGTACTTAGGGTTTACCATTTATTTTTATTCATGCACTTGACTCTTTTATGTAAGACATTTGATGTTAGAATATTTTTTCCAAGTTTGATCACTGACCTTTTTGGAGATGCATCTCCATTTATTAGACCAAGTTAAATCATGTTTGGACCATTTATCCTTTGGACCTTATTTTTTAGAATTTGTAGAACTCTAGGCCTTTTTTGAAAAGTTAATCATTGACTTGGATATGTCTCATTACATTTGTAATAAAGCCATGTATAATTTAGGTTATGATAACATGGTCACACATGATGACTTTATTCAAGACCCCTATGATAATGTAGTTTTTGAGATGAGACATATCCTTATCCTCCCTATAATACTCAATTTGGAGAACAAAGCCAAGATTATTAATCATAATATTTAGTGATACCTTATTTGGGATGATTAATGTACCAAGTTCACACTTTCAATGCTAATGGTACTCAATACCCTACCCCTAACAATAAACCTCCTTTATCTTGTGTGATAAATCAAGCTCCAAAACATTTGAGGATTACTATTCCAAGACCCACTCCTTTGGCTTATGCTATCAATCAAGTTCTAAAGCATTTGAGGATTGCCATTTTAAGACCTCATCCTTTAACTCATGACATTAACTAAGATTTAGAATGACCTACAATTACTATTACATGACCTCATCCTTTGGCTCATGAAAAAAAATTAGATTCATAACACCCTATAATTACCATTCGAGGTCTTTCCAACTATGGTAGCTCATTATCCAAACAAGGTGGTGAAATTACAACTAGATGAGTCACAATTATCATCTTAGGCTGATAACCAACCTTTGTTAAGCCCATATTAGATGAGCCTATTTATAAAGAGGTCAGTATCCAACCACCTGTCATGCCTCATCCATTTTTAACTATCCCCCATTAATAAAAATAGATGCCAGTTATTGAGCCATAACAGATCTAGTCATTACCTCTCCAAGAGCCATCATTCGAAGACTAAGATGTGTTCAAAACTTATATTTTTTAACCAATTATAATCTAAAGCCAAGAGAACCAACCGATCTATGATGTTTTTGTTAAAACACATTTTTATGATGAGTTAACCTATGATGAATCCCATTTTGATCCTTTACATATTGTCAATGAGTCTCACTTTGATGAACCAATTTTTATTAAGTTACATCTTAATTATTATAACCACCTTTAGGCAAATCATTATCTCAATCATTGTCTTATTTTTAAATATCCTCTCTTTGACAAGCCAGTCTCTATAGAGTTGTCTCTTGACCTTTTCCCCCTCATTGAGGAGTCTCACTTTGATAATCCAGTCTCTATGGAGTCAGCCCTCAAGTTTTTCCATCTCTTTGAGGGGATTCACCTAGATGAGCTAGTCTATGTTGAACCCTTCTTCGATGAATCTATTTTCAAAGATCCCATTATGCCATCACAAGTTGTTACTTATATAATACCAAACATTAAAAAAGATATCATTATAGTAACATCCACACCAAATGAAGAATCAATATTGAAATTAGGTTTTATTCTTGAACTAACATCTTATTTTGCATCATAAGCATAATCAAAGTTAGTCTCAACATCAGATTCAAAGTCCCTTGAGTCAGACTCAACTTTAAAATTAGAATACATTCATAGTTGTTACAAAATTAGTTATACATGCCTTGTGGATTAATTTAAATAAATTTGTGATCCTTCCATAATTTTTGAGGATGATTACTTTAGCATCAACATAGGTTCTCTTAGTATCTTATATGAGGATTGTGTTGCTTCTTTCCATTCCATTATCATTCCACATGCCATTATCACCACCCAACCTAGCTATTATATTGACATTCTACCTCCCATAAGTGTTTATTGGGATTGGAAGAATTATAACTTGTTGAAATGCATCCATGGTGACATATCAGTAAAAGAATATTAGGGGGACTAAGGCCATATTCATGCAGAATAAGAACAATATCCTAGTGAAACTTCTCTAGAGCCGCTAGGGGGAAATCAAAGTCCAAACTCAAAATCTTCTAGTGAAACTTTATTTGAGGCACTAGAATATAATAAAATTCAAAATTCCATGTTCCTTAGTGAAACCTTATCAGAGGTGCTATGAGACAATCACAAAAAATTCCATGGTGAAAACTTCTTCAAGGCACCAATAGTTGGGCACAATAGTTATTCACTACTTGATGAAGACATTATTAAAGATAACATCAATATAAGTTCCAATCTATAGAATAATTATATGGTAGATAATCTTAGGCCCAAAAAACAAAAAAATCTAGTGGTCTTATTAATAACATATTCATAAGTATTTCACCCCATCACAACCAAAATTATGTCAAATGCAGAATCAACAACATTGTGTGTGCCTAAAAATACCAATCTTAATTTGTTGTCTAATCATTATACACACCATTATGATTTATTTATTCATTATATACCTATATTACATTTAAAAATTAGACCTATTAGCCATTATTTATCCTTATTTACCATCCTTAGATACACTATCCTTTACAGAGGCTATGAAGACATCTTGTCTCAAAGTTTGGAGGAAACAAAATTAACGACCAATGAAGATCACAACAACATTATTGGAGTCCAAATATATAATAGGTTCTTGATAGAGTAACTATTTAAAAGAGGTGTGGGTTAATAATTTAAACATGATTGAATATTCTAGTTATAGCATATGATGATTAGGATGTGCATCTCCATATTAGTAGGAAGAATAAAAACATTTACCTTGCCAAAACTATTTATCTTGCCTTCTTCATTTGTCATTCACCTTACTATTGTTTCATACCCTACCATTTACCTTACCTTATAACTTGGGGAAACTTTATTACCACTATATCTAATTATCATAACATCACCACCCTTAAACAAATCCATATAGTATACCACTCTACCATACCTTGACTATTGACCAAAGTTGTTTTTTGCCCATCCTACCTAACTCTTTTGGCCTTTGTTCCATTGGTTATTTAGAGACCTTCTATGAGGGGATTCTAATCTAATCACAATAGTTTTAGATTTACATGTTCAAATGGAAGTATGTGAAATTAGTATGATAGTGGATCTAGTAACTACATATTTCATTTATTATTATGCTTGGCTAGTGCCATTGATTACAATTGCCTTTGGGAAAATTAGTGTTCCACCCAGTGTTACTAATTATAACTGCCTATGGGAAAATTAGTACCGCTAACCCTTTGTCATTATTTACTAATTATAAATACCTATAAAAAATTAGGAATAACATCTTTACCATGTATTTTTGCATCCCCACCCTTACTATTATCATTTACCTTTCCATTTTCCTAATTCATGAACTTGTTACTCCCTAGTCGGATCTCACCACCTTTTATGTAGGTAGAACTACCATGACCTAAGGTCCTAGTGTGACTATGTATCCATCAATTAATTTACATTAAGGTCATCTCATTCACCCCATTTCTAATGCTCTTACCATTTTGTGAGTAACCTAAGATACTCTCATCATTTTATGAGCAACCTAAGCCATGTTCTTGCTATTTTGTGAGTTTGATAGTGTCATCTCTCATTATTCTCTATTGAGTTTATACACTTAAGAAAAATCCAATAAATTTTATCCTATTTAAACCTCTTTAGTCATCCTCACTTTGGCTTACTAGGGAAAATTTGTTGTTGGTTCTAATCCATTCTAATATCATTGGGGTTGTGACCTTCAGTTTGCATGTATCCTTACTTAGGGGCACCACCTATTTATCCTTCCATTGAGACATCATGTGTAGGTATTGACTTGGTTCATGACATGATGATTTTTTTTGATTTTACTTTCACTCTTTTTGTGTGTTTATTTACTTAGTTATTTTTTTATGTGTTTGCTTGTTTGTTTGTTTTCACTATTGTGCCTTGACTCAGTCTATATATGTTCATTGGGTGATTTCTTGCACATTATTATTGAGTCTATCCATATTCATAAATCAACATTATCATCATGATTTTTATCATTGGTGTATTATTTTTAATTATTTATTATATTGGGAGTTAGTCATTATGCACATTATGACTAGGTCATCATGGTGTTTTATATCATGATGCATACTATCACCTGCTATAGTAAAAATCAACTCAAGAAATCTTACAAGCAATGGTGCTACAAAACCTTCTCCTTGGTAACCTTGGTAAATACTCCCATATTCCTTGATCAAATCAAACCATTGAGTATTTTAGTTGTATCAATGTTAATAAGGATGAGCATCTCCACATTGGAAGTTATAATTGAATCATTCACATTGATCAATTCTTATTTTTCTATTATTCATTCCATTTTCTCCCACATTTGGGTGAAATAAATTGACTTGAGGTATATTTAGACTATGTAGGTAGTGCTTGAATACATGACGTATCTTGGGTTAGCTCAACCACATTTATTCTTCCAATGATATCTTTCATCACTTTGTGCATTCTCATGTGCCTAGTTATTTATGGCTTCTTTAGTCATTAGATGATCACATCTAAATTTTCACCCACTCATATTTAATATGTGAAACAAATTATATCCTTGAGTTATGCTTGCCAAACTACCTTATTGGGGCACAACCAAAAATCATTATTCAATCGAGGTCATCTTGATGATTATAACCACTTGTGGGAAAATCATTATTTTGACTCATCCACCCTATTGAGGCATGTACCTATGCCACTGGTTATAAAAACCTTTAGGAAAATTATTACTTTTTAAATCAATTCATGCAAGAATTATCTTGGTTGGATTAATCTCACCCAAAAGCTAATTTCATTTTATTCTTGATGTTTTCAAGGGACCATCCATCAATCATATGTGTTAGCCACTCCCTCACAGGGGCATCATCATAGGCCTCCCAAACATTGTTTGGAGCTTCTTCTTTAATAATTATCTTCTTTTCTTCGTATCAAACTTTTAATTATTTTTGAAGATAATATTATGCCTATAACTTACAATGCTTTCCCAAATAGGGTAAAAATGTAGACATCCAATTCTAGCCACAACTGACTTTCAACCAAGCTTGAGACCGATTCCTACCAACCATTGCAAATTAATACTAGGAATTACTAAACACCCCAAATTTGTTTGTGGATCATTAATCAATTCTTAGAATCATGTTAAGGCATCTCTATTTGTGATAATATCCTGTATGAAATAATAACCTCTCATGGATTCATCTCTAATCACCTTGTGGCATAACTATTAATTTGGCTTATGGACTCATTAAGTGGGGAACTTGATCAAATACTAAAATATCTAAAATTATAATCAAATTGAATTATCTAATTAAAAAACATTAAATGTTTATTTGAGTTATCCATTTTAAATTAATGAATATCTATAAATGGAAATTCCAAAAATTTAAATATCAAGCCTTTCATCATTGCCTTTATGAGTTATCAAGCTATTCCAAAATATCTCACAATATCTAATTTGAGATCCATGCTTAGTAATTGAAAATCATAATTACATAAATTTTTTTAACTGAACTAGAGTTATTCTCAACTCACCTAGGTTTAGTTTGAACCCTTTCCATGTTTAAACTCAACCTTAACTCACCTTGGGTGAGAGTTAATTATTGAGGCTATAAATACAAGGTCATACTCATTTATTTCTAAGATTAGATATTATAGAGTTATTATGTAATATTTACTCCATAAGTCTCATGTAAGTAATGTTACCATGCTCAAATCTTGACCCAAGCAATCAAATCCAAGGTTACAAGGAGATAAGGAACCAAGAAAGCTTCATTTTCAAATACCTCTTGATGCACAAGCTGAGCCAAACATTCAACAAGATATATGGAGCTCTAAAGAAGGTAAAAGAGTGTATTATTTTATGTTTTAGTTGTGTTTTCATATGTTTTCTTGTTACTTATGCTCTCCCTAGTGTTTAGGATAGAGGTTTTTGGATTTTAGTGTGTTGTTTTGATTTATTTCTTGGACTAACACAAGACTAACCTGCCCTCTTTGTATTCCTTTTCCACAAATTTAACACTAAATTTTAAATAAATAGAAAACAAATATTTTAATCTATGGTTGGAATATTATCCAAATTATTTGTTTTGTAAATATATTAAAATTAGGCTTGTTTCTAAGGTATTAACAATACATAAAATTTTGTCTAATTATTTACATAACCATGAGCACATATCAAGCCTTGATTAAATAATGGAGGACCAATAAATATTCAATGGTGTTCCTCATTCACTCCCAAGCATCTATTAGACATAAGAAGGGAGGCTCACTAATAAACCTTTTGTCATCATCAAGCTACTACTCTAGACACCCCCAAGCTTGAGACTGCTAGCTCTAAGCATGTTTATATCACTAGGTAAAGGAAAGTCTGGATATCTAAGAAAGTGTATCTTGACACAAGAAAAGGACCATGAAACACCTACAGTCTTATTCCTAGTTCTTATCCCAAGAGAATCCCAATCCTAATATAAATTAAACAAGTATTCAAATGATCATTCAAGTGAAGCTAATAAATTAAAAGATAAAACTAGGATGCAAGATTTCATAGCATAAAGAAGGCCTATTGTATGTTAGAGTATAAAGAGGATAACTCACTCTATTGATTCCATATAATAGTAATTAGAGGCTTAAGAATTTTATTATCATGTTTTAACATGAAAGGGATTAACAACTTCCATTGTGACATTTATAGGAGGGTAAATCATTCTACCACCATGCCCAACATAAGAGGGCTTAACATTCATCCATCATGAAGATGTTGATCATAGATAATCACTACATTATGTGATAATACAATTAATACCCTTCAATTAATAATTTAAAACATTTGAGTCAAGTGAGAAGGAACATGAACTATCTAAGGCCTGTAATTGGGTAAATAATTGCATGGTGGATAATGCACAACCATAGAAATACAATAAGATAGGAAAGATAAACCAAGTGGTCTTATTCTCCTTTAATAAAGAGAATAAACAAAGAACTAAAATCATTGCATTTAAACTTAGGAGGAATAATATCTCCAAAGTCCTCAAATAGGTAAGCACTATATGGTAGCCAATACACAATTGTGGGTAAATAATAAAACAAGTAGAATAAACCAAGTGGTCTTATCCCCTTGAAAGCAAGAAGAATAAACAAAAAATATAATATTTCTATTTCAAATGAATAGTAGAAAACATAAGTTTTTATGAAGCCTACCTATCAACCTTAAAACTACTTGGGCACTATCCTCCAATTATCTAAGACTCAATATCCTAACCAAATATTCTTATATATTGCTTTTCCTTCTCCTATGCTAAGCCTAAATTTATTTCCAATTTGGCAAAAAGTACTAAACTAAGGGGTCTAGAATCCTATTTATCAATGTCTCAAGATTAGCCAACCACTAGTAACTTTCTAACCCATGCCTCATTAAGGGATGTTATTTTCCATGTTTAATTAAGGTGCATGGAAGCTTGACAGGCTTCTATGGTTGTTTTCAAGATTTACCTCTTTTCTTGTTTGATTTAGGTCTACGACAATCAATAGAAGATCTATTAGTTGGCCACTAGAAAATTTATGCATTGGATACAAGATTTAAAGGATAAGTGATAATAAGTTTCACCAACCATGCTTAAAGGCTAACCACCTAATCAAATGCTAGTTTTCCTAGGTGGTAGACTAGGCAACCAAATACTTAAAAAAAGTCTTAGAAGGGTAAAACTAATTAATGATATAACCATTCTTGGAGAAGTCTCTTTCCTTAATTAGCCCTTTTCTTGTTCCAACACACTCAATTCACACATCAAATTACTCTAACCTAACAGTTGAAGATATAAAATTCAATCAAATAAAGCAATTCCAATC
Organism: Torreya grandis; assembly: GCA_037957365.1. Taxonomy (NCBI): domain Eukaryota; kingdom Viridiplantae; phylum Streptophyta; class Pinopsida; order Cupressales; family Taxaceae; genus Torreya; species Torreya grandis. The sequence continues at coordinate 685,798 of JARHVA010001141.1, read as the reverse complement.
AGTTAACCATAGCCAATCATTCATGGAATATCAACATACATGTAGATAGTTTTGTATGATTCAATACATAAGTAGTTTCCATTTAATAAGCTTAGAATCAGTAATTTAACATGATTTAAGTCAATATATCTCAAGTACATAATTGAATTTCATAAATAGACATTGTATAAATAAATGTAAGCATCATTATTTCTTAAGTAAGTAATCAAGAAAGATTGATAATTGGTTTTTCTCATGGTTACCAACACATGAAAAACCTTCATAAATCCTTGCACATCTTAGTTAGATGTGACTTAACAACATACTTCAATAATCAAAACATATAAGTCATAATTTTATAGTTATCTTTGTCAAAGATAAGCATTATGAAAGATGGGGCCTTACATATTCAACATAATAATGGCTGTGAGACTTGTAATTAATTATGAATATTATGACAATAGTGGTTGTAAGATTATTTATAATTGAAATATGGATGATATTAGTCTTTTATTATATTTTATTCTTTTAACTATTCATTTTGTGACCTATATTCATCTTTTAATCTGTTATAGACCATTTTGGAACTAAATAGATCATTTTATTAACCAGTGGGTTGATACATTTCTACGTTTAATGCTTTAGATGTATTTAGTAGTCAAATAATGATTATACATATAGTTTTAATGGTTTTATAAGTGTACCATTTGTATATTAAAAATAATAATAATTTATTTCATCATAATTATTTTTATCTCATTCAAACTTTCTATCTTTTTTTAAGAAGTGTTGGAAAGGTTACTTCTTATAAACTAACTAAGCCACAAAATGTCTTATTGCGTGAATACTTCCTTGTAAACATTGTAATTATTTTAATCCTTTTGGAAATGGCATGTATATGATATATTTTAACTTATTTGGGTCTAATTATATGCCCCTCTAAGATATGATATAACTTAATAAATTCCTCAAAGATAACCAAAATACACACTTTTTTGGATTTAAACACACATTATATTTTCATAAACATTTGAATTATGTCACAAAATTTGTAGCATGATTTTGTTGATTTATAATTATAAAGTAAATCATATACATAGTCTTTGATAGTGTTATGTATAAAGTCATGAAATATACATGTCATCTCCCTCTAGTAGGTGTCCCCTTCATTCTTCATTCCAAAGGGCATGACTACATAAATGTTTTTACACCATTGTGTAGCAAACGATGTTTTTTTATTGATATTAAAGATTAACATTTATTTTATTATATCCATGAAAATAATACATAAATGATAAAATCTCATAAGAAACTATAAAATCTAAAATCATATCTAAATTTAGTAGTGGGATGTCATCTTTGGGGCACGCTGTGTTTAAATCATAATAGTTTTTACAACACATAATCTATCATTTAGTATTTTCAATTGGCACTATATTAGAAATGAATTTTGGAATGTTAATGGATATAATAAACCCTATATCCAATAGTATCTAAATTTCATCTTTAATAAGAGAAATTGTAGACACCTAAAACTGGCCATCAATAACCTCCAACCAGGTTTTTGACCAATTTCCACCCAAAATGCACAATTTGGCCTATAAACACTAAAACATGCTAAATGATATGAAACTGACATATTCAAGTGCTGATTTTGGATAAAGTATCATTAAATGGGGTAATGCAATTTATGGGCCAATTAACTTTGATCACATCATTTCGAGTCAAAATGTCAATTTTGCACCTGGATGCTCTAGATTGCTCTTTCATATCAAATCTTTTGCACAAGATGCATGACTTTTTTATTTTCTATTGATAACATCCTAAATGGAATAAAAATTTAAATGCATCTAACATTGACTTCCAATTCCAATCCAGTTAAATTTTAGACCAATAACAAGGCATTCTGATCAATTTGGGTAATTTGTGCATAAAGTGCTTAATCATGCTTAAGAGCTAATTAAACCAAATTAGAGCCTAATCAAGAAATCCATGGAAACTTGTTGAATTTTTTTTTATAAATGAATATTGAATATTTACATCATCAGGTGACCTCATTTCTTGGGAAGACATCCCTAGGCCATAAATGCCATAAATATTAGGATTCATGCCCTCCATGCCTCATCAATACTTTCCATGATGCCCTTCATGCCTCTTAATTACCCCTTTTTCCAATGTCATGATGAAGATAATTATAAACTTAATTTCAAAATTGGATTAATCCTTAGCTACACATCTCAATATTAAGATGGATGGTTTAGGTTGATTCAAGACATTCTCAAAAATCTATAAATAGAGAGGCCATGACCATCATTTCCATGTCTTGATAATGCAAAGTTATAATGCACAAATGATTCCAAAATCCATAGTAATTAGTGTAACCATGCAAAATTGATTCCAAGCCAAGCCAAGCCAAATCCAAAGGTGCCAAGGAGAGATGGAAGTAGCCAAGCTTCCATTGATGAGGACTTCATGAGCACAAGTTGAGTAAGCCACTATAACAAGCATTTTGGAGAATCCAAGAAAGGTAAAAGAGGATTTATTTTGCATTTTAGTTGTGTGTTTTATTCATGTTTGTTAACTAATCTCTCCCTAGTGTCTAGGCCTAGAGATGTTATTCTAGTTAGTGTGTTTCTTTCATTTTGTTTTCATTTTGGAACTAACACCATACTAACCATCCTCTCTTGAGTCAAATTATTAGATCACATATGGCACTGGGGATTGAGATGGGATGAATCCCACACATGAAGAATACCATTTTGTAGCTTTAAAATATTTATTTGGACTATTAAAACTCTTTTAAATTGATTTTCTAACTTTATTTTGCCATTTTTGTTTGCCACAGGTTTACAAAGTAACCGACATTGACTAGTAAGACTGACATCAATTAGATAGCTTAACTGATATCAGTTAGTAAAACCAAAATCAATTGGATAACTATCATAGGTAACATTGGTATAACTACTGTCAGTTAGATAACCATCATTGGTTATAAAATGTACCCATCATCAGTTGTATAATTGACATCGGCATTGTGTTTTTCTTAAAACACAGACCTGAGAGCTCTTTTTTTTAAAGTTAATTATTTCAAAATTAAAATAACTTCAAGGATAAAAGACATTATAAATTTTTGTTGTAGGACCAAGCTTGAAATTTTTTGAAAACATGTTTTGATCACCTTTTGCATGCTTAAAAATCAATTACGAGCCTTGTTTTGGTGTTTAAAAAAACACAAATTTAGATGTTTATGGTGAATGTTTTCAAAGTTTGCAACTAATACCAAGGGGTCAAATGAACACCACCTCATTTTAATTTGGGATTAAAAATGAACTCACCTTTTCAAAGCTTTTTGTATTTACTTAGTTGTTTAAATTAATTTTTTTTTTGGCAAAAAGAGGGATATTGCGTGTATGCTCTTCTATTTGTCCCCTTTAGGAAACCCTTAGAATAAAAATAACCATTCCTATTTTAAATAGACTAGTCCAAGGCTTAGAAAGAAATTAATCTAAAACACTCCCCAAAAAATTGTCAAAGTTTGGGTGACCTTGAAAATGACCCTAAAGTCTTTCTATTTCATGAATTCTTCATTTTTATGCAAACTTGGTTTACAAGGGGGACTTTATCACCTCCCAAAAGTTCTTTAAGGAATATTTAACCTAGGGTTTCACCACCCAACATTAACTTCACTTGTCATAATTGGAGTTACACATGGGACGTATTTGGATTTGGACATTGCACTACGCTGAGTGAATAGTAAGATATAGTGGTTATAAAAATCACTAGACCTTTTTACAACTAGCCAATGCCATGGTCACCCAATTTTCATGCTTGTCTTTTACATCATTTGATGTGAAAGTCATTGTGTAATTTATTCCTCTAGAATGATCGAAACCTTACTAGTTTTATTCACCCCTATTTTGCCATACCCTTGTTAGGATTTGGAGGGTTATACTTAGAGTATTTTGGTCATTTTTGCTTGGTATGTTTTGAGACTAAAACTTGTTTATTTTTTCGTAAAGCCATGTCAAAACCAATTTGTCTATACATCATTATTTTTTCTAAAGAGGTGTTATGCTGGCTATTTTACAACACACTTGTACCTTGAATTTTTTTTGCTAAACTTGTTTATGTGTGTCATTTGAGTTGTGGAGGGTAGTGTTATGCTGCCCAAATCATGTCAAACCATTTTTCATTTGAGTCTTTGAAACATAGCATTAACCACATCATTTGAGCATGTTTACATTGTTAAGCTACTCAATTTGTTTCAAGACTAGTTTACCTTGTATCAAAAATCATTCATTTCAAATCATGTCATGTATACCATTTGGATCTTTGTCTTATGCTAAAATTTTGTCCAATCTTATGTAGCTTGTTTGGTAAAATCCTATTTTTTAATTCACCTTGTCAAGTTTGGATTAAAAAATTGGTTGATTTCTATTTAGGTTTTAATTTGTGGGGCTAATACATAGATATTTCTCTTTTGGGTTGCATAACTTTGGTTAATTGATTACCCAAATTTGAAATCTATTGATGGTTTATTTGTTTAGTACCTATCCTTAACATTGTTTGTGCTTTTATTTAGGAAAACATAGTCTTTCTTTGAAGAGCCTTTTATCTTATGCATTATGCCAACTGATCATGTTTATGTTTGATTCTGTGTACTAGGTCTATGTTAAAGTTGTTTCCAAACTTGTTAGATTAAATAAAATCACATCAAGCTTTAATTAATGTCTACCTTTTGATGTCATTTGGCCAAAAATCCTATCACATGCCTATTTTTTTGAGCCTAGATTTTGACTTTATGCTTGGACAAAAGAGCTAGCAACTCAAATTTTCCCTTTATTAGTTTAGACCTTGTTTGGAACACTTTGACCTAGACCTTTGACATGCTAGTTTTTATTCAGACACTTGGCCTTTTATGCATATAATATTTGACATTAGACATTTGATCTTAGATTTTTATATGTCAAGTCTTATCACAAACCATTTTGGAGATACAGCTCTAATTTCAAACCATTTCAGAGATACAACTCTACCTTTAACCAAGTTGGACCAAGTTTGAACCATTTGTCCTTTGGATCATTTTTCAGATTTTATAGAACTCTAGACCTTTTTATTTTTGAAGCTTTCATCATTTATGTGGATATGTCTAGCTACACTTATGGTGAAGTCAATACAATCCAAATTATGATAGAATGGCCAAAAAAAATGACTTTTATGGATTTAGTCAAGACCCCAATGATGCTAATATGGTTTGTGAGACAAATTTCTATCTGCCTCATATTAATCATTCATGGGAACAAAGTCACAAAACAACTTATGATCTAACTCAAGACCTTGATTGGTATGAAGAGGCTTGTGAAGAGGACTTTGAATACCCAACTATAGATAATGTTGTTTGGGATATGAATCCATACCCTCTTTACAATAATTAGTAAATGGAACACCGTCAAGAACCAACTTATGAGCCAAATCATAACTAGGATGATATGGTTTATGAGGAAGAATTGGATGCTTTGGCTTATGTGAGTAATCAAGCTCCACCACATTATATGATTTCTATTTTAGGACCATAATGTCACACCATTCCCATACCTAGACTTCATCCTTTGGCTTGTGTGAGCAACCAAGCTCCATAATACCCAACCATTTCTATACCAGGACCTCATCTTTTGGCTTGCATTAGCAATCAAGCTCCACAAAGCCCCTTCATCATTCTAGGACCTAGTCCTTTAGCTTGTATAAGTAATCAATCCACAAAATGCCTATCATTATCATCTTAGGACTTTATTCTTTGGATTATGGCACCAATCATATTCCCCAAATACCTATCATTATCCAACTACAAGTCATTTCTCATCTAGTACCAATCCCATCCAAACCTCAACCCATTTAATCATTCAAAGACCAAACTATGTTCAAAACTGGTATTTTCCAACTCATTAGAAACCAAGGCCAAGAGAACCAACCAATTCAAGATGTTATTGTTGAACCAACCATTTATGATAAGTCAATCTATGATGAATCACTTATTGATCCTATACTAGTTGTCAAGGAGTCTCACTCTGATGAGTTAGTAATTGTTGAGTCACTTCTTAATGATTATAACTACCTTTGGGAAAATCATTACCTTAAATATGTGCCTATTTTTTTAGAGCCTCCTATTGACAAGCTAGTCTCTAAGGAGTTATCTCTTGACCTTTTTCCCATCCTATAGGAGTCCCACTCTGACAAACCAATTTTTATGGATCTCATTATGCCATCATAGGCCATTACTTGTCCAAAACTAAATATTCAATAAGACATCATTGCAACAGAGTACCCATCAGATGAAGAATTATAGTTAGATTCAGGTTCTATTCTTGAATTGACATCACATTTATCATTAGAATCTGAATCAACATCAATCTCAACATTAGATTTAGAGTCCCTTGAGTTAGAATTAGATTTGAAAGAAGAATATGTTTATGGCTATTACAACATTGGTTATGCATGCCTCGTAGATCAATTTAAATACATTTGTAATCCTTCTATAGTTTTTAAGGATGAGTACTTTAGCTTTGACACGAGTCATCCTAGTATCTTCTACAAGGATTGGGCAGCCTTTCCCCATTCCAATACCATTCCATAAGCTATTGCCATCAGCCAAAATAGCCATATCATTGACATTCCATCTCTCATAAGTGTTGATTGGAATTGATAGAATCACACTTTGCTGAATTTAATCCATGGTAACATAGTAATTGAAGAAGATCAAGGAGGTAAATACCACATTCATTTAGTATAAGATCACTCTCCTAGTGAAACCTTTTTGAAGGCACTAGGGGACAATCAAAGTCAAAACTCAACATATTCTAGTGAAACTTTTTTAGAATCACTAGAAGAAAATCAAAGTCAAAATCCAATGTTGATTATCGAAACCTTCTCAAAGGTGCTATGGGAAAATCAAGATAACTTCATTGGTGAAAACCTCTTTGAGGCACCAATAGCTGAGCACAAAAGTTATTAACTACTTGATGAAGATAAAATCAAAGATCAAATCAAAATAGATTCCTATTTATAGCCTAATCAGATGGTAGCTACTGTCAATATCAAACAATAGAAAAATCTAGTGGTCCTATTAAGATAACAAGACATTAGCCCCACCACAACCAAAGTTATGTTGAATTTGGCTTCAACAACACTACATGTGACTAAAAGTATTGATATTCATTTATTTCCCCACCATTACCCTTTCCATTATCATTTTCCATTCCATTTCAAAATAAAACCTACCATCCATTATTTATCCTTATTTACCATCCATGGCCATACTTTCCTTTGTAGAGGCTACAAAGATACCCTGTCTTAATGTTTGAAGGAATCAAAATCAATCACGAATGAATATCATAAAAGCAATCTTGACAACCAAATCTATAGGCCATTTTTTATAGAACAAATATTTAAATGAGGTGTGGGCTATAATTAACATGATCAAGTATTCTATTTGTATGATTTGTTCATTAGGATGTGCATCTCTCCATTGGTAGGAATAATAGAATCAAAAACCACACCTAGGCCAAAAACATATACCATACCATTTCACATTGCCATACCATTATCATTGTTACATATCCATTTTCCATTATCATGTATCTTGCCATTCACCCCATCACTTGTGGGCAAACCCTCTTACCATTTTGTACATCCTATCATTCTATTCCTATTCAAACCAAAGCATATTTTTAGTCATCCTACCCAATCCTATTTTGATCTTGGTTCATTTGGTTCTTCCTATACCTTTTTATGGGGGAATTTTGATCAAGTTTCAATATCAATCCAATCTATGTTTACAATAATAGTTTATGAAAGTAGTGTGGTAGTTGATCTGGCAAGGTATCTTTCATTTTCCATCCTGTATCAAGTTTGTTTATGTGACCTTGATTATCATTGCCTATGGGTAAATCAATATTTCAACAATCATGATTCTAATTATAACCACCTATGGAAAAATTAGTCTCATTGATTTATGTTTTTGTATCCTAGTTATAACTGCCTATGGGCAAATTAAGGACAACATTTGTTTATCATGCATTGCCACATAACTTTGCCATTACTATTTTCATTTGACTAGCCATTTTCTAGATTTGAGAACTTGTTGGGACCTAGTTGGTTTTTCCTCACCTTTTATGTAGATAAAATTACTATGACTTGAGGTCATTGCAAGACTATGTGGGTCATGCTCAATTCATGTTGAGGTCACCTCAGTCCCCCTTTCCATACACTCTCACCATTTTTCAAGTAACCTAAGCCAAACACTCTCGTTGTTTTGTGAGTAGGTATCTTGTCATTCTCTAACAAGTTAAGATACCCTCAAAATTCCAAAAACATTCAAATATTTCAAAAATACAAAAATATTTGTCTTGTTTAAGCCTAGTCAATTATCCTCGATCCACCTTACTCAGGTATTGTCATTGTTAGGATGATTTATTTTTATTTTGTTTTTAGGATTTCTATTTATTTGTTTATTTATTTATTTTAGGTTATTTATTTATTTATTTTCTATTTTGTATGTTTGTTTATTTTTATTTTTATTTTTTTCACTTGCCTATTTGTTTGTTTCTAGCACTGTTACCTTGACTCAGTCTATATGTGTTCATTAAGTGATTCCTTGAGCACATTATTCTTGAGTCCATCCATATTCATCCATTAACATTATCATCATGATTTTTATCACTGGTGCATTGTTTTCAAGTGTTTATTGGATTGGGAGTTAGTACTTATGCATATTTTGGCCAAGTCTTCATGGTGTTCTATCATGAAGCCTACCATCATGTGCTATAGAAAAAATTAGATTCAAGAAGGTCTACAATCAATGGAGACATAAAAGTTTCTCCTTGGTACCTTGGTAAATCCTTCCATCCCACCCTTGATCAAATTAACTTGTTGGCCATTTTAGTTGTATTATTGTTAATAAGGATGAGCATCTCCTCATTGGTAGGTACAATTGAATCATTTCTAATGATCAATCTTATTATTCTATCTATCTCTTTCATCACTTTGCACTTGGTCCTCTTTAATCTATATTCTAGGTTATATCCATGATTTATGCTTGTTAATCATCCCTAACTAGGGCACCATTAGTTTTAGCCAATCCAAGTCTGTGTAATGATTATAACTGCCTATGGGCAAATCATTATTTTGATTTTTATCCTTGATTAGAACCACCTTTGAGAAAATTTGCATCATTTTTACATCAATGCATGCAAACATTTTCTTATTTGGATTAATCTCAACCATGGGTTAATTCCACCTTTCTTCTTATTTATTTTTGAGGGACTACCCATCAATAAATGTGATGACCACTCCCTTGAGGGGGCATCATCATAGGCTTCCCAAAACCATTTAGATATTTTTTTCTTCAGTCATCATCTTCTTTTTGGCATACTGACCATCTCTCATTATTTGAGAAGACATTTATTTGCCTACAATTTGTGACATATTCCCAAATAGGGGAAAACTATAGACACTTAAAACTGGCCATCGATAACCTCTAACCAAGATTTTAACAAATCTTCACTCGAAATGCAAAATTTGGCCTAAAAATACTAAAACACACTAAATGATGTGAAACTTACATATTCAAGTGTTGATTTTGGCTAAAGTATCATTAAATGGGGTAATGCAATTTATGGGCCAGCTAAATTTGATTAGATCATTTCAAGTCAAAATGTCAATTTTACACTTGGGTGCTTTGGATTGCTCTTTCCTATCAAATATTATGCACAAGATGCATGCCTTTGTTATTTGTTTTTGATAACATCCTAAATGAGATAATAATTCTAATGCATTTGACATTGACTTCCAATTCTAATCTAGTCAAATTTTAGACTAATAACAAGGCATTCTTATCAATTTGGGTAATTTGTGCACAAAGTGCTTAATCATGCTTAAGAGCTAATTAAACCAAATTAGAGCCTAATCAATAAATCCATGGAAACTTGTTTTTATAAATGAATATTGAATATCTGCATCATCAAGTGACCTCATTTCTTGGGAAGACATCCCTAGGCCATAAATTCCACAAATATCAGGATTCATGCTCTCCATGCCTCATCAATACCTTCCATGATGCCCTCCATGCCTCTTAATTATCCATTTTTCTAATGTCATGATGAGGATAATTATAAAATTAATTCTAAAATTGGATTAATCCTTAGCCACACATCTCAATCTCAAGATGGATGGTTCAAGTTGATTCAAGACATTTTCAAAAATCTATAAATAGAGAGGCCATGAACATCATTTCTAAGTCTTAATAATGCAAATTTATAATAAACAAATGATTCCAAAAGCCATTGCAATTAGTTTTATCTTGACAAATTGATTCCAAGAGAAATGAAGCCAAAGCTAAAGATGCCAAGGAGAGATGGAGGTAGCGAAGCTTATATTGATGAGGACTTCATAAGCACAAGCCAAGCAAGCCACTGCAATAAGCATTTTGGAGCATCCAAGGAAGGTAAAATAGGATTTCTTTTGCATTTTAGTTGCGTGTTTTATTCATGTTTGTTAACTAAGCTCTCCCTAGTGTCTAGGCCTAGAGATATTATTCTAGTTAATGTGTTTCTTTCATTTTATTTTCATTTTGGAACTAAAACCATACTAACCATTCTCTCTTGAGTCAAATTATTAGATCACAGAAACTAATTTTGGATGCATTTTTATGATTTATTTAACTATTTGTGCATTTGGGTGAATTAAAAGACTATGCATTACAACTATAGGTTCAATTATTTTCTATAATTGAATTCAACTATTTCTTAATTTATCAAAGATGATCTATCCTCCACATATGGTGAAAAAGGAATTGTATTTGGGCCATCTATTTGGACATAATTATTAAGATATTCTCTCTTTCCAAAATATGCATGGTAATTTGTTGCATGAATAAACCTATTCTCATGGTAGAAGAGAGGGATATCATCATATGTCCCTATGTATTCCAAAAAATATTTGTCATTAGAGAACTCATCTAATTCCCAAATTTTTTATGAAAGCATATCACTAATGAGGTTAGGGTATACTAATTTTAGTGTTGATTTATGTGTTCAAGTATTGAGTCAAAGAAATGAATATAAATAATGGATTTATTAGTTTTATTTTACTTATTGGTTATCAAATTATTTGTGTATCCAAGGCCTTGTTATCCATTATGATTATATTTAGTAGTGGGCTCAATGATGCCTTTTGTATGTTTTCTTAATCCTTGTCATGTGTGTCTAATATTTTTTAAATTCTTTTATAGAAAAACTATATTGGTTTAAATATATTTTTGGTGATGAAAGAGTAAGTGAAATAAATATTGGTGTTGGTAAATCACTATATTCAATAGGATGTCTATGATTATAAGAGAAATGTTTCATATGAGGTATGTAATGATGCATGAGTCTATGCATCACAAAATTTATCAAAGGCTCTTGGTCTATAGGACATTTGTGTGTGTGTGTGTGTGTGTGTGTGTGTGTGTGTGTGTGTGTGTGTGTGTGTGTGTGTGTGTGTGTGTGTGTGTGTGTGTGTGTGTGTGTGTGTGTGTGTGTGTGTGTGTGAGATTTATAATTAAATTTGAGACATGCATGTAAATAATAATATACCACATTCACATCATTAATCCATGGTCTTCAAAATAGGAATATTATAGTTAATATTTTTAGGAATTATCTGACATACTATAGTTATTATTTTGGGACCTACAAATATATATAATGTAATTAATCTTAATAATTATTGAGTTATGTTTTCAAATAAATGAATATTATTATTTGAATAAGTGATATCCTTTGCATATATATCAATTAGATGTAAAAAATATATATTACAAATGTTAAGTCCTGATCTATTATCCATTAGAACCCATTTGATTGCTTTGTTTAAAACACACACTTAAATATATAATGAGAGGTGTTTATAACTAATATTCTTAAGAGGTAGATCATTTTTATCAAAATAAATACTTTATTTTGTCCATATTAATGTATTAATGATAGAAGAAATATAGGGTGGTTTTACATCACTTTCCATATTTGTGTCACACAATGCTTCATAAAGGATATCTTTATAGAGATGTGTCTTATGGAGAAACTATAACATAGACATTTTAACTAGTGTATTATTAAGTTTATCAAGGATATAATATCATTTATTTTGATTGGTTGGCTTCATAGGAGGTGGAGGGGTATGAGAAAGAACACTATGATGACCTCTACTTTGTACTATGGGATGGTTCACCCTAACTCTTCATGTTGTAATAACATAGATTGAATTATCCAATATATGCCTAGTTCAAATAATGGGATAGATATGGTAGCCATTATTATGCTAATATATAGGGGGAGGAACAAAACGATCCATTTATTATCTTTGGCATCTAGTAGTAATCAAAATAAACTCATATTGAATATTTAAACACTACGAATTATAATGAAGGATAAATATTTTTCATAATTAATTTTATCCTTATTCTTGCACATAAATTTGATCCATTTATTTAAATCTTTTCCAAATATATATTTTATTTCATAAAAATAACATGTAATTATTATAATCATAAATTTAATTAAAAAATAGAAACAATGTATATCCAATATAGCCATGAGTAATTTGTGAATGAGGGAAAACCATAAATCTAGTTTGAAAATTAGATTTAAATACATAAATAAAACCCTAAAAATAAAGATGAAACCCTAAGGGAGAACCTAGGGTTGTTGTTATGTTATAGAAATAAAGAGGATTCACCAATACATTTTACCTTATTTTTTATTAATGAACCTTAACAAGTGTAAACATAGGATAATTTAGATTACATAATATATAGAAATAATACACAAATATGAATGCTAAAATTTAGTATGATTTTTTTTAAAACTTAATATAAATGTAAAATGACCTAAAATATTAAGGTACTTAGCTATTTTGGGGTTTATGTAAGTCTGAGATTGAATAAAGATGACTAAAAGGACTAGAAATGTTCCAAGAGCTATTCAAATCAAGATCTTAAGTATCTAAGTCTGGTGGATGATTATATCAACCTATGGATGCCTTTGTCTGATGTAGTTTTTTGCATTTATTGGATTCATATTAATAAGTTGTGTCTCACTATTTTGACATATATTGTTTCATTTACTTGAAACCCTTCATATGAAATATCAAATGCTTTTTGTGCATAAATATATAAAACATGTTTCCTTCACTTTAAATCTATAATTCCACTTTTAAAACTAGGTTAAATTATAAAATAGGGAATAATGATGGGTCGAGTTGACTCCAACCACTTCCCCATGAATGGTTGAGTGCTACATATTATTCAGTACTCTAAAGAGGAAAATAAAACCGTACCTAATTCTTCCATTCAGGTGAATGTGTGAATTCATGATCCACTAACATGAATGCATATTATGATATAAATTTAAATAGATGAAAATTACAATTCAACTTGTCTTAAGTTCTCTATACATTTTTATGTCTTTCTCCTCGTGATTAATTTATAAATATGGAAGTTTATGGAAATCTTTCTCAATGTGTTTATGCATATATATGTCTTTTTTGATGAGCGATAGATACAAAATTAGGATTATACCTATTGTATATAAATATAAAATGATTTATGTAACTCCTCATACCACCAATATGTGAATACATAGGATAACCCATAAATATAATTTAAATTTTTAATAGGACTATTTATTGGTGCATGGACATGTCTATCAGAGTTAGATTAAGGAGTTTGAGTTTTGATAAAACTTTATAAAAGGCATGAATAGTAATAAAATGATCTATAAATAGTATGATCATGATTTTATGTATGTTAGACATAGACTAGGGAATTATTATAGGTGACTGATAAAAAATTAGGAAATTTAGACCATAGAAGGTAAGTGGATAGGAGAGAAGGGTGTAAAATATCCATATGTGTACAAAAAATTCATGTAAAGTGAATTTAGGTAAATAATAATTTTTTTAAGTGTCTATTATTATATTTTAGTATTTATAATAGGCTATCATATGAAAATATCTCATAAATTACTATGATCTAACTCAACCCATATCCTGGTGCATTCCTTAGAACGTGCACTTAGAAATAAATATTTACCATGAGTATTATAAAATAAATTTTAAGTGAGTCAAGATATAGATGTATACATATACCATAGATAAATATCATCACATTTCACACTAGTGTAACTTAGGATGGTTTTTTGGGATAGAAACATAACAACATACAAGATAAAATAAAGTGTTGTAAAATAAATGATGATAAGTGAAATAACTAAACTAAAAGTAACACATGCCTACCTTGAATTACCTTTATTATAATAATATTATATGAATGAAAAATTTATTGATCATGATGATTGTAAAAAATTCATTTAGAAACCTCAAAGATATAAGGATGAAAACATATAAAATAAATATGTGTGTATGCAGGGAAGTCTAAACATAGAAGCATGTGTAACTCTCATAAAGGATGGTAAAAGAGAAATCAATTTAGAAATCCAAAAGATAAAGGTTAAATTATGTTTTAAATACCTAAATAAATGATAACAGATGTAAATTTATCAAATATCCATATGGAGGGGATAAATTAGGTCAGGACAACATAAATAAAAAGATGCTACTAAATAAAATAAAACATAAAGGTATAATTAGGATGAAATAGCCATAATGGGATGACTAAATTAGGTCTCATTGATATGAAAAAATGATAATAAAATATTAAGGTCCTAAACATAGTTTAGATAAATCTTATAAAAATAAGGAAATGACCAAGGGAGTATCTCTTAATAAATCAAAGATGCAACTTCTATTCAATCATGCCAAGTTCAAAGTGTAACCTTTGAACACCAACACCTTTTACAATGCTAACATGTATAAAACATATGGATAATAAGATGTAAAATAGATACGAGAGATATAGAAACAAGTATATCTATCAAGGGAAAAAATGAAAATGGAAGGATAAGAGGGATCATCCAAGGTGAAAACACTTTATTTACTAGAAACAAGATATATTATTAGTTTGGAAAGACTAAGATTTTTTGACATTAATAGCATTAGAGAACTTTAATTGAAAATCATAAGCTTGGGACAACTATTGAATTATAAATATCATCCCAAGAAGTTTGTATATAGTAAATTAAAAGGATCCTACCTTCCCATGAAATGCTCCCCATTCTTAAAGACCCCAATGAAGCCATCAATCAACTGTGAGGATTGGGTACTTACATGAAAAAGTAGGTAGAACTAATGATAAATGTGTAGAGCCTTCAACCTCAGTCTACTATCCTACCACACTCAAATGGATCTCATATTATGATGAAATAAAATATGAAGTTTGAACTTCATCTAGGATAGGGGTGCACCAATAATATGATCATGTATTTTGGTATGATTTTGAATTTTGAAAGGAATTATTCCTTTTGAAATTGCCTTTTTATTTTTATTTGATATATTTGGATTTTGAATTTTATGTATTTTTATATTTTCATCTATTAAATTCATAACTACTAATAATGATTGATAAATATGAATATCACAAAATAACTTATGCTTGAATTGTAAAGAGGAAAACCTAGAAACCAAGAAGCTTAGATGCTCCTAAAATTTCACCTTTGAAGAGAATGCAAAATTGAAACTGACTTTGGTGTGCCCTAAATGAGGTGTAAAATAAGGAAAAATAGATATGAACATGATAATGGGTAGATTTAATAAATTATATAAGATACATAAAGGGGTATGATAAAATGGTAGATAAGATTGAGACTTTCATCATAAGAGAGGGTGAAATTTGGATAAGAAACATATTGATAGAATAAAATATTTTTCCATAAGAGAATATAACTAAATTTAAGTAATAAAACACCACTCTCGACCATTGCCTTATCTTTCTAGGAAAACATCTAGCTAAGGTTTTGAGTTATATTAGGAGAAAAATGTAATAACATGGGATGGGAAATTGTGAGGAGGGTCTAGTTCTATTTCATAAGGTATTAACATGTACCTTACAAACTAAAAATGCAAGATGCAAAAATATGAGTTTATAAGGAGAGGTCAAAATATATAAATATAATGACAAAGCTGTGAGGTCCAAGATGCAAGTGGAAGCTTGGAGGCACATATAGTAAGGTATTAAAATAAATCAAGGAGAGCCCAAACATGAAGAATGTAAAGGATGGGATATTTTGAGGAGGGGTTAGTTGTATTCTCCAAGGTCTTACCATACATCTCAAAAACTAAAAAATTCAAGAGGAATAAAAATGATGGGGTCTAGAGGCATAAAATATGTGATAATATGTGAAAATAAAAGATTTAGGATAAAGATGAGGTATACCAGAGGTTATGCCAAGGTAGGTGATGAGAAACCTAGAGGTGTAGATAAATGAAGCTAAGCTACACATAAGAGGGTTAGAGAATTCTTCCAATAAATTTTAGAAAAAATAATATAAAATAACTAATCACAAGAATGTGATATGTATAATAAATGACAAAACATGGAAAAAAATAAAGCTATGGACATAATTATTTATTAAAATTTGTGCATTGGTTGACTCTTTAAAAAGGTGTCATTCATTAATTTTTAATTGATAAATACTAGGTACAAGGATGTATTTGATAATGTAAGTACCCCACAAATTTTGGGTGTATCTACTATCTTTGTCATATGTGTAATCCAATTTTAACACTAAATTTTGACATCAAATTTATAACTTTGAATTTATTGTTATGTTCTTTAGAGATATGAATTATATTTTTTTAATTGTGATGGAGAGCACTCATGCATATCTCATATAAGATATGTAAATCATAAATATGGGATTCATGTAACTATTCATGGGGTTAATTTTATGAATATAAATTTTCAATGAAGGTAACTCCAGCTCTAGTGGAAAGATGGTTTCAAATCCATAGATTGGAGATAATGGTGTATCCCTAATGGTAGTGTGAATAGTAGTGTAATAATCCAAAATTGCATGATAGATATTAATATGTCAATAATTGTGGGAATATATAACAATATTGTGTAATATATTGTTAGTTACTTTGCTTGACCATTGCACTAAGGATGATAATGAGTATAAAATTTGTGTGTAATTTTAAATTTTGAGAAAATTTATTTCATGTCCTTATTTTTTAACTTCTCACCATCATAATATATGATGATGTGTGGAATTCAAAATAGAAAATTGATTTCATTAAGGATTAATTTGGAGATTGTAATTCTAGTAACATATAAAATAGTTTCTACCCACTTGGTAAAGTATTTGGTGGCAATGATTGTAAAAACATGGCCATATTAGAATCAAAGAAACTTTTCAATGAAATAAATTCCCCACATATAGATTGATCAAGTATATTTAAGTGTTTTAAGATTATATATGGAATAATTAATACAATCATCATGAATTTGAAAAATATTACACTTTGTATAAAATATGATGGTACCATTTTTGAGTGTTTGCCAATAATAGCCCATGCATAAGCATTTTCAGTCTATAACATGTCCATTAGAATGACCTCCACAAATGACCATGTGTGCTTCCTTAATAATAGGAGAGACATCATATTTAAAAAAATATCAAAGTAGGGTGCCATTAAAGTTATGATATTAAAATATATTATGTTTAAGGACACAATTAAAGTCTTTCTTTCACATTATAGTCTTTTCATGTGTGTCTAATTTAAGAGGATAAATAGGAATTTATATAAATTATATGATACTTACATACTAAGGGATTTTTCAAGTAGTGATAGCCTTGATTTCAAAAATAAGGGTATCATACTTAGGTTCTTGGAGACATGGGGATTGCCACATGTGAATAATAATTTGGTCATAATTTAATGCTTTATATGGGTGAAAACATTAGTTGATGAGGCAAGAAAATTAGCAACATAATTTTATTCTCTTGATAGTTCTTCAATATTAAAATATGTAAAATATTTAACAAGTTTTTTTATAAAATTCATATGTTTTAAGATGATCAATTTTACATCGGTAAGTGCCATTTATTTGGTGATATACATGTTAATAATCGCCTAAATAATGTAAATAAATTATGTCAAGATCAAAATTTGATTGCATACCAAGTATGATAGTTTAATATTTATACATGTCATTGGAAATATTATATTTTAATTGAAAAACTAAAAGGAATGGTCTTTCCAAAATGACCAGAAGGATACATATTGCCTTGATTATTTGCAAGCACTTAGTTATGTCAAAGTGGAGTGTAAAATTTTTGTAATGCAAGTAAACTATGACTTTGGGTTGTTATTTATGCTCAATTTT